>CM040126.1:273848938-275048938 GCA_022559845.1 Amorphophallus konjac
CTAAATTTTTCAGTATCCAGTGGCTTAGTGAAAATATCTGCAATTTGTGAGTTAGTGCTAACATGGATCAATTCAAAGGTCTTCCAAGCTACTTCATCACGAATAAAATGATGCCTGATTTCGATGTGTTTAGTTCGAGAATGAAGTACAGGATTCTTTGCAATGTTTATTGCACTAGTATTGTCACAAAAGATGGAAGTGCAACCTAGCTCAACTGAGTAATTCAGAAGCTGGTGTTTTATCCATATAACCTGTGTGCCACAGCTCCCTGCTGCCACATACTCAGCTTCAGCAGTAGAAAGAGCCACAGAGTGTTGCTTCTTGGATCCCCAAGAGACTAGGCATCCTCCTAAAAATTCACAGTGATCACTAGTACTTTTTCTGTCCAATTTACATCCTGCATAATCTGCATCTGTATATGCAATGAGATCTAAACTACATGATGCAGGATACCAAAGACCTAAATCATGGGTAGCAGATAAGTATCTAAAGATTCTTTTTACAGCTGCCAAATGCAATTTAGTAGGCCTAGACTGGTATCTGGCACACATCCCTACACTAAATTGAATGTCAGGCCTGGATGCTGTTAAGTAGAGGAGTGAACCGATCATACCTCTATATAATTTAGCATCCACCTCTTTACCTTTTTCGTCTGAATCCAGTGAGGAGTTGGTGCCCATGGGTGTTGAGATGGTCTTGAGGTTGGTCATCCCAAACCTCTTCAGCATCTCCAGGGTATACTTGGTTTGATTTATGAAACAACCATCCTCCATCTGTTTGACCTGCAGTCCAAGAAAATACTTTAGTTCGCCAACTAAACTCATTTCAAATTCATGAGACATAGATTCAAAAAATTCTTTACATAATTTTGAATTGTTAGATCCGAAGATGATATCATCAACATATACCTGGACCACTATTAAATCCTTTTCGAGATTTTTGGTGAAGAGGGTTTGGTCAACCTTACCTCGAGTGTAGCCCTTGCTCAAGAGGAATTCAGAAAGTCTCTCATACCAGGCTCGGGGAGCCTGCTTCAATCCATAGAGGGCTTTATTCAACCTAAAAACCATGTTAGGCTGAACAGAGAAATTAAAACCTGGAGGTTGTTCAACATATACCTCTTCCTTCAATACCCCATTTAAGAATGCGCTTTTGACATCCATCTGCTGCAGCTGAATGTTCCTAGAGCATGCAAATGCAAGCAGAATTCATATAGCTTCCATCCTAGCCACTGGGGCATAGGATTCATCAAAATCCACACCAAATTCCTGACTGTAGCCTTGAGCTACAAGTCTTGCTTTGTTTCTAGAAATAGCTCCATTCTCATCAACTTTATTCTTGAAAATCCATTTAGTGCCAATGACATGAGTGTTATCAGGTCTGGGAACTAGTTCCCATACAATATTTTTCTCAAATTGATTTAATTCCTCACTCATGGCGGATACCCAAGAATCATGTCTTAAGGCTTCTTCCACAGATTTGGGTTCCACCTGAGATACCAATGCAGCTAAGTCCTGTTCTTGGACAATTCTAAAATGAGACCTTGTCCTAGGAGGATCATGCACATTGCCTATGACATTTTCACTAGGGTGGTCTTTGTGAAATATTATCTCACCTGAGGGTTCACCTACCTCAGCTGCTCCTTCTTGCTGTGAGTTTTCTGGTTGAGCAGCTGGCTGCATCTCTTCTTCTTCAATTCTCTCCAAGAAATCTCCCTCATTAGATGGCTCCCTGTCATCATTCATCACTTTGTTAGAGAAATCATTTTCATCAAACACTACATGCGGTGTTTCTTCAACAATTTGATCATCTTTATTGAAAACTCTGTAGGCCCTTGAGGTTTCTGAATATCCGAGAAAGATTCCAGGAGAGCTTCTAGCTTCAAATTTGTCCAAACCATTCTTACCATTATTGTGAATAAAACATTTGGAGCCAAAAACATTAAAGTAAGAAATGTTTGGCTGCTTACCCTTGAGACGTTCATAAGGAGTTTTCCTATGAGTAGGTCTTACCAAGGCTCGGTTTAGAATGTAGCATGCAGTATTCGCAGCTTCATCCCAAAATCTCCTTGGAAGTCCACTCTCAATCAGCATAGTCCTGGCCATTTCAATTATTGACCTGTTTCTTCTCTCAACAATTCCGTTCTGCTCCGGTGTCCTGGGAGAAGAGAATTTGTGAGTCACTCCCTCTCTTGAGCAAAATTCAGAAAATGAAGAGTTCTCAAACTCTCCTCCATGGTCAGACTGAATTGTAATGATGTTATGTTCACCTTACAATTTGATTTTATTGAAAAGTTCTTCAAAGTGAACAAAGGCATCATTTTTATTTGCTAAACAAAACAACCAAGAAAATCTAGTGAAGTCATCAACTATGACTAATCCATATCTCTTACCTGACAAACTTTGTATGCGAGTAGGACCAAAGAGATCCATGTGCAAGTGCTGCAGCGGTTTAGATGAAAGATTCTCAGTTCTCAACTTAAAAACTGCACAAGTCTGTTTACCTAGTGCACAAGCATCACATAGCTTGGACCCTAACTGAAATCTTATTCGGGGCAAACCTCTAACTAGGTTATGCTTAGACAGTTTATTCATTGTAGACAAACTAGCATGGCCTAGACGCCTATGCCAGTCAAACGCAACCTGTTCAGAATTAGCAGACATACACAAGTGAGTTTCAGGATTATCATCCAGGTCTACGATGTATACATTGTTTACTCTATGACCTTTGAACATGACGTTATCAGAATTCAGCTCAAAAACAGTACAGGAATTATGGTCAAAGAGTACCTTATGTCCTTTGTCGCAGAGTTGACTTATACTTATCAAGTTGTGCTGAAGTCCTTCTACAAGATACACATCTTCAATGGAGTTAGTAGAGGACTTACCAACAGTACCAATTCCAATTATTCTTCCTCTGTTATTTTCACCGAATTTGACCAGGCCCCCAAACTTCATTTTCAGTTTGCTAAATTTGGACCGGTCTCCTGTCATGTGCCTGCTACAGCCGCTGTCAAGATACCACTTGTTATGCTCGGCTGCCAGGCTAACCTGCGAAAGTTCAGACAAAGTAATGTGGGACCCAATTCAAATTGGGTCCAAAGACAGTTTTCAATTTATCCAAATCACACTTAGGAACCCACATTTGTTTTACTGTTCTTTTCAGAGATTTCATGTAGATTGATTCTTCCTTCTTGGCATTTCTCAGTGGGTGTTGAATGAGCCTATTCCTATTAAAATTATGCTATTTTCGAGCAGAGAAATTGTTGTTTGGCCTCTTAGAGGAAACACGTGTGTGCTGAGCATAATTCATGTAACCATTTTTATTCAAATAAAAATTGTGCTGAAGGTGATGGATGTTCGCATGCTTTCCTTGATAACTATCATGCTGAATTTTCTTAGCGAAACTGTTCACCTTTCTAGTGACATCAATAGGAATGGTCGTGTGAAAACCCTTGTTCCACAACTGTTGCACAGGAACAGTTCTAGTCTCAAGATTTCCTGACTTAGTCTGCTGACCAGTGGATTGAATAGATTTGCTGGTCGAAACCTTCAATGTAAAGATAGATTTGGAGCTGGATGGGGTTTCCAGTTTTTCTTTGCCCTTGGCGGGGCAGAACGTGACAGTTTTGAATTCAAATGGTTTTTTACTTGTGGGATTGTATCCTAATCCCTCCCTATTGAAGTTTACCCTCGACCCCAGAAGGGCATCCAGATTGTTTCTCCCCTCTGTAAATTTTTCTAGCATTTTTCCTTTGTCCTCAATCTCCTTCTGAAGTTCATTACATTGGTCCTGGAGTTCCTGATTAACTTTTCTAACCGCCTCATATTTTTCTGCAATCAATCTAAACTCCTTTTTACTCTCTTCAGTTTTACTCTTCAGCTCATTCATCCTAGCTAGATTTTCCTCTCTTTCCATTCTAAACTTCTCGATCTCACTTCTAGCCTGATCTAGCTCAATGGCCATCTCCTTGGTTTTCATGTTGTCCGTAACAGCAATAGAGTGTTCCTCAGAAACTGAGTGAAACTTTCATTTAAGCATTCTGTGCTCCTTGGTTAGAAAATTATATTTAGCTAACAGGTCGCCATAGGCGTCCTCCCAATCATCCAAAGTAAAATTCTCAAATAAGTTCGTTACCTCTTCCTCATGGTTGGCCATGAGGCAAGTCTTTTCTTCACCTTCACTGGACGAGGTGGCTTCTGGATCCTCCTCCTCGTCGCTCCATGTGCACAGCATGGCTTTCTTCTTCTTGTGCACCATCTTCTTCTGGTATCCAGGAGCCTTAGCTTGCAGCTCTGGACATTCACTTTTCATGTGACTAGGTTTCTGACAATGGTAGCATGTAACTTTTTTAACAGACCGATTCTTCTCAAGTTCTCGTTCAGGAGACTTCCTTGCAGCATTAAATCTCTTTCTCCTGTAGAATTTTCCTTTAGTTCTTAAGAACTTTCTGAATTGCCTGGTGAGCATGGCCTGCTCGCCCTTGTCCAGGTCTGAGAATTCGTCAGAGTCTTCGCTGCTACCACCACTGGTGCTGCTGCTGCTGCTCTTCTTAGTATGTCGTGAGACTTTCAGAGCAACATTCTT
Organism: Amorphophallus konjac; assembly: GCA_022559845.1. NCBI lineage: Eukaryota > Viridiplantae > Streptophyta > Magnoliopsida > Alismatales > Araceae > Amorphophallus > Amorphophallus konjac. Next base: position 273,853,526 of record CM040126.1, read on the forward strand.
TCCCTTTCTGTCATGTCCATCATTCCCTTGTCTGAAGTTCATTTCGTGGGTCATGAGAGACCCAATCAGCTGGGTTACTGACATGGTGGATAAACTAGATTCCTCTATGACGGTCACCTTAGTATCCCAGATGGGAGTTAGGGACCTAAGGATCTTCCTGACAATGTCTTCTTGCTGAATCTCCTTTCCAAATCCTCTCAGACTATTGATGATCACAGATAATCTAGCATACATTTCTGTGATCGACTCCTCTGGCTTCATCTTAAACAACTCATACTGAGTTGTAAGCATACTGATCTTGGTAGCTTTCACTTGAGATGTGCCCTCATAAATTAACTGTAATTCATCCCACATTTTCTTTGCAGTCTTGCACGCTGAAATCCTCAAGTACTCTTTCGGGTGGACGGCGCACTGTATGATGCTAAGAGCTGTCCAATTCAGTGCGGAGAGTTTAACCTGTTCCTCTGTCCATATGTCTTCGTTTGGTGGAAGTTGGTACGGACCATCTGTAATTACTCTCCAGAGCTTGTGGCTTTGAGCCCTGATGAAGACTTCCATCCTATTCTTCCAAAAGAAATAGTTATTACCATCGAAGAAAGGGGGACGGGTGATTGACTGCCCTTCAGCAATGTAGCTGCGAGGACCAGCAGATCCGTTTCCCTGGCCGTTGGACCACATATTGGGAAAAACCTGGCTCTGATACCAAGTGATACAAGAAATATGAAGTGATCTAGAAGGGGAGGGGATAAATAGATCACTGTTTTCAACAGATTAAAAAATTACTGAAGAATGATTCACTTAAAACAAGCAATCTCAGAGTTGAACCCACAAACACGCAGTGCGGACAATAGCTCGAGTGGATAGAAGGCACACCACACAATCACCACAAATAATCACACGAGTACTCAGAGGTTTTTAAGGTGGTTCGGTCAGACCTCCAGTCTGCCTACGTCCACCCCTCACTTCAAATCGAAGTGAGGCTTCCACTAGCACCTGCTAGCAAAGCAGACTCAGTATGCAACAACGGCTGATTCATAGCTTCACCAGGGGAACATCCTCCCCTCTTCCTCCACACCCGGAGGGAACCCTAAGGACGCCAAGTCCCTAGAAACCAGGAAACACTTTCCTCTTCCTCCAACCGGAGGGAACACTAGTGATCTGCAGTCACTAGAACCAGAGACCAAGGTCTCTCTTCCTCTGAATCCCAGAGGGAACCCCTCTTCTACGAGAGGGAACAATACTGCAACCTCTGTTGCAAGTAATCCAGAGAGAACACGTCTCTCTCTTCCCCTGAACACCAGGAGGTAACACAGAGAACTTTCAATCAAGAAAGAAAAATAGATAAAAATGAAAGCAAGAAAGAAGGAATCCAAAACTCTGAAAACTGGAAACAATGTAGCTCAAACTGAGCAGCAGACTTCGGATTTGATCCGTAAGTCAATACCCATCTTCTGATCACTCTTCTGCTCTCTCTTCTCTCTCAACTGGAACACTCTAGCTTCTCAGAGAGGCTCTTTCTCTTCTGCTCTCACTCAAATTTCTTTCCTGTAACCTCGGAGCTCCTCATCTTTCGTAGATGATGAGGCAGTGCTTTTATAAGCGATCAGGAGGGTGCATGCAAGGCGTGTGCTTCCCGCGCTCGATCCAGAACCTTCTTGCCACGTGCCCTTATGGCATTGGTTCCTTTAGTATCGGATCACGTGTAGCCCAGACACCGGTGAATGTTCTTCCTCGGACCACCTTCTTCTTCTCCTGTAAAGAAATTAAACCATTAAAACTCAGGGCCATAAAAACTAAAACTGCATGAGGTATGTGATAGCAATGCGAGATGCACTATACTGAGAACGACACGAGATACACAAGATTATTACAGTACGAGACAAGGAGAGAATGACACGAGGTCAGATGAAAACAGCACGAGGTAGAAAGAGAATGACACGAGATACACAATAATAAAGCTGACACTACAAAGAGAACGACATGAAGTACCACTGTAACAAAACAAACACTACAAAGAGAACGACACGAAGTCAGATGAGAACAGCACGAGGTAAAAAGGAAATAGCACGGAATAAAAACGGTAGTAAGACACGCGATCAGAGGAAACCTGGATGAAGATAGAAAGAAACAACACGAGGACATAAACACAAGAATAACACGAAGACACGAATACAAAAGCAACATGAAGACACGAATACAAAAACAACACGACATAACAAACAGCAAAGAGAACAGTACGAGGTGAAACGACACTTTACTAAAAAGACTTGAATACACACGAAAACAACTCGAGTACTAAGTTGCTCGAACGTACGAACGACTCGAAGACGAAAACGACACGAAAACAACATGGACTGAAACCAACTCGAAGACGAAAGCAGAAACTGACACGAAGTGTGGTCACAAAAACAAGAAGGACACTTGCAATGTACAGCCTTCATATGATGAGGCGATGTGAAGACTTTGTGTTCAACAGGATGTATAGACTTGGAACGGCTTCAAGGCAACGCAATCGAATGTATGGACTTTCACAAGGTATAGACTTGCCAAAGAACTGGATGATGTATAGACTTGAACAAGGCAAAGTCTGTACAGACTTGAGGGTTCACAACGTATATACTTTGGCAAGACAATGGCTGTACATACTTAAAGTGAAGACCAATGTATAGACTTCAAAGTTTAGCTGCCAATGAATAGACTTGGAAAGCTTGAAGGCCAATGTACAGACTTGGAAGCTTAAACCAATGTATGGACTTAGCTTCGAACATGCTACAGTGCATTGTATGGACTATGAAGACTGATGCATGACGCTAAGACAATGTGTAGACTTTGGCTTGGAACGAAGGAAAAGATGAGGCTGTATAGACTTGGAAAGAACAAGAGACTCGAAGACAAAGGGGTGACACAGATGGAGCGACACGAGGTGGCACAGAAAGTAGCACGAGGTACTGCAGTGTACAGCACGCGATGGAACAAATAACGACACGAAGACAACCAACAAACATAGTTGGAACAACACGACGTACAAAAGGACAACACGGAGTGTAGTGAACACAAACAACACGAAGTATGAAGGGAACATTACGGACATGCAAGGTATTATCTCATAGCAGTTTTTCCTGTTAATCATGGAAAGTTCGAATGCATAACATTACTCATGATGTCTGATTAAAAATGACAATATTTAACATAGTGATGCTCATCATCAAAACACTAGGGAAGTCATAAAAATCTAACAATAATAACGATATAAACACGAGTATCGATAAAACTGGGTGGAGTTGGTTCCCTAGTTGGGTACCATGACAATTAAGTGTCCATATATAGATGGTCACCCACTTAATATAGAATTGAGGTCCACAAGAACAACAGGTTAATGGCATGATGTCCTCATCCCATTAAGAATATTCTCATGATATCCACATAGCATATCATGAGGGCCGGTATACCATGTTTCTATAGAGTGACATGGCAAAATAGTGTAAAGGGTTTTTATGGTACAACCCGCTCAGTCGGCCTTGAGGGAATCCAAGGCTACGAGGAGACTTACGGAGGTCCCAATGACTAACTTGCCAGTCCAAACGAACGGAATGTCCAATGGAGGGCTTGTATGTCACCGAGAGTTGAGGGGTAATCGATAAAACATCGTAGAACATGGGACTATATTCACGGAACGGAAATATAGTGCCGATATATACATATATATTTATATAAAACCCTCGGTTAACAGTAAACAGTATAAAATAATTATACAGGAAATTAGCGCCTTAACATAAGTCACTACTTATTAAATTAACGCCCTTCACTGGGTCGTTATTTTAATTTTGACGACTTCTGTAACCGTCGTCATTATAAATTTCTATTTTGCTGAAATTTTCTTTATTCTGTAATTTTGATTAAACGCGCCTTAGACAAGGGCGTCTCTTTCATAAAAGACGACCTATTGGAGGTCGTTAATTCATTCCTTTCCAGGATAGATAATAATTTTCAGAAAACAAAGTATATGGTCGGGACAAGAAAAATATCAGGATTCGAGATATATGATCATGCATTAGATTTAACTACAGGTTTCATAGATATTAAATTTCAAACGTGCGTATTTATCAATTTTTTAAAATTGACGACTCTTAGTTCGGCGTCAGATCATGAATTAGCGCCCTGACTTGGGTCGCCTCTTGCCAAAATTTCACAGAAAATCTCTAAAATGCAGTAAAACTATATGCATGAATTACATATGATATTATCATAAATTTTATGCTAGTTTGGGCTATAATTCTTGATAAAACCTACCTGATGTTTGATCTAGGTGAAGGAACGTGAAGGTTGTGAAGAGAAAATGGCACTCTGTTCAAAACAAAAGAAGAGGATGTTGATGAAGAGCCCACGTTCTTCAACTAGACAAGAGAGTTACTACTTGCTGCAGGCAACCTACAGAGGAAGAAGATGAAATACATTAATATTCTTCATAATCCATGACGAAAGGCAGAGGAAGAAGAACCACATGTTCTTCACGTACAGCAGCAGCAGAACGGTTCGCCAAAAATAGCGAATAGGTTCGATTAGAAAGGTATTTATAGGATTTTTAGAATCCCAATGGAGTTAGAAATCGATTGGAAGATATATTTCCCTGATAGAGTCCTTCTGTATTCAATCTGTAGCACCCCGTATAAAAAAAATTTAATAATATTTTTCAAATAAAAAAAATATTAGATAAATTCTATGGGAAGCTTAAGTAAGAAGTTGGAACACGGAGCTATCATATGTAAAGAGTATTCACTTAACAAGTGGCTTCCTAGTGTAGTTGGTTATGTGACTTGCCTTTCAACCCAATGACTAGGGTTCAAATCCTAGCATCCACCATTACTTTGTATGCCAGATAATTATATGCTATAGGCTAGCAAAACTTGCACCGACACGGGGCCACAGGGCCCCTATAATTTGGCCCTATAATTTAGCTTACATACAAACCTTCGTTGGCATTTGTCCTTCTCATACATTAATAGTAGGTTTGAGCTGGACGTTTGAGCTGGCATCGCACTGAGATGCGAATTATGTAGGATCTTGTCCCCCTCCAACGCTATAATCCTCCCTATACTGAGACTCCCTTCATTCTTCCGAAGACTTGCTGCAGAGAAGGGGGAGCCTCCTCTGACGTTGCAGAAGAAAGCTGCCCTTTTTCTTCCATCTATACGCTGTCGTCTCAGAGAGGTAGGTGTTCTCAATTTTTAACTAAACTAGTAGCTAATCTAGGATGATTAGTCGAGGCGGTTAGTCTTAGGCTCATCTCCATGCGATATTTTGTGTTTATACAGCATGTGTTAGCCTCGTAGTTAGCATGCAATAGCTTCAATCTGGAACAATTAGCAAGTATTAGTCTCATGACCTAGATAAATAATATGTATTAGCTTTATTAACTAATATATTAACAGCATATAGCATGTTAAATGTCGACACTTCCATGACACACACTTACATATATATATGACAGCATGTGTTACACTTCCATGACACATCATGTGTCGACATTTCCATATGTATGTAATAGCATGTTAAATGTCGACACTTCATCAACACCTCAGATGTCGGTGTTGACACGTTAAGTGTTAAGCAACTCATGTGTCGACACAGGTGTCGACACCGGTGTTGACACCGGTGTTGACACATGTGTCGACACACAGTACATACGTGATCATATAAGCAACTCATGTGTCGACATAGGTGTCGACACCGGTGTTGACACCGGTGTTCACACAGGTGTCGACACACAGTACATATGTGAACATATAAGCAACTCATGTGTCGACACCGGTGTTGACACAGGTGTCGACACACAATACGTACGTGAACATATTACCCGCAGAAGAACCTCATGTGTCGACACAGGTGTCGACACCGGTGTTGACACAGGTGTCGACACAGTGTCGACACACAGAACATTGTAATATTAACTGTACAATAGAGACAAAAAATGAACAGGAAGTGTCGACACTAGTGTCGACACATGCAGTGAACTTAATGAAAAACACCGTAAAGCCTCTTTACAAGTGAAATAAAGTATGAACAATTTATGAACCTCCATTTTACCTCTATTAACAGTATATATATAACACCTGCATATGCAATTGTGCATATATACACCTGACACCTTAAATAAATATATATATATTTTTGTAGAATGAAATTATTTTTTTTGTAAAAATCTAATTTTCACCACATTAGTTTATACATACTAAAAATTATCTCCAACATGTTAAAACTATTTCCAGCATTTTAAAAGTGACTTCCAATATGATAGAATTATTTTATACATACTGAGATATAAAAATTATTTTCAGCATGTTAAAATCTATTTAAAGCTATTTTTGTGCATATAAAACTTACTTTCCTATTAAATAAAGTAGTAAATTGATGCATGAAAATTACTTCCAGCATGATAACATTTCTTCCAGTATGGTAAATTATTCCAGCATGTTATAATTATTTTTGGCATGTTATAGTTATTTTCAATGTATTAAAACTATTTTTCAGCATGATAATTATATTTTCCTATCAAATAATTAGCAAATAAATGTAGAAAAATAAATTTTTGCATGATAAAATTATGTTGTTATCAGAAAATTTCTGTAATCAGCATGGCAACCTTATATTATCATCCTATCAGTAAGTTAATTAATTTTAGCATGTTAATAATTAATTTTCAGCATGTAAAAATTAAATCCAGCATGAAAAATTTATTTTTATCACCTTACCAGTAAAGTAACAGATGAAACTCATTCTCAACATGTTAATATCATTTTTAGCAAGTTAGAACTATATTCAACATAAAAACTTATTTTCATAATTAATTTCTGATTATTATAATAAATCATCATTTTGGCTAACTCATATATGTATATCGGACAGAAGATATACATACCTATAACCTCCATTATATTGGACATAATTCTATAATCGGATATATATATACATATACATATTGGATAAAAATAATATATATATATAACTAATATCGACATTTGTGTCATCACCAGCAAGTTAGTCTCAAACTCCTATTGTCATTAGCATGTATCGAACGTTACGGGTTTTACTCCTAGTTCGTCCCTACATAACGATACGCCTTGGATTCTATTCTATAATCCACCTTATATACATCCTACCGGGTCAATCCTTGAAATTCCATATTGGCTATAAATGAGAGTGGATGTCGACAAACACGACCAATGCTGTGCATATAGGGCCCGATCTGGTCCTGGGAGGAGCACCCGAAGGTACTTGTGCCCATGGGAGTTTATTGACCACGGTGTTTGGCATTGCACCGGAGTACTTGCTTGCTAGACTTTAGGCATTCCACTCATTCTCGTGATATTACTTGATTGATTGACTTGAGACCCGCAGAAGGGTAAAAGTGTTTACTTGAATGCATTATAAATAGCCAATTCCAGTTATACATGCTTGAAACTACTTTGCTTACTATTGCTAGCTTGATTAACATGTTGCTATTCCAGTTATTACTTCTCAGTTATCACTGGCCTGATGTCATTTGCTATCACTTGCTACTGATGCTTGAAATTGTGCAATCTATATACTCTCACTTTCTACTCCTATCGATTTTACGATTCTTTGATATCTATCTGTCTGCATGCATAGTTTACCTACATTAAATAAATGGGTAATTCACTTAAAGCATGTTAGAACTTGAGATGTAAATCCTACTGAGCGATTCGCTCATCTAGTTGTTTTCTAACCTTTTCAGGTAGTTCGGATATCAGCCAGAACTCGGAAGGGAATGAGTCTGAGTGATGAGTGTAGAAATGGAGTTATCATGTTGTCTTGTTAATTGTGGTGTAGTAATTATGTCATTTGTATCCATTTATATCAGATGTCAGTTGTATTAGTCTAATTTATTAGAACTATAATAAGGGCTTGAAGCCTAGTAGTCGGACTCGAGAAATGTGTGTAATTATCATTTGGTTAGTGGTAACAATTGTCATCTCAGATTATTTGTATTAATTTCAAGTTAAATCTTAGTTATTTGCGCACCCTATTAACTATCAAAATGAAGAATTCCATCGAATAGCTAGCTCGCTTTGGTTCTATATAAAACTGTCGCGCCATGGGTAAGCTTCCGCGCTCGGGACGTGACAGCTTTCTTGGTATCAGAGCCTAGGATTTTAATTTCCTAGGTAAAAACCTGAGTCCAAAGATATAAATGTCTAATAGAATTGTCTATGGATAGGTTTAGATCTTACCTGGTGAGATGGGTAAAGTCAAGGGTTAAGTTTAACAATGACAATTGACTCCATAATAACGAAACCCAATATTTATTACACCTTAATTCTTTTGTAGGATTATGGCCGCTGAAAGAGCACAATGGCGCGAGATGCAGCGCACTGTGCAGGGACTTACGCAGGCGCTACAGCAAGTGGCGCAAGGCGGTGTTGGCGGTGCTCACCGTGGAGCTGGTGACCTTCACCGGGATTTTCGTAACATGAACCCACCAAGATTCACGGGTTTGGTGGACCCCGATGATGCCGAGAATTGGCTGAAAGAAATTGAGAGGATCTTTCGTGTAATGCAATGCACGGATACAGAGAAGGTTCTATTGGCTACGTTCCAACTAGAACGGGATGCTCGATGCTGGTTGGAATCCGTAGAAGCAACACTGCCCGACAACCATGTCACCTGGGCGGAGTTTGTTGAACACTACAACAACAAGTATTTTTCTGACCGTGTTCAAGAGAAGAAGGCCATGGAATTTGCCGCGTTAAAGCAACGGAGCCTGAAGGTGGCCGAATATGAGGCCCAATTCTCAAGACTTTCCCGTTATGCACCCCACTTGGTGTGTACGGAAAAGATGAAAGCAAGGAGATTCCTCAACGGGCTACGGCCCCAATATATTACACAACTTGCGCCAATGGACATCCAAGTCTATTCGGAAATGGTTCGGCGTGCTCAATTGTTGGAAGATGCCACTGAATTCTCTGAAAGGATTCGAGGTAGGGACAAGAAGGAACCCGTCCCTAGTATGGGAAACTTCAAACCACCATTTGGTAAGAAGCGATTTTTAAATGGAGGAGAATTTTCCAAAGAGAAGAGGTTCCAGAAAAGCAACAAGCCCTTCTCTACAATCAACAATAAGCCTTCCTCCGCCATCACACCTTCCAAGGAAATCTACAAGTATTGTGACAAGGCTGGTCATAAGACTGAGGAATGCTGGAGGAAACTAGGAGCATGTCTTCGATGTGGGAGTCGAGAGCATCGAATCCCCGACTGCCCTTGATGAAGGAACAAGCCAACAAAGACGAGAAGCGTCTGCTAAAGAAACAAGGCCGTCTCCAAGCTCTTCAAGGGACGAAACCCATGGAAGGAGGAATCGTGGAAGGTACACTAACTGTTTGCTCTACACCTGTAAAAGTTCTATTTGATACTGGAGCAACTCATTCATTTGTTTCCAAGAGATTTACTGCCTCATTTTCTAAAGAACCTGAATGGTTAGATTTAGTAATATCTACACCTCTTGGAAACAAGTCTGATATCATGCATCACTACCCAAGTTGTGAGGTTATGGTCCAAGGTAACAATCTGCCAGTCGACCTGATATGCCTTGATATGGAGCATTATGATGTCATATTAGGAGTTGACTGGTTATCCACCTACCAAGCAACGGTAGACTGCTGGCATGGCAAGATAACTTTTGCAGATTATTCTGAGTTAGTTTATATTATCCCTCAGAATAAATCCCCTCTCATCTCAGCTCTTCGAGCTAGCAAACTTGTGAATAAAGGATGTGTGGCTTTCATAGCTTTTGTGACTGCCATGAAGTCGAGAAGACTGAAATTGAAGACATCCGTGTAATTCGGGACTTTTCAGATGTTTTTCCTGAAGAATTACCAGGTTTACCCCCGGAGAGGGAAGTGTCGTTCACTATCGACATTATTCCTGGTGCTGGTCCTGTGTCTAAGGCACCCTATAGAATGTCTCCCGCCGAGTTGAAGGAGCTAAAAGAGCAGCTAATGGATTTACTGAAAAATGGATTCATTAGGCCGAGTACTTCCCCCTGGGGAGCACCCGTGCTCTTTGTTAAAAAGAAGGATGGAACATTTAGGCTATGCATTGATTATCGGCAGTTGAACCATCTTACAATCAAGAACAAGTACCCGCTGCCGAGAATTGACGAGCTGTTCGACCAATTGTCTGGAGCTAACTATTTCTCCAAGATTGATCTTCGGTCTGGTTACCACCAATTGAGGATCAAAGAAGTAGACATATATAAAACTGCATTTCGAAGCAGGTATGGGCATTACGAATTTACTGTTATGCCTTTTGGACTAACAAATGCCCCCGCAGCTTTTATGCAGTTAATGAACAACATCTATAGGCCTTATTTAGACCAATTTATTGTGGTCTTTATCGATGATATATTGATCTATTCAAAAACTGAAGAAGATCATGAAGTGCATCTCAAGAAAGCATTACAGATATTGCGAGACAACAAGCTATATGCCAAATTCAGCAAATGCCAGTTCTGGCTTGAAGAAGTGTCCTTCTTAGGCCATGTCATATCAAAGAATGGAATTTCTGTTGACCCTGTGAAGGTCGAAGCTGTACAAAATTGGGGACGACCAACGAATGCAACGGAGATTCGAAGCTTCTTGGGTCTAGCTGGTTACTACCGGCGTTTTATTAAGGACTTCTCCAAGATTGCTGTCCCTCTTACCAGATTAACTCGCAAGGAAGTGCCTTATGAATGGAGTGAAGACTGTGAGAAGAGTTTCCTAACTTTGAAGGATCTCTTGACTACTGCTCCGGTCTTATCTCTACCAATTGAAGGAGAGAAGTACGAGGTATATACCGATGCATCTGGTATCGGCCTCAGATGTGTATTGATGCAGAATGGAAGAGTCATTGCATACTCTTCCCAGCAATTAAAGAAGCATGAAGAAAACTACCCTGTGCATGATTTGGAACTAGCCGCAGTGGTATTGGCTTTAAAGATCTGGAGGCACTATCTCTATGGAGAGCAATTCACCGTATACTCCGATCATAAAATCCTTAAATATCTATTCTCTCAGAGGGAGCTGAACATGCGACAAAGGCGTTGGCTTGAGTATCTCAAGGATTTCGACTTCACTATACAATATCATCCTGGTAAGGGTAATTCCGTAGCAGATGCCCTTAGTCGGAAGCCGAGAGCCCTAGTAACCAACTGTATGGTTCAAGAATGGAAGCTGCTGGAAAAATTCTCTGAACTCAATATAAGCATGGATGAGAATGACAGGTGTATTACTCTATCTCTCATAAGTGTACATCCGGATTTGCTAGCTAAAATCAAGAGGTTGCAAGAAGAAGATCTTACCCTAGTGGAAATAAAAGAAAAGCTGGACGAGAAATCTGGTTTCAAGTTGGCACTCGATGGCAGATTATTATACCATGAACGGACATGTGTACCAGACAGTCCTGAGCTGAAGAAGAGGATTCTTGAAGAAGCTCACCGATCGAGGTATACGATCCACCCTGGAGCCACTAAGATGTACCAAGACATAAAAAGAACCTTTTGGTGGCCCAATATGAAAAGGGAGATAGCAGACTTCGTGTCTAGATGCTTGACATGCCAACAGGTGAAGGTGGAACATCAGAAGCCCACTGGAAGATTGCATCCACTAGATATCCCCAAGTGGAAATGGGAAGACATCGGCATGGACTTCATCATGGGTTTGCCCAGGTCTAGGGGCGGACATGATGGAATATGGGTAATCATCGATCGCCTTACTAAATCGGCTCATTTCTTGCCTATCAAGAGTCGATGGTCGATTGATGTTCTTGTTGCCTTATATATCAAGGAGGTTACTAGATTGCATGGAATTCTTGTGTCTATAGTATCTGATCGAGACCCACGCTTTACTTCTCATTTTTGGAAGGGTCTACAACATTCTCTAGGAACGAAACTCAACTTTAGCACTGCTTTTCATCCCCAGACAAATGGTCAGACTGAAAGAACAAATCAGGTTGTTGAAGATATGTTAAGGGCATGTATTATAGATTTCGGCGGAAGCTGTCATGACCACTTACCCCTAGCCGAATTTGCCTACAATAAAAGCTACCAAGCCAGTATCCAGATGGCACCATTCGAGGCACTTTATGGCAGGAGTTGTCGATCTCCAATATGCTGGGATGAAGTCGGTGAAAGACAACTTCTAGGCCCAGATATGGTTAGAGATTCAACTGAAAAAATACACCTTATTAGAGAGAGACTTAAGGTAGCTCAGTGCAGGCAAAAATCTTATGCTGATAACAGAAGGAGAGATTTAAAATTTCAAGTGGGTGACCATGTATTTCTTAAGGTATCTCCCGGCCGAGGTATTAGAAGATTCTGTGTTAAGGACAAGCTTACACCAAGGTTTATCGGTCTATTTGAAGTATTAGAAAGAGTGGGCGAGGTGGCTTACCGCATTGCCTTACCTCCTCAACTATCGGAAGTGCACAATGTATTCCATATTTCTATGCTGAAGAAGTATGTGCACGATCCTCTCCACGTCATCGATCACACTGACTTGGTGATACAGAAGGACCTCACCTATGAGCAAAGGCCAGTAAAGATTCTCGACCAAGAAATCCGAGTTCTAAGGAGCAAGACGATCCCTATGGTAAAAATCCAATGGAATCGATGCTTGGAGCAAGAAGCAACTTGGGAGACCGAGGAATCTATGAAGAGAAGATACCCAGAACTATTTTAGTAGGCAAGTATCTTATACTTTCTATAGTATCCTTATGTAGTTGAATTTACCCTTATACAATTGAATTTGGGGACCAAATTCTTTTAAGTAGGGGAGGGTGTAGCACCTCGTATAAAAAAAATTTAATAATATTTTTTAAATAAAAAAATATTAGATAAATTCTATGGGAAGCTTAAGTAAGAAGTTGGAACACGGAGCTATCATATGTAAAGAGTATTCACTTAACAAGTGGCTTCCTAGTGTAGTTGGTTATGTGACTTGCCTTTCAACCCAATGACTAGGGTTCAAATCCTAGCATCCACCATTACTTTTTATGCCAGATAATTATATGCTATAGGCTAGCAAAACTTGCACCGACACGGGGCCACAGGGCCCCTATAATTTAGCTTACACACAAACCTTCATTGGCATTTGTCCTTCTCATACATGAATAGTAGGTTTGAGCTGGACGTTTGAGCTGGCATCGCACTGAGATGCGAATTATGTAGGATCTTGTCCCCCTCCAACGCTATAATACTCCCTATACTGAGACTCCCTTCATTCTTCCGAAGACTTGCTGCAGAGAAGGGGGAGCCTCCTCTGACGTTGCAGAAGAAAGCTGCCATTTTTCTTCCATCTATACACTGTCGTCTCAGAGAGGTAGGTGTTCTCAATTTTTAACTAAACTAGTAGCTAATCTAGGATGATTAGTCTAGGCAGTTAGTCTTAGGCTCATCTCCATGCGATATTTTGTGTTTATACAGCATGTGTTAGCCTCGTAGTTAGCATGCAATAGCTTCAATCTGGAACAATTAGCAAGTATTAGTCTCATGACCTAGATAAATAATATGTATTAGCTTTATTAACTAATCTATTAACAGCATATAGCATGTTAAATGTCGACACTTCTATGACACACACTTACATATATATATGACAGCAAGTGTTACACTTCCATGACACATCATGTGTCGACATTTCCATATTTATGTAATAGCATGTTAAATGTCGACACTTCATCAACACCTCAGATGTCGGTGTTGACACGTTAAGTGTTAAGCAACTCATGTGTCGACACAGGTGTCGACACAGGTGTCGACACCGGTGTTGACACCGGTGTCGACACAGGTGTCGACACCGGTGTTGACACCGGTGTTGACACATGTGTCGACACACAGTACATACGTGATCATATAAGCAACTCATGTGTCGACACCGGTGTTGACACCGGTGTTCACATAGGTGTCGACACACAGTACATATGTGAACATATAAGCAACTCATGTGTCGACACCGGTGTTGACATAGGTGTCGACACACAATACATACGTGAACATATTACCCGCAGAAGAATCTCATGTGTCGACACAGGTGTCGACACCGGTGTTGACACTGGTGTCGACACACAAAACATTGTAATATTAATTGTATATCAGAGACGAAAAATGAACAGGAAGTGTCGACACTAGTGTCGACACATGCAGTGAACTTAATGAAAAACACCGTAAAGCCTCTTTACAAGTGAAATAAAGTATGAACAATTTATGAACCTCCATTTTACCTCTATTAACAGTATATATATAACACCTGCATATGCAATTGTGCATATATACACCCGACACCTTAAATATATATATATATATATATATATATATATATATATTTGTAGAATGAAATTATTTTTTTTGTAAAAATCTAATTTTCACCACATTCGTTTATACATACTAAAAATTATCTTCAACATGTTAAAACTATTTCCAGCATTTTAAAAGTGACTTCCAATATGATAGAATTATTTTATACATACTGAGATATAAAAATTATTTTCAGCATGTTAAAATCTATTTAAAGCTATTTTTGTGCATATAAAACTTACTTTCCAATTAAATAAAGTAGTAAATTGATGCATGAAAATTACTTCCAGCATGATAACATTTCTTCCAGTATGGTAAATTATTCCAGCATGTTATAATTATTTTTGGCATGTTATAGTTATTTTCAATGTATTAAAACTATTTTCAGCATGATAATTCTATTTTCCTATCAAATAATTAGCAAATAAATGTAGAAAAATACATTTTTGCATGATAAAATTATGTTGTTATCAGAAAATATCTGTAATCAGCATGGCAACCTTATATTATCATCCTATCAGTAAGTTAATTAATTTTAGCATGTTAATAATTAATTTTAGCATGTTAATAATTAATTTTCAGCATGTAAAAATTAAATCCTGCATGAAAAATTTATTTTTATCACCTTACTAGTAAAGTAACATATGAAACTCATTCTCAACATGTTAATATCATTTTTAGCAAGTTAGAACTATATTCAACATAAAAACTTATTTTCATAATTAATTTCTGATTATTATAATAAATCATCATTTTGGCTAACTCATATATGTATATCGGACAGAAGATATACATACCTATAACCTCCATTATATTGGACATAATTCTATAATCGGATATATATATACATATACATATTGGATAAAAATAATATATATATATAACTAATATCGACATTTGTGTCAACACCAACAAGTTAGTCTCAAACTCCTATTGTCATTAGCATGTATCGAACGTTACGGGTTTTACTCCTAGTTCGTCCCTACATAACGATACGCCTTGGATTCTATTCTATAATCCACCTTATATACATCCTACCGGGTCAATCCTTGAAATTTCATATTGGCTATAAATGAGAGTGGATGTCGACAAACACGACCAATGTTGTGCATATAGGGCCCGGTCTGGTCCTGGGAGGAGCACCCGAAGATACTTGTGCCCATGGGAGTTTATTGACCACGGTGTTTGGCATTGCACCGGAGTACTTGCTTGCTAGACTTTAGGCATTCCACTCATTCTCGTGATATTACTTGATTGATTGACTTGAGACCTGCAGAAGGGTAAAAGTGTTTACTTGAATGCATTATAAATAGCCAATTTTAGTTATACATGCTTGAAACTACTTTGCTTACTATTGATAGCTTGATTAACATGTTGCTATTCCAGTTATTACTTCTCAATTATCACTGGCCTGATGTCATTTGCTATCACTTGCTACTGATGCTTGAAATTGTGCAATCTATATACTCTCACTTTCTACTCCTATCGATTTTACGATTCTTTGATATCTATCTGTATGCATGCATAGTTTACCTACATTAAATAAATGGGTAATTCACTTAAAGCATGTTAGAACTTGAGATGTAAATCCTACTGAGCGATTCGCTCATCTAGTTGTTTTCTAACCTTTTCAGGTAGTTCGGATATCAGCCAGAACTCGGAAGGGAATGAGTCTGAGTGATGAGTGTAGAAATGGAGTTATCATGTTGTCTTGTTCATTGTGGTGTAGTAATTATGTCATTTGTATCCAGTTATGTCAGATGTCAGTTGTATTAGTCTAATTTATTAGAAATGTAATAAGGACTTGAAGCCTAGTAGTCGGACTCGAGAAATGTGTGTAATTATCATTTGGTTAGTGGTAACAACTGTCATCTCGGATTATTTGTATTAATTTCAAGTTAAATCTTAGTTATTTGCGCACCCTATTAACTATCAAAATGAAGAATTCCATCGAATAGCTAGCTCGCTTTGGTTCTATATAAAACTGTCGCGCCACGGGCAAGCTTCCGCGCCCGGGACGTGACACAATCAAACACGTACCAATCCTAAAACTTACCCTGGATAGTCTCCTGGTTCGAACGGAACACAAATACAATTAACGCCTTAGGTTAGGGCGTGCATTTTAATTGACGTCTTGACCTGTACCGTTTCTTTTGTAATTCACGCCCAAGAAGAGGGCGTTTCTTTCCCTTTCCTTTTATTCGTTTTGGATGTTTTGAAATTTGACGACCTTTAGTATAGGCGTCACTTTTTGAATTAACGTCTCAGGTGAAGGTGTTTCTTATTTAAATCGCGCCTTGTTGAGAGGCGTTATTTACATTTGACTTATTATTTATTCATTTTGGTTCTTATCATTTACTTACTTAATTTTTCTTGAAATCTTCCTTTTATTTTACCAGGGTTGCTACACCCTCCCCCACATAAAAGAATTTGGTCCCCAAATTCCATCACATATAAACGTGGAGAGTGTAGAGTATATACCTTTTTAGAATAAGTCTGGGAATCGTTTCCTCATAGACTCCTCGGTCTCCCATGTGGCTTCGTGTTCTGAACATTTACTCCATTGCACCTTAACCATGGGAATAACTTTATTCCTTAGGGTTCGTACCTCGCGATCGAGGATCTTCATAGGCTTTTGCTCATACGTAAGGTCCTTCTGAATCACCAGGTCTCCATGATCAATGATATGTGACGGATCGTGCACATACTTCTTCAACATTGATATGTGGAATACATTGTGTACTTCGGACAATTGAGGAGGTAAAGCGATGCGGTAAGCAACCTCGCCAACCCTTTCTAGTATCTCAAAAGGTCCGATAAACCTTGGTGTAAGCTTGCCCTTAACACCAAATCTCCTTATTCCACGTCCAGGTGATATCTTGAGAAATACGTGATCTCCCACTTGGAATTCGAGATCTCTTCTTCGTATATCAGCATAAGCCTTCTGTCTAGACTGAGCAACTTGAAGTCTTTCTCTAATCAACTGAATCTTTTCAGTGGTATCCCTTACCATGTCTGGACCTAATAGTTGTTTTTCGCCAACTTCATCCCAGCACAAAGGCGATCGGCAACTCTTTCCGTATAAAGCTTCGAAAGGTGCCATTTGTATACTTGCCTGGTAGCTGTTGTTCTATGCAAATTCAACCAACGACAAGTGATCATGTCAGCTTCCACCAAAATCAATGATGCAAGCTCGGAGCATATCTTCAACCACCTGATTAGTTCTCTCGGTCTGACCATCCGTTTGAGGATGAAAAGCTGTACTAAAGTTAAGTCTCGTCCCCAGTGAATGTTGTAAACCCTTCCAAAAGTGAGAAGTAAAACGGGGGTCTCTGTCAGACACGATTGAGACAGGTACTCCATGTAACCTGACTATCTCTTTAAGGTATAATGCAGCAAGAACATCAACTGACCATCGACTCTTGATTGGCAAGAAGTGTGGCGATTTGGTCAATCGGTCGATGATAACCCATATTCCGTCATATCCTCCCTTTGATTTGGATAGACCCATAATGAAGTCCATACCGGTATCCTCTCACTTCCACTTGGGAATATCTAGAGGATGTAGCTTACCGACAGGCTTTTGGTGTTCTGCCTTGACTTGTTGACATGTGAGACAGCGAGACACAAAATCCGCTATTTCTCTTTTCATATTGGGCCACCAAAGGTCCTTTTCAAATCTTGGTACATCTTAGTTGATCCTGGATGAATCGTGTACCTTGATCTGGGAGCTTCATCTAAGATTTTCTTCTTTAGCTCTGGGCAATTCGATATACATGTTTTATTTCTGAACATCAATCTTCCATCTAGTGCTAATTTGAAATCAGGTTGTTCTTCCATTTTGCCCTTAATTTCCACTAGTACGGGGTCACTACCTTGAAGTCCTTGTATTTCGGATAGCAAGTCTGGCTGTATGCTCATATGGGATAAGGTGACACACCTACTGTCCTTGTCCATGCTTATATTAAGTTTAGAGAATTGTTCTAGCAACTTCCACTCCTGAATCATACAATTGGCTAATAGTGCTCTTGGCTTTCGGCTGAGGGCATCGGCTATAGGATTACCCTTTCCAGGATGATATTGTATAGTGAAGTCGAAGTCCTTGAGATATTCTAGCCAACGTCTTTGCCTCATATTCAATTCCTTCTGAGAGAAGAGATACTTAAGACTTTTATGGTCAGAGTATACAATAGACTGCACTCCGTACAGATAATGTCTCCATATCTTCAGTGCAAATACTACCACAGCCAATTCTAAATCATGAACTGGGTAGTTCTCCTCGTGCTTCTTCAATTGGCGAGAAGAGTAGGCTATAACCTTCCCTTGTTGCATTAAAACACATCCGAGGCCAATGCCAGATGCATCGGTGTATATTTCGAATCTCTCGCCTTCAATTGGTAAAGCTAAAATCGGGGCAGTAGTTAGATGATCTTTGAGAGCTTGGAAGCTTCTTTCACATTCCTCACTCCATTCATAACGTATCTCCTTGCGAGTTAGCCTAGTGAGTGGTACGGCTATCTTGGAGAAATCCTTGATGAATCGCCGATAGTAGCCCGCAAGACCCAAGAAACTACGGATCTCGCTAGCATTGGTCGGTCTTTCCCAATTCCTTACAGCTTCAACCTTTGATGGATCTACGGATAAACCGTCTTTTGATATAACATGCCCCAAGAAAGCTACTTCTCCTAACCAAAATTCACATTTGCTGAGCTTTGTATATAACTGATTTATCCTCAATATTTGTAATGCTATTCTCAAATGCTCCTCATGCTCCTCCTTGGTCTTTGAATAGATCAGTATATCATCAATGAAAACCACTATGAATTGATCTAGATGAGGCCTGGATATACTATTCATCAACTGCATAAAGGCAGCAGGGGCATTTGTTAGTCCAAAAGGCATAACAACAAATTCATAGTGCCCATACCTGCTTCTGAACGCGGTCTTATAAATGTCCTCATCTTTGATCCTTAGTTGGTGATATCCCGACCTGAGATCAATCTTCGAAAAATACATGGATCCAGATATTTGATCAAATAACTCATCGATTCTCGGCAGTGGATACTTGTTCTTGATAGTGAGATGATTCAACTGTCGATAGTCGATGCATAACCTCATGGATCCATCTTTCTTCTTTACAAATAGCACATGTGCTCCCCACGGGGAAGTGCTTGGTCTAATAAATCCCTTCTTGAGAAGTTCCATCAATTGCTCCTTCAGCTCCTTGAGTTCGGCAGGGGACATCCAATATGGTACCTTAGAAACTGGTCCAGCACCAGGGACCAAGTCGATGGTGAAGGCCACTTCTCTTTGTGGGGGTAATCCAGGCAAATCCTCCAGAAACACGTCAGGAAATTCTTGCACAACTGGGATGTCTTCTAGCTTAGTCTCCTTAATGGTGACAAATGCAAGGAAAGATACACATCCTTTCCTTATTAGCTTGCTAGCTCGGAGAGCCAAAATAAGAGGTGACTCGCTCCGACTCTTAGGGCTAGAATAGACTAGTTCTGGAAAGTCCTTGAAAGTAACTTTGTTGTTACGGCAATCCACAGTTGCCTGATACCTAGATAACCAGTCTGCTCCCAATATGACATCATATTCCTTTAGGTCTAAACATATGAGGTTGATAGGAAGATTTCTTCCTTTTACCAAGACTTCACAGTTTTGATAATGGTGAGTAATATCGGTTTCGTTTCCGAGAGGAGTAGATAAAAATATTTTCATCCATTCCGGTTCCATACGTAGTGGGTCAGCAAACTTCTTGGAAATAAAAGAATGTGATGCACCTGTATCAAATAAGACATGTGCAGACTTGGAACAAACTTTCAGTGTACCTTCTACTAGTCCGCCTTCGTCTTGTTCCGCCTTTTTAATAGCTTGGAGTCGAGCATTCTTTGTCACCGGGCGCTTTTCGTCACCGGCTTGATCATTGAGTAGGGGACAGTCGGGAATCCGATGATCACGGCTCCCACAATGGAGACACGCTCCAAGTTTCCTCCAACATTCTTCGGCCTTGTGCCCGGCCTTATCACAGTGCTTACATACCACCTTAGAAGGTGTAGTGGTGATAGAGAAAGGTTTGGTCTTCTTGAACTTTTACTCCTGGGAGGGAGTACCTGCATTACTTGGCCTCTTATTGAAATTGGGTTTAAAGGTGCCGGAGCTAGTAACATTCTCCTTCTTGTCTTTTCCATGGATCCTATCAGATAGTTCGTGGCATCTTCTAGTAATTGGGCCCATCGAACCATCTCCGAATAGACTTGTATGTCCATCGGTGCCAGTTGTGTGATATATTGGGGCCTGAGCCCATTAAGGAATCTTCGAGCTTTCATCTTCTCAGTACTAACTAAGTGTTTAGCGTACCGAGACAGCCTTGAGAACTGCGCTTCATATTCAGCCACCGACAAAGATCGTTGCCTAAGTGCGGCGAATTCAGCGGCTTTCTTCTCTTGAACTCGATCTGAGAAATATTTATTGTTGAAATGTTCAACAAAGTCCTCCCAAGTAACTTGTCCTTGATCTAATGTGGCTTCTACCGACTCCCACCAGCATCGGGCGTCTCTTTCTAGTTGAAAGGTGGCTAACAAGACCTTCTCTTGGTTCGAACATTGCATGACTCTAAAGACATATTTCATCTCTCGGATCCAGTGCTCGGCATCATCTGGATCAGTGGATCCCATGAACTTAGGAGGGTTCATGTTCTTGAAGCTTTGGTGGAGATTTCCTGCTCCACGATGTGCACCTCCTTGTGCCACTTGTTGAAGTGCCTGGGTCATACCTTGAAGAGTGCGTTGCATGTTGCGCCATTGAGCACGTTCGGCAGCCATTGTCCTATAATTACAATAGCTATATTAGTATGTGATTGCATTAAAAGGCTTTTAATTCTAGGTTGACTTTAACCCTTGGTTCTACCCAATCTCACTGGTTAGAGGTTCAGACTTATCCTTGGACTTGGGTTTTCTAGGAATTGAATACCCTAGGCTCTGATACCACAAAAACTATCACGCCCCGAGCGCGGAAGGAACCTGGAGATGCGTGACGAGTTTATATCGATCATGTCAATCAGAGCGTTTAGTGTATTCAACACAAAGACATAGTGCACAAAAGTAAAGATAACCCAATTCTTTATTCAATCACAACCTCAAAAGTACTTCTATTACAATTCACTTAATGAAAGTGCTAAGACCCAATAAAAGGAAAAGTACAATGGTTGACTTAAGAAATTTGAAAGATAAGACTAGTAGACGCTTGGATAGACGGAGAGCTCTAATCTCTTCACTCTTGACCTTCCCCATCCGATTGAGTCTCATCATCGGACTTACCTGAAAATAAGGAAACATTGAGTGAGCAAACGCTCAGTAGGAAATTATATCTCAAGAACTAGCAATGGTTTTAAGTAATTACAATTTTTCACATGCAAATGTAATATGGCTATGCATGTAGAAATAACTAATCAATAGAATAACACGTCGTGTAAAACATCCAAGCGAGTCTTAAACAAGAGATATTCATGAGAGACTTTATAGATTATTGGCTATTTCACGCAAGTACTTTGCCCGTGTCGGGCCACGCTAGTAAAGTCACGCAAGTCGAGTCACGCACGCAAGAAAGAGAGTGTGTGTGTGTGGAATGCCAAAGATCAAGAGAAAAAGTACTTTGGTGCAATGCTAGACACCGTGATCATTACAACTCCCATGAGAACTAATACTTTTGGGTGCTCCTCCCAGGACCAGATCGGGCCCTTATATGCACAACATTAAAGATAGATCTAGACATCCACTGTATAGTATAGCCAATATGAAATTTCAAGAAAAAGCTTGTGGATACTCAAGATAGAGTAGAGTTCAAGATTGAACTTGATGTATAAGGACGATAATAACGATATAAACACGAGTATCGATAAAATTGGGTGGAGTTGGTTCCCTAGTTGGGTACCATGACAATTAAGTGTCCATATATAGATGGTCACCCACTTAATATAGAATTGAGGTCCACAAGAACAACAGGTTAATGGCATGATGTCCTCATCCTATTAAGAATATTCTCATGATATCCACATAGCATATCATGAGGGCCGGTATACCATGTTTCTATAGAGTGACATGGTAAAATAGTGTAAAGGGTTTTTATGGTACAACCCGCTCAGTCGGCCATGAGGGAATCCAAGGCTACGAGGAGACTTACCGAGGTCCCAATGACTAACTTGCCAGTCCAAAGGAACGGAATGTCCAATGGAGGGCTTGTATGTCACCGAGAGTTGAGGGGTAATCGATAAAACAATGTAGAACATGGGATTATATTCACTGAATGGAAATATAGTGCCGATATATACATATATATTTATATAAAACCCTCGATTAATAGTAAACAATATAAAATAATTATACAGGAAATTAGCGCCTTAACATAAGTCACTACTTATTAAATTAATGCCCTTCACTGGGTCGTTATTTTAAATTTGACGACTTCTGTAACCGTCGTCCATTATAAATTTCTATTTTGCTGAAATTTTCTTTATTCTGTAATTTTGATTAAACGCGCCTTAGACAAGGGCGTCTCTTTCATAAAAGATGACCTATTGGAGGTCGTTAATTCATTCTTTTCCAAGATAGATAATAATTTTCAGGAAACAAAGTACATGGTCGGGACAAGAAAAATATCAGGATTCGAGATATATGATCATGCATTAGATTTAACTACAGGTTTCATAGATATTAAATTTCAAACGTGCGTATTTATCAATTTCTTAAAATTGACGACTCTTAGTTCGGCGTCAGATCATGAATTAGCGCCCTGACTTGGGTCGCCTCTTGCCAAAATTTCACAGAAAACCTCTAAAATGCAGTAAAACTATATGCATGAATTACAGATGATATTATCATAAATTTTATGCTAGTTTGGGCTACAATTCTTGAGAAAATTTACCTGATGTTTGATCTGGGTGAAGGAACGTAAAGGTTGTGAAGAGAAAACGACACTCTGTTCAAAACAGAAGAAGAGGATGTTGATGAAGAGCCCACGTTCTTCAACTAGACAAGAGAGTTACTACTTGCTGCAGGCAACCTACAGAGGAAGAAGATGAAGAACATTAATATTCTTCATAATCCATGACGAAAGGCAGAGGAAGAAGAACCACCTGTTCTTCACGTACAGCAACAGCAGAACGGTTCGCCAAAAATAGCGAACAGGTTCGATTAGAAAGGTATTTATAGGATTTTTGGAATCCCAATGGAGTTAGTGTAATGCCCTGGATCTCGTAGGATCTTTAATGGATCTTTCGGATCTCTTTCGGATTGGTTTCGTTGAGTTTCGGTTCGCTTTTGTGGCTTCCGAGTTGAGTTTGACGAGCCGTGTGGGTTTTTCTCACGTACTAGTTACGGAACCCTACGGTGAGTTTATTTGTCAATTCTCGAACTCGTGAATGCTACAGCGACGATGTACTCGTCGAGCCGGTCGTTTCGACTATTTTTGCGTATTTTTCTGAATTTGTGCTTTTTCAGCGCATTTTTGGAATTTTCAGAAATTAGGAAAATTTCCTAATTTCTTTCTTTTTCTTTTCTCTTTCTCTCTCTCCTCCTCATTTCTCACCGCCGCCGTCTCTCTCCCGTTCTCTCTCGTTCTCTCCCCTTTTCGGCTCCGGCTGCAGACGGAGGCGTAGGTGGGCGAGTTGGTGAGGCCGTGGAGCTGGTTGGATGCGCGATGGAGCGAGGATCGGATCGATTCTGGCGCGATCCCGAACGGTGGATTCAAAGCCGGTGAAATTGGTTCGCGAGTGGTTTTCGGCGTGGTTTAGTCCCTTCGGGGCACGGTTTCTTCGGTGGAGGTAGGGCGACGGATCCTTGCTTCCTTACCTTCGTTTTCCCTGCCATTGCACGTCGTTCGGCTAGGAAACGAGTGTGTTTGGGCTTGTTTTGCCTAAACCGTGATTTTCGTGGTTTTTAGGGTCGGCCGGTAAACGGTGACCGTTTGCGGTTCAGTTAGTTTCTAAATGACCGCAGGGATGTTAGAATCCCATCCACGTTGATTTCGTGCGATTCGGTGTTCATTCGAGGCCGGTAGAAGCCCGGGAACCTCGGTGACCCACTTAGGGTGGATTTGTCTAAATCGCCCGGATCGAGCGTTTTTGGTGTTGCATGTGGGCATTTTGGCTCTTGAATGTTGTTATTCGGTGTTGCGGTGTGTTTCCCCTACGTTTCGGCGTGAATGGGGCGTGGAACGGGCCGATCCGGCCATTCCTATGTTTTCCCGCCGTAACCGAAGTAGCGGTCATGCCAGCGACCGTTACTTGTCTTTAGCGGCCCTACGACTGACCGTCGTTTGGTCTGCATCGTTTTAGCGCTTTGGCTTCTAGGTGAGTGACGGCCCTAGAGTGGCGCGTCGCTTCCTTGTAACGCGCCTAGGTTAGTGCGTTACTTCGCCTTCGTCGTTTTATGTTGGGGTTGAGTCGGTTAGTCTAACGCGCTTGACCCAGTGCGTTAGATGGAAGTGGCGCGCCTTGCCCAGGCCGTTACTTGCCAGTTGACTGACGTTCACTCGTTGAGGCGGTGCCTCTAGCGGTCGTGCCCCTATGCGTTGTTTGAGTGTGACGTGCCCGCCCCTGGCCGTTACATTCTCTTTTGGTCGAGGTTGGGTTGACTGCACCGTTGGGTGTGACGGTGGGGACCCCGTGCGTCGTTTGTGAGTAACGCGCATGCCTCCGACCGTTGTTTGCTGTGGTGTTGGGTTGAGGGTGGCCATGCCGTCTGTGAGTAACGGATGGGCCCCTGCGCGTCATTTAGAATGTGACGGCCCTCTCCTGCCGCGTCGCTTGGTTGTAACGCGCCTAGCGTCGTGCGTTACTTCGCTTTGGTTTGGGTTTGCTGCACCGTTGATTGTGACGGTGGGTGCCCTGTGCGTCGTTTGCTTGTAACGCCCCTAGTCCCGTGCGTTACTTGGTTTTTTTGTGTTTTGTAGGTTGTTAGGGTGGTGTGTGTGACGGCCTTGCGTCCGTCCGTCGTTTGGGAAATAACGGCCCTAACCTAGACCGTCGCTTGCTTGTAGCGGTCTAGAGCTGGTGCGTTACTTTCCTTGTGCCTTGGTTTTCCGCCCGATGATTCTGTGAGTCTTGGCTTGTCCTTGTGGTCTGCCCGTTGTCCTGTGGATGTCTCTTGATGTCCTATGAGGGTTAAGACTACGTTGTAAGGTAGCCAGGAGTCTTCTTGCTTGTGGTAGGGTTCCTTATTCTACCTTTGCATGTGCTTGTTTGGGTTTCGGTCAACCTGGTCTGACCCAGTGGTTGACATGTGACCTTGTTTGCGCGTGTCTTAGCGGTTCTGTCCTACCTAAGACACTGCTTCTGGATGCTTCGAGGTATTGTTCTACCTCGGTTTGCGTGTCCAGGTGTGCTGAGGGTTCTTGATGTCTCCCTCAGGTCTCCGTGTGTCGTTTTCTGCGGAGCGTGGTTTCTTTGGCTTAGGATTAGACCGATTGGCGGCTTGTTCCGCTGTTGTGACGATCTTACCTTTGAGTCGTTTGGCTCAGGATCGTTACGTAGGAGGTCTAGTGCTTGTCCTGAGTTGTCGGCAGTGGTGATACTGTCACTTGGTGCCTCGAAGTGCGTGTTGAGGGGCGTGGTTGCCCGTTAGTACTTCGGTGCTTGTGTTTTGAGCTTCTGTGTCGTGTGAAGCCTCCACTTGTTGTTGCCTAAGGCCGCGGGCCGACCCGCTAGCGGATGGCGGAGGGTTTTTCCCAGTGAGCGGTTTTTAGTTAGTTCCGCGGGCTCCTAGTCAACGGTGGCGTCCTGCCGAGGGAGAATACTAGCTAGAGGACCTGGCTTAGACTATAGCCAGTGTGTGCACACGTGGTCAGGGACTGAGGACTTACGTCGACGGGCGTGACCCTGACTAGTTACTTGTTTTGCTGTCACTGTTTGGTTCAGCTGGTGTCTACATCTCTGCTGTTGTTACAGCAGTACTGTAGGTGAGACACTTGAGGTGCGGCGTCAGACGTCAGTGGACGCAGCTGGCTTTTAAGGGGGTGCTTCCGTCACGTGACGCGTAGCTTTCGGCGTTTTCCTGTACGCTGTGACCTTTGCGAGTTGCCCGTTCGTGGCTGCACTCGGGGTCAGTGGTTTGTCGTCCGCGCGATGTTCCGATCGTGCGCGGGGCTTTGTGCACGACGTTCCCTGTCGTGTTTTGTCTGTTTCCCGGTGTCGGCGTTCGCCTTCGCCTTTGTTTGGGGCTGGTTGACAGACTGGCGTACCCTTCTGTGTGAGTTTAGGGTCATCCATCTGTTGCCTTTGTTTGGAGTAGTTTGGGATACCGAGGTCAGTTCGGTAGCCGCTTGTTTGGTGCGGGTTCTCACCCTCTCCTGCGTGTTCCCTACTCCTACTTCCCGTCTGTTCCTTTACAGCTTTGTAGTGTAGCTTTCCTGCTTTGCTACGTTGCTGTCCTTGCTACGTTTGTTGCTGCTTCCGTTGCCTTCGCTTTGTGCGGTTTTCCAGTGGGGATCCGCGTGACCCCTACTGAGTTTCTGTTGAGACTCACCCCTGCTGCTTTTCAGGTGGGTTTCGCCGTCTGCCTCTGCTGTCCTTGGTGGAGTGCGCGTTTGCTGTTGTAGCTGCCAGCCGTACCTGCGTCGGGTTCCTCCGACTTCTGTGTACGTTCCTTTCTGTTCGACTGTACTGTGCTAGACTTGTTGTCTTTCCTTGGGCTAGACTCTGGTGTATAATTGAAAACTTGAATATTAATGAAAAGGTAATTTTATTTCTGCTACTTTAGCAATCCATTGTAATGAAATTTAATTGCTTACTGTTATATCTGCTGGCTTCAATGTATTCCACACACTCCTTTTTCCCTTCGGCGCTTTCCCGCGCTTGGGAGGCCTCGCGGGTCCCATGTGGTATCACGTGTATTCGGTATTTATACCGGGTGCACCGGGTATCCGGAATCCGGGTCGCTACAGGTGGTATCAGAGCAGTGTTCTGAGATGTTCGGAGTTCTTTTCTGAGCTATCAGATCATTGTCGTGTGAGATACATGGAAATCCAGATATACAGTTACCAGAGTCTTTAGGCCCAGTACAGTCTCTTGCTGGCGTAGGTGTTGCGATGGTTTATCGCGGTGCTTTTTGCGTGTGGTCTTGTACGTGCTTGGTTGGCACTGTGCGAGATGGTTTTGCTCTCGTCTAGATGAGACAACGTGCTTCGTTCGGTTTTGAAGTTGGTCTCGATCGTGGTGCACTTTGCAGTGTTTGTCGGTTGGCATGAACCTGCAGTGCCTTGTTCGAGCTATTTTCTGTATTTTGCTCAGGTGGCTTATGACTTTTAGCATTGGTGTGATGGCCACGCACGTTCTTACGTTGCTTGGGTTGTCCCAGCTTGAGTTTGTGTAGCTCCTGATGCTTCGTTGTTTTGGTTGCTTCGATTGTCGTGTTGCCTCGATTGAGAAGTTGCTCGAGCGAGCCTTGGATTTTCCCTTCCTGGTGAGCTGTTGTTGTTGAGCTTGTTGCTTCTCATCCCTCTTTGGTGAAGCTTTCCGAGGTTTGCCTTGGAATTGCTGTCTTGGTTGTGCCTTTGTCCTGTGTCTGCTTAAGTGTAGACAGCTTTGTTTTGAGCCTGATCTGCTCCTTGTTGTACGGTTGCTTAGCTTTGGACTCCATGATGGTGTTAAGAGCTGTTGTGTACCGTAGTTGTCGTGCTGTGTCTAGCGGCCGATGTGTTGTGAAGGCTCATTTATCGTGTCAGGACGTGATGGTGAGCTGAGATTGATGCTTTCCTTGTGCTTTGCGCTGAAGCTGGTGCTCTTCTCTTGTTGTACTTAGGCTCTTTGTGATCGGTTGTTCGCCTGATCAGTGCTCGTGGCGTGTTAATTGCGATCTTGTTGATTGCGATGACGCCTGGTGTGTGCTGAGATGTGATTATCGATGTTGTTCTGTTGCCTGTGCACGTTGTTGAGAGTACAGCTGGAGTGTGTGGGCTGGCTACCCATTTGTCGAGAGGTCTTGTTCCTTTCTCGATGTGGCTTTGTCTTGGCTTCTTGTGCCTTGACTTTGGTTGTTGCCGTGCCGTTGTTCGTGGTTTTCTTGTGTTGGCATCGGCATTGTGCGAGTATTGGGGAATTTGTCGGCATCTTTGCGGATTGAGTACCCTCTACTCTGTATTTTCTTCTTGGGTGTTGTGCTCTTGAGGCGTGTTGCTAGTCCTTGAGTTGCGTCCCCCGAGATTGTTGTCGTTTCTTGTTGTTGTGGGTCTTCTCTTGGTGAGCAGTCTGATGCGTAACCCGTTCTTGTGTGGTTGTGTGCTCAGCTGTTCTTGTGCCTTGTTGTGACCCTGCTTGCAGACGTGTTTCTTGGCACTGCGTGTTGTGCGGAGCCGAAATTCTGCAGGTGTTGCCGTTGTGTTGTTTTGGCGCTGTTTCTTTATGATTTTGTGTCTCTGCCTTGGATCATGGTCTTGTCAGTTGGCTTGCTGTGCTCTCTTTCCCTGGTGGAGTTAGCTTGCGACTTGATCAGATGTGATGTCTGAGTGAGTACTGACTTGATTGTGTTTCGGGTCCAGCAGCGTTGTTGTTGTCGTTGGTGTCCTGTGTGCCAGGTGTTCCCTGTTGCCTTTGGCACTGGAGCCGATGATGTTGCGAGCTGTCAGCTGTGGGGACTGCGTTCCTTGTGTAAGCTGCCGCTTGCCGTGTTGTCGTTGTGTTTCTCAGTTGTCTGTTGTTGTGGCTGTCGTGTCTCTATTTCTGGTGAGACGTAAACGACGTTGCCCTTGCTTCGGAGGTGTCAGATGTATTCACTTTGGTGCCATACTCGTGCTGTAGACTTGCTGTCTTGGAAGCTGAGTGTGTACCTGTAATTGTGATCTGACGGTGTTCCTCTGAGCTGTGTTTTCCGAGTTTTGTGCTGTTGGGTTGTTCTTCCCTGCTTCTCCTTTGCTAGTCCTGAATTTCGGGGGCGAAATTCTTTGAAGGGGGGGAGGATGTAATGCCCTGGATCTCGTAGGATCTTTAATGGATCTTTCGGATCTCTTTCGGATTGGTTTCGTTGAGTTTCGGTTCGCTTTTGTGGCTTCCGAGTTGAGTTTGACGAGCCGTGTGGGTTTTTCTCACGTACTAGTTACGGAACCCTACGGTGAGTTTATTTGTCAATTCTCGAACTCGTGAATGCTACAGCGACGATGTACTCGTCGAGCCGGTCGTTTCGACTATTTTTGCGTATTTTTCTGAATTTGTGCTTTTTCAGCGCATTTTTGGAATTTTCAGAAATTAGGAAAATTTCCTAATTTCTTTCTTTTTCTTTTCTCTTTCTCTCTCTCCTCCTCATTTCTCACCGCCGCCGTCTCTCTCCCGTTCTCTCTCGTTCTCTCCCCTTTTCGGCTCCGGCTGCAGACGGAGGCGTAGGTGGGCGAGTTGGTGAGGCCGTGGAGCTGGTTGGATGCGCGATGGAGCGAGGATCGGATCGATTCTGGCGCGATCCCGAACGGTGGATTCAAAGCCGGTGAAATTGGTTCGCGAGTGGTTTTCGGCGTGGTTTAGTCCCTTCGGGGCACGGTTTCTTCGGTGGAGGTAGGGCGACGGATCCTTGCTTCCTTACCTTCGTTTTCCCTGCCATTGCACGTCGTTCGGCTAGGAAACGAGTGTGTTTGGGCTTGTTTTGCCTAAACCGTGATTTTCGTGGTTTTTAGGGTCGGCCGGTAAACGGTGACCGTTTGCGGTTCAGTTAGTTTCTAAATGACCGCAGGGATGTTAGAATCCCATCCACGTTGATTTCGTGCGATTCGGTGTTCATTCGAGGCCGGTAGAAGCCCGGGAACCTCGGTGACCCACTTAGGGTGGATTTGTCTAAATCGCCCGGATCGAGCGTTTTTGGTGTTGCATGTGGGCATTTTGGCTCTTGAATGTTGTTATTCGGTGTTGCGGTGTGTTTCCCCTGCGTTTCGGCGTGAATGGGGCGTGGAACGGGCCGATCCGGCCATTCCTATGTTTTCCCGCCGTAACCGAAGTAGCGGTCATGCCAGCGACCGTTACTTGTCTTTAGCGGCCCTACGACTGACCGTCGTTTGGTCTGCATCGTTTTAGCGCTTTGGCTTCTAGGTGAGTGACGGCCCTAGAGTGGCGCGTCGCTTCCTTGTAACGCGCCTAGGTTAGTGCGTTACTTCGCCTTCGTCGTTTTATGTTGGGGTTGAGTCGGTTAGTCTAACGCGCTTGACCCAGTGCGTTAGATGGAAGTGGCGCGCCTTGCCCAGGCCGTTACTTGCCAGTTGACTGACGTTCACTCGTTGAGGCGGTGCCTCTAGCGGTCGTGCCCCTATGCGTTGTTTGAGTGTGACGTGCCCGCCCCTGGCCGTTACATTCTCTTTTGGTCGAGGTTGGGTTGACTGCACCGTTGGGTGTGACGGTGGGGACCCCGTGCGTCGTTTGTGAGTAACGCGCATGCCTCCGATCGTTGTTTGCTGTGGTGTTGGGTTGAGGGTGGCCATGCCGTCTGTGAGTAACGGATGGGCCCCTGCGCGTCATTTAGAATGTGACGGCCCTCTCCTGCCGCGTCGCTTGGTTGTAACGCGCCTAGCGTCGTGCGTTACTTCGCTTTGGTTTGGGTTTGCTGCACCGTTGATTGTGACGGTGGGTGCCCTGTGCGTCGTTTGCTTGTAACGCCCCTAGTCCCGTGCGTTACTTGGTTTTTTTGTGTTTTGTAGGTTGTTAGGGTGGTGTGTGTGACGGCCTTGCGTCCGTCCGTCGTTTGGGAAATAACGGCCCTAACCTAGACCGTCGCTTGCTTGTAGCGGTCTAGAGCTGGTGCGTTACTTTCCTTGTGCCTTGGTTTTCCGCCCGATGATTCTGTGAGTCTTGGCTTGTCCTTGTGGTCTGCCCGTTGTCCTGTGGATGTCTCTTGATGTCCTATGAGGGTTAAGACTACGTTGTAAGGTAGCCAGGAGTCTTCTTGCTTGTGGTAGGGTTCCTTATTCTACCTTTGCATGTGCTTGTTTGGGTTTCGGTCAACCTGGTCTGACCCAGTGGTTGACATGTGACCTTGTTTGCGCGTGTCTTAGCGGTTCTGTCCTACCTAAGACACTGCTTCTGGATGCTTCGAGGTATTGTTCTACCTCGGTTTGCGTGTCCAGGTGTGCTGAGGGTTCTTGATGTCTCCCTCAGGTCTCCGTGTGTCGTTTTCTGCGGAGCGTGGTTTCTTTGGCTTAGGATTAGACCGATTGGCGGCTTGTTCCGCTGTTGTGACGATCTTACCTTTGAGTCGTTTGGCTCAGGATCGTTACGTAGGAGGTCTAGTGCTTGTCCTGAGTTGTCGGCAGTGGTGATACTGTCACTTGGTGCCTCGAAGTGCGTGTTGAGGGGCGTGGTTGCCCGTTAGTACTTCGGTGCTTGTGTTTTGAGCTTCTGTGTCGTGTGAAGCCTCCACTTGTTGTTGCCTAAGGCCGCGGGCCGACCCGCTAGCGGATGGCGGAGGGTTTTTCCCAGTGAGCGGTTTTTAGTTAGTTCCGCGGGCTCCTAGTCAACGGTGGCGTCCTGCCGAGGGAGAATACTAGCTAGAGGACCTGGCTTAGACTATAGCCAGTGTGTGCACACGTGGTCAGGGACTGAGGACTTACGTCGACGGGCGTGACCCTGACTAGTTACTTGTTTTGCTGTCACTGTTTGGTTCAGCTGGTGTCTACATCTCTGCTGTTGTTACAGCAGTACTGTAGGTGAGACACTTGAGGTGCGGCGTCAGACGTCAGTGGACGCAGCTGGCTTTTAAGGGGGTGCTTCCGTCACGTGACGCGTAGCTTTCGGCGTTTTCCTGTACGCTGTGACCTTTGCGAGTTGCCCGTTCGTGGCTGCACTCGGGGTCAGTGGTTTGTCGTCCGCGCGATGTTCCGATCGTGCGCGGGGCTTTGTGCACGACGTTCCCTGTCGTGTTTTGTCTGTTTCCCGGTGTCGGCGTTCGCCTTCGCCTTTGTTTGGGGCTGGTTGACAGACTGGCGTACCCTTCTGTGTGAGTTTAGGGTCATCCATCTGTTGCCTTTGTTTGGAGTAGTTTGGGATACCGAGGTCAGTTCGGTAGCCGCTTGTTTGGTGCGGGTTCTCACCCTCTCCTGCGTGTTCCCTACTCCTACTTCCCGTCTGTTCCTTTACAGCTTTGTAGTGTAGCTTTCCTGCTTTGCTACGTTGCTGTCCTTGCTACGTTTGTTGCTGCTTCCGTTGCCTTCGCTTTGTGCGGTTTTCCAGTGGGGATCCGCGTGACCCCTACTGAGTTTCTGTTGAGACTCACCCCTGCTGCTTTTCAGGTGGGTTTCGCCGTCTGCCTCTGCTGTCCTTGGTGGAGTGCGCGTTTGCTGTTGTAGCTGCCAGCCGTACCTGCGTCGGGTTCCTCCGACTTCTGTGTACGTTCCTTTCTGTTCGACTGTACTGTGCTAGACTTGTTGTCTTTCCTTGGGCTAGACTCTGGTGTATAATTGAAAACTTGAATATTAATGAAAAGGTAATTTTATTTCTGCTACTTTAGCAATCCATTGTAATGAAATTTAATTGCTTACTGTTATATCTGCTGGCTTCAATGTATTCCACACACTCCTTTTTCCCTTCGGCGCTTTCCCGCGCTTGGGAGGCCTCGCGGGTCCCATGTGGTATCACGTGTATTCGGTATTTATACCGGGTGCACCGGGTATCCGGAATCCGGGTCGCTACAGTTAGAATTCGATTGGAAGATATATTTCCCTGATAGAGTCCTTCTATATTCAATCAAACACGTACCAATCCTAAAACTTACCCTGGATAGTCTCCTGGTTCGAACGGAACACAAATGCAATTAACACCTTAGGTTAGGGCGTGCATTTTAATTGACGTCTTGACC
The DNA here is from genome assembly GCA_022559845.1 of Amorphophallus konjac. Taxonomy (NCBI): domain Eukaryota; kingdom Viridiplantae; phylum Streptophyta; class Magnoliopsida; order Alismatales; family Araceae; genus Amorphophallus; species Amorphophallus konjac. The sequence continues at coordinate 273,886,694 of CM040126.1, forward strand.
TGTACCGTTTCTTTTGTAATTCGCGCCCAAGAAGAGGGCGTTTCTTTCCCTTTCCTTTTATTCGTTTTGGATGTTTTGAAATTTGACGACCTTTAATATAGGCGTCACTTTTTGAATTAACATCTCAGGTGAAGGCGTTTCTTATTTAAATCGCGCCTTGTTGAGAGGCGTTATTTACATTTGACTTATTATTTATTCATTTTGGTTCTTATCATTTACTTACTTAATTTTTCTTGAAATCTTCCTTTTATTTTACCAGGGTTGCTACACTTATGCAGCATCCTTAGGCTGGTGATAGCTCCGCACTGGGAGTCTAGTTTCTTTCCCCGATCGTTGAGGGCGACCTTTGAGTATGGGTTTTTCACACACTACACGGCAAGCCATAGCCGATCTCTCCGAGACACACCGTTGCTGCTTTGGCCATACTTTGGGTATGCACAAAGGTCTTTTCTTTTCTCTGCTCGACTAAGTGCAGGGGCAAGAGATTGATGGATAAGATGACTAACCTAGGCGCTCCCTAATACGAGAGAGGTCTTAAATAGGGGCAGTCTTAACCCTCAAAAGTGAGCTTTCATGCTATATCTGGCCAATAAGGGCTACCAAAATGAGAAGATAATTCAATGTAAACTTATGATTGAAAGACATGGCAAGAGTGGCAGTACAGTTCCCCGCGGGACGTCATGAGCCCGATCGCATGCGTGCCTGATAAATATGGGTCTCAAAATCAAAGACACAAAGCCCCGGCGCAACAGACCTACTCTTTGAAGGGTAGTGCCTTGGAAAGAATTCGAGCCTTGATATCTCCCATCCTACACGAAGCTTGTCTCTTTTTTTTCTTCTGCTTCTCCCTCTTAGGCTGGGTTGTATCCCAGGTATGGCCTTAGTAGGGGCACCGTTCTTTAGAAGCAGTTGGTTGTGGTAAGCCACCCTCACATGCACGCCCTGTTTAAGGGAAGCCTTTAATGAAAGGGGTAGGAATGACGATCCCTGGCCAGTAGTTTGAGCCCGTCTTTAGGTGCTGCGGATTGCTATGTCAAAATCAAATTTTTTTTAAAAATCAAATATTATCAAAAATCATAAAAAATAAATACTTCAAAATAAAAAAAATCAAATATTTCAAAAAACCTAAAAAATCAAATACTTCAAAAAATCTAAAAAAATGAAATACTATTGAAAATCTAAAAAAAATCAAAAAAAGATCACAAAAATCTAAAAAAAATGTGTCTTTTTCATGCATTTGCATTTATTTTAAGGACAGATACATAATCCGTTTGTTAAGTGTGCAGGTTGGAAGTACTCAGGCATTCCTTGCTATATCTTTTTGTTCTGCCTCCTGTTCACATCTTCTGATCTGTTCCCTTCTTCAACCATATCTCTCGATCTATTCTGAAGCTCATGTCCTTCTTAGCTTTTGTTTGCAATGATCATATCTTTATGAGAGGGCTTTGCCTCACGATTATGAACCTGGCGGTTCTGTTTCATTTTGATCTTGGGTTTTGATTGAAGTGCGTATTTGTTTGTCTTTTATCCCACTGTGTCCTTGTCTCGTGTCTATGTCCCACCGTGTTGTCCCACGCTTGTTGTTTTGTTCCTCACCACATAGTTGTCTTGCATATGTTGATATTCGTCCCTCTATGTTCCAGGTGTTGTCCCAACTATGTGATCCGTCATGTTCTTATTTCAACCATGTGTTGTCCCGCCGATTGTTGTCTCGTCACACCATGTTCATGCATACGTATTGTCTGTTTATGCCTTTGCCTAGGTGCTTGTCCGTCTTGTTGTGTTATTTCCATTCGTCATGTCATGTCATGTTGTTTGTCATTATGTTAACCGCTATGTTTATCTTGTTTATCTTATTCATAAAAATCCATAAAAATCCGAAAAAGAAAATCCAAACTTTCACTTGCCGTTTCGCCTGTATAGGTAAGTCAGGTATGGCCTTCTATCCCTTCTCATTGTTACATTACTATATGGTATCTATATTATTATATTATCTCGAGAACCAGTTGGTTATTTACATGTTCCAGGATCTGATGTTCCCCTTTAACAAAAATGATGATGATCTAGGTTCACGTGTTTAACCTTCGGATATGCCGTTAGGTTGGGATATCATGGGGAGGATGGTTCTATCCTGCACGCTGTGGTTGCGGATGGTATATTGACTCTGATTTTCCCATCTTAGTAATATTATTCTCGAGTATTTTGTATTTTAATCTTTCTTTGCATTTATTTTAACGATTTCTTTTATTTTAGCCCAGCATGCATCATACGCATCTTTTTGAGCTTTCATGCCCCATGGTTTGCTTGACAAATGTCCCGTCAGTAATGGTTAGCTGTGCGTTCAGTGTTTGAGTAAGAGGAACTAATTCCACTCTGAGTTGGAAGGTTCTCTTTGGTCAATTCGCTTGGTTTGGTTGATTAAGAGGTCCCCGTCTGGAGCTTTAGCCTGTTTCCTTTACTTTTGTTGCCTGCTTTTGGCCTCCTCATTGGACCGCGGGATTGTGTCCCCCATGAGGTTGGTCTTGTCGATTTGTTTCATTTAGTTTAGTTCCTACAGACTGGTGTTGCTTTTGGTTTAATCATTCCTTACGTTTGGTTCAGAGTCTTCCGGAAGATTCCTATCACTTGTTGGTAAAAACGGGTGTCGTTTTACCTTAACGCCCGCTTTTCCGGTCCACTTCATTGCATTTCCGCTCCATCTCCATGTTCCATGTCACTTTCGCTTCACCTCCGCTCACTCCCCAGCAAAGAAGACGTTAAGGAGGGGCATCTGTTGACACCCGTTTTTTGCCGATAAGTTGAGTCGTTCCTCTTACTCCCATTTGTTGATGCCTCGAGTTGTCCATCGCTCATTGGGGCTATTTTCAGGCATGTCTTTGGCCAATTTTATGGGTAGCCTCCCTCCCTGGTTAGGTCCGAGTTGATTCAGGGCTTAACAGGCCTTGGTTTTGGTTGACTGAGCTTTTCTATGAGTTTCAACACCCATGTACATGTATGGTTCATCCATGGCCGCTCAATCAATGTGCAGTTGCCTGTGGACCGTCCATCCATTTTGGAATATTTTGGTTAATTTTCTGAATTTCCACCAACAAGCATTTATGCGGTCCTATGCTAGCCGTTCAACTTGATGAACAGACGGATGGTAGTCGCTCATCTCTCAGAGTCCTGCGCTTGGTGGTGTTCTCAGATAATTATCCAATTAATCTATTTATCACCGACAAGGCTAGAACGGTTTGTCTTTGGCCGCTTTACCTTTGAACGGTCTCATCTGAGCCGTTCATCTATGAGAGTCCAACGGCAAAGGTTTCGGTCAGTTCGATGGATAATTTGGATTATTTATGATTTATTTTGAATTTCCACCGACGGGGTTGGACGGCCAGGACATGACCGCACATCCAGTTGAACGGTCTATCGTAAGACCGTTCATCCGTTCGATTCCTGAATTTCAACAGATTTTATCTCTTTATCCATGGTTTCATCACCAACTTCTCCCATCATTTTCTCCGCGGATAATGAACCATTTTGAGTGCCGTTTCGACTGGATGAGAGATAATTTGATTATCTATGGTTTTCCTTTGATTATCTCGACCTGAAAACCCTAATTTCGAGCTAGGACTTTAGGTGCTCTATAAATAGACCCTAAAGGTCGGGTTTGAAAGGGGGAGATTTTTGGTCGACGGCGAAGCCCTGCCGCATTCTTGAGCGACCCAGCACCAAGGAGGGAGACTTTCCACATCCATATAAGCCTCCGGTTCAGGGAGTAGTCTAATTTTTTAAGTCTTGTGTGTTTGATACGTTTTGTCCTCTTCTTCATTGCATGCATCACTTTTCTCACTTTCTCCCCACATTTTTCTTCATCTTCATTGCCATGCACACACACACCCACGTTTATGACACCCTAGGGGTTTAAAATCCCCCAGGTATCCCCCTTTCCATTTATTCATGTTCGTTTCTTGTTATTTTGGCATCTACTACACTTTTCAGTTCTAATCTAGGTTTCCTCTTTGTGTTTTCACGTTATTTTACAGGTCAGCGATCCCTAGCACGAGGCCCATCCCCTTTGGCCGACCGGAGAGGGTGGAGGTTGAACCCTTTGTGAGTTCTGGCTTGGTGGTCTTGCGCGGTTCTCTACAGTCCATTCAAGAAGACGTGCGGTGCAGCCTGGACCGTCCTTCTTCTTCCTACGGTCGTGATAGAGCCGTTCAACTGCCAGGAGTGCTTCCTCCCGCATCTTCTGCAGCGTTCTTAAACGGTCTGTCATAAGACCATGCATCTTACAGGTGGTTCTTCCTGAACCGTCCATCTTCCCAGCGTTACAGGTCAGGCGAGTACCTCTCCCTCTTTCCAAGGTACGGCGTGTCCATCACGTTCGGCACCTTGGTGGCGATCATAGGTTTTTACACCTCCCTTTTCTTCCATCTTCATTCGTTTCTCATGTTGGATGTGGGAGGATAGACATTGGGAAGGCATTGGAAGGACGGACGTGAGGAGAAATATATCTACAACACACACACTCGCTACTACAGCCGCAACACAATATACCACAACCGTACATAGGCGGTTCAAAACTCACAGAGTCTGAGTTCGGAAATAAAAGATATGTTCAATACATGCACATGAACTAAATGGAAAGCATTAGAATAGATGAAAAAGGGTGAAAGAAATTAATCCTCAAGAGATGAAAGGGCCGGAGGAGATCCTTGTTGAAGAAATGATTAGAGGGAAGTCAAATGCTTTCGATTTGAACATCACCACGATCCTCTCTTCGAACCGCTCCTCTTTATCTTCTATCACGATCACAAAATCCTCCCGGATGTAGGTGATATCCACAGATTTCTTCAGCTCCTCTCCTTTCCCTTTTTCTTCTCCTGCAAGAATAGATAGAAATGTTAGCTCATAGATATTTCTCCCAAATTCGTAGCTTATTTATACACCCACAATATATAGAAAGTGCAAAAAACATTAAAACCCATGCTAAAACCCCTTTAAAATATATCTAACATGTGTATGAATGCCCTAGGGGTAAGAGTGTCAAATTTCAACCCAAATGGATCACTAGAAGTGGGTTTCAAATCCACTTAAATGGGTCTCGCCCGTCGGTCTCAGTCTATCGGTCGAATGGATCGGTCTACCAAAGTTTTGTAGGATTTTTACAGGGAGCACTAGAAATTTTGGTCAACCGAAGTAGGGAGTTCGGTCGACCGAACTTTCATAGGGTCAGATTCCAGCTGATGTTGGAAATGTCGGTCGACCAACAAGGACGGGTCGGTCGATCGAAGTTCAGAAACACCCAGATTTTTATAAAAAATAAAGCAATTGCCCCTTATACAAATTACATGAAATTCCAATTGACAAAGAGCATTGGAACAAATTTAAAACCATTCAAACCTTCATTTTTGCCAACCAAAAATAAGGATCAATTAACCTTGTGTTTAACTTACATGAATGCTCAACAACATACCAAATTTCACCAAGGTTAATGTGTAAAACTTGAACAAGCATGAAGTATAGACATTAAACTCCATTAATCATACATGAATGATATGCATGAGAACCCTTTGCAAGCTCAAGTATTATAACTAAGCACCAAAGTCCTATGGCTATGCATTTGTGCACAAGAATGAGCATCATGAACCCAATTTCACATTTCTATTCATTTGTGCAATTTGAGAGTAACATGGACATAAATGCCATAGGTGTGAGAATGTGATTTAACTAATTCCTATAAATGTTTGAATGAGTAGATCAAGCAAATTTTCAGCCCAAGACTCCAAGTAGAAGGAGCATGAACCACAACTCAACCAATTTGTGTTTTTGAGAGTTGTAAGGCCTCACCATATTCTCTTAGAGAATGTGAGCATTGTTTACCACTTGTTTTGAATCCAAGACTGAAAATGACTCCTTCACTCATGCATTTGAGTTCCAAGAGTCCACCAAGGGTATTTCTCCTGCATGGCCAGATAATCACAATATTAGCACCTTGATTATCAAGCATTTTTCAATAAACCACACAATGGGACAAACACACTAGATTTGTCATCATTGAAACTTAACTACCCAAAATCAAATAGGGGGTCCAACACAAACCTCGAACGTCAATCATCCCCGTGGCCGGATTCTCACGAACGCCGCCGCCGTCGCACCGCCACGCACCCCCTTCGCCATCTCCGTCGACCGCCGGAGTGAGAAGGGAGATCGAGAGGGAGACAGGGAAGGGTGAGGAAGAAGAAACACAGAAGGGGAAGATGAGGGACGGAGGGGGAAAGGGGGAGATAGGGTTGAAATATATTTATTATAATATTATATTCATTTTCTTCTTTTCATTCCTTTTTGAAAATCACAAGAGCTCCGGAAAAACCCCAAAAAAGCAACCGGACTCTGAAAAATTCCAGAAAAATATCAGGACGCTCCTCGCGCCACCACGGACCCAGAATAATCCAAAAACACATCGAAGAAGGGTCCAAGAAATCATTATAAAAGTCCAAAATCCACTCGGACACGATCCGAGACCCTCGGAACCAGATCCAGAAATCCAGGGCGTTACAACCCTCCCTCCTTATAGAAATTTCATCCTCGAAATTAGGACAAGGCATAGAACTCAGGGGGAAAGACTCACCCAACGGGTAGGACTTCACGGTCACAGCACCACCAGATGCACACCACCCAACCAACACTGAGGGTCACCGCCGGACCGGCCCAATCGAAGAGCCCTCGCGCTTCACCGCACCAATTACGCCAGACCCCACACCAATCGGGGCACACGAAACCAACAAGTCCGGCATCACCTCAGCACCCTTAAAACTTCTAAGGGCATAGCACCCTCAACACACACCACACTCGGAGAAACACACGATCCACAACGGAAAGACCGTAATTAGCACCTACTCGGGTCGACAGCTTATCCACCTACCGGACACTAGGCACACACAACAAGGAGCACCACCACACCTCAGCTCAGATGGCAACACACCGCCAACACAATTGGCCATAACTCTTTCATCGTCTCTGCACTGCCAGCGACACACACTCACGAGCCGATCGCCACGATACTCACCGGCCAACACCGGTTCCAAAGACCAATGTCTCGCCGGACATAAACGGCACCAATGGGCACCTTACAAACAACTGCCCAGGCATCACCAACTGAAAACCATGACGCACAACAGTCGACTCTCAGCACCCACGCATGCACATCAATCCCTTGCATAGCTCCCTCCGAGCCAAGGGAACACCACAATCTGGACCGCGGCACCACCAGATGCACCCTACTCCAAACTCTCTCGAGTCTTGCCATAGACAAGCACTCCATCCACGACCGCCACATCTCTCGATCGATCTCGAACCACACCCCCGCCGAACAACCAGCACAATAGACCACATCTCATCAGGGCGCTTAACAATTCCAGCAACTCCTCGACTACACAACACAGCATCCACACAAGATCTCCCTACCAATACTGACATCTATCACTCTTCGGATCCACCTCCGGAACACCCACACCGACCAAGGTCGGTCAACTCCCACGCTCCTACCTGACCACTGAACACCTGCACCAAACAACCGACCATAAAAGGCCACGACCTACCTCAACTGCCGACCGCCAAGTGGCTCCACCCTAAGCCACGCGACACAATTCGAGGGAAAACTGGGGCAACAAACCATTTCATCCGACCACTTCATCACCAAGCTTCCCGATTCTCAAAGCTGCCAACACCACTCAACGCGATGTCACCGCCTATGCACGGCAACCAAGGCCAGACACCGCTCTTTGCCCAAGAGCAACTCTCCACGACCGACTCCGAAGCTTCCAGGACACGGTCATCATGAGACACGCACCACCTCCACTACTAATCCGATCCTGGAGCCCGTGGGTTACCAACCCACCATGCTTCTGCTATGCAACTCTGCACCAACAAAACTGCAGAAACGAGGAAACATGGCATCCGCCAAGATAAACCACCCACCAACGTAGGTCTTAAGCAAGAGGGCACCTGGAGAGGCCCCACACCAGCCTTACAACATGACACCCAAACACATATGGTGACTCTACTCGCCCGATTCCGCACGACCTGCCAATGCCCACGCTCCAAGACATGACGAGAGACAACCACAAAACCCTCACAGGCAGCCCCATTGCCAATGGACAAGATGCTTCCGGGGACTCCCGAACACACCTCGGGAAAACACAAGCACAAGGAAGATTAATTATAATAGGGAAAACAACGGAATTAAAAACAAGCACACATACAATAATCAGAAATCCACGCACACCTTCCACAGAGTGAGCACGACAACTCTACCCGGTCAAGTGCCTCGAGCATGCCGGGAACGCTGACTCGCCAGGCTAGTGGGACGTTGCAAAGATGGGTGGAACTGGGGCGACCGCCATGGGCACTGGCGAGAAACATGACCAACCTTACCATGCCTGGAACACTCCAGCTTGGCTACATCCACGGCACACAGCCCACCCGCGTGAAATCTACCACATCACGAACACTGTCTTGGCTGCTCATTCACACCATACCGTAGTGGTCAAACTTCTGGCTGTTGAGTAGCCACTGTAGACACCTACTCCTGGCAATTCTTGTCAGACCTACCCCTTCTGAACAACCTAGACATCCACCTGAACCTCAATCCTGAAGGGGAAGAACTCAAACCTGGAGACGAAAGAGACATCGATTCCCACTCAGTGGTCCACCATGACAAGGCTGGACCCCGCAACCGATATCTAGCTAGCATCACCTTCTCATCCTAGGCACACTCCATAGACCGGAACACCCGTTCCATCGCATCGAGGCACGATCTCGCCGCATTAGGATCCGACTGACCTCCAAACATCGGCGGTGAAACATCAAAACTCTCGCAAGAGACATCCACGGCCACCACGTGACGAACTGCCCTCGCCAGCCTCCTAACCATCACACTAACTTATCTATCATATGAAGAACCAATACATGCTAGCATAAAACTCGGCCTAACCCGGCACACCCGGAGCCGCTACCTACGAAGGAAAAGACTCACCACTCGGCTCCTCCCTACTCTACTCCACCTGAGACCCCGTCGGCACTCCTGACAAAGCTTGAACTCGCCTCCTTAGCACCAACTAACCCTTAACCCAAATGTGAAAAACAATAGGGGAGGGGTGAATAAAACAAAACAACCTAAGCCAATTACCGGCTGTACTGGACTATCTGGACTCATAATCACTATATCATCATGAATTCCCATGCATTTCCACAACCACGCTCTGATACCAACTGTAACGACCCAAGATCTAGATACCGGGAACCACCCGATACCATTCGGATCCTGGCCCGCCGCCCACGAGCCGAAAGGCTCGGAAGGGCTAAAGGGTTGGTGTGGATATGCATTGAAATTCTAAACAATAGCAGCAAAAGTAAATCTATAATTCTAAGAAGAATAAAATTACATTTTATAATAATTAAATAACCAACAGAGTCCAATCCATAAGTACAGTCAACAGAGAAAAGAACGTACCCAACGTCGAGTGAACACTCAGCCTGGAGAGTTGGCAACTAAAGAACCTCCGACTGGCACGCTCCAATCCAAGGAGAACGCCACACCTGAAAAGCAGGGGGTGAGCCTCATCTCATTGGCTCAGTAGGGGTCCCACGGGTCCCCACCACAACGAAAGCGATAATAAGAGTGAAGCAACGAGAATAACGATAGTAAAGGAAAGCAGCAAGAATAACAACAACGGAAGCAACAGAGAAGGAACGTTGGTACAACATGATGACGGTGATCGGAACCAGACGACGGTCAACCAGGGGAAACACACACACCGGCCCTCTACGTAAACCCGACCCCACGGTCGGACAGCCCGTCCTAGCCGACGGAACCACAGATAAGGCCACACAGCCACACACCCTGCACCAACATTCTCGGGAGAATCTCTCGATCCCGAACTAGAACTAGCAGAAGAACCACTCCTTACACACACACACCGGGCAACACCAGCCCGAATGTCAGAAGGCCATGCAAAGCAGAACAGACCGAGCCTCCAACATAGTAACTACACCAAAGAGAAGCCCGCACTGAAACCTCTCAGGTGACAGGAGTACTACCCCACTAACAACGAGACCAGAAGAATCCTCCGATGACTTACACCGTAGCCTCAAGTGTCTCCCTACTCGCCCTCAGGCGGAAACTGAGACATAGTACACTGGACCACAGAATAAGGACTAGCCGGGGTCGTGCTCGTTAGCACTCATCCACTGCCCCCGACCACATGTGCACACATAGACCATATTCTATAGGTCGGTCCTCTAGCCAATTTTCCACCCAGCCGGACTTAGGCTGCAAAAGCAAGGGGACCTTAGGTAACCAACCTAAAAACCACTACACGGGACAAACCTCCACCACTCCCAGGTGGGTCGGCACACGAACGTGCCCAGGTCAGCTCCGCCAAGTGGATAGAGTCACCAAGGCGAGAACTCACCGCAACCACGGAAACCACCGGAGTACCACCGGTCCACACCAAGCCACCACGAGACGGCTCATAAGCATGGGAACCAAGAACCACTAGCTAGACAGCTAAACCACAACTACCGGCCCACAGAAGATGAACCAAGGTATGAGATGGAAACACAAGGACTAGGGTCCACGACTCTTATGAAGATACCAAGCCGCGATCACGGCCCTCACGAGGAATACCATCCATAGTCATGGGGCTCTCGCGGGGACAGTCAACAGCAGTAGCTCGACACAAGAGTGACTATCCACACTCTACAAGAGATAGGGATGGCCCACATCTCCAAACGAGAACCAATAGAACACATGGAACCATAGGGACACACATTTCGCAAGGCCACCCCTCAAATGGATAACCCAGAACACCCAAAACCTCGGAACAACACACCCGGGCTGAAGGGGGCTAGAAGGCAAGGGTCCTGGTCACCTAGGGGTCTGGGTAGCTAGACCATTGGCCGCCCAAGAGGCTGGGTGGCCAGAGCACTAGCTGCCCACCCCTGGGCCTCCCTTGTCCTTGGCGGCCATTCCCTTGGCCGCCCAGAGTACCAGGTCTGGCCCGCCATCCCGAAGGCCACCTAGAGGGGCTGGGCGGCCAATGCCATGGCTGCCCACCCAAGGCTGAAAGGGTGCCTGGGCGGCCACCCTTCTTGCCGCCCAGGGGTCTGGGCGGCCACTACCCTAGCCGCCCAGACAATGGGCTAATAAAACTACACACGAGCAGAACGGCCAACCCATTGGCCGTCTAAAGACCTGGGCAGCCAAGACCCTGGCCACCTAGCAGACGTGGGCGGCCAGAGCCATGGCCGCCCAGCCCTGGACACGACGGCCACCTCCATGGCTGTCTGCTGTAGTTTCTATGGAAAACAACAACAGAGCTCCCCGGGAGCTAGATCCAAAGCGCCCCGTTTGTCATTGGACGAACGGGAAACAGGGGGAATCATCTATGGACCATTCTACCACCGGAAAGCACATTCAATCCATCAAGCAAGCCCTCAATCGGCCCAAAACTGATGCTCAAACCCCCAGCATGCTCAAACCCCCGAACAAGAGACTCCCACTCTCAATCTCACTGGGCATGGAATCGATGGGAGAAACACGGAGGGATGTAGGGAACTACGTCCAAGGTCTTAATCCAACATCAAACAAGGCCCTAAAAGGCCAAATCTGCGACTCAACCCTCCCGGCATTCTTAAACCTTCAAACAAGAAGAACACCCATTCTCTTGGCCTCATTGATCATGGAATCACATGAAATCACGCGGGAAGGAGTGGGGATGTAAGACCCCAGAATTTTTATAAATTATTTTGAGAATATTTAATTTTTTTCAGGAATTTATAAAGGCCTAAATAAATTAATAAAAAGAATAATAGATCAATAAGTCATTATAAGGCCCAATTAGGTTAAATAATTAACCTAGCCTATTTAAAGATAATCTAAAAGGTTAATGGACCAAGCCCATTAAGTTTGGCCCATATTCTAGAAGGTTAATTGACTTATTCATGTATTTTAAAGATAAACACTATTTTTATAGATAATTATAAAGGATAAACGAACAAGAGAGTTTTATTTAATTGAAAATCTGTATAGTTTGGTGTAACGGTCTATCGAGCGACCGCTACAAACATGTAACGCACCTAGGCTGATACGTTACACTCTGACAGTTCCGTGAAAGAAAGAATGAGCAAAAAGATTAGAACTTTGAGATCTTATATACAAGAGATCAACTTGGGAGAGCTTATAACATTACTAAGGACTCTTAGGGATTAGGTTCTGGCAAATTAAGGACTCTAGAATCGATCTAATCTTCAAAACCCTATGAATAGGACCTAGTTCTGAACTGAGCGACCCTTACTTTTGGCTCGTGAAGAATCAAGGTAAGGAGATATAATTTCAGGTAAGTTCTTTAAAAGATTTTGTTTAGTATACTTTAGACTAATAGTTCTCCAAATTTCGTGCTAAGAGATCAAGCAACCAAGGAGATTGAAGCTTCCAAAGTTGCTGGTTCGACCGTAGTAACCCAGGAATCAGAGCTAAAGGCCACTAAAGATCAGGGAATTAGGACGTCTAAAGAAGATAATTAGAGTTCGATTATTTAGAACTTTTTGATCACCTTAGTTTCATCTTCTTATCCTCAAAAATTTCACGTCCTTAGGTCAAGAGGCTGAGGAGCTAGGGCAACGTGAAGTTGCTGAAAAGTCACAAAAAGAGAGGAACTAGGGCGGTCCTTGAAAGCTCAAATTAGAAGTTTAAAGTCTACTTAAGCGGTAGGTTATCTCATGATTGGCAAAAACGTCTTGTTAGAGATAAAAGCCCTCTGATTGTGTTTGATTTCATACATTATAGATTATGAATTTCATGTTTTAGTGGGTTCATGCATACATACATATCCTTAGCCCTAATCTAAGATGAAAGATATAATCTTGATTAATTCACTGCAACCTATGCATCTAGATGACCTTTACTTCGTTTTGTCATGATTGGGATAGTTAAATCTTTTCAAAACATAACATGGTTTAAAATCATAGTCTTTCTATTTTATTATACTATTAGCAGGGACTCTGACGCATCACATACTAGGACCATCAGACGACTGTAACGGTCTTACGATAAGCCGTCACTACCCCTGTTGTATTTAAAGTTTCTCAGTTGTCTCTGACGCACCATAATAGGAGCGTTACAATACTATAACGGTCCTACGATAAACAGCCACAGCCCTGTGACGCGCCCATACTAGACCGTCAGAGTGCGGTTTACTGTCAAACCGAGATAGGACAGAGGACAACCAAACTTACTTATAAATAAACCTAGTTATCTAAGTTTTAACCTTATTTTCAGGACTTTGAGTTTCTTAATTGGTTCATAATAGGAAATTGTATCATTAAAGCATTTTGAGTTATTTTAGGTTATGCTAATTTCATTGGCTAAACTCTATAGTTTTGTATCTAAATCATGATTTTCCAAAGATGTATTGATGGGATTTTATCTTGGTTTCACATTGATACACATTCTTTTCTATCTATAGAGTCATTTCTCTAAGTACATGGCGTATATTCAGGTATATGTCCATTAGTTACACTTTGCACTATAGGAATACTATTCTTAGACATGAGGACCTCTCTATTGGATATTCCTTCCAATGGACTAGGAAATCTTGTTTCAAGGCCTCCGTAATTCTCCGCGAGCCTACGATTCCCACTAGGACGCCGAGTTAGTTGTACCATTAAAACCCAAGTGATTAGATTACACTATCGATGTTTTCTGGTTATCAGTAGTGTAACGGACCTATATTGGACCATCAGGCATATTTAACGGCCCAATATACAACCGTCACAATTAACTGAGTCCAATTACTGTTTCTGGATTTAGTCGTTCTAACGCATCAACTCTAGACCATCACATCATGTAACGGCCTAATACACGACCGTCACACTACTTGAGTATTTTAACCATGGTTTGACCAAGGGTTGATATTCCAAAGGTTTCTAGATAGACTATTGATGATCTAGAACTTATCATATTGATCAAGAAATCTAATATAATGAATGGAAGATAAAGAATGTACCGTTATGCTGCCGATTTATTTCTATAAGCATAACATAGTATAAGTCATTCTTGATTTCTCATAATTCTCATTAAAGCATTCATTTATTGAATTGTTGTTATCAAGAGCTTGTTGGAATTGTACATTCTTGGCCATACTTTATTGTTACATGCGTGGAAAAAGCTTGATTTATACTTGAAGATGCGATCGAGCACTGATTGTGTTCAAGGGCTCTATGCTAGTCCCCTCGGCTGATTGTCGGAAGCATACTATTATAAACCATGGGGTATAATGCTACTGGCGTCGCATTACGCTGGGAGTACTTTCTTTATAAATAAGTGAAAATCTACAACACAACACAACACAATACAGCATGATTGATACTTGACTTTCTTGATATTTCACAGAAATTCACGAAGTACTTGCTCATAAGCAAAAGATACTGAAGTGATGATTACGTGGCTTGCTAGTACATTCTCGTTACATTCTTGGTCATGAAATGCCATATCATGTTCTTATAACACTCTTGCTAGTTCATACTTGATCTCATTCTATCTTCATGATCATAGTGTTACTTTGATTTAATCGTGTGTTTGATCGCATTCGCATGATTTTACCTTATTCCTCTAGAGCAAAAACGTTAATTACTTTAATGATGCATTCATGTTGATGCAAAGATACCTACTGGCAAGTGTGCTCATTACCTATTTCCATACTTTTTCAGGAAATGAAAGTGATTCGAATTTGGATTCGGGTTATACAAGTAGCGTGTCCGAGAGCGAATGAAAGTATTGTCAAAGATGAGAGTGAAGACTTAGGAAAGTCTATATTGTTTAGATTGAGTCTATGTAATTTTCCTATTTCTTGAGTCTGATAGATTGGAATGAGTTGAATTAGTGGTTGTATTTGAATATTTGATTATTATGAAATAAAGCTGGAGTTTGAGTAAATATTATGCAATTACATTTATGTGTGTGATTGTCTTGCGCTCTGATCATTCTTGCTTGCAAGAGGCTTACCATGCCAGCTGTTCGCGTTTCTCGAGCGAGTCTTTCGCTATCATAAAGGCTCGGGGCGTGACAGTTAAGTTGGTATCAGAGCCTAAGTCTCAAGACTTAGGAAGAAGAGTCATGTCATAGGATAAGTCCAAGGTTTAAGGACCCATACCTATGAACTAAGGAAGAAATTTTCACACCCATGTGAGAATTGGGTAGAGCCCCGGATAAGATAGTTAATTAGTTTTAAGATTGATTTTTTCTTCCAATTCCACAAGAAATAACAAGTTATTTTTTTCTCTCTGGTACCCTATTATTATCATGGCTCATCGCGTAGATTGGAATGGTATGCAACAAACTGTTGCTGGCCTCACTCAGGCATTACAAACCATGGTGCAAGCTGGCGCAGGAGCAAGGGCTGGTGATTTGTATCGCAACTTTCGGAGCTTAAACCCTCCGTGTTTCTATGGTTCTTCTAATCCTGACGAGGCAGAGAACTGGATAGATGAAATGAACCGTAACTTTGATGTTATCCAATGCACTGATTAGGAGAAGGTGCGTCTCGCAACCTTTCAACTTAACAAAGATGCTCGCACATGGTGGAAGTCGGTTCCGCCACCTCCGACCGATGCACCTCATACATGGGATGGTTTTCTTACCCTATTCCATGCCAAGTACTTTTCTGAGCACGTAAAGGAACGAAATGCTATGGAGTTCGCCGCTCTTCGGCAAGGAATGATGACGGTTGCCGAATATGAACTGCAGTTCTCAAGGCTTGCACCTTACGCACCGCATCTTATCAGCAATGATTTATTGAAGGCTAATCGGTTCATGGACGGGTTACGACCCAATTTCATTCAGCAGCTCGGGACCCAAAACATCCATACTTATGCTGAAATGGTTCAACGAGCGTATTTGTGTGAAAGGACCTTGGAAAAGGTCAAAAAATTAAAAGGGAAAGGAGAAGAGTCTAGCCGACGCACAGATCGGCGTTATAAGAAAGAAAAGTTCAGCATCACGGAGCCTTACAAGAGCCGTGATAGTAAGAAAAGATTCAGGAATGGGAATGGTGGAAGTTCCCATAAGCAAAAGAAAGTCAAGGAGGAGAAGGAGCAGGTCGCTACGTCTTGCACATTTTGTGAAAAATTCGGCCATTCGGCTGAGGAGTGTTGGAAGCACCTTAGTGCTTGTTTACGTTGTGGAAGCAGGGAGCATCGCATGCCAGATTGCCCCCTTATGAAAGACCAATCGTCTGGTGGAGGACGTAGGAGGCAGGCTCGCCTCAATACTGTTCTAGAAGAAGAGGAACCGCCCATGGATGGTGGACTTATGGAAGGTACTCTTCAAATTTATTCTCGTCCTACATTTGTGCTATTTGACATTAGTGCCTCTCATTCTTTTATCTCCACTACTTTTACAAAAACATTATCAATTGCATCAGTTCCCCTACCTTCAGATCTCGCTATTTCAACACCCTTAGGTTTTGGAACAAAGCTTACCGACTATTATCCTGATAGCGAAGTGATAGTAGAAGGTCACAATCTCCCCGCAAACTTAGTATGCCTTGACATGAAAGGTTATGATGCCATTTTAGGGGTAGATTGGCTTGTAGATCATGATGCTTATATCAATTGCCGAAATAGGATTATATCCTTTCGAAAGCCTGGTCTTCCGAGATTCTCTTTTCTTGGCATCAAGTACAAGAAGCATCTTACTATCATATCTTCTCTTCACGCTTGCAAACTTATCTCGCAAGGAAGTGAAGCTTTTCTTGCTTCTGTCATTGTTACCAAATCCAAGGAGATTATCTTAGCGGACATTCCTATTGTAAATGAGTTCCCAGACGTGTTTCCATCCGAATTACCTAGTTTACCACCCGAGAGGGAAGTGAACTTCACTATTGAACTCATCCTAGGAGCAGCACCTATTTCTATAGCCCCTTACAGGATGTCCCCCATAGAACTCAAAGAATTAAAAAGACAGTTGCAGGAATTACTAGACAAAGGCTTCATCAGACCTAGCACATCCCCTTGGGGTGCGCCGGTTCTATTTGTTAAGAAAAAGGATGGTTCTCTCAGGCTATGCATCGATTATCGGCGACTGAATCAACTCACAATTAAAAATAAGTATCCATTGCCGCGTATTGATGAGCTCTTCGATCAGCTTTCCGGAGCATAATATTTTTCTAAGATAGACCTCAGATCATGTTATCATCAGCTTAGAATTAAAGAAGAGGACATTTATAAATCTGCTTTTCGAAGTCGTTATGGCCACTATGAATTCGTGGTAATGCCATTCGGATTAACTAATGCCCCGGCAGCATTTATGCAACTTATGAACAGTGTCTTCCAGCCATATCTAGATCAGTTTATCGTCGTCTTCATTGATGATATATTGATATACTCCAAGATAAAGGAGGAACATGAAGAACATTTGAAAATAACTTTGCAAACACTTAGAGAACATAAACTCTATGCCAAGCTAAATAAATGCGAATTTTGGCTCAAGGAAGTTTCATTCCTAGGCCACATTATTTCAAAAGAAGGTATTGCTGTGGATCCTTCTAAGGTAGAAGCTGTCAGAAATTGGAGCCGACCAACGACTGTATCAGAAGTAAGAAGCTTTATGTGTCTAGCTGGTTATTATAGAAGATTCATTAAGGACTTCTCAAAGATAGCAGTTCCTTTAACTAGACTCACGAGAAAAGAAAATCCTTTTGTCTGGTCAGAGGAATGTGAGAAGAGTTTCCAAACTCTTAAGAATCATCTTACCACAGCTCCTATTCTATCACTACCGATGGAAGGTGGTAGATTCGAAGTATATACGGATGCATCAGGTATTGGCTTAGGGTGTGTCCTCATGCAAAATAGAAAAGTAATATGTTATTCTTCAAGACAATTGAAACGTCACGAGGAAAATTATCCTGTACATGATTTGGAATTAGCAGTTGTCATATTTGCCTTGAAAATTTGGCGTCATTATCTCTATGGAGAAAGATTTATGGTCTACTCGGACCACAAAAGCTTGAAATACTTATTTTCTCAAAAAGAGCTAAATATGAGGCAGAGAAGATGGTTGGAATATCTCAATGATTTTGATTTTTCTATTCAATATCATCCTGGCAAGGCTAATGCTGTTGCGGATGCACTCAGCAGAAAACCAATGGGTATGCTATCAAGTCTTATGATTAGTATGACTAATCTTATTTCTCAATTTGCTCAGTTGAACTTAGATATTGACAGGAAGGAAGAAGATTGCTTCATGGCTAATATCTGAGCTCAACCTACCTTAATAGAGGATTTAGTCAAGTTGCAAAATGATGATCCTATATTTTTAGAAATTAAGGCTAATATTGAACAACGGCCAGATTTCTCTATTATGAAGGATGAAAGATTGCTATTCAAGGGCCGAGTGTGTGTACCGGATCATGAGGATACGAAGAATTGATCCTAGAAGAAGCACATAATTCCAAATACACCATTCATCCAGGTGGTACAAAAATGTATCAAGATCTTAAAAGAAATTTCTAGTGGCCCAACATGAAGAGAGAAATAGCTGATTTCTTGTCGCGCTATCTCACTTGTCAACAAGTAAAGGCTGAACATTTTAGACCCGCAGGTAAACTGCATCCCTTGAATATTCCCGAATGGAAATGGGAGAGTATAGGGATGGATTTCATTATGGGGTTACCTAAGACAAGAGGTGGATACGATAGTATATGGGTAATCATAGACCGATTAACTAAATCTGCACATTTCATACCAATCAAAAGTCGATGGTCTGTGGATATCCTGGCAGCATTATACATAAGGAAATTATTAAATTACATGGTGTCCCAGTCACTATTATATCTGATAGAGATCCTCGATTCACATCACAGTTTTGGAAGGGTCTACAACAGTCACTAGGGACTAGATTGAATTTCAGCACAGCCTTTCATCCACAAACTGATGGTTAGACAGAAAGAACGAATCAAGTGGTAGAAGACATGCTCAGGGCTTGTGTTATTGATTTTGGAGGTAGTTGACATGATCACTTGCCTCTAGTAGAATTTGCTTATAACAACAGTTATCAGGCCAGCATACAAATGGCACCTTTTGAAGCTCTATATGGAAAAAGTTGTCGATCACCAATATGTTGGAGTGAAATAGGGGAAAGACAATTCCTAGGCCCCCGATATTATCAGAGATTCTACAGAGAAAATCAAGCTCATTCAAGAGAGAATGAAGATGGCCTAAGATAGGCAAAAATCTTATGCTGATAATCGAAGGCGCGACTTGGAATTTCAAGTAGGAGACCATGTGTATCTCAAGGTTTCTCCAGGTCGTGGTATTCGGAGATTTGTCATTAAGGGCAAACTAACTCCAAGATTCATTGGTCCGTTTAAAATTCTCGAAAGGTCGGTGAAGTGGCTTATAGACTGGCTTTACCTCCACAATTAGCAAGAGTTCATGATGTATTTCACGTCTCTATGCTGAAGAAGTATGTATATGATCCTGACCATATTATCACTTATGATAATCTGGAGATTCAGAAGGATATGACATACGAGCAAACGCCAATAAAGATTCTGGAATGGGAAGTGCGTCAACTAAGAAATAAAATTATTCCTATGGTCAAGATTCAATGGAAGAAAATATGGCCATATGAAGCAACATGGGAAACCGAAGCAGTCATGCGAAAAATATTTCTAGAATTAATCAACTGTAAGTACACTCTCCATAATCCATGTATTAAATTTGGGGACCAAATTCTCTTAAGTGGGGGAGGGTGTAAGACCCCAGAATTTTTATAAATTATTTTTGGAATATTTAATTATTGTTTGGAATTTATAAATACCTAAATAAATTAATAAAAAGAATAATAGATTAATAAGTCATTATAAGGCCCAATTAGGTTAAATAATTAACCTAGCCTATTTAAAGATAATCCAAAAGGTTAATGGACCAAGCCCATTAAGTTTGGCCCATATTCTAGAAGGTTAATTGACTTATTCACGTATTTTAAAGATAAATACTATTTTTATAGATAATTATAAAGGATAAACGAACAAGAGAGATTTATTTAATTGAAACTCTGCATACGTTTGGTGTAACGGTCTATCGGGCGACCGCTACAAGCATGTAACGCACCTAGGCTGATGCGTTACACTCTGACAGTTCCGTGAAAGAAAAAATGAGCAAAAAGATTAGAACTTTGAGATCTTATCTACAAGGGATCGACTTGGGAGAGCTTATAACATTACTAAAGACTCTTAGGGATTAGGGTCTGGCAAATTAAGGACTCTAGAATCGATCTAATCCTCAAAACCCTATAAATAGGACCTAGTTCTGAACTGAGCGACTCTTACTTTTGGCTCGTGAAGAATCAAGGTAAAGAGATATAATTTCAGGTAAGTTCTTTAGAAGATTTTGTTTAGTATACTTTAGACTAATAGTTCTCCAAATTTCGTGCTAGGAGATCAAGCAACCAAAGAGATTGAAGCTTCCAAAGTTGCTGGTTCGACCATAGTAACCTAGGAATCAGAGCTAAAGGCCACTGACGATCAGGGAATTAGGACGTCTAAACAAGGTAATTAGAGTTCGATTATTTAGAACTTTTTGATCACCTTAGTTTCATCTTCTTACCCTCAAAAATTTCACGTCCTTATGTCAAGAGGCTGAGGAGCTAGGGCAGCGTGAAGTTGCTGAAAAGTCACAAAAGAGAGGAACTAGGGTGGTCTTTGAAAGCTCAAATTAGAAGTTTAAAGCCTAGTTCAGCGGTAGGTTATCTCATGATTGGCAAAAACGCCTTGTTAGAGATAAAAGCCCTCTGATTGTGTTTGATTTCATGCATTATAGATTATGAATTTCATGTTTTAGTGGGTTCATGCATACATACATATCCTTAGCCCTAATCTAAGATCAAAGATATAATCTTGATTAATTCACTGCAACCTATGCATCTAGATGACCTTTACTTCATTTTGTCATGATTGGGGTAGTTAAATCTTTTCAAAACATAACATGGTTTAAAATCATAGTCTTTCTATTTTATTATACTGTTAGCAGGGACTCTGACGCATCATACTAGGACCGTCAGATGACTGTAACGGTCTTACGATAAGCCGTCACAACCCCTGTTGTATTTAAAGATTCTCAGTTGTCTCTAACGCACCATAACAGGAGCATTACAATACTATAACGGTCCTACGATAAACCATCACAGCCCTGTGACGCGCCCATACTAGACCGTCAGAGTGCGGTTTACTGTCAAACCGAGATAAGACTGAGGACAGCCAAACTTACTTATAAATAAGCCTAGTTATCTAAGTTTTAACCTTATTTTCATGACTATGAGTTTCTTAATTGATTCATGATAGGAAATTATATGATTAAAGCATTTTGAGTTATTTTAGGTTATGCTAATTTCATTGGCTAAACTCTATAGTTTTGTATCTAAATCATGATTTTCCAAAGATGTATTGACGGGATTTTATCTTGGTTTCACATTGATACACATTCTTTTCTATCTATAGAGTCATTTCTCTAAGTACATGGTGTATATTCAGGTATATGTCCATTAGTTACACTTTACACTATAGGAACACTATTCTTGGACATGAGGACCTCTCTATTGGATATTCCTTCCAATGGACTAAGAAATCTTGTTTCAAGGCCCCCGTAGTTCTCCGCGAGCCTGGGATTCCCACTAGGACGCCGAGTTGGTTGTACCATTAAAACCCAAGTGATTAGATTACACTATCAATGTTTTCTGGTTATCAGTAGTGTAACGGACCTATATTGGACCGTCAGGCATATTTAACGGCCCAATATACAACCGTCACAATTAACTGAGTCCAATTACTATTTTTGGATTTAGTCGTTCTAACGCATCAACTCTAGACCGTCACATCATGTAACGGCCCAGTACACGACCGTCACACTGCTTGAGTATTTTAACCCTGGTTTGACCAAGGGTTGATATTCCAAAGGTTTCTAGATAGACTCTTGATGATCTAGAACTTATCATACTGATCAAGAAACCTAATATAATGAATGGAAGATAAAGAATGTACCATTATGCTGCCGATTTAATTCTATAAGCATAACATAGTATAAGTCATTCTTGATTTCTCATAATTCTCATTAAAGCATTCATTTATTGAATTGTTGTTATCAAGAGCTTGTTGGAATTGTACATTATTGGCCATACTTTATTGTTACATGCGTGAAAAAAGCTTGATTTATACTTGAAGATGCGATCGAGCACTGATTGTGTTCAAGGGCTCTATGCTAGTCCCCTCGGCTGATTGTCGAAAACATACTATTATAAACCATGGGGTATGATGCTACTGGCGTCGCATTGCACTGGGAGTACTTTCTTTATAAATAAGTGAAAATCCACAACACAACACAACACAATACAGCGTGATTGATACTTGACTTTCTTGATATTCCACAGAAATTCACGAACTTGCTCATAAGCAAAAGATATAGGAGTGATGATTACATGGCTTGCTAGTACATTCTCGTTACATTCTAATTCATGAAAGGCCATATCATGTTCTTATAACATTCTTGCTAGTTCATACTTGATCTCATTCTATCTGCATGATCATCGTGTTACTTTGATTTAATCGCGTGTTTGATCACATTCGCATGATTTTACCTTATTTCTCTAGAGTAAAAACGTTAATTACTTTAATGATGCCTTCATGTTGATGCGAAGATACCTACTGGGCAAGTGTGCTCATTACCTATTTCCATTCTTTTTCAGGAAATGAAAGTGATTCGAATTCGGATTCGGGTTATACAAGTAGCGGGTCCGAGAGCGAATGAAAGTATTGTCAAAGATGAGAGTGAAGACTTAGGAAAGTCTATATTGTTTAGATTGAGTCTATGTAATTTTTCTATTTCTTGAGTCTGATAGATTAGTATAGGTTGAATTAGTGGTTGTATTTGAATATTTGATTATTATAAAATAAAGCTGGAGTTTGAGTAATATTGTGCAATTGCATTTATGTGTGTGATTATCTTGCGCTCTGATCATTCTTGCTTGCAAGAGGCTTACCATGTCGACTGTTCGTGTTTCTTGAGCGAGTCTTCCGCTGTCATAAAGGCTCGGGGCGTGATAGGGGAACCATCCCCCTACCTGATAGATGCTTTAAAGCTCACCCAAACCTCGAACGTTGATCATCCCCGCGGCTGGCTTCTCACGAATGCCGCCGCCGCCACCGCCTCCGATCCAGCACGCCACGCCTCTGGGTTCATCCTCGCCGCACGCCGCCACCGTCGTACCGCCACGCGCCCCCTTCGCCATCTCCATCAGCCGCCGGAGTGAGAGGGAGACGGGGAAGGGTGAGGAAGAAGAGAAACGGAAGGGGAAGATGAGGGACGGAGGGGGAAAGGGCGAGATAAGGTTATAATATATTTATTAGAATATTATATTTTTTTCTTCTTTTCATTCCTTTTTGAAAATTACAAGAGCTCTGAAAAAACCCTGAAAAAGCAACCGGACTCTGAAAAATTCCAGAAAAATATCTGGACGCTCCTTGCACCACCACGGACCCAGAATAATTCAGAATGACACTTAAGAAGGGTACGAGAAACCATTATAAAAGTCCAAAACCCACTCGGACATGATCCAAGACCCACAGAACCGGATCCAAAAATCCAGGGCGTTACAAAAGTGCTCCAAGAACTCTCCCCAAGTTATGTAATCATGCGGCCGAGTGGCCTCCACCGACTCCCACCCAGATCTGGCATCTCGCTCCAGTTGGAAAGTAGCCAAAAAGACCTTCTCTTCATCCGCACATCGCATTACTTAGAAAATTTGCTCGATCTCCTTGATCCAGTTCTCAGCATCGTTAGGGTCAATAGATCCAACAAACTTCAGAGGGTTCATATTTCAAAAACTTTGGTGAAGATACTGTTGTACCCATGTGATTTTGATGATGTCAAACACTATGACTCATTGGAGCATGATGTCATGAGTTGATGCTGCATTTATAAGGTTTTGATGATGTCATGATATCAATATGGTTTAATGATGCATTGGTGTGCATTGGTGCATTGCTTTATATGATTATCAATTTAATGCAACTGTTTGTTTCCATTGCTTATATTATAGTTGCATCATGTGCAATAGACTGAGTTTGAATGCTGAAAAGAACAAGTTGAAAGCCAGTTAAAAGCAGCAACGTCAATGGTCAACAAAGTTAATGCACAATCAACGAGAAAAGTCCATGGTCAACAAAGTCAGTGCTCAGTCATCAAGTTCATCACAAAGCCAAGGTCGATGCTTGCATGACAGGGGTAGCTACTTAACGTCGATGCACATGCTCATTGGTGCATGTTGAAGTCTGCCTGAGTTACTGTACAAGTCGATGCACATTTCAGCAGTAGCAACTAAGGTCGATGCTACTTCAATTACTTTAGAGCTAAGGTCGATGCAGCTTCTGTGGTATGATGAACTAAGGTCGATGCTACCTTAGTCAGAGAAGAACGCATATCGATGCTTGTTCAGTGTCAGAGAAACTAAGATCGATGCTACCTTAGTTGTTTATAAGAAAGGTCTGTGCACAAGTCTAATAAAGGTCGATGCTAGTTAACTGGGGACTAAAGAAGGTCGATGCACATCGTGCCTACGCAGCTGAAGGTCGACGCACATCGAGCCCACGCAGACCAATGTCAAAGCACATCTGCATGTGAAGGTCGAAGCACTTCTGAAAGGAAGGTCGATGCACATTCCCTTATAAGGTCTGTGCACATATATCCCGCGCTGAAAGGTCAATGCACATTGTTGTTGTTTCACTATAAGGTCGACGCTCATTGACGCCGTTGCACTAGAAGGTCGGTGCATATGTGAACCAAGGTCGATGCTACCTGGTATCACATTCCTAAAAGTCTGTGCACATGAAGAACTCAAGTCTGTGCACATGAAGAACTCAAGTCTGAGCTCATGAAGAATTCTGATGACAGGTTTGTGCATATAAGCATTCGTAGCATCAGGTCGGTGCACATTCAAGCAACCTCAAAAGAAGGTCGATGCACCTTATTCATTTCAGGATGAAGGTCGATGCTACCCTGCTGTCAAGGTCTGTGCAAATTTGGCTAACACAAACAAAGGTCGATGCACCTCTAGCCGATACTATACAAAGGTCGATGCACATCCTGACGATGCTGTACAAAGGTCGATACTCTTTTGTGCATATATGGTTCCAGGGTCGGTGCATGTTCTACTTCAACACACAAGGTCTGTGCAGATATGGTTCCCAGGTCGAAGCACACCTTCAAGAGTAGCTCACGGCAGTTCAACTGAGAAGCGACCGAGGCACAGCACAAAGAGGCCACTACATCTGAGGCAACTAAGGTTGGCATATCCCAAGGTCGAAGCAACCTCAACCATGGTAGATGAAAGGTCTGAGCAATGCTTGCCTTCAACATTAGGAAGACTTCTGGGGTTTGGCTCTACACTCTTCACTCTTATACTTCCCCGTTAGATTAGATATCCTCATCTGAATGACCTGAAAAATATGACAAAAATATTAGATGAGCGAAAGCGCAGTAGGAATTACATCTCTATAAGTCAAGCTTGCTTTAAGTGATTAACATATTACATGGATGCAAGTATAGCTATGCATGAACAAGCTCATGATAGAATAATGAACAAAAGTAAATACAATTGATAGTGAATGTCATGAAGACAATAATAGCAAGAACATGTAGGGTTTTGTGGATGCACTTTCGAGATCTCTTTCTTTATTCGTATGTTCGTTTGTTTATTCATTTTATTTATTTTATTTTATATGTGGGCGTGCCAGTCACATAGTGACGATTTATTTGGGCTCCGAAGAAGCCCTTGGTGTACGCCGTCTGACTAGTCAGACGATAGTGAGTGTTGTGTCGGGACTAAAACTCGTCGTGCCGTAAAGGCCATGACGTTAATTACATCCCCTCGGAGAGAGGAAAACTCTTGATTGATCGCCAAGAAATGGGCCCCTATGGCCTAGAATTAGCTATAATGAAATGAGATAACGAGATGCATGAACTACGTTAAAATGCCCCCTGATTGGGGTATGAACGTTTAAATCATGTTGGTCACTTATTGACCATTTCATGTTCGGACGGAAGTCCGTGTTGAAAGTGCGACGAAGACAGACGCAAAACCGCGTGAATGTCTATCGAGTGTACGTCAAGTTTAATAAGAATGCGGGATTAGATCCCAATGGAGACGGGTCAGGTCTAATAAGCTATTGGCTCGGGCAGTGTCGGATTGTGGCCATATCGGGATGGTTCCCGAGGTCCAAACCTGACTTAGCGGGGCGGCACTAATATTCCTTTCACCAGGTCTGGGAAAGTGGGGGTTACGGAGTGGATATTCATCATGTTTTCCTTTTGTTTGGTTATTTGGTTTATTATTATTATTATTTGGGTGCCATAAATGATTTTTTTGTTCATTTGTTATTATATAAATTTTTTTAGATTATTTATCCCTTGAGATATGTTGTGTCCTAGTGTTTTAATGATGGCAACACTGTGAGTCATTATGATCAATATAATTCAATGTATGCACAAGTATGCCTCGATGCATCTCCCATATAATGACGCTCAAACATTCTCCCCCTTTGACATCAGCAAAAAAAATATAGTTGGACATCATATAAGGGATTTGGAAAGATTGAATCAAGACGGCTCTGAATGGTCAGTAGAGACAAGCTGTCCTTGTAAGACCCATGCCTTAATGGATCCTTAATGGATTTTGTTCTATTATTTGTTCTGGAATTTTCGGCTATTTTTCTGGATTTTTAGGAATTTGTCTGGTATTTTTCCGGATTTATTTGGGGTTATTGAGGGTTATTAGAGATTAATGAGATTTTAATATATATAATAATTATATTATATATATTTAATGTCTTTTTTTTCTTTTCTTTTAACCTCTCACCCTCTCTCTCTCTCCCCGTTGATCTCTCATTCACCCTCACGCTCTCTCTCTCTCCTCTTGCGATCGCCCCTCTCTCCTCCTTAGGGAACGCGGGCGAGACGGCGTCGGATTGAGGCGTGGTTGGCGCCGGTGGATTCCTCGCGTCGAGAGGAACGCGTGGGTACCCATTTCGGCACGGTTCGGTGATCGTGGGAGCGGGGTGGAGCTTGAAGGCCGGGTGAGCCTACCTCGGTGCATGCGGCCTTTTCGCCCGTCTCGGCTTGCAAGAGGTAGGGGGATGGAATCCTGAGCTCGCTAGGAGCATTCCCAGTAGTTCATTTCGTTGTTTAGGCTTCCCGTTGTATGCTTGTGGCCATTTTCCCATTTTTAGTGTAAACGAGTAATTTAGCCGTTTAATGGGTTTGGGGTGATGCATGCGGGTGTTTTAAGCTTGGTAGTGTTGTTTAGCATGTATGGTTTGGCAGGTTACAGGTTTTCACGGCGTTACCCGACGATTTCTATCGTCCGGGAGGGCCTCGGTTTTCAAACTGAACCCGCCCGTGTTCCAGGTGGTGTGACGGTCCTGCCAGGAACCGTCACACGCCTGACGGTCCTTGGTGGACGCGTCGTTTCCAAACGACGGCTCGTCGAGGACGCGTTATTTGGAGAGTAACGGTGGGAGCCCCATCCGTTACTCGTGCGTAGTTTTACGTTGACCCGGTCAGGCGGTGCGCCCGACGGCCAGTCGGTCGGCCGTCGTTTCGGTCCGACGCGCCTGGGTTAGGGCGTCGCTTCGCCTGCTAGCAGTTTTTAATGTTGTTCGTCGATTTCCGGCCTCGGGTGGAAGTAACGGCGGTGATCCAACGCGTCGTTACGAAGTAACGCGCTGGGCCCCCACCGTCACTCCCCTCTTGGGTCGTTTGAGCTGGAACTCTGGTGGAAGTAACGGCGGGACACTGACGCGTCGCTTCGGATGTAACGCGCCAGTCCCCCACCGTCGCTTGCCAGTAACGCATGGGCAGACGACCGCCGTTTGCCTGTAGGTTTTGATATGTTCCCAGCCTTCTCGTTATGCGTTCCATAATATATATGTGCCATGTTTATATTGTTTTAGTATTCAGTGGCATGTTTCTTATACCAATAGAGTAGCTTTTCTTTCCATGCAATGGAGCCACTGTTGTTGCCCTAAGGTCTATTGAGTACCGATCCGCTTGAGGATGGCGGAGGGGTGTGTTTCCCATGCACGGTTTGTAAGCTAGTTCCGTGGGCTCCCAGCCAATGGTAGCGTCCTACCAAGGGAGAAAACTAGCTAGAGGGCCTGGCTCAGGCTAGAGTCAGTGTGTGCACACGTGGTCGGAGACTGTGGACTGACACCGACGGGTGCTACTCCGACTGGTCACTTGGTTTGGTACTGTTTACGCGCTTAGCTTGTCGCTTTGCCGACTGCGAGTGCTTGAGACGCAGTGTAAGTCGTCAGTGGACGCTTCTGGTTTCTGCTCCAGTGGTTGTCCTTCCTTATTGTTTGGATTAGTTAAGGCTCATTCTATTTTGGTAGATTTAGTCTTAATCGCTTGCATTTACTTAGCTTTGGCATGCGTTAGCTGTTATACTTGCTTAGTTAGAGTTTACAGCTTTACTTGAGTAGTTATTCATGCCATTACCAGTTAGCTTATTTAAATGCATGCTCTATTTGCCGTTATTTATGCATGTATGCTTGTTTAGTGCGAGGTAGGGATCCGCGTGACCCCTACTGAGTCTGGCTGTGACTCACCCTTTCTCCTTTCAGGTGAGCCGCGCCCGTCGTCTCCCGGTGCTTCGTGAGCCGTTTTGGAGACCGTGTCTAGCTGCCAGCTTTAGTCGAGGCGCCTTTTGAGGCTTGCTTGTACTTTTGCCGGGGTATGCCCCGTGTAGTTGTACCTTTTGGACTAGTACTTTGGTTTATCTGGACTAGTATATATATATATCACTCTGGTTATTTTGATTTGCTTCCGCACTTGTGTTATTTTTAATGCTTAATTGTAATTTGCGCGTTCTAAATTCCAATTCGTTATGCATACCCCTCAGCACTTTTCTACTAACCCTTCAGGGGCCTCATCAGCCTCTTGGGTGGCTTCCCCAGTTCTTGGTATCGGTGTATCGATGTTATCGGTATATCGGTATCCTGAACTTTGGGTCGTTACAGTTGGTATCAGAGCGTTGTTTGAGGAATTGTATAAGGAATTGAAATTTGTGCTTTGTCCAGAGCTAGTCCTGTAGTCGTCTATTGCTGGCATAGGGTGTTTTCTGCGTGATTGATGGTTTTTTCTGTTGTTTTGTGTTCTCGGCAGAGTAATTATGCCACCTCATCGAGGAAGACCTCCTCGTGTACCTCGAGATGCGCCCCGGGAAGATAGTGGTTCTGCACCTCCTCCTGCAGTTCCAGCTATTCCAGTTGTTCCTCCTCCAGCGCCGATTGTTGCTCCTCCTGTTGAAGTGCCTGGCAGTCGAGGCAAGGCTTTGAAAGAATTCCTGATGTTCAATCCGCCTGCTTTCGAGGGTCAAGCTGATCCAGAAGTGGCAAGGCAATGGTTGGATGCGGTCGAGCGGGTGTTTGTCTCGATGGAATGTGCTGAAGATGAAAAAGTTATGCTTGCTACTTTTCAACTCCAGGGTACGGCCATTTCGTGGTGGAAAGCCGAGTGGCAGATTGCCTTTCATTCAAGACCTCTTCGGCAGATCACATGGGCAGAGTTCGCAGCTGCTTTCGAGCGTGCCTACACTCCTGCCTGTTTACAAATGGCGAAGATGTATCAATTTATGGAGCTGACGCAGGGCAGTATGACGGTGCTTCAGTATCGGAATAAGTTTATGGAATTGGGTCAGTATGCGCCCCATGTGCTGGCCAGTGAAGCTTTGAAAACCCAGCAATTCTTGCGAGGTTTGAGGCCAGAGTTGAAGATGCCCCTCATTGCCAGTCGTGTTGCGGATTTGGACAGTGCGTGCCAGACAGCTGTGGCACTAGAGCTGGAGATGACGAGACCAGGTGGATATCCTCAGGCAGGGTCAGTGCAGCCGGTAGCTCAGTCGCAGCAGACTTACCGACCGCCAATGCCAGGTGTCCCCTCGGTCCAGTCAAAGGTTAGTGGTTCTTCCTCTCCTTCCAAACCCAAGTTCAAAAGGTTCAAGAAGAAGAAGAAGTTTTTCCAGCAGCCGTCCGGTACAGATTCTGTTCAGCAGCCGACAGCACCTTCTTCTCAGACTCGGCAGAGCTTAGCTGTCAGTCAGCCATGAACGTGTCGGAGATGCGGTGGTCATCACAAGGGCCAGCCGTGCTCTCTCCCTGTGGTGTGTTTTCATTGTGACCAGCCTGGTCATGTGGTTCGGGATTGCCCGCTGAGGCCGAAACAATTGCAAGCTTCTCAGTTTTCTCAACCTCAGCAATCGTAGTTCAGACCTCCTGCACCGCAAGCTCAACAACAATTTTACTCTCAAGCGTCGGCGTCTTCTCAGCAATCTTCAGCTGGTTCTAAGAAGCAGAAAGGCAAGGTTTCTCATTTGACTAGAGCTTATGCTGTTGCGTCCCATCTGGTTGAAGGTACGATTATGCTTTATGGTCATTCAGCTCGTGTCTTATTTGATTCTGGTGCTTCTCACTCTTTTATTTCTGAGGATTTCATGGCATGTATTGAGGAACCGACTTCTGAGATGTCTTGTGAGTTATTTGTTGAATTGCCTTCTAGAGATTTCATGGTTACACCTTTGTGCCTGGAAGAGTCTCCTGTGATGATTGATAATCACCAGTTGCCGGCGAGATTGTATGCGTTGTAGCTGGTAGATTATGATGTTATTCTGGGAATGGATTGGTTGGAGCATTATGGAGCTGTGGTTGCCTGCAGATCGAAGAAAGTCTACTTTCAGCCACATGGAAAATCAGCCTTTTATTTCCAAGGTATTCGATCCCGATCTTCTCGTATGATTATTTCTGCTATTCGAGCCTATAGGTTGCTTAGTGCAGGTTGCCAGGGATTTCTTGCTTCAGTGGTTATTGTTGAAGAACCACAACGGGATGTTTGTGATATTCCTATTGTCTGTGAGTTCCCTGATGTATTTCCTGACGAGTTGCCAGGCTTGCCCCCAGAGTGAGAGATAGAGATGGTGATTGAACTGATTCCAGGTACCGGCCCCTTAGCAAAGGCACCGTACCGAATGGCTCCAGCTGAATTGAAAGTACTGCGTGCACAGCTACTAGAGTTACTGGAAAAAGGTTATATTCGCCCCAGTTTTTCTCCGTGGAGTGCCCCGGTGCTGTTTGTGAAAAAGAAAGATGGAAGCCTGAGACTTTGTATTGATTACAGGCAGTTGAATCAGGTGACTATCAAGAATAAGTATCCGCTTCCCAGGATTGATGATTTATTTGACCAATTACAGTCTGCTACTGTCTTTTCACGGATTGATCTCCGGTCTGGCTACTTCCAATTGCGAATCCGGGAATCCGATGTGGAGAAGACAGCTTTCAGCACTCGATATGGTCACTTTGAATTTCTGGTTATGCCGTTTGGTTTGACTAATGCCCCAGCAGCTTTTATGGACCTAATGCAGCGTATCTTTCGTCCATTTCTTGATCAGTTTGTGGTGATCTTTGTGGATGATATTCTGATCTATTCTGCCTCTGATGAAGATCATGTGCAGCATTTGAGGATCGTTCTGCAGACTCTAAGGGATCACGAGCTTTTTGCGAAGTTCAGTAAATGTGAATTCTGGCTTCGGGAAATTTATTTTCTTGGTCACGTGATTTTTGGTGATGGAGTGGCAGTGGACCCTGCAAAGATTGATGCCATTTTGAATTGGCAGAGGCCGAAGTCTGTGTCTGAGATAAGAAGCTTCTTAGGTTTGGCTGGGTATTACCGTAGGTTCATTCAAGACTTTGCGAAGATTGCAGCCCCGATGACTAGACTGACTCGTAAAGATGTACCTTTTGTCTGGTCGGATCAGTGTGAGGCTAGCTTTGTTGAATTAAAAAGGCTATTGACTTCTTCTCCTGTGTTGACTTTGCCTTCCGACTCGGGTGGTTTTCTGGTTTGTACTGATGCTTCTCGAGTAGGTCTCGGTGCAGTGCTGATGCAACATGGTAAGGTTATCGCATATGCATCTCGGCAATTGAAACGACATGAAGAGAATTATCCCACTCATGATCTGGAGCTAGCTGCAGTTATTTTTACCTTAAAGATCTGGAGACATTATCTGTATGGTGAGAAGTTTCAGATTTTTACTGATCACCAGAGTTTACAGTATATATTCTCTCAGAAAGATTTGAATCTCAGGCAACGTCGATGGATGGAATTCATGAAAGACTTTGACTTTACACTCTCCTATCAGTCGGGTAAAGTGAATGTCGTGGCTGATGCTCTGAGCAGGAAAGTACAGGTCAGTCATTTGTTGCTTCATGAATGGAAATTATGGGAACGGCTTCCGAGCGAGGCATTCAGTGCAGAATTTCCTGCTGATCCGAAGATGGCAGTTTGTGCTACCTTGGTTTTGGGTTCAGCTTTATATCAGCAGATTAAAGAAGCCCAGCAGGTTGATTATGATTTGGCTCGTGTTATATCGAGATATGATGTGGAATTTGATGACGAGCTGGTTGTCAGTTTCCAGGGCAGATGGTATGTTCCCGCTGATGATGATTTGAGGAATGAGATTCTGAGTGAGGCTCATGGTTCCCGTTTTGCTATTCATCCGGGTGTCACCAAGATGTATCAGAATTTGAAGAAGCAGTTCTGGTGGCCAGGTATGAAGAAAGGCGTGGCTATGTTTGTTTTTTAAGTGCTTGACTTGTCAGTTAGTTAAAGCCGAACATCAAAAGCCAGGTGGTTTGCTTCAGCCGTTAGAGATTCCGATGTGGAAATGGGACCATGTTACTACAGATTTTGTGGTGGGTTTGCCTCGGACTTCTCAAGGTTTTGATGGCATCTGGTTGCTTGTCGACAGATTGACTAAAACCGCCAGATTATTGCCGATTAAAGTTACTTGGAATGTGCAGAGGTTGGCCGAGCTGTATGTGCAGAAGATCGTGCCACTGCATGGAGTGCCTGTTTCACTTGTGTCAGATCGTGACCCACGTTTTACCTCCGGCTTCTGGCGTAGTTTCCAGAAAGCTTTGGGCACTGAGTTAGCTTTCAGTTCAGCGTATCACCCTCAGTCGGATGGACAGTCAGAGAGGACTATTCAGACTCTGAAAGACATGCTGAGATTGTGTTGCCTTGATTGGCAGGGTTCGTGGAGTCAGCATTTGCCACTTGTTGAATTTGCTTATAATAACAGTTTTCACACCAGTATTGGAATGGCTCCTTATGAAGCACTTTATGGTCGTCCTTGTCGAACTCCTCTGAACTGGTTTGATGTTGGGGACAGATTGTTGACAGGGCCTGACATGGTGCAGCAATGTTCTGATGTGGTTCGTCTGATCATGCATAGATTGTTGACGGCTCAGAGTCGACAGAAAAGCTATGCAGATCAGCGCAGACGTCCACTACAATTTGAGCCTGGAGATAGGGTGTTTGTTAAAATATCTCCGATGAAAGGTGTTTCCAGATTTGGGAAGCGTGGAAAGCTTAGTCCGCTGTATGTTGGCCCTTTTCTGATTATTGAAGCTATTGGTCAGGTGGCTTATCGTCTGTAATTGCCAGCGGCTATGCAAGCTATTCATGATGTATTCCACGTGTCTCAGTTGAGGAAATATGTGCCAGATGCTTCTCATGTTCTCGATGATTCAGTATGGCCTGAAGTAACTACTGATTTGTCCACGCCAGAATTTCCTATCAGAATTGAAGACCGTCGTGAGCAGCGGTTGAGAAATAAGGTTATTCCTCTGGTAAGAGTTGCTTGGCAGCGTCACTCTGGTAATGAGTCTACTTGGGAGCGTGAAGATGAGATGCGTCTGCTTTTTCCTTTCTTATTCCAGTGAGGTATATGTCCTTTCTCAGTTTCCTCCTTTTCTATTGCTGTAAAATTTCGGGGGAGAAATTTTTTATAAGGAGGGAGGGACTATAAGACCCATGCCTTAATGGATCCTTAATGGATTTTGTTCTATTATTTGTTCTGGAATTTTCGGCTATTTTCCTGGATTTTTAGGAATTTGTCTGGTATTTTTTCGGATTTATTTGGGGTTATTTAGGGTTATTAGAGATTAATGAGATTTTAATATATATAATAATTATATTATATATATTTTAATGTCTTTTTTTTCTTTTCTTTTAACCTCTCACCCTCTCTCTCTCTCCCCGTTGATCTCTCATTCACCCTCACGCTCTCTCTCTCCTCTTGCGATCGCCCCTCTCTCCTCCTTAGGGAACGCGGGCGAGACGGCGTCGGATTAAGGCGTGGTTGGCGCCGGTGGATTCCTCGCATCGAGAGGAACGCGTGGGTACCCATTTCGGCACGGTTCGGTGATCGTGGGAGCGGGGTGGAGCTTGAAGGCCGGGTGAGCCTACCTCGGTGCATGCGGCCTTTTCGCCCGTCTCCGCTTGCAAGAGGTAGGGGGATGGAATCCTGAGCTCGCTAGGAGCATTCCCAGTAGTTCATTTCGTTGTTTAGGCTTTCCGTTGTATGCTTGTGGCCATTTTCCCATTTTTAGTGTAAACGAGTAATTTAGCCGTTTAATGGGTTTGGGGTGATGCATGCGGGTGTTTTAAGCTTGGTAGTGTTGTTTAGCATGTATGGTTTGGTAGGTTACAGGTTTTCACGGCGTTACCCGATGATTTCTATCGTCCGGGAGGGCCTCGATTTTCAAACTGAACCCGCCCGTGTTCCAGGTGGTGTGACGGTCCTGCCAGGAACCGTCACACGCCTGACGGTCCTTGGTGGACGCGTCGTTTCCAAACGACGGCTCGTCGAGGACGCGTTATTTGGAGAGTAACGGTGGGAGCCCCATCCGTTACTCGTGCGTAGTTTTACGTTGACCCGGTCAGGCGGTGCGCCCGACGGCCAGTCGGTCGGCCGTCGTTTCGGTCCGACGCGCCTGGGTTAGGGCGTCGCTTCGCCTGCTAGCGGTTTTTAATGTTGTTCGTCGATTTTCGGCCTCGGGTGGAAGTAACGGCGGTGATCCAACGCGTCGTTACGAAGTAACGCGCTGGGCCCCCACCGTCATTCCCCTCTTGGGTCGTTTGAGCTGGAACTCTGGTGGAAGTAACGGCGGGACACTGACGCGTCGCTTCGGATGTAACGCGCCAGTCCCCCACCGTCGCTTGCCAGTAACGCATGGGCAGACGACCGCCGTTTGCCTGTAGGTTTTGATATGTTCCCAGCCTTCTCGTTATGCGTTCCATAATATATAAGTGCCATGTTTATATTGTTTTAGTATTCAGTGGCATGTTTCTTATACCAATAGAGTAGCTTTTCTTTCCATGCAATGGAGCCACTGGTGTTACCCAAAGGTCTGTTGAGTACCGACCCTCTTGAGGATGGCGGAGGGGTGTGTTTCCCATGCACGGTTTGTAAGCTAGTTCCGTGGGCTCCCAGCCAATGGTAGCGTCCTACCAAGGGAGAAAACTAGCTAGAGGGCCTGGCTCAGGCTAGAGTCAGTGTGTGCACACGTGGTCGGAGACTGTGGACTGACACCGACGGGTGCTACTCCGACTGGTCACTTGGTTTGGTACTGTTTACGCTCTTAGCTTGTCGCTTTGCCGACTGCGAGTGCTTGAGACGCAGTGTAAGTCGTCAGTGGACGCTTCTGGTTTCTGCTCCAGTGGTTGTCCTTCCTTATTGTTTGGATTAGTTAAGGCTCATTCTATTTTGGTAGATTTAGTCTTAATCGCTTTCATTTACTTAGCTTTGGCATGCGTTAGCTGTTATACTTGCTTAGTTAGAGTTTATAGCTTTACTTGAGTAGTTATTCATGCCATTACCAATTAGCTTATTTAAATGCATGCTCTATTTGCCGTTATTTATGCATGTATGCTTGTTTAGTGCGAGGTAGGGATCCGCGTGACCCCTACTGAGTCTGGCTGTGACTCACCCTTTCTCCTTTCAGGTGAGCCGCGCCCGTCGTCTCCCGGTGCTTCGTGAGCCGTTTTGGAGACCGTGTCTAGCTGCCAGCTTTAGTCGAGGCGCCTTTTGAGGCTTGCTTGTACTTTTGCCGGGGTATGCCCCGTGTAGTTGTACCTTGTGGACTAGTACTTTGGTTTATCTGGACTAGTATATATATATATCACTCTGGTTATTTTGGTTTGCTTCCGCACTTGTGTTATTTTTAATGCTTAATTGTAATTTGCGCATTCTAAATTCCAATTCGTTATGCATACCCCTCAGCACTTTTCTACTAACCCTTCAGGGGCCTCATCAGCCTCTTGGGTGGCTTCCCCAGTTCTTGGTATCGGTGTATCGATGTTATCGGTATATCGGTATCCTGAACTCTGGGTCGTTATAGTCCTGTTGACATATGAGCAGAAAAAATATAGCCAGATTACAGTAGAACTCAAGGAGAAAACATGTAGGGAATGGTGTTCTTGATATCAAAGAGTGATTTCAGTAGAATACAAGGATGAAGCCAGTCAAAGTTTGCAAGAAAAATTCTCAATCTGATACAAATGTTCATAAATCATAAATGACTTAAGTTCAGATTCTTCCATTATAACCAACTTATGATATATGCCTTATTGATTTGCATGGTTCAAATCTAATGAGTTCGGAGTTTATCAATGAAATTTCTTTGAAAAAAAATTTCTACCTTCAAGTTTAATAGAAATGAACCAAGTGTTCATATTAAAACCCTGTTTAACTTTCTTTTATCTTACTTACTCAAAAGCAATGACTCCCTTAGGAGTTACTCATATTAGTATTAAGGTTAAACATTCAAGATTTTCTGATCTCTTCCTAGGTTTCAACAATTCTCTTTTCATCTTTTGCTACCATTTGAATGTTTTCTTTTGTTCATCAGAGTTTTAAGAGCAATCAAGTTGAGTGCATACTTTGTATCTAGAGGATACACGTTGTTTAGACGCCAGTATCCCTAAGAACTTAGTCTGACTAACTATCATGTCTCATTTTGAACAGAGGTAGCTTTGTCACCTCATGACATATCTCAGCTTATTTCATTGATAAGTGAGTATATTTCTCAGTGATCCTACCATTGCTCTGCCTAGATTTTTCAATAAATTTCTGCAGAGTTAACAGTGGCACTTCATGACACAGTCCATAAAACTTCAAGGTCAAAGGACATAGTTTCTCAGTGGACCATTGTCATTGCTCTGTCAATATTTATCCTTTAAGAGTTTTCAGATTTTCTGATGTTTAAAGACAATACTTAAACCAAGTTGCATACTATTTGAGTGTTCGGATTTCAGAAAAATTACCAGGGCACAACATGCAAAAGATGGTTAAGGCCTACTGAAGCTGAACACATAATTTTTCAAGACATTTATCTTTAAACTCAATGAAGTCATTAAATTTAAACTAGCTAATTATTATGTATAATCATAAACTTGTATAATAGAAGATTCCTTATCTGAGTTGTTTTCAGATTTATGATCATGGTACGCAGATTGGCACCTTCCTACACTTTAGATAGCTCAAGAAAGTTGAAGAGGCAGCCAAAAATTTAGTAAGCATACAAAGAATTCACTGATTTTCATGAGTATTGAAGGACAATTGAATTCAGTCGAGCAGCAAGCAAGAAGAAGGCTTCAATAATAAGCACATCAATGGGCAGACATCAAGAATGCTAATTCAAGGATGACAAGGATGTTCAATTATGTAGCAAGCAGAAAAGTTCTTATGAATAGGCACAATAAGTGGGCAGTCATCAAAAGAACTAGGGCACATTAGGTTCCAAGAATGTGTGGACATTGTGCGGACAAGAAAGATCAATTCTCATGGAAATATGAGACAAGAAAGAACCAAACTCCGCCCCTTAGACAATTCAGATAAAAAAAATCTCAGATGAAACTCCCCCTCAATGTGTGCATGTGGTTCAAAACTTTATTGGAAATTTTGATTCAAATGATATGCAACTAATTCCAAAAACTATTGTATGCATGAGCAGACCAAAACATGCTTTGACTCCCCCTATCTAAATGCACTTTTATGCTATATGCAAGTTGACTAATGGTACTTGGTGGAGAACGTAGATCAGTAGATCACCTTCATGCATAGTACTAGTTTCCAGATAGGCTGACCTGTCCTTCCACATGTAACCATTTGATATACCATTTAGTCATTTACATGATATGCAATGCAATGCAAGTGTGTAATATACAAGTTGATGAGTGTGCAAACTCCCTCTCAACAAGTTGATTAAAATGCCATGTGTTTCACTTCAGGCAAGACCAATTACATTTCAAGCAGAGATGTCACAACAAATGAGCATAGTATCAAAAATAATTCAATTTTCAATTCAAAACAGAATTATGAGGTCTACACAGACCAAGATCTCTTCTCAAGGTGGTGAGCCTATCATTGCTGAGAGGCTTGGTAAAAATATCTACAATTTGATTTTCTGAGTCAACAAATATTAATTCAAACCTCTTTTTATTGACCTCATCACGTAAGAAATGGTGCCTGATCTCAATGTGTTTGGTCCTAGAGTGCTGAATTGGATTTTTAGCTAAATTGATATCACTAGTGTTATCACACAAAATTGGGACACACCCACGATCAATAAGGTAATCCTGGAGTTGGTGTTTTATCCAAAGCACTTGGGTACCACAGCTCCCTGCAATGACATATTCTGCTTCTGCAGTAGAGAGGGCAACCGAGTGTTGCTTCTTGGATGGCCAAGATACTAAGCACCCTCCCAAAAATTGGCAATAGCCACTAGTACTCTTCCTATCCAATTTATAGCTAGCGTAATTAGCATCTGAATAAGAAACAAGTGTAAAAGCACAAGATGTTGGGTACCACATTCCCAAATCTTGAGTCCCGATAAGGTATCTAAAGATACACTTGACAGCACTCAGGTGGGACTCTCTAGGATCAGACTGAAATCTTGCACATAGACACACACTAAACTGGATATCAGGTCTAGATGTAGTAGAGGAGTGAGCCAATCATACCTCGATAATTCTTTGCATCTACAGATTTACCTATCTAATCAGCATCTAGAGTTGCACATGTGCTCATTGGTGTGGTAATTATCTTACAGTTCTCCATTTTGTATCTTTTCAGTAGTTCTGAAAGATATTTGGCCTGGTTGATGAAACATCCCTCCTTGCCTTGGGTGATTTGAAGACCTACAAAGAATTGCAACTCACCCATTAGGCTCATTTCAAATTCAGTAGTCATTAAAATTGTAAATTCCTCACACATCATAGATTTTGTAGAACCGAACACTATACAAGAATATCATTTCTGTGTACCTTTGTGAAGAGTGTTTGGTCCACCTTACCTCGTGAGTAGCCTTTGTCCATGAGGAAAGAACTCAGTCTCTCATACCATGCTTGAGGCGCCTGCTTCAAACCATATAAAGCCTTGTCTAATCTAAACACATGGTTGGGAAATTCAGCATGCTCAAAACTAGGGGGTTGTGTCCCTGTGTTTTGATGATGTCAACACTATGACTCATCATTGAGTTTCATGTGTTTTTGATCCTTGAGTTTCATACGCCTTTGATCCTTGAGGTTCATATGTTTTTGATCTTTGAGTTTCATACGTTTTGATCCTTGAGTTTCATACGTTTTTGATGTGTCAATGTTTGTTTGGTAATGTTAATACATGAAAATACCATGAGCTCTGTGAAGACAGGTTTGAATTTGTATAAAGAAATGGCCAGAAGTGTGAAAATCAAGAAGCAGACTGCATAGCATGTTATCGCTGACAAATGGCCAAATAAGGGTGAAAAATATTGGCTAAGGGTGACAAATAGGTCCCTACGAGTGACAAATAGCTCATGAGGCTGAAGGGAGCTCAAAGCATGGAAATTGTAGAAGAGGAGTCGACTCCAACTGCTGATCGAGTCAACTCAGTCACGTTGATTTTTCAAATAACAGAAGAGTTTTCAAAAGAGATGGCTCCCAGCGATTAGTGGTGACAAATAGCCGATATCAGTGACAAATAGCTTCCTATGTGTGAAAAATACCTCTTGGCAGTGAAAAATGAAGAGCAATCAAGATTGTTCAAAGTAATTAACAATGTATGGTTTTTCTAACCCTGTTATCTTGAATCTGGAGCCTTCTTAAGCTTTGGACGACACTGATAAACTCTTTCAAGATCAAAGGAAGAATTTCATCCTTAGTTCAAATGGAATTCAATTGTGATGGGTTCTAGGAGAAGCAACACTGGGAGTTTCATGAAGCTCGTTCCAGCACAAGAAGAGAAGAAAAGAGAATAAGAGGAACCGATTTGGTAGCAGCTTCACAAGAGAGCAATCTTCTAAGCTTCAAGGTTGAAATGAAGTCACTCAGGGGTGACAAATAGCTTTCAACAGCAACAAATGGACCTGCAAAGCCTTCTATGGTAACACATGTTCAAACGCGATGGCTTACAGGAGATAAGGGTGACAAATGCATGGGGAAGGCAGACAAATGGGCATTAGCGGTGAAAAATAGCTCGCTAGAGCTGACAAATGAGAAGAAAAAGAAATCGGAAGAAGGAGAGTCAACTCGAAAGAGCCAAAGGAGCCGACTCGATGGCTGTTTCACAAGAAGGCAGAAAAATGAAGATTAAGAGCTACAAAAATAACTTCTCAAGGCAGACAAATAACCAGTTTCGAAGTATTCAAGCCTTCACTGTTCAAGTGGAGCTGACTCCATTCTGCTCTGGAAGTCAACTCCAGCCAACAGTGTGTAAGGTGATCAAGGGCGATGGCTTATGGATGGTAAGGGTGACAAATGGTTCCTAACGGAAACAAATAGCCGCTAAGGGTGAAAAATAGCTATATTGTGCTGACAAATAGTTGGTTCTTGTGGCAAACACCCAAGTAGCCACTATTAGTCCCGAAGCCATTCAAATACTTACTGGGTACAGTGTTGGGTCCTGAATCCGTGTGCAATCATTGGTGATTCTATCCGTACAAGGTGGCAGCTTCTCGAAGCACACTTTTGGAGGAAATTATTCCCTACCTCTGGCATTATCCACAGTGGGCCCCATGAGGATATTTGATTCGCTTTTTGATATGGGCATGTGGAGTGCGCATAAAGAGCACGAGAAAGGTGAATGAGGGAGAGGTTTGCAGAAAAAGGAAGAGCCCCATTCGGAGATACAGAGGAGAGGAAAAAGAAGAACAGAGAGAGAGAGGAGAAGAGTGCCTGTAGCTCTAGGAAGAAGAAGACTCTCCATCTGATCATAGCCTGTCGGTGAAAATAGAAAGGACCATCTCCAACTTTCAATGAAGAAGAAGAAGCTTCATCCATCAGTCAGGAAAGCTACCTGGAGAGGAGGTTGTTGACACCCGTTTTATGACCAATGAGTTGGGTCATCTCCTTATTTATCTTTATGATGCTCCGAGTTATACGCCATTTAGTGAGCCATCTTGGTCAGCTCTGAGGCTTATTTCATGGGTCATTCTCCTTGATTGGGTCTCGCTCCTCATTTGTTTTTCCAAGGGTTGAAGCTTAGTAGGTTTTTCATTTGTTTTGCCATGCCACTGTCTCTCGCGGTCTATCATATGGACATTTGATGACGTGTAGCGGTTTATCTTAAGGTTGTTTGATGACGCCAGAGTCCAGAGCCAACGCCTTTCTC
The DNA here is from genome assembly GCA_022559845.1 of Amorphophallus konjac. Taxonomy (NCBI): domain Eukaryota; kingdom Viridiplantae; phylum Streptophyta; class Magnoliopsida; order Alismatales; family Araceae; genus Amorphophallus; species Amorphophallus konjac. Next base: position 273,928,275 of record CM040126.1, read on the forward strand.
TCAGCCTTATCCTTTCTTATTCGTTGAGCTCTGGCGGTTTATCGTATGGCCGTTAGAGGCATTGTGGCGATTTTACCTTAGACTGTTTTCCAGTTCCAGAGTCATGTTCAAGAAGTCTTCGCCTGTTGGTCCTATCCTTTGGTGGACATTTGAGGGTGGCGGTCTATACTTGGACCGTTAGTTCCAAGTGACGGTTTATCATAAGACCGTTTCTGGTGACAGAGAGTCCTGATTTACTGATCTTCCTCTATTGCGCTGTGGCCGAATTAGAGTTTTGATTTGGTGATTTCTCTCTCGATAGTAATCCTTAGAAGCTTCCGTTTGTTTCTATGGACTCTTGGGAGTATTATCTTCAAGAGTTTGCTAAGTTTCATCCTACTTTTTAGCTGGAATCTCTCCAACTCGAACCTAGGGTTTGAGGGTCTATAAATAGAACCCTTGAGTTCATGGGTTAAGGAGGAGATTTCTGGAGTTTATGTCAAGGTATTGCCACGCTCTAGAGCGAGTACCCATCAAGGAGAAGTGCTGTCTACGTCCATTAGCCTTCAAGTCCAGGGAGTATTAAGTTCTCAGGGTTAATAGTGTTGTTTTCTTCTTTGGTTTCTTCCCCTCTTCATAGCATTCACAAGCATCTTCCCTCTTCTTCTTCCACGTTCCTAGTATCTTTGCACGATTTTAAACATCCTCCCATCTTTTCCACGCCCCATAGGGGTTAAAAAACCAAACATCCCAGGTATTCACCCTTCCTTTTGCATGCACTTTAGTTTATTTACATTATAGTTACTACACTTGTCATAGGGCTAATTTGGGTTATTTTTATCTGCTTCTACACTCTTTTGCAGGTCTACAGGGTTCATAGCACAAGGCCCAACTCTTCTGGCCGGCCGGGAGAGGTGGAGATCCAAGTCCCAACTTGCTATTCCGTGCTCTCTGGCGGTTCCATTTAGGACCATTTGAGGATCTGTGGCGGCTTATCGTAAGGCCGTCTATTGCTCATTAGCGGCCTGATATTAGACCGTTTGTGCTCGCAGAGTTCCAGATTTCATCTCCCGTGGGCGGGTGTTTCATCCTCCACTTTCCAAGGTATTTAGCTTAGCTTTGCTATTTTAATTACCTTGGTGGCGATCACACTTCCTTAGTTGGGTATTGTTCATCATTGTCATCTTGCTTGCTCTTCTCTTTACTTCATTTGCTCCACACCTACGGTGTATGTTTTTGTTTTATTCCTTTGCTCCACGCCCCGGCGTGTGTTTTATTTTCTTCCTCATGAACATTGATGACATGCCCATGCTTCTGATTTTGATGATTGTTTGAGTTATGTTATTACCTGTTCACACCTTCACACACATATCTCTCATACCACTATATTCATATCCACACACATCATCATCATCACATCATACATAAAAAAAAAACCATCAACAACCCATTTTTTGGCGATCACGGTGGCACATCTAGTGCCAATCGTGTTGAGCTTCTGTTTGACCTGCTGCTGTTGATTTGACCCAGTTGCCCTTGTGTTTTCCTCAAATTTTTTGTTTAATTTCTTGCTATTTTCTGCTCTCTGATCACCTTGGCGGTCTACTGTTCGGCCGTTTCTGGATTAAAAGCGGCCTAGAAATAGGCCATCTTATCTCTCTAGCGATCTCAGCTTAGATCGTTTATCCAGCTACAGGTATGCATCTCGGGATTGTTATTATTTCTGCAGTTTTTGCTGTGTTTTTTACTCCTGGGTGCTATCTGATCTCCTCCTTTGTTGTGGCATATCTTATGGTATATACATACATCTTTGTTTGCATATTTGGTTGTTAGTTTTTAGGCTAGAATTTGCATGCACTCCGGTGCAGATAGGATCATTCATATTCATACTTTAGTTGCATTTTCCTACCTTGGTGTGTGAACCTCTCGTCTCCATATTCCTTGGGGCCGATTATGTAATCACATCTAGGACCTCCATAAGTCCCCGCGCGGCGTATTCCCACACGGACGTCGGGCCGGTTGTACCTTTACCACATCGTGTCTAGGTTGCATAAGTAAGGGAGAGTTTACACTTAGAGTTAACCAAGTCCCAAACACCCTTCCTATTAGAAACCTTGTTGAAGTGAATATATAAATTCAAATCATTAAGGTTCTAAAGGAGGAAACAATAAAATTGGTGCATCATTATAACTTGGTTGATTTTTGAGTGCCTCTCATCTCTTTCTTTATTTTTATAAAGTTTGGAGTCTTTGTTTTAGTCTCTCATTGTGTGCTTGTTTGTGTTGTTCGCATTTTGTCAAGGTCTTCTGTTGCATGTGGAGTTGCTTCCTATCTCTAGAATCATTACCTAGGGGCAATTCCTTTTCTACCTTCTATTCCAATCCTCACTTTGAATCCGCCATGTCCTCTTTTGATCTTCCCCGTTCCCAGGGGGAGTCTCTTCCTCAGGGGCTTCTAGAAGACCCCTCTCGGGTCATCTCTTTCCAACCCAGAGAAGGGTCCGCCCCTCCTCCGTCTTCCCTCTCTATGGCGGGTGCGCTGCCCACCAACCCCCTCTCTTCTACCAATTCCGCCAATCATGTCCTTCAAATGATGGCCCAGTTGGATCCAGCTCAACTTCAGACTATCTATCAGGCCTTGCAGGGGTCCAATGACCCATCTTCCACGATTATACAAGGTCTGTCCAATGCCTCCATCGCTCCGCCTAGAATTGATGGGCCTGCTGTTCAGTCCATTCCTGTTGTTCCCTTGATTTTGTTAATGACAACCATGAAATGTGAAATTCTTGATTTAGTAATGATCCCACTTGATTTCATTCTTATTGCAAGAAAGGAACAGAGTCGACGCTGGGAGCTTAAAGCGTCCACGCATCAGTTGAAGAAGCCTTCACTGATATCTCTCACAACGTTAACTCCACGATGCAAGCAGCGTCAACTCATCATATTCTGAAGCAGAGACCTTCACATGTTATTCCACTGCGTCAACGCCACAATAGAGTAGCGTCGACACAGCAGTTAAAGAGGCAGAGCTAATGGCTTACTGGAATGCCTTAGTGCGCTAACGCTATTACATGACAGCGTCGACGCAGCAAGTCAGAGTGTTGTGATTTCAGCTCAGGGACAGGTAAGTGGGTTGACGCAGCAACCCCATGCATCAACGCATCCTGCTTTACTATCAAGACAGATGATAGATCTCAAGGCTGCGTCAACCCTGTGGACTCAATGGGTTGACGCCTACGGTAACTTCCGAGATCAGTTGGGTGGACCCCAGTCACAAGTGACGTCAAAGGCCACATCAGCCCAAAAGTGATTGCGATCTGCTTTTTCTCTCTCGACTCCAGAGGGCTCTACACGTGCAGTCACAGGGCTAACCAGAAAATCTGGTTGGGGCCCACTAGATGCATATATGCATGGATCTGGAAATGAGCGCGGGAACACTTGCGAAATTGTAGAAGGAGTATGAGTTTTTCGAAGAGTGCTGAAGACGGGAGCTGAGGAAAAGAACCACGAGAAAAATAGTGAGTTGATCTTCCTCCTGATGTCGATCTGCTGAAGACAGTTGGGAGATCCAGAAGCAGCTTTATGAAGCTCGTCTACATTTTGGAAGAAGAAGACCAGACGATCATTGAAGCTTCTTCCTCCAGATTTCTGGATTCAAGGCCGAGCTTAGGCTGCTTCATAGATCTGAGTTTATTCTTTCTTTTACTAAGTGATTTTGTTTTGTTATTTGTCTTTCCATTCTGAACTCTATTATACTATTTCTCCCTCGTACTGGTTTGAGTAGAGGGAGGGGGTTGATCCAGCAGACTGTGCTTGGATCAAGGGAAATTGGGCGTGTTGCCTGCAAGCTGTTTGTCAGCAGGATAGAGAATTTGTTTCTCTGGTTAAGCCAAGCTGTAATGCTCAGCGGTGTATGTGAGGAAGCTTTTTCCTCGGTGTAGCTAAGCTGTAAAGCTCAGTAGGGATCCTCACTAGTTAAGTGAGGGGTGGACGTAGGCCTCCACAGGGAGACCGAACCACCATAAAAATCTACGTACACTGTGTGGTTTGATTTCTCTTATTATTCTTCCTTCGTTAGATGTTTGATTAGGCACGATTCTCATTGTTGTTTAGTTATTGATTTTATCTCTATCATTCTGCACCATAATTCGTGTGTGATCGTGCGTAGAATTTTTTTAAAGGGTCACCTATTCACCCCTCCCCTCTAGTTTGACATTCCACCTAATCCAACACGTGGTATCAGAGCTCGGCTCTCTTGTCAAGGGTCTTACAACCCAGAGAGATTCTGTGGAATGGAAAACAAGGGACTCATGCCCGAAGGGTATGCGGTAAATAGGCCACCCTTCTTTGATGGCACTAACTATGCGTACTGGAAAAATCGGATGCAGGTATTTCTGAGAGCTCAGGACCATGAGATTTGGAAAGTCGTGAGCAAGGGACCATATCAGATAGAAGGGGATGAAGAATTGTGGGTGAAGGAGCAGATCCGGAAGTCCAATGTTAATTGGCAAGCCATGAACATTATGCAATGCTCACTGCACCCCATGGAGTTTTCACGAGTTTCCTCATGTGCCAGTGCCAAGGAAATGTGGGATAAACTCCAAGTCATCTACGAAGGTACGTCAGAGGTAAGAGAGACGAAAGCCAATATGTTAATTTCAGAATATGAAGCTTTTAGAATGAAACCAGAGGAAAACATTTCTGAAATGTATGCTAGATTAACCTTATTAGTGAATGGTCTGAGAGGTCTGGGAAAGGCCTACACTGACTATGAGTTGGTCAGGAAAATTCTTAGATCCCTAACTCCAGTTTGGCACACCAAGGCCACTGTTGTTGAGGAATCTAGGAACCTTCCTACCACTACTCCTGATGAACTTATCGGATCACTAATGGCTTATGAGCTGAATCTCAAAAGGGCAGATGAGTATGTGAAAAAGAAAAAACCTCTTGCATTGAAGGCAGGACCAAGCAGTAAGGAGAGTTCTGATGACAGTCACTCATCTACCTCAGAAAGTGACTCAGGTGAGATAGCAATGCTCACCAGAAAATTCAGGAAGTTTCTAAGGAAGGAAGATAAATTTAGAAGTTACAGAAGACCAGAGGTAAGAAAAAGTTCTAAGTTCAAATCAGAAAACTCTAGAAATCTGACAAGGTTGTTTGTTACCAATGCAGGAAACAAGGTCACATCAAATCCGAATGTCTAGAGAATGTGAAGAAAGCCCAACCGAAATTGAAGAACAAGAAACCAAAGGCCATGATAAGCACATGGAGTGATGAGGAGAAAGATGAAGATGAAGAAGAAAGTACTTCTGAAGAAGAGAGTGATGCTAAGTTGTGCTTCATGGCTAAGGGAGATGATAATGAGGAGGTAACTTCTTCTTCTGAAAATTTCTCTTGTAGTGATTGGGAAGAAGCATTTAATGAACTGCTAGATAAATATGATCTTGTAAAGAAAGAGAATAAATCACTCAAGAAGAAGAAAAATCTGACTAGTCAAGAGAACTCATTAAATTATAAAATCAAGTGCTTAGAAGCTGAAAATGTCAGTTTAAGAAAATCTCTTTGTGAAAATGACGAATATAGAGATCAAGTAATAGAGATGAAAAGAGAAAATGAATTCTTGCTGAAAACTCAGGATGACCTAAAACTCAAAATGCAAAAATTGGAGAGTGATGCAAAAATTACTAAAGAAAAATATGAAGCAGTTCAAGGAGTGAATCAGGAACTCCAAGAAAACTTGAAGAAAATGGAAGATGAAAATTCAAGTAAACAAGCCTCTCTTGAGAAATTAACTCAAGGTAAAAATAATCTTGAAGCTGTAATGGGAATGAGAAGTAATTTTGGAAAAGAAGGACTTGATTATAATCCAACCAAGAAGAAGGAACTAGGAACTAGGAACTAGATTTATAACTTTTATGTCTGAACAGGGTATTTCTGAGCAGAGTCAAATGGATGAAAAGGAGTCTTGTGAGGAAAATCAGGGAGAAGGAAAACAAACAAATGAGATCAGAAAAGAAAAGGGCAAAGAGAAAATGCATGATACCCTTAATGCCAAGCATCATAAAAATGTGCCCAAGTTCAGAAGAAAATCCTCAGGTCAGCCCATAGACCCTAGCTCATCAACACAACATCAAGAATATAGAAATTCATGGAGTCATAGGAGTGGTACCCAACAGATGCGTCAACACACTGAGCATCATGCGTCCACTCATCCCATGTACCAAGGGTTTTACAGAAACAACGCTAGATCAAATCCTTGGGCACGTCAACGCAGTGTCCGCACTGCGTCAATGCATACACCCTTCCCCAGTGGGCACTCCTTGAGAAACATGAGAATGAGTCGACGCAGCCACTTCAGTGCGTCAACGCACCCTATGTACCTGAACCCTTATGACAGAAAGACTTACTGGATGAGTCAACGCTATCATGTTACAGGGTCTACGCAGTGAACCTTCATGCCATCTAGAGCTCATTATTCCTACAGAACTTCACACCCTAAGTTCCCCAATGATTCATGGAGTCACAATAACTATTGGAATAAAAATAAGAAAAACACCTCATACTTCTCTAATAACAGAAATGGTTCAAAGAGGTCATTCCAAAAGGTACCTCAATCCAATCAAAAGAATCTTAAATCTATGAACCCCACGTCTCGAAAACCCTCAACACAACAGATCTGGATTCCCAAAAGTATGCTGTCTTATTTGACGCAATCATATGGTCTAATGGGACCCAAGTGTATTTGGGTTTTAAAATCTCTTGGTTGATGTGACCTGCAGGAGTGCCTTGCAGTTGTACACAACAGATGGTACCTCGACAGCGGTTGCTCAAGGCACATGACGGGCGATAAGGCAAAATTCTGTCTCCTAGTTGAGAAAGAAGGAGGACATGTCACTTTTGGGGGGAAACAATAAAGGTAAAATAATTAGAAAAGGTAAAGTTGATAAAACTCTCCTGAACTCTATTGATGATGTGTTGCTGGTTGAAGGATTGGAATACAAACTTCTAAGCATAAGCCAACTGTGTGATAGGGGGCACAAAGTTGTGTTTGATTCCCATGCATACACTATTATTGAAAAGCAGTCTGAAAGTGTGAAATTCTCTGGAAAAAGAATAAATAACATGTACATGGTAGATCTAGATGATCCTGCACATGACAATCTTTGTCTAGCTGTGAATAAAAGTGAACTGGCTTGGCTGTGGCATCGCAGATTAGGACATGCTAGCTATAGTGTCATGCATAAGTTAGCCAAATTCAACATGGTAAACGGTCTGCCAAATGTTTCATTTAAGAAAAATGACAAAATCTATAATGCATGCACTCAAGGCAAGCATACTAGGAAGTCATTTAAATCCAGAACTGAAAACCAATCTTCTAGACCTCTTGAACTTGTTTACATGGACTTGTTTGGACCCACAAGAACAGCAAGTTTAAGTGGCAATAAATATGGATTCGTTTTGGTAGATGATTTTTTCAGGTTTACTTGGGTGTTCTTTTTAACACATAAGAATGATGCATTTGAAGAATTTTAGGTATTCTTCAAGAAAGTTCAGCAGGATGGTAAGTACACTATCTCATCTATCATGTCAGATCATGGAGGAGAATTTGATGATTTTTGCAGGACAATGGGAATATCTCACAAATTCTCATCTCCAAGAACTCCTGAACTGAATGGAGTGGTGGAAAGAAGAAACAGAACTCTTGTTGAAATGGCTAGGACCATGTTGATTGAAGGACAACTCCCAAAGAAGCTATGGGCAGAGGCTGTAAACACAGCTTGCTACATTGTAAACCGGGCAATGGTAAGACCTATGTCCAAAAAGACTCCATATGAGCTGTTGAAAGGTAAGAAACCATCTGTTATCCACTTCAGAGTTTTTGGATCTAAATGCTTTGTTCAAAGTAATAACAAACGGGACTTAGATAAATTTGAACCTAAGAGTGAACCAGCCATATTTCTAGGTTATTCGAATCACTCTAGGGCCTATAGAGTCCTGAACATTAAAACTCAATCTGTTGAAGAATCTCCTCATATCATCTTTGATGAAATGGATGTCAAATCTGAAAATGAACTATCATGCAGGGACAAAGATGATGGTGAGTTTCTTGAAGAAAAGGAAGAACAACACACTCAAGAGGAAGAGCCAAGGTCAAATGAGGATCTAGCAGAATCAAGTACTAGAGGTAATGCAGATGTCAATGAAGGTAACTCCTTGACCAATGTTAGAATGCTAAAAGACCATCCTCTATCAAGCATTATTGGTAATCTGCATGATCCTACCAGAACTAGATCTCATTTTAGAATCATTGAAGAAATGGACAACTTAGCTCTTATATCTCAAATTGAACCAAAAAATATAACTGATGCCCTGAAAGATGATTGCTGGATAAATGCAATGCATGAGGAATTAAATCAATTCAAAAGAAATAAAGTGTGGCACCTTGTGCCAAGACCTAATGAACTTTCAGTAATTAGAACTAAATGGGTCTTTAGAAACAAGCAAAATGAAAATGGAATTGTGATAAGAAATAAAGCAAGACTGGTCGCACAAGGATATAACCAAGATTTTCGCATTGATTTTGAAGAATCCTTTGCACCAGTAGCAAGATTAGAAGCCATCAGATTATTACTTGCATATGCATGTTGTCATGGAATAAAACTTCATCAAATGGATGTAAAAAGTGCATTTCTCAACGGGTTAATAAAAGAAGAGGTGTATGTTGAACAACCTCCTGGTTTTGAATCAATAGATTGCCCTGACCATGTTTACAGATTAGACAAAGCTCTTTATGGGCTAAAACAGGCACCTCGAGCATGGTATGATAGACTCAGCTCATACCTCACTGAGAAAGGATATTCAAGAGGTAAAGTGGACCAAACTCTATTTACCGAGGTGAGAAACAATGACATTATTCTGGTTCAAATCTATGTTGATGATATAGTTTTTGGTTCCACTAAACCTAGCATGTGTGAGGATTTCGCAAATTTGATGACCACAGAATTTGAGATGAGTCTAATGGGTGAGCTTCAATTTTTTCTAGGTCTACAAATCACCCAAAGCAAGGATGGATGCTTCATCAATCAGGCAAAGTATGTCTCCAAACTTTTGAAGAAATATCAGATGGAGAATCTTAAGGCTATCAGCACACCCATGAGCACCAATACAAGTTTGGATACAGATCTGAAAGGTACAAAAGTAGATGCAAAAACTTATCGAGGTATGATCGGATCACTCCTTTATCTTACTGCATCAAGGCCAGACATCCAATTTTGTGTTTGTATGTGTGCTCGGTTTCAGTCTGATCCTAGAGAATCCCACTTGACTTCTGTCAAGCGTATTTTTCGATACCTTGCTGGAACTCGAGACTTAGGGATTTGGTATCCTGCATCTTGTACTTTTGATCTGGTATCATACTCAGATGCAGACTATGCTGGATGCAAACTTGACAGGAAAAGCACAAGTGGCTATTGCCAATTTTTGGGAGGGTGTTTGGTTTCTTGGGCATCTAAGAAACAACACTCAGTGGCACTATCCACTGCAGAGGCAGAATATGTCGCTGTAGGGAGTTGTGGCACTCAAGTGTTGTGGATCAAACACCAACTCCAGGATTATCAAACTGATCTTGGTTGTGTCCTAATATTGTGTGATAACACAAGTGCCATTAACCTGGCAAAGAATCCCATACAACACTCTAGGACCAAACATATCAAAATAAGGCATCACTTCTTGCGAGATGAAGTAAATAAGAGTAGCTTTAAATTGATCTTTGTAGACTCTGAACATCAACTTGCTGATATTTTCACCAAGCCACTGAATAATGAAAGATTCTCTTGTCTTAGGAGAGAGCTTGGTCTGTACAATCCTCATTCTGTTGCCTAAATTGATTGCTTGAATTCTTCCATGAAACTTGTCTGAATAACTTTGCCTAAAAATAAATTGATTGCACGTCCTGCTTGAGTTGCAAATTCCTGTTTTCTAAATAACTCACAGATTTAGGGGGAGTTTAGTTTTAAGCTTATCTGCTTAATGACTCATGTTGAATAAAAACCCATCATGTCAACAATTGCATTTTCATTCATACTATCTGTCATGAATAAATGGAGGGTTAGTTTGCATCAGACTTTACATGCTAAGGAGTGCAATTCCGTTCTGTTAGAGTCAGCTGTCTGGGTATCTGAAGATTAGTTTATGAGACTGAGTCAACACTGAAAAACATCTTCTGGAAACAGATTGAAAATTGATCTGATTGGTTGAGTGAGTAAACGTAGTCATCAGGTTGAGTCAACGCACTGACAGAAATTTTCTGTAAATAGTTGCTGGAATTGATTGGATGTATTCAGAAGGGCACTGCAGCTCTGAAGTTTGGATCTCACATATCCTTCTCTATAGTGGCGCTGGGCATCCAAGTCTATACATCCATTATTGAACCTCAAAGTCTGCACATCGCCTCATTTCTTCAGAGACTAGACATTCCCCAAGTCTGTACATCGCTTGCATCTTCAAAGTCCATACATCCATAGCAAGTCTATGCATTGGCAGCACTGTACAAGTCTATACACTCTCTCACATTGTACACACTTGCTTTATTGTTGTTTCTAAGTCTATACATCGGTTGGATCGTTAAGTCCATACAATGCATATGTTCATCAATGTCTATACATTGCATTGTTTTCACTCTAAGTCTGTACAATCCGTTGCACTGTTTTACAAGTCTACACATCGTCTGCACAGCACAACCAAGTCTATACATCAGCTTTTGCATTGCGAGTCTATACAATGTGCATGGTTCAAAACAAGTCTGCATAGTCATTGTCTGTTGGCATCTCGAAGTCTATACACTCGTTTCCAAAGCTTCAACTCTATACACTCGATATCACCCCTCAAGTCTATACACTCGATTGTTAAGTGTTCAAGTCTATACACTGTTGCTTTCACATTTCTTCTCAACTTCTCGTCAATCCTGTTGCTTTCACATTCAGTGTTTCCACTTGCTGTGAAGAACCACTCAATCTTAAGTATGAAGGAAGTCTCTTGAGAACTGAAATGTGAATTGATGCCATAGATTCAGGGGGAGCTAAAATGAGAATTCTCTTATAAGATGTGATGATTATTATTGACTGTCTCTACGCTACATTAATGATTGGAGTTTTATAAATCTTTTGTTCTTTGAACGATAAAAATTCGTGAACGCTAAAGTGCGGTGCGTATGGAATAGGTTCAGAACCATTTAATAAAACTGAGAACTCCTCATTTCTTGAACTATTATGATCAATAGTAAAGAGACCTTTGTGCAAAATGAATTTAACATCCTCATTGTTCTTAAACTCAGTTCAGGGTTACTAAAAGCTTAAGAAAAATACCCTATATATACAATGATTCATATCATAAATTATAGAGCAATGGCAAGCCTTCACTGAGAAACTGTCTCTATGCACCAATGAAATGCAAATGAGCATGTCATGATGTGGGCTGTTACCTCTATTTTAAAAGAAAAATAATTCAGTGCAGAGCAATGGTTACTTTCCACTGAGAAACTACCTTCATGCACCAACGAAGTGCTATAAGACATGTCATGATGTGAGTTGCCAACTCTGTTTCAGGTATGCAGAATAGTAAGCTATGCTAAGTAGCCGGGGACTCTGGTGTCTAATAAACATGTGCACCTGTGTCAAAAGGCTAGCTATACTTGACTGCAACTGTTGAACAATAAAAATTATCAATGTTCATATGGGGTTGACCTAAAGCTCAACAATAAAATCCTTTTGAGTTTATCCTCAATTCATGTTAAATTCACAACCATAAGGGTATCTTGAAATTGAACCTTCTAGGAATATGATTTGAGAAAGTTCCATGTGTGAAAATTGTTCAATCCTCATTCCATAATCATGCTCTTCTTATTCAAGGATTTTTCTCAAAGTCTTAAGATTATCTTACTCCACATCGTTATATGGATTTAGGGCCCTCATAATCTCTCATCATAATATCTTATAGGGGAACTTAAATGTTATCGATTAAAAATCCCTGAATGTCATTTCATCTTTTCACAACTTCTTTGTCTTAAGAATGCCTAAATACTGTGGGACTTCACTATCTACTGTCCACTTTACACTAGTTTACTTTGGTGGCGTCGACGCAGTGCCTTACAGCGTCAACGCACTCATCTACTTACTTCACTTACATCCTATTCCGGTTCAGCACAGTGAACCGGTGTACCCTCTTTGACTCGAAAAGTGAGTGGTCTTCTTATATAAAACCCCGCAGCGTCAACGCTACAGTCGCCTCCGGCTCTTCCAAAAACCTAGTGTGTTTCCACCCTGCCTCTTCCGTTCTTTCTCTCAATCTTCACCCTTCCTGTTCCCATTTGTCTCTCGCTGCCATGGCGCCTCCGGAACAACAGAATCAAGGGAAGACCAAGAAGAGTCTACAGAAGAGAGATCCCATCTTTGCTACGGGCAGGATTGAGCCTCGCACCAAATATACGATGAAGGAAACACCGTCTGTGTCAGCTCCACCACCACAACAAGGAAAAGAGAAAAGCCCGCCGGTAAAGACAAGGGTGTTGACACCCATTTTATACCCAATAAGTCGGGTCATCTCCTTATTTCATTCTATATGATGCTCCGAGTTGTTCACTCTTCATTGAGTCTCTTGATCAGTTGAGGCATGTTTCTTGGGTCTTAATTCCTGGGTTAAGAATTGGCTTCTGGTAGCGTTTCGTTGGCAACAGCTTAACAACCCTTTATTGCTATTTTTGAAACTCAATGGTAATAACGGTCTGAACCAGGCACGTTGTTTCATTATAACGCATGGGGCCTGGACCGTTACTCTTTGAAGAGTCCTAAGGCTTAAGGCCTCGTTGTAAAACTTATCCTTTTGATTCCACATTTGTAATAACGGTCTGTCGAGCAGCCGTTGTTTCATTCTGACGCCCTATGCCTTGGCCGTTGCTTCCTTGAAGAGTCCAACTTGTTGGGTCTTCTTCACGTTGATCTTATCTTTTAGGGATAAGGTTGATAGTAACGGACGGTTCTTGATGCGTTACTTCCAAGTGGCGGTCTGTCGTGCAGCCGTTACTTCCTTCCGAGAGTCCTGGCAGTTCAGGCCTTTTCTCTGCTACTCCGTGGTCGAGATAAGGGTTTTGGATTAACGATATCTCTTTCAAATCTGATCCTCAGGACCTTCCGTTCGATTCTATGGACTCTTGGTGATATTATCTTCGAGGATTTGCTAAGAGTTATCTCTTTATCTTGCTGAATTATCCTCTGCTCGACCTGAGAGTTTGAGGGTCTATAAATAGAGCTCTTGACTTCATGGCCCGAGGGGGAAGATTTGGAAATTCACGCCGAAGTGCTGCCGAACTCAGGAGCCATCTTCATCCAAGAGGAACTGCTTCCCACGTCCATCCATCTCATAATCAAGGGAGTACTTTGGTTTTGGTCTTTCAAGTTCATCATTGCATGCTTGAGTTCTTCCCTGGTTTTTCCTCAATCAAAGCATTATCCCTCCTCTTTCTCCACGTTTTTCACTATCCTCTAAGCATATAAACATCTTCCCAAACTTTTAAAACACCCAGAGGGGTTAAAAAACCAAAAACTCCACGGTAATCCACTCTCCTTTTGATGATGTTAAGTCCTTTGAGAATTGATGCTATGCTTGTGAAAAGGACTAATTGAGGTGGTTGTGTTTGGTCTTTCTACATCTTTGGCAGGTTTACAGGTTCACTGACACGAGGCCCAGGTCTTCTAGCCGGCTGGAAGGGTTGGAGTTAAAAGAATTCAAGCTTTGTTACTGCAGGTTATCTGACGGCCTTGTGCAGGCGCGTCACTCTATTCCGGCGGTCTATCGTGTGGCCGTCACTTCCAAGCGACACACGGGGTTCTGGCCGTTACTTCTAAGTTAATCTGCAGGCTTTCTCTGGTTTTCTCTCCCGTGGGCGGGTGTTTCATCCACCTATTTCCAAAGTATATTCAGGTTTTTTGACTTGTTTTTACTTTGGTGGCGATCACATCTTTCCTTGGTATTGGGCATTAGCTGTCTTCTTCATCATATCTTTCTATTTTCCTTGCTTGTTCCACCTTCACGGTGTGTTTTTATTTATTCCTTGCTCCACGCTCCGGCGTGTGTTTTCCTTTTCCTTAGCGTAGTTTGATTGAGATAGCATGTCCATGCTAGAGCTAGCTATGATTGCCTAGGTTCATGATTACATGTTCATAGGTTTGAGTAGATCTTTGATTGTTTGTTTGTTATCTTATCACATCATTCTCCAAACCTCAAAAGAAAGATAGAAGATAGACAAATAAATATCAACAGATAATTTTTTGGCGATCACGGTGGGACAACTTGTGCCAATCGTGCTTTTGATTCTTGTTTAAACCTGCCATCATCTGCTTGTTGAGTTGCCTTTTGTTTCCCCTTTAATTACTGCTCATTCTGGTTTTCTGAGTTCTCTGACGGCCAGGTGTCCCCGCGTCACAGTCCTCTGACGCAGGGGCATTCGACCGCCGCTTTGGTTCTGCTGTGTGAGCTTCCACGGGCTTTCCGGTTACTTCTGTCTGGTTTTGGTTCCCTGGCTCATTCGACGGTCTCATCCCCCTGCGTTATATATTATCTGGCGGTCCGGCCTTTGACCGTTATTGTGCTCTGACGCAGGGTCCTTCGACCGTTATTCTCCTGGCAGGTACACATCCGAGGTGCATTTATTTCCGCAATTTTTGCTATGATTTATTGCTTGGGTGATACTTGACCTCCTTCTTGCTTTGCTCATATCTCCATATCATTGTGTGCACCATTGATTGTTAGATTCTAGGCTAGACTTTGCATGCACTCCGGTGCACATAGGGTCATTCATCTTTTCATACATTAGATTGCATTTTCCTACCTTGTTGTGAGGACCTCTCGTCTCCATATTCCTTGGGGCCGACTAGGAAATCACAGCAGGGACCTCCGTAAGTCCCCGCGAGCCGTGGATTCCCACACAGACACCGGGCTGGTTGTACCTTTCCCACCTCGTGTCTAGGGTTACATAAGTGAAGGAGTGGTTACACTTAGAGTCAAACCAAGTTCCATATCCATCTCCTACTAGGAACCTATTGTTGAGAGCACATATCAATCAATTCACTAAAGTTCCAAAGGAGAAATCATAAGAACCTTGTTGCATCATCTTAAACAACTTGGTTGATCTTTGAGTGTCTTCATCTTTTATCACTTACATCTTGTTAGAATCACCTAAGTTTGGTTGCTTATTGAGTGTTTTTTGTGTTGGTTGTTTTCGCGTTGTCAAGGTTGTCCGTTGCATGTGGAGTTGTTTTCGTCCGTCTGAATCATCTTCTCGAGTCAGTTCCTTCTTCACGTTCTATTCTAATCCCCTCTTCGAGTCCACCATGGCATCCTTCAATCCTCCTCGCTCCCAAGAGGACTCTCTTCCTCAAGGGCTCCTTGAAAACCCCCCTAGGGTTATTACATTTTCCTCTGGAGAGGGGACTGCCCCTCTCCCATCCTCCACCTCTATGGAAGGTAGTCAAGTTACCCCTTCTCTCTCTACTCCTTCCGCGGGCTCCGTCCTTCATATGATGGCCCAATTGGATCCGACCCAACTCCAAGTTTTATATCAAGCTATGCAAGGGTCTAATACTTCTCCCTCTGCCACTATCCAAGGTCAATCTAATCCTTCCATTATTGGGCCGTCCGTTCAGCCCACTCCGATTGATCTCACTCCGGTCCAACCCCGGACCATCACTTTCGCTGGCATGGAGATGGGCCAGTCTTCTAATTCAGCCCATCAATCTTTCGATAAAGGGAAGACACCCATCCCTTCCTTTGTCCAGTTGGATCATCACCACTCTGGTTCGGTAGTTCCGCAGCTCCTTATGAACCCTTCCGATTTCTCACGCCCTCAGCAAGGAGTGGCCCAAAATCATTCTAATCCGGGTCTATCTCAGGCCCAACATCCTTCTTACGGGCCGCCTATTTCCACTGTCTATCCCTCCACTCCTTCTTACGGGCTCCCACCTGTTGCTACAGCTATTCCATCTACCCCTCAAATACAATCAGCATCCTTCACTACCCCTGCTCCTTCCCGAGAGCAGGACTTGCTTGACAAGTGGGCCGCCATGCAGCAACAACTCGACTTTCTCCAGAAAAGGGTTGGCCCACAATCCTTGGCCGATATTCCTATTCCGAGCTTCCAGAACATCCGGTTCCCTCCGCAATCAGAGCTCCCCAACTATCACAAGTACGATGGGAACAGTAATCCCTTCATCCATGTGAGGGATTTTCTTTATGAATCGGTGCAGTTCCAATATGATGATCGCCTCATGGCGTACTTATTCCGCCGATCTTTGGACAGTGTCGCTCTAGAATGGTTCTATTCTCTACCACTGGAAGAGGCCGAGAGTTTCAAGGTAGTAAAAGATAAATTCATCCAGCGGTTCCAAGACAGGGTCGGCCCTGAATATTCATTTACAGATCTAGTGGCCGAGAAGATGAAGTCAGATGAAGAGTTCGCCACCTATGCAGACAGGTGGAGACAAATGGCCGCCAGAGTACCGAGCCACATTCCGGAGGAAGAGAAGGTCAAACTGCTGATTTCCAATGCCACCCCGACCTTCCACAACATCCTGGCAATGAATGACATAGCCAACATGCATCAACTCTATAGCCGGGCACGCTTCATCCAGACTCAATTCAAGGACTCCCCTATCCATTCCCTCTTCGAAAACCAAAAGCCCAAGTACCACAAGAAACCACAAGGGCCGGTTACTGAGGGAGTCCAAACAAATGAGCAAGTACAAGCCGTTGCTTTTCCATATCAGGCCGCACCTTTCCGCTACAACCAAAACCCCCGCAATTCACAAAACGCCGCTCCGCAAAACTTCCAAGCCCACCATTCCACAAAACACCTTCGCCACACCACAACAACCATCACCACCACCATAATACCATAACGTCTCTCCACCCAACGGCTACAACAACAATAATCCAAATAGCAAGCGCCCGGCTCCCAGGAGAGCCCAGTACCCTCCGTTGCCAGAGACGCTTACAGATATCTTCTCGGCTCTCATGTCAGTAAATGCAATCCAACTTCCTCCGGAACGGCCTGTTTGGAACCCTGACAGTCGATCAGACTAAGTATTGTATGTTCCACCGACAGCCGGGCCATACCATAGAAGGATGTTTTCAGTTCCGAGATATGGTATATGACCTTCATGAGAGGCAGAGAATCGACTGGGCCGAAATGCATAGGGCCATTGTTGAGATTAAAGAAAAGAGAAGGCAGCCGCAGGGGCAGCAAGTGCAGCAGCATCGAGCACCGCAGCCGCAGCAGCCACCACAATAGCAGCAACCACAGCAAGTACAAGACCTGGGCATCCATCAGAACCCGATGCCGAATCATCCACCCGCTCCTTAGCAGCAGCCGCCAGCACCAGCGCAAGTAAACATGGTCCAACCACCGGCCCCCAACGCCGGATGGTCTTTCGATGATGATGGCGCCACACCGCAGGTCATGGCCCTCCACCATAACCACCGCAATCCTTCCTTCATCATCCCTGCACAGCCGACACCCTCTCAACTCGTCCTCCCATTCACACCCGCTCCAGCAAATCCTCTACCGCTCTCCATTCCATCATACCCTCCATCACCCACTCCCATCACCGCCATCACACCACCATCCAATCCCTCACCCATTCTTACCCATCCGCTAGCCTTCCCTCCACCAGCATCAACATTCATCACCACCCTGCCTTCCACCCATCCTTCACCCACCATCCGCGCACCGCCCATTAACCTCACCAACCCTACGCTCCACCAAACCGCCTCCCCCGCACCACCTGTTCCATTCATCCGTCCCGTAGGGCCCATCATACTATCTTCAGATGCCGCGGCAAACTGTGCTTTGAGGAGCGGGAAGATGTTCCATCGGAATTACGCTACTACTTCTAATCCCCAATCCTCTCAGTCGGTGGCCGAGCAAGAAGAAACTAAACCTTTGCCGGGTACTCAATATGACTTGCTGCATCATCTGGATCGAGTACCCACCAAAATATCTGTGCTGGAGGTGATCAAAAGGTCCACCCTTCATCAGGATGCACTGAGGGATTTCCTACAGAAGGTAATGGTTAGCGAAGACATGGCAGTTGATAGCCTACCAACGGCACTGGCAACTATCTCCAAAGGGCCGGCAATCACGTTCTCTGAAACCGAGCTTGCACCTCCGGGGGCTCGGCAAATGCCGCTCTGCATAACAATTACCCTGAACAAAGTCGACATTGAAGCAGCGCTGGTTGACACAGGGGCCTCAATTAATGTTTGCCCACTCAGCACCCTCCGAGCATGCAACATATCTGAAGAGTTACTACGGCCTACCCCCACCACTATAGTAGCATATGACAACTCAAGGCGAGCATGTCACGGGGTAGTCACCATTCAGGCAGAGCTCGGGCCCCTTACTATGGCCGTGGAATTCTATGTTCTTGATATCGACCTTATGTTCAAGGCTATCTTGGGTCGTCCCGGGATTAACACACTCGGCGCCGTGCCCTCCACCGCACATCAGTGCATTAAATTCCCCTTCCAAGGGAGGGTCGTCAAAGTTAAGAGCTTATCCACAGTACAGTCAGTAAAGGCTATTTCAGAGCAGGTTCTTCCCACACTTTGGCCAAGCAGCCGGCCCGTTCTGTCAGTATTGGATTTGAACTTTCCTTGGGCTTACACATCCCCTAAGCCCGTCACTACTCCAGTTAATGTCAAAGTGAAGCCGCAGATTCGAGATTCAAAGGGGTGGAACATTATATTGAAACTGGGCTATCAACCGGGGAGAGGCCTCGGTGCGCAACTGCAAGGGATGACTAAGCCTATACCTAAGGGAAGAAAAATGGGTAGGAGAGGTCTCGGCTACAAAGAGACAGAATTATCTATGATAAGTGATTATGGGCCGCTCACCTGGGATTATCGTCAGCATTTTGTCAAAGGGCCTCTCCAGCCTGGCACATTAGCTCCAAAACCGGTTCAACAAGAAAGGAATACAGTTTGTCCAATTGCCAGTCCACCTCCCTTGCCAAGAGGGTCAGATGATGACATGCTCGACTACAGTCAGGCCTTGCAGGGGCTCTTTTATGAGGAAGAATGTCAGAAGAAGCAACAAGAAGTTCGGCTTATGCAGTGGAGGCCGAAGAAGCAGCTTATTGTTGATCTACAGAAGGAGGAGAGCTCTCCAGTTGTCTGTTCTTGGTCTCTCTCACGCTTCCAATCTATCTTTCAACGAAAGGAGTTCGTACCCCGCCTTCCTCCTGTCATGATAAATTCATCTTTCATTGATCCACCGGAGATTCTATTCATTCCTTATGCTTGCGGGAAATGTCCACGCATTGATCTATCCACTCTGTTTACTCCTCCTCCTCCCAACGCTCAGCTCCACGAGATGTGGTTCTCTTCTTCTGATCCCTTCTTTGATTACATCTTCCCCGAGCTGTTCCCTATGCAGCTCCCACCTCCTCCATCTTGCTGTGTAGTCTCCGCTGATCTCCAAAAAAAATGTCGAATTTGAAACGGAGATTTCAGTGGAAGATTACGCTATCCTGTCTCCATCCTCCTCCTCCCAAGGGCACGAGTCCCCTGCTCCTCCCCTTCCACTAGGTCTTCTATCCCCTAGGTTAGGATTAGGGTCCGTCGAGTCTAGAGGAGTAGAGTCAGTTAGGTCTAGAGAAGTAGGGTCTTGTTCTGGGTCGTCCAACCCTTCCCATTCTGAACCGCGCTCGCTTGCGCATCCTTCCTGATCTGTTCCTGATAGGTTCTTGCAAGATCTAGCTCAGCGGTGTCATGCTCTTTTGAAGTGTCCGGAATTCGTCGCTACAGCAATCGTGATTGAGGATGATGAGGAAATAGAAGGGGAATGGAGCGACGACGGATTAGGCATCTATGAGGTCTTGGATGAGAAGGATCCAATAGATGAAGACAGCGATGTAGATAACACTGCCGACTTATATGCACAAGGACTAAAGAGATTCGACCAGCCATCGACTGCAGTGGATGAACCTACAAAGGAAATCAACTTGGGAACGGAAGAAGACCCAAGGCCCATCATTATTTCTGCTGATCTCACTTCACAGGTAGAAGAAGATCTAATTAAGGTATTAAGGGAGTATAGTGATTCTTTCGCCTGGTCTTATGAGGACATGCCAGGTCTTGACCCCTCCTTAGTGGAACATCGACTCGTTCTTAAACCAGGGGCAACACCTGTGAAACAACGGTCAAGAAGATTTCACCCCCACATGGCCTTAAGGATCAAAGAAGAGGTCGACAAACTATATAAGGCCAGGTTCGTCAGAGTGGTTTTATATCCTCAGTGGGTGGCGAACATAGTCCCTATTCTCAAGAAGGATGGAAAAGTGCGCATATGCATTGATTTCAGGGATCTAAACAAAGCATGTCCCAAAGATGATTTCCCGCTACCTCATATAGACGTCCTAGTGGATAACACTGCCGGGTATGAAGCTCTGTCATTTATGGATGGGTACTCGGGCTATAATCAGATCCGTCTCGCTATGGAAGACCAAGAGAAAACTTCCTTCACCACGCCCTGGGGCACGTATTGTTATGTAGTTATGCCATTTGGTTTGAAAAATGTAGGTGCCACCTATCAAAGGGCGATGATGGCCATTTTCCATGACATGATGCACATATACATGGAAGCTTACGTGGATGACATCTTGGTGAAGTCAAGAACAAAAGAAGAACACCCCTCTATCCTAGCTAAGGTGCTGCAGAGAGCCAGGGAATACAAGCTTAAGATGAACCCGAAGAAGTGTGTATTCGGAGTCTCCTCAGGGAAGTTGTTAGGGTTCATAGTGAGCAAACGGGGGATCCAGATTGATCCTAATAAAGCACGGGCCGTCATGGACATGCCTCCGCCAAAGAACATTACGGAACTTCGAGGATTGATTGGTAGACTGCAATTCATTAGAAGATTTATATCTCAGCATTCTCAGAGGTGTCGTCCGTTTTATGAGTTGCTTAAGGCGGGTGTCAAGTTCGAATGGAATCAAGATTGTCAGAAGGCCTATGAGGACCTCAAAGAGTATCTGTCCAATCCCCCGGTTTTGCAACCTCCTGTCCCTGGGAAACCCCTAATCCTATACATCTCGGTTATTGAGGACTCCCTAGGGGCGGTCTTAGCACAAGTGGATGATGAAGGAAAAGAGCGGGCCGCGTACTACCTCTCTCGACTGTTTAATCCCGCTGAATCCAAGTACATCGCTATGGAGAAGACTTGTGCAGCCTTAGTGTGGGTAGCTCAGAAACTTATACATTACTTTCTCGCCCACCCAGTTAGGTTGATCTCTAGAATGGACCCAATCCGTTATCTCTTAGAAAAACCCGTCCTTTCTAGTAGGTTAGCTCGCTGGCAGAGCTTCCTCTCTCAGTTCGACATCACCTTTGTTGTTCAGAAGGCAGTCAAAGGATATGCCATTGCTGAACATCTTGCACATCTCCCTATTCCTCACACCGATTCCATTCAGGATGATTTCCCTGATGAGCATCTCTCTGTCCTTTCTCATCATCCCTTTTGGTCTCTGCATTTCGATGGTGCACTCAACTCCCAAGGCCAAGGGATCGGTGCTGTCTTGCTTACTCCAGAGGGAGTAACCATTCCCTTTGCTTATCAACTTCAATTTTCTGCTACCAACAACATCGCTGAGTATGAGGCTCTCCTAGCCGGCTTGAAGCACGCCTATCTCCTAGGCGCGCGCTATTTAAACATTATAGGAGATTCTCAGCTTGTCCTACGGCAAGTTCTATCCACTTACCGTACTCGTGACCCCAAGCTCAAGCCTTATCAAGATTTGGTCACGCTCATTGCTAAGCGATTCCGTAAGCTGATCTATATCCATACTCCCCGTTCTCTGAACATTCTAGCTGATGCTTTGGCATCTCTTGCTTCCTCCTTATCTTTCCCTCTCAATCGTAGTACTGAGACCATCGTCGTCAGAGATTGGACGCACCTTCTCCTCAAGATCCTTGGTTCATCAACCTCAGGAAATCTGTAGAGGCAAGAGCTGAGAAGGAAGATCTCAAGGAAGTTTCATTAACAGAGCTAGAGGAGATTCTGGATGAAGAAGAATTGCCTTGGTATCATTAAATCGAGTTGTTTTGCAAAGAAGGGTCATTCCCAGAAGGGGCAAAGGCTGTCACGCCCCGAGAGCGGAAGATACCCGAGATGCGTGACGAGTTTATATCAATCATGTCAATCAGAGTAGTAGTGTATTCGACACAAAGACAGAGATGCGCAAAAGTAAAGATAACCCAATCCATTTATTTCTTCATAATAAATAGTCTTTTACAAACCCAATACTCTAAAAAAAAAGAAAAGTACACATTTGACTCAAGAAATATATAAAAGACTAGATGACACTTGGAAAAGCTCTAGCTCTTTCACTCTTGATTCTCTCCATCCGATTGACTTTCCTCATCGTCGAACCTACCTGAAAAGTAAGGGAAACACGGAGTGAGCGAACGCTCAGTAGGAAATTATATCTCAGGAACTAGCAAGGGGTTTAAGTAGTTACATCTTTCATGAATGCACTATAGCTATGCATGCTCGCCTAAAACGACAAGATAGAAAGAGGATATAACAATAAGATAACAGGGAGAACTAGTCATGAACCTTTCAAGAACTTATATCAAATGACCTCAAGATATTCAAGCAAGTACTTTATCATGTCAAGATGAAATTTGGCTATCACGTTCAAACACGCAAGTAATTACCCTTTTTCGGGCCACGCAAGTCATGTAATATCAAGTCAAGTACAAGATTTGTGGAATGTTCAATCAAGCTAGTCATGCACTTCGGTATAATGTCAATACCGTGATCAATCAACTCCCATGGGCACAAGTACTTTCGGGTGCTCCTCCCAGGACCAGATCGGGCCCTATATGCGCAGGCATTAGTCATGTATTTTTAACATCCACATTTTTGTGTATAGCCATCATGGAATTTCAATAAGCAAGCTTGTAGTCATGTAAGACAACTTTGAGAGATTAGAGTCCAAAAATATGACTTTTGACACCAATAGGCGATAATAACGGTACAATCACACTTTCGATAAAACTAGGTGGAATTGGTTCCCTTAACTCGGGTACCATGATAAGTAAGTAGAGACACTCTTTTATATAGAATTGAGGTCCATATGAATAGCACCTCAATGGCAAGACGTCCTCATTCTTAATATAGAATTGAGGTTCACAAGAACATCAAGTTTAATATAGAATTGGGGTCTACAAGAACATCATAACAATGTTGATATAGAATTGGGGTTTACAAGAACATCATAACAACGGCATATTCTTCCCCGTTCATTAAGATAATTCTCATATCATACCCATGGCATGACATGAGGGCCGGTATTACCATGTTTCTATAGAAGGACATGGCAAAGATTGTGTAATGGGTTTTTAGGGTACAACCAGCTCAGTCGGCCTTGAGGGAATCCAAGGCGGCGAGGAGTCTTACGGAGGTCTCTATGACTAACTTGCTAGTCTAAAGGAACGGAATGTCCAATGGAGAGCTTGTATGTCAACGAGAATTGAGTGTGTAATGCGATAAATCATCGTAGAAAACATGGGACTATACTCACGGAGTGGAGTAATAGTGCCAATGTATATGTATGTATGTATAATGAAACCCTCAGATAACAGTAATCAGGAAAAATCAGTAGTGCAGAAAATAGCGACTTTGGTAAAGTCGTTTTTCATGAAATTAACGCCTTAATCAGGGGCGTTTATATTAAATTTGACGACATGTATAGAAGTCGTCCTTTCAATATTTCTAATTTTGCAGAATATTAAAAATCTGGAAATTTTCATAAAACACGCCCTGGACAGGGGCGTTAGTTTACAGAAAGCGCCCTGGTATGGGGCGTCAGTTCAATAAAAGACGACCTGGACAAGGTCGTTAATTCATAATTTTTACAATTTCGAGACGATGAAATTTCAGGAAACATGATATAGGGTCAGGACCAGAAAAATAGCAGGATTACAAGAGATTGATCATGCATTAATCTAGAATCATGTTTGAATTGGTATATAATTTTTAAACATGGTATTTAGTAATTAAAAGAAATTGACGTCCGTGTGCAGGGCGTCAAATATGAAATTGACGACCTAGTCATGGTCGTTTCTTGTAATTTAGCGCCCTTGATAGGGGCGTTTCTTTCAAAAACTCTTTAGAAACTAATCAAAACGCATGAAATCTATATGTATGTATTAACAGATGATGTTATAATTATTAATATTCTAGTTTGGGCTACAATCCCTGAGAAAACCTACCTTTGTGAAGACCTGGAAGAGGATCGTGAAGGTTTTAATGGAAACGATGCTCTGAACTTCTAACAGCAACAGTGATGACAGGAGAAGAGAGAAGTTGATGCAGATGAAGCTTGAAGTTCTGTACGTACTTCAACCTAGAATAGCTTCTTCTTGATGTAGGCAACCTACAGGAAAGATATGAAGAACATTAGTATTCTTCATACGGTGACCGGAGGCAGGGAAGAAGAGCTGTTAATTACTTACACAGCAGCAGAACCTCGACCAAAATAGCTTTAGGGTTCGAATGTTTAGGGTATTTATAGGATTTCTAGAATCCTAACGGGGTGAGTGTTTGATTGGAAGTAACACTTCCATATTAGAGTTATTACTACATTCGAACTCTTTCTCATAGTTATCAACTTACCCTGGATAAGTTCCTGGTTCGAACGGAACAGAAACTGAATTAACGTCCTAGGTAAGGGCGTCGAATTTAAATTGACGCCTTGGCATGCGTCGTTTCTTGTTGAAACGCGTCCAAGCAAAGGGCGTTACAATTACTTGCCTTTTTATGTAATTTTGGTTGTTTAAGATTTGACGCCTTGAAATGTGGGCATCCTTTCTCAAAAACACGCCTTAGGTGAGGGCGTTTCTTGTCAAGTAGCGCCTTTATCTGCGGCGTTATTTTCCTCAGGGTTTAATTTTTTTTTCCATTTTTGATTTTATCGTTTATTTACTTAATCTTTTAATCTATTTTGATTTATCTATCCCCTTCTATTTTATCAGGGTTGCTACACCCTCCCCTACTTAAAAAGAATTTGGTCCCCAAATTCCATAGCATATATTTATATAGAGAGTGTAGAGTACATACCTTCTAGAATAATTCTGGAAATCGTTTCCTCATAGATTCCTCGGTCTCCCATGTAGCTTCATGTTCTGAATTCTTATTCTATTGTACTTTTAGCATGGGAATAACCTTATTCCTTAGGGTACGTACTTCTCGATCTAGTATTCTTATGGGCTTCTGCTCGTATGTGAGATCTTTCTGGATTACTAGATTTCCATGCTCAATAATATGTGATGGATCATGCACATACTTCTTTAACATAGATATGTGGAACACATCATGTCCTTCGGACAGTTGAGGTGGCAATGCGATGCGATAAGCAACCTCGTCAAATCTTTCTAGTATCTCGAAGGGTCCGATGAATCTTGGTGTAAGCTTACCTTTAACACCAAATATCCGTATTCCACGTCCAGGCGATATCTTGAGAAATACATGATATCCAACTTGGAATTCAAGATCTCTCCTTCTTGTGTCAGCATAAGCCTTTTGTCTAGACTGAGCAACTTGCAGTCTTTCTCTGATCATTTGTATCTTCTCGGTAGTATCCCTTACCATGTCTGGACCTAACAGTTGTTTCTCTCCAACTTCGTCCCAGCATAAGGGTGATCGGCAACTCCTTCCATATAAGGCTTCGAAAGGTGCCATTTGTATACTTGCCTGGTAGCTATTATTGTATGCAAATTCGACCAGAGGCAAGTGATCACGCCAGTTTCCACCAAAATCAATAATGCATGCTCTTAGCATATCTTCGACTACTTGATTGGTTCTCTCGGTCTGACCATCCGTTTGAGGGTGAAAAACTGTACTAAAGTTAAGTCTCGTTCCCAACGAATGTTGTAGTCCCTTCCAAAAATGAGAAGTAAAACGGGGATCTCTGTCAGACACGATTGAAACAGGAATACCATGTAATCTAACTATCTCCTTGATATACAATGCAGCCAGAACATCAATTGACCATCGGCTCTTGATCGGCAAGAAATGCGCTGATTTAGTCAATCGATCAATAATAACCCATATCCCATCATGTCCTCCCTTTGATTTAGATAGACCCATGATGAAATCCATGCCAATATCCTCCCACTTCCACCTAGGAATATCTAGGGGATGTAGTTTTCCAGCAAGCTTTCGGTGTTCTGTCTTGACTTGTTGGCACGTGAGACAGCGCGACACGTGGTCCGCTATTTCCCTTTTCATGTTGGGCCACCAATAATTCCGTTTCACATCTTGATACATTTTGGTAGATCCAGGATGAATCGTGTACCTTGATCTATGAGCTTCATCTAAGATCTTCTTCTTTACCTCGGGACAATCCGGTATGCAAGTTCTATTCCTGAATATTAATCTTCCTTCACAAGTTATTTGAAAATCCGATTGTCCTTCCAGTTTGCCTTTGATCTCTACTAACATTGGGTCATTATCTTGAAGTGCTTGTATTTCAATTAATAGGTCTGACTGTATGCTTATATGAGATAATGTGACACATCTAGGGTCTGTGTCCATGCCTATATTGAGTTCAGAGAATTGCTCCAGTAATTTCCATTCTTGAATCATACAATTGGCTAACAGTGCTCTCGGCTTTCGACTAAGGGCATCTGCTACATGATTACCCTTTCCGGGATGATATTGTATATTGAAGTTGAAGTCTTTGAGATATTCTAGCCAACGTCTTTGCCTCATGTTCAGTTCCTTATGTGAGAAAAGATATTTGAGACTCTTGTGATCGGAGTATACAGTAAACTGCACTCCATAGAGATAATGTCTCCATATCTTCAGTGCAAATACTACCGCGGCCAATTCTAAGTCATGGACGGGGTAGTTCTCTTTATGCTTCTTCAATTGACGAGAAGAGTAAGCTATAACCTTTCCTTGTTGCATTAGAACACATCCGAGGCCAATGCCAGAAGCATCAGTGTATACCTCGAATTTCTCTCCTTCCACTGGTAAAGCTAAGACAGGAGCTGTAGTAAGATGATCCTTGAGAGTTTGGAAGCTTCTTTCACATTCCTCACTCCATTCGTAACGGATCTCCTTGCGAGTTAACCTCGTAAGGGGCACGGCGATCTTAGAGAAATCTTTGATGAATCGTCTGTAATAGCCAGCAAGACCTAAGAAACTTCAGATTTCGCTAGCATTGGTCGGTCTTTCCCAATTTCTTACAGCTTTAACTTTTGATAGATCTACTGATAAGCCATCCTTTGATATAACATGTCCGAGAAAAGTTACTTCTTCAAGCCAGAATTCACACTTGCTGAGTTTTGCATATAATTGATTTGTCCTCAATATTTGTAATGCAATCCTTAAATGCTCCTCATGCTCTTGGTCTTAGAATAAATCAATATATCATCAATAAAGACCACCACGCATTGATCCAAATAAGGCCTGAATATGCTATTCATTAACTGCATAAAGGCAGCAGGGGCATTTGTTAGTCCAAAAGGCATAACAACGAATTCATAATGGCCATACCTGCTTCTGAATGCGGTCTTATGAATGTCATCATCTTTGATCCTTAACTGATGATATCCCGACCTGAGATCAATCTTTGAGAAATACTTGGATCCAGATATTTGGTCAAATAATTCATCGATTCTCGGCAGTGGATACTTGTTCTTGATAGTGAGATGATTCAACTGTCGATAGTCGATGCATAGCCTCATGGATCCATCTTTCTTTCTTACAAACAGTACAGGTGCTCCCCACGGGGAAGTACTTGGTCTAATGAATCCTTTCTTAATGAGTTCCATCAATTGCTCCTTTAACTCCTTGAGTTCAGCAGGTGACATTCTATAAGGTGCCTTTGAAATTGGACCAGCACCAGGGACTAAGTCAATGGTGAAGGCCACTTCTCTTCGTGGGGGTAATCCAGGCAAATCTTCCGGAAATATGTCTGGAAATTCTTGCACTACTGGAATGTCTTCTAGCTTAGTTTCCTTAGCTTCTTTAACTGTGATAAATGCAAGGAAAGATACACATCCTTTCCTGATGAGCTTGCTAGCTCGGAGAGCCGAAATAAAAGGGGATTTGCTTCGACTCTTAGGGCTAGTGAAGATTAATTCTGGAAATTCTTTGAATGTAACCTTGCTATTGCGGCAATCAACCGTTGCCTGATACTTGGATAACCAATCTGCTCCTAGTATGACATCATACTCCTTCAGATCTAAACATATGAGATCGATAGGGAGATTTCTACCCTGAACCAATACTTCACAGTTTTGGTAATGATGTGTAATATCAGTCTCGTCACCTAGAGGAGTAGACAAAACTAATTTCATCCATTCCGGTTCTAGGGGTAATGGGTCAGCGAACTTCTTAGAAATAATAGAATGTGATGCACCAGTATCAATTAAGACATATGCATTCTTGGAACAAACTTTCAATGTACCTTCCACTAGTCCGCCTTCTTCTTCTTGTTCGGTCTCCTTGATTGCGTGAAGACGCGCATTCTTGGTTACCGGGCGTTTCCCGACATCGGCTTGATCGTTAAGTAATGGGCAATCGGGAATCCGATGCTCACGACTCCCACAACGGAGACATGCTCCTAGTTTCCTCCAGCATTCTTCTGCTCTATGGCCTGCCTTGTCACAATGTTTGCACACTGTGTTTGATGGGGTAGTGGTGATAGAGAAGGGCTTGGTCTTCTTAAACTTCTGATCTTGCGAGGAAATACCTCTATTGCTAGGCCTCTTCTTGAAGTTGGGTTTAAAGGAACCCGATCCTGTAACTTGTTCCTTCTTATCCTTACCACGAATCCTATCAGATAGTTCTGTGGCATCTTCTAACAGTTGTGCGCGGCGTACTATCTCCGAATAGACCTGAATGTCCATCGGTGCCAGTTGGGTAATATATTGGGGCCTGAGCCCGTTTAGGAACCTCCTAGCTTTCTAACTAAGTGCTTAGCATACCGAGATAATCTAGAGAATTGGGCCTCATACTCGGCCACTGACAAGGATCGTTGCTTCAGTGCAGCAAATTCTGCAGCTTTCTTTTCCTGCACTCGGTCTGAAAAATATTTTGCGTTGAAGTGTTCAACGAATTCCGCCCATGTAACTTGGTCTTGATTTAGAGTAGCCTCTATTGATTCCCACCAGCATCTAGCATCCCTTTCTAGCTAAAAGGTAGCTAACAAAATTTTATCCTGGTCCGTGCATTGCATGACACGGAAGATACGTTCTGTTTCCCTAATCCAGTGTTCAGCGTCATCCGGATCAGTAGAACCCGTGAACTTGGGCGGGTTCATGTTCTTGAAAGTCTGATGGAGACTTCCTGCTCGTTGTCCACCTCCTTGTGCTACTTGTTGCAGCACCTGAGTCATGCCTTGAAGCGTACGCTGCATGTTGCGCCATTGGGCACGTTCGGCAGCCATTATCCTACAATTATAATAACTAGATTAATACGTGATTTGTATTTTAAAGACTAGCATTCTATGTTAACTTTAACCCTTGGTTCTTCCCAATCTCACTGGTTAAAGGGTTAAAACC
Organism: Amorphophallus konjac; assembly: GCA_022559845.1. Classification (NCBI taxonomy): domain Eukaryota; kingdom Viridiplantae; phylum Streptophyta; class Magnoliopsida; order Alismatales; family Araceae; genus Amorphophallus; species Amorphophallus konjac. Next base: position 273,957,878 of record CM040126.1, read on the forward strand.
TATCCTTGGACTTGGGTTTTTTCCTAGGAATTGAATACCCTAGGCTCTGATACCACAAAAACTGTCACGCCCCGAGAGCGGAAGATACCCGGAGATGCGTGACGAGTTTATATCAATCATGTCATTCAGAGTAGTAGTGTATTCGACACAAAGACAGAGATGCGCAAAAGTAAAGATAACCCAATCCATTTATTTCTTCATAATAAATAGTCTATTACAAACCCAATACTCTAAAAAAAAAGAAAAGTACACATTTGACTCAAGAAATATATAAAAGACTAGATGACACTTGGAAAAGCTCTAGCTCTTTCACTCTTGATTCTCCCCATCCGATTGACTTTCCTCATCGTCGGACCTACCTGAAAAGTAAGGGAAACACGGAGTGAGCGAACGCTCAGTAGGAAATTATATCTCAGGAACTAGCAAGGGGTTTAAGTAGTTACATCTTTCATGAATGCACTATAGCTATGCATGCTCGCCTAAAACGACAAGATAGAAAGAGGATATAACAATAAGATAACATGGAGAACTAGTCATGAACCTTTCAAGAACTTATATCAAATGACCTCAAGATATTCAAGCAAGTACTTTATCATGTCAAGATGAAATTTGGCTATCACGTTCAAGCACGCAAGTAATTACCCTTTTTCGGGCCACGCAAGTCATGTAATATCAAGTCAAGTACAAGATTTGTGGAATGTTCAATCAAGCTAGTCATGCACTTCGGTATAATGTCAATACCGTAATCAATCAACTCCCATGGGCACAAGTACTTTCGGGTGCTCCTCCCAGGACCAGATCGGGCCCTATATGCGCAGGCATTAGTCATGTATTTTTAACATCCACATTTTTGTGTATAGCCATCATGGAATTTCAATAAACAAGCTTGTAGTCATGTAAGACAACTTTGAGAGATTAGAGTCCAAAAATATGACTTTTGACACCAATAGGCGATAATAACGGTACAATCGCACTTTCGATAAAACTAGGTGGAATTGGTTCCCTTAACTCGGGTACCATGATAAGTAAGTAGAGACACTCTTTTATATAGAATTAAGGTCCATATGAATAGCACCTCAATGGCAAGACGTCCTCATTCTTAATATAGAATTGAGGTTCACAAGAACATCAAGTTTAATATAGAATTGGGGTCTACAAGAACATCATAACAATGTTGATATAGAATTGGGGTTTACAAGAACATCATAACAACGGCATATTCTTCCCCGTTCATTAAGATAATTCTCATATCATACCCATGGCATGACATGAGGGCCGGTATTACCATGTTTCTATAGAGGGACATGGCAAAGATTGTGTAATGGGTTTTTAGGGTACAACCAGCTCAATCGGCCTTGAGGGAATCCAAGGCGGCGAGGAGTCTTACGGAGGTCTCTATGACTAACTTGCTAGTCCAAAGGAACGGAATGTCCAGTGGAGAGCTTGTATGTCAACGAGAATTGAGTGTGTAATGCGATAAATCATCATAGAAAACATGGGACTATACTCACGGAGTGGAGTAATAGTGCCAATGTATATGTATGTATGTATAATGAAACCCTCGGATAACAGTAATCAGGAAAAATCAGTAGTGCAGAAAATAGCGACTTTGGTAAAGTCGTTTTTCATGAAATTAACGCCTTAATCAGGGGCGTTTATATTAAATTTGACGACATGTATAGAAGTCGTCCTTTCAATATTTCTAATTTTGCAGAATATTAAAAATCTGGAAATTTTCATAAAACACGCCCTGGACATGGGCGTTAGTTTACAGAAAGCGCCCTGGTATGGGGCGTCAGTTCAATAAAAGACGACCTGGACAAGGTCGTTAATTCACAATTTTTACAATTTCGAGACGATGAAATTTCAGGAAACATGATATAGGGTCAGGACCAGAAAAATAGTAGGATTACAAGAGATTGATCATGCATTAATCTAGAATCATGTTTGAATTGATATATAATTTTTAAACATGGTATTTAGTAATTAAAAGAAATTGACGTCCGTGTGCAGGGCGTCAAATATGAAATTGACGACCTAGTCATGGTCATTTCTTGTAATTTAGCGCCCTTGATAGGGGCGTTTCTTTCAAAAACTCTTTAGAAACTAATCAAAACGCATGAAATCTATATGTATGTATTAACGGATGATGTTATAATTATTAATATGCTAGTTTGGGCTACAATCCCTGAGAAAACCTACCTTTGTGAAGACCTGGAAGAGGATCGTGAAGGTTTTAATGGAAACGATGCTCTGAACTTCTAACAGCAATAGTGATGACAGGAGAAGAGAGAAGTTGATGCAGATGAAGCTTGAAGTTCTGTACGTACTTCAACCTAGAATAGCTTCTTCTTGATGTAGGCAACCTACAGGAAAGATATGAAGAACATTAGTATTCTTTATACGGTGATCGGAGGCAGGGAAGAAGAGCTGTTAATTACTTACACAGCAGCAGAACCTCGACCAAAATAGCTTTAGGGTTCGAATGTTTAGGGTATTTATAGAATTTCTAGAATCCTAACGGGGTGAGTGTTTGATTGGAAGTAACACTTCCATATTAGAGTTATTACTACATTCGAACTCTTTCTCATAGTTATCAACTTACCCTGGATAAGTTCCTGGTTCGAACGGAACAGAAACTGAATTAACGTCCTAGGTAAGGGCGTCGAATTTAAATTGACGCCTTGGCATGCATCGTTTCTTGTTGAAACACGTCCAAGCAAAGGGCGTTACAATTACTTGTCTTTTTATGTAATTTTGGTTGTTTAAGATTTGACGCCTTGAAATGTGGGCGTCCTTTCTCAAAAACACGCCTTAGGTGAGGGCGTTTCTTGTCAAGTAGTGCCTTTATCTGCGACGTTATTTTCCTCAGGGTTTAATTTTTTTTTCCATTTTTGGTTTTATCATTTATTTACTTAATCTTTTAATCTATTTTGATTTATCTATCCCCTTCTATTTTATCAGGGTTGCTACAAAGGCCGAGCAGCGTAAAGAAATAAGAAGAGCCGCCGCAAGGTACACTATCATTGCAGGAGAACTGTATAGGTGCGCTACTAATGGAATGCTCATGAGATGCTTGGATGATGTAGAAGCTTGGAAAGTGGCTGAAGCTGCCCATTCTAGTGAGTGTGGAGGTCATGTCAATGGCCAGGCTCTAGCGAAGAAGATCCTTAGGCAGGGCTACTATTGGCCCACTCTAGAGGAAGATTGCTCCCTCTATGTCCGGAGGTGTCTTAAATGCCAACTCCATGCTGATAAAATTCACTCTCCAGCTTCGTCTCTCCATCCTATGACTGCTCCTTGGCCATTCTCTATGTGGGCTTTTGACGTCGTCGGCCCGCTCGGGGATCCTAATTCTCAGATCAAGCAAAAATCCTTCATCCTCACCGCTACTGAGTACTTCACCAAATGGGCCGAAGCCGAGGCGTACGCAGAAATCAAAGCTACAATGGTGTGCCGCTTTATCATGAAGAATATCATCTCGCAGTTCAGAGTGCCAAGCAGTATCATCACCGACAACGGACCCCAGTTCGTCTCTCAAGAGCTTAAGGACCTATGTAAGAAGTTCAATATTGCACTACATCATTCATTTCCATATTACCCTCAAGGCAACGGTCAAGCCGAGGCCACTAATAAAACCCTTCTTAAAATCATCAAGAAAACATGCGAAGCACATAAATTTTCTGATTGGCCTGAAAGATTGGTGGAAGCTCTGTGGGCTTACCGCACCTCCGTCCGTACCCCTACGGGGCAAACTCCCTATTCCTTGACCTATGGGATGGAGGCGGTGCTCCCATATGAGATCTTAATCCCTTCCCTTAGAGTGCAGCTCGATAAGAAACTTAATCTCGATGAACGTCTGGAGGCGTTGCTGGTCCAGTTGGAACTCTTGGATGAGAAGAGGATGAATGCGGCTGATCACGTTTCTGTTTATCAAAAGAGGGTTTCGCGTTATTTTCAAAAGAAGGTGATTGAACGTAAGTTTATGACGGGTGATATTGTTTTGAAACGCAAATTCATTCGGTCTGCAGGTCCTAGGTCTAAATTGCAACCTAACTGGGAAGGGCCGTTTGTAATAAAAGAAGCTTATCCAGGGAATACTTATCGTTTAATAAATGCGGAAGGTGAGGAGCTCTCTCACCCGTGGAATGGGTTGTATCTTAAGCGTTTCTTTCCTTAGAGTCTAAACCCCGTGCTTTCCCGGTAGCAAGATCTTCCTTCCTATCTTCAAAAGAAGAGGTCCCGAGCAAGGCAATCACACACCACACGACATCTCTGGTCGGGCTCCTTGTTTAAAAGACACCGTTTCTCCTTGGCCATGCTTTAGGGGAAAGTCAAAGTCCCTGTCCGCTTCATTCTTCGGCTGAATCCAGGGGCAAGGAGTGAATAAGGAGGCGACGACCAATCCAAACACCCTAACGAGAGGAGGTCTCAAACAGAGGCAAGTCCGTTATGACCTGACGCCACAAGCGAGAAAGGAAAAGAAAAGAAAAGTAGTGCTCTTTATGACAAAATCAAAAGCGTTATCTCAAAGGTCTACAGATTCCGAATTTCTGAAAAACTCCAATGAGGAAAGAAAGCTAGGCATGACAAGAGTGGCAATACAGTTCCCCGCGGGACGTTATGAGCCCGGTCGCATGCATGCCTAGGGTGGACAAAGGTTCGATGACGGACGCAAAAAAAGGCCCCGGCGCAACAGACCAAATCTCTGATAGGGTTGTGCGGTGAGAAAATCAAGTCCTAAAAACTCCCATATCTGGCCTAAGCTTACCCCCCATGATCTTTTTTCCTTTTAGGACTAAGATGAGTACCCTGGGTATGGCATTGGTAGAAGCACCGTCATGATGATTAGGTCTTGGCCAGGGGTTGTCACACTATTACACGCCAATCTCGGGACTCAATCTAAAACAAGGAAGGGTTCGCGTTGCTAGAGAGGCACCGATTTTTCAAAATCTAAAAACATCAAATATTTCAAAATCCAAAAACATCAAATATTTTCAAAATCCAAAAAAGCATCAAATATTTTCAAAATCCAAAAAAACATCAAATATTTTCAAAATCCAAAAACATCAAATATTTCAAAATCCAAAAACATCAAATATTTCAAAATCCAAAAATAACAAATATTTTCAAAAATCCAAAACAAAACAGATATCTCTAAAAAAATCCAAGAACATTAAATATTTCCCAAAACTCCCCAAAAAATACCATCATGTGCATAGCATGCATTGCATTTTCATTATGTTTTCCCCTATTTAATAAAGGCTCCACCCCTTGACCGAATATCAAGGAACGGTCATTATCTAACTTGCTTCAAGGCAAGGGGTTGAGTCCAAGAACAGATCTAACTTGATTCATGTTTAAAGTGTGTGTGCAGAATGCAGGGGCAAGATTTAAAGCAAAAAGTTCACAGCTATGCTGGTTCAAGGTATGTAACGCGCCAACATCGGACCGTTACAGTCACATAACGGCCCCCTCTGCGACCGTTATTTTCATGCAGATATGGGCCTTCTTTGTTTCACTAATCATCACTATAACGGTCTGGAGAATACCGTTACTTTCTTATAACGGCCCAAGGCCTATCCGTCATATCCTTCAGAGACAGGGTTCTATTGTTACTCTCATTCTGACGGCCTGTCGTAGGACCGTTATTTCCGTGTGGCGGCCCATTGCATATCCGTTGCTATCTCCAGAGGCTCTGCCTATCCACATCATTCCAGTCATTCAAACCACGAAGCTCAAGCTCATTCAACTAAGACAATTTCATCTCAATCAAGCAAGCTTAATGAAATATAATTCATGATAAACCAAGCTCTGATGATCAAGTACACATAACATCTCTCATGAACAAAAAGAAAATCAAGATACATTCAATTTCTTATCCGCAAGAGGGCGGATTCTTCTCAACCCTTTCACATAATCTCGGCGTGCTTCGTCGTTCTCTTCAACTTCTGCTTGCCACGGGCGCACCTTGCTGATCTCCCACATGATCAGCGCGTTCCGGACTGCTCGTTCATCTTCCTCGGTCCCCATCTTCCTAGGTAGGAGGGGAGGGTAGTGTGATAGTGCAGAAATGCCGGTTCGAGGTAGTCCGATCTGAAGATGGCATCGATGCGGGTTGTAGATCGCCATGGTAGTATTCCCCACTAGCTGGAGGTCCAGGCCTTGACGCCGCGGTATTTTGAGAAGAGTGCTTCGAAGGATTCTTGGTCGCATGATGAACTTATCCATTGGCAAAGTGTTGAAAAAGAGGCGCCATTCATCCTGAGTTTTCTTATCCGCCGTCCTGCACTCCACCTGAGAAGAATATCCAAATGCCCCTCCAATGAAGAAGAGAGGGTGGCTCCCGAAGATCCGGCTTGCAGAAGTTATGTCTTCCTTGGGAAGGAATTTGACTCTCACTCCTGTCCAGCACTCAAGGAGTATCATGGAACCAAACAAAGGACCTCCTATACAAGCCGAGCTTAGTCCTTCATAGAGGTATGAGAGGACCGCTTGAGAAATAGACATTCCCCACCACAGCCCGCTAATAATACCAAGATTTTGGATGTCTAAGAGGTGGTCGGTCGTGGTAAAAAGGAAGACCCCGTACAAGCAAACCGCCACCGCCTTGGCTATTGCTTCATGTCTCTCCCACTTGTTTATACAATGAGACACTATACATTGTGCTAAGGGTATCAAGTGAATGTGATGAGGGCTGATCATGGTTCTCACGTCCTTTGGATTATGAATGAAGTCGCTCAAGATCAAGGACAGGTCAATGGGCTCTATTGTATAGCAAACCCGGTCTTCATCCCCCACCTTAATCGTAGGAAGGGTTAGGTAGGCTTCTACCTCTTCTAATAGGACGGTTGCTTCGAAGGAAGGGAAGATAAAGGTATGAGTTTGTGGATGCCATAACTCCACAAGTGCTGAAATACTTGGCCAATCTAAGGATAGTTTCTGGAAATTTTTGCCTAAAACCAAGAGTGGTTGAAGGTGCCAAGCTTTAAGGATTGATGTAACTTCTATAGGGAGGGCCTTCACCATGGGAGCCACCCACTTCAGATTAGAGTAGCATCTTGGGCCAGGAAGAGGCTTGAAGAAAGAAGCAGAAGAAGAAGTCATAAAATGGATTGAAGTGCAGAATTTTCTGAACTTGGATGTGTTGTTGAGGGACTTACCACCCTTTGAACATTGGAGCTTAAGTGCTTGGGAATTGATGTCAACCGCTGGAGCTCTCCGTGTTCTTTTCTGGCAGCTTTAGGCCCGGTGTAGACCTTCCCTTCCATGATCATCGCCTCAAAGCTCCTCTTCATCTTGATTTCTGCCCTTAGGAGAGGTTCTTCAACCCTAAAGCAGAGGTTTTCAGCAAAGCTACGATTTTGATTGAGTTTCGAGTCTTAAAAGCTTGATTTTTCTTTTGGAAGGATAGGATTCGGACTAGAAAGCTTTATCTTCAATCAGGATAAGTTCCAGTAAGGGATTAGATGGCTAAACCTCGGGTTTAAGTTCTCACGGCTCAATCCGTCTCGGAATACAACCCAGAATCTAACGGTCTATCGTAAGGCCGTTATTTCACTCCAACGCGTCAACCTTAGGCCGTCGCATTTTCCTGTGGGTTTAGTTCCCCAATCATGTTCTGTGAAGATTAACGGTCTAAGGCCTGACCCTCGTTTCTTATAACGCGTGAATCTTGAGCCGTTATATTCTCATCCACTCAGTCCTTTCTCTTCTAGGCTAAGCACTTCCTGACGGCCCTGGTTAGGGCCGTTGCTTCACTCTGACGCGTTTCCCTCAGGCCATCGCATTTTCTGCTAGGTGTCCTGACAACCATCGTTCTGCCATGATCAACGGTCTAGTCTTTGGCCGTTATTTGTCTTTGACGCACCTGCCATTGGCCGTCGTTTATCCTGAAGCCCTACTACCAGGATGGGCCCCTGTTATGAGTAACGGCCTTTCACCGGCGCGTCGTTTGATTTTGACGGTCTGAGCCTAGACCGTTACTTTCTCTGCTACTGAATTCTGGTTATTCCTTCTGCCCTTGCCTAAACCTGGCGGTCTCTCGCATTGTACACCTCATTCTCTCTGCATTTTTCACACACATACATTCCCACAAGTAACTCATGCACACATTCCTACCCATGACTCATTCATCCATTCATTCATTTCATTTGTCCCTGCACAATCAAACACACATCCTTTCATTCACTAAACAAACAGAAAACCCAAAAAAAAAGATCTCATTCCATCTACCACAAGTTCTGTACAAAAGATAATAAAAAACATAAAAAATACATCATTCGGTCGCCTTATCCACCGGACCACCCTCATCCTCTTCATCCTCGGGTCTCCTCGCGGGTGGCGGCGCTATAGAAGCACTCTCCTCCTGCTGTCCCCGCTCCGCCCTCTCATTCCTCCGCTGGGCGGAGGAGCTGACAAGAAAATCCCCTACCGAGCCGCTCGGAGCAGCACTCCTCCGTGCCCCACTCTGGGAGGCACTCCGCTCTGGTCCCCGGCCCATCATCCGGACCGTCCACTCCAGCGTCCGCAGCTCGATCTTCAGTGTGAAGATCTGACGCCGCGTCTCCCGTGCCTCGGTCCGGTAGCGATCTAGGTCCGCCGTCCCGATACGGAGCTGCTCCACCTCAGCCCGTGCTCGCGCTAACTCTGTCCGTAGTTGCTCTATCTCTGCATCATCCGAGCGTCGCGGGGTCTCCGCTCTCAGCCGAGCTAGCTCTGCCCGTACAAGCTCTGTCTCCGCTCGGGCTCGATCGGTCTCAGCCCGGCTTCTCTCTGCCTCTGCCCTCACCTGACTGGCCTCGACCACTGCTGCTGCTAGCTCCCTCGCCTGTAGGTTGCATTTCATATCATATCATTAATTATAAGGCATTTTTAGGCATAATCATAAGCATAAGCATTTTAGCATCTTACCCGCTCCGCGAGGGTGGCCTCCGCCTCCTCAGCCCGGGCAACTGCTCTAGCAAAATCGGCCTCCTGCTCAGCCCTGCCTCCCGCAGGCTGTGAGGAAGACGATGGGGCATCCGGTCCGGCTCGTTGGGCTCCCTCGGCCCGCTGCATTTTGGAAATCATGGTTAGAAGTCATGGTTAATCAGCATTTGCATCATGATATTCCATTAAGCATAATCATAAAGCATTTTAGGTCTCACCAGGAGCTCCAGAGCGGTCCGGTACCCGTCCCGCTGCTGGATGGTTGATGCGGGACAATATGCTCTGATACCAAATTTGATGCGGGACAACTGACTCGCTAGCTAACCTAGGACGCTAAAGAACGCGACCAGCACGCGCACGTGACAAGGCAAGCCGAGTGATCGACCTCCGTACTATTCCTCCGAAGAGAGGCGTCTCTCAACAAGAAACCCAAGTCCACGGCCGTCCCTATGAGGGAAACGAGTGGATCAAAGCGGCAAAGGGAGCCGACGCGCAACTATGGGAGTCTAGTCCGAGCTCGGGCTCGACTAGGGCCACGGAATGGTGCTCTCAACTCGCAAAACCCACGGTGAATTGAATATGTAGCTAGGATCCTACACTCGCACGCTGCATAATCGAGAGCATACTAGCAAAGCAAATGCCAAGGGAAGGAACGTCGCACGTACCTCCACGCCTAGGCGTGGGGAAGGAACCCCGGCCGAGACCGACAACCCCGATACACACAATGAAAGAATAATTACAAGCCAACAAATGCCCACTCCACGCAGGGAGGTAACGGGCTACAGCAACTCTGTTCGGGGCGACCGGTACACGGGCTGACGGGCAGCACTCGGTGAAGGGGATGGCCGCGAGGAGGGTGTCGACGGTGATCTGCCAGTTCGCAGCAGCGCGTGACTCGGCGGTAACGGCTCCCACGACCTGGTCCGGTGTCCGATGGAGGCACCGTTAGCGAGGGCGCATAGCTGGGTCACGGGAGGAAGCCTCGGCCAAAGGGGCCACGCAGATTCCGCCCGTGGAAGCCGTGGCCGCACCTGCAAGTCGCGACGGGATTTCTGCTCGCAGAACAGCACACTCGAGCGGGGAAATTGAGAACTCGCAGTTATGGAAGGCGAATGGGGCGCCGCTTGAGGGAGGACGTCGGGGACGCAGAGCAGCAGGTCCCGGTCGAACGGCTTGGCCAGATACGTCCGGGGTTGGCCGGGAGAACGTCTGCAAGTCGTCGTTGTCCCCGGCGCCGGACTGTGCAGATGGATCCTGAAGAAATCAGGTCCAAACTCGGAGTTTGTCGCTCGGGAGAACTTCTGCAAGATGGCAGGCAGGATCTGGCTCGCAGTGGGAAGGGGTCCTGCGCGATCTCACGAGAAAAATCGATGCCGGCGATGTGGACCTCGGATCGAGGCGAAACCAAAGCCCACGCGTCGGGGACTCGCAGGGGTACCTCCAGAAAAAAAGGGGACGAGCAGATTCGTCCGGATCTGGGCGGAGGCGCTGCTGCAAGTCGGGGTAGAACTCAGGCGAACAGCTACGTGCACTTGTGACAGGGGATAAAGAAGGGGGAAGCCTCGGCGTCGCACCGAGGGATGGGGAGTCGCACCCCGAGGTGATCCCGTCGCAGGATCAGAGAGAGAGAGGAGGAGGGGGCGCAGCCACCAAAGTTCTTGATCAGCAAAATTTCTTCATTATTCTTCAAAGAAAAATACATAAGATCTTTTATATGCTAGGGTTGAAACCCTAGCCAAGAGGGGGGGGGGAAAGGGGACGCACATGACATGAGGGAAAGGGGAGGGGCCGCACCCCTCTTCCTACAATCTAGGAGAGGGGCGGCTGCCACCTTCCAAGAGGAAGGAAAGAGGTGGGGGCGCCCAAAACCCTAAGCCTAGGTGGGCTAAGCAAGGGAGTGGGTGGCCAGCCCAAATGGGCCAGAAATTGAACCAAAGAAATGGCCCAATAGCCCTATCTCCTATCTAATAAGCATAAAATGGCCCAACTAAAGCCTAATTGGCTCCAAATGGCCTACAAAGGTCCATAACAATGCAAAAAGTGTCCACGCAGGGACTAAACTAAGGCCCAGCATGGCCTGAAGCATAAAAAGGGACTCTGCTAGTCCGCCAAGTGGTCGCCAAGCCAAATGGATATCGGCAAGCTCCGTGTGCTCCGTCGAGTGATGCGGCGCGTGTCCTCACCAATTCTCCCCGGGTGGGAAGAACTCGACCCCGTCGAGTAAGGGTCACGGTCGCTCAAGTAACGCTCCAGCAGGTCTAGGTCGATCCGCTCCAGCTCTCCACGTGTGATCCAGGTGTCGTCTGTCGCAGGGCGCCCTCTCCAACGCACTAGAAAGCGCTGGTAGGCTCCGCTCCTGGTCGTGGTCACCTGCTCATCCAGTATGCAATCTATATGCTCGCGTGTCTGTAATGGGGCTGGAGGAGGTGGAAGCTCAGAGGGTGTAATGCTCTCAACAGGAGGGGTAGGCCCAAAAAGCTCACTGGGAATCACCGCGGGATCCCGATATGCCACCAGATCAGAGACATTGAACGTCGAACTGATCCCATAGTCGTCTGGCAGCTCAATCTCATACGCATTCGACCCTAATCGTTTCAGAACTCGGAAGGGTCCTGCACCGCGGTCCTGGAGTTTCTTTACGGCCCCCGAGGGGAACCGTTCAGGTCTAACCCTGATCATGACGTGCTCTCCCACTTGGAACTCACGAGTGCGTCGATGCGTATCAGCTAAATCCTCATAACGTGCGTTGCTGGCCTCAAGATGGTGATGATGATGTAGACTCCGAACTAGCTGTGTGGACTCATACCTATATGAATGCAGGGGTGGTCCTGGACATCCAAATATGGACCTAATAGGCCTATGACACCTACCAGACTTGACAACGTGGGGAGGACCAGGACAACCAAAGTTGTATCTATCATGCATGGGTGTCCTACGGAATGTGGTAGACTCATGGGGACTAAATTGCCCAAACTCACTCATGGCATTCCCTATATGAGACAAACCCCTATATGATGGTGGACATGAAGAAACATGGGGAAGAGACATGTGTCCCTGGCCTCCTAAGCTCGGGCATCTGGATGCCGGTAAGGTGAGGTGTTGACTAGAAGGCCTAGGTGGTGTATGATAGTGGACCTCCTCGACAAGGTGGGGAAAAGAATATGGGTCGAGAGGCTCACTAGGGAGGGGATCGAAAGGGTCAAAGAAATGATGACCCCTCCCGACAGGTCCCTTCACAATACTTGCCCATGTGCGACATTTGCCCAGGTGCAGATAATCACCTTCAGGCACTCTCATGTATGGGGCAAGAGGCTCATGAGGAAGGCAAGGAAGGCAAGGTTCCTCCCTCGGGACCGTGAAACCATAAGCGGGGACAAAATCAACCTCCATGGGTATGGGAAATAATAAAAGGACCTCGGATGTGATATGTCCTATGGTGTAGACCGAGGTAATAGACCCCAAAGCAGGGAGTGTAAAGCTATGACTATAGGGTTGGTCAGACCCTAAGGTCAACATATAAGTCAACTCCCATTGATAATCTAAACTCCTAAGGAAGTCCTTCACATTTTCAAGAAAGCAGAAGGACCGAAAAGTGGTGTGAAAGGAGTTAAGGGGTATTATTGGGAGGGCTGGTCCCATGGGTGTATAGCAAGGAATGGAGACATCTAGAAGTGGACCCTCCCTTAGCCAGCTAGCTAAAGACTCTCCAATGACCAGTTCACCCTCGGAAGGTAAGAATGTCTCTATATGAGGGTCTAAGGGTGAAGCCTCTCTCGCGGGAGGGGAAACGGAGTCCTCTATGATGTGGAGGGGATCACTCCCTAACTCCTCAACCTCAGTTAGGTACTCCTCAATCAACTCCTGTTCAGCCTCGTAACTCACTGGAACAAACCCAGGTGATGACATGGAGGTGGTCGGCGTAACGCCGTCATGGAAGACAAACTCACCGGGAAGGTGAGATGGGTGTAAGGTGCAGGTCCTCCTATCCAGGTCGATGGTCGCACTTCTTTCCTCCAACCAAGTTCGCCCTAAAATGATGCATGGACCAGCAAGTGTGCTGATCTTGCACCAAGCGCCATCGAAATATTTAACGGGGCCAAACCACCGTTGGAACTCGATAAAAGCTAAACCATCACGGAGAACAATCTCCCCAGTCTTAGAGAGAGACTCAACAATATCCTGTGAGACACAATTATATGAAACCTTACTGATGAAGTCGATCTCCGTATGCAACCCATTAGGTAGGATGGCCACGGACATGACAGGGCGCTGAAACGACTCGGTCATCGGTATAGGGATCGGGTCTCCCGACGACTGAGTGGTAGGGCCGACACCCACGGGTCGTGCCATAAGAGCGTCGAATCGGGCCAACAGGGATGACCAATCTGACACGTGGGCACGAGGAACCACCATGGGGCTGGCGGGGAGCTGGACATGCAAGACTCAACGAGACAAGGATAAAAACTCTAACTAGACACAAGCCTAAAATGACAATGCAATGGTTGGTTACCTAGATGAACTAAGAGACTCAATGCACCCTAGACAACCTAAAGACTCAAAAGACCTAAGACCCCAATTTGTTAGAACAAACTGGTTCCCTAAGCTCTGATACCAAATTTGATGCGGGACAATATGCTCTGATACCAAATTTGATGCGGGACAACTGACTCGCTAGCTAACCTAGGACGCTAAAGAACGCGACCAGCACGCGCACGTGACAAGGCAAGCCGAGTGATCGACCTCCGTACTATTCCTCCGAAGAGAGGCGTCTCTCAACAAGAAACCCAAGTCCACGGCCGTCCCTATGAGGGAAACGAGTGGATCAAAGCGGCAAAGGGAGCCGACGCGCAACTATGGGAGTCTAGTCCGAGCTCGGGCTCGACTAGGGCCACGGAATGGTGCTCTCAACTCGCAAAACCCACGGTGAATTGAATATGTAGCTAGGATCCTACACTCGCACGCTGCATAATCGAGAGCATACTAGCAAAGCAAATGCCAAGGGAAGGAACGTCGCACGTACCTCCACGCCTAGGCGTGGGGAAGGAACCCCGGCCGAGACCGACAACCCCGATACACACAATGAAAGAATAATTACAAGCCAACAAATGCCCACTCCACGCAGGGAGGTAACGGGCTACAGCAACTCTGTTCGGGGCGACCGGTACACGGGCTGACGGGCAGCACTCGGTGAAGGGGATGGCCGCGAGGAGGGTGTCGACGGTGATCTGCCAGTTCGCAGCAGCGCGTGACTCGGCGGTAACGGCTCCCACGACCTGGTCCGGTGTCCGATGGAGGCACCGTTAGCGAGGGCGCATAGCTGGGTCACGGGAGGAAGCCTCGGCCAAAGGGGCCACGCAGATTCCGCCCGTGGAAGCCGTGGCCGCACCTGCAAGTCGCGACGGGATTTCTGCTCGCAGAACAGCACACTCGAGCGGGGAAATTGAGAACTCGCAGTTATGGAAGGCGAATGGGGCGCCGCTTGAGGGAGGATGTCGGGGACGCAGAGCAGCAGGTCCCGGTCGAACGGCTTGGCCAGATACGTCCGGGGTTGGCCGGGAGAACGTCTGCAAGTCGTCGTTGTCCCCGGCGCCGGACTGTGCAGATGGATCCTGAAGAAATCAGGTCCAAACTCGGAGTTTGTCGCTCGGGAGAACTTCTGCAAGATGGCAGGCAGGATCTGGCTCGCAGTGGGAAGGGGTCCTGCGCGATCTCACGAGAAAAATCGATGCCGGCGATGTGGACCTCGGATCGAGGCGAAACCAAAGCCCACGCGTCGGGGACTCGCAGGGGTACCTCCAGAAAAAAAGGGGACGAGCAGATTCGTCCGGATCTGGGCGGAGGCGCTGCTGCAAGTCGGGGTAGAACTCAGGCGAACAGCTACGTGCACTTGTGACAGGGGATAAAGAAGGGGGAAGCCTCGGCGTCGCACCGAGGGATGGGGAGTCGCACCCCGAGGTGATCCCGTCGCAGGATCAGAGAGAGAGAGGAGGAGGGGGCGCAGCCACCAAAGTTCTTGATCAGCAAAATTTCTTCATTATTCTTCAAAGAAAAATACATAAGATCTTTTATATGCTAGGGTTGAAACCCTAGCCAAGAGGGGGGGGGGAAAGGGGACGCACATGACATGAGGGAAAGGGGAGGGGCCGCACCCCTCTTCCTACAATCTAGGAGAGGGGCGGCTGCCACCTTCCAAGAGGAAGGAAAGAGGTGGGGGCGCCCAAAACCCTAAGCCTAGGTGGGCTAAGCAAGGGAGTGGGTGGCCAGCCCAAATGGGCCAGAAATTGAACCAAAGAAATGGCCCAATAGCCCTATCTCCTATCTAATAAGCATAAAATGGCCCAACTAAAGCCTAATTGGCTCCAAATGGCCTACAAAGGTCCATAACAATGCAAAAAAGTGTCCACGCAGGGACTAAACTAAGGCCCAGCATGGCCTGAAGCATAAAAAGGGACTCTGCTAGTCCGCCAAGTGGTCGCCAAGCCAAATGGATATCGGCAAGCTCCGTGTGCTCCGTCGAGTGATGCGGCGCGTGTCCTCACCAATGGTGGAATGGAGTAATCCCTCCAGCTCGGCTATCCGTCCGTCAGGATTGTTGATATTTATTTGCCTATCTTTGATCTTACTTATGAGGTTTGCTAAGTAATATGGCAAGATGACAAACAAGCAATCAAAGATCTGCTCAAACCTATGAACATGTGAACATGAACCTAGGCAATCATAGCTAGCTCTAGCGTGGGCATGCTATCTCAATCAAATTACGCTAAGGAAAAGGAAAAACACACGCCGGGGTGTGGAGCAAGGAGTAAATGAAAACACACCACTAGGGGTGGAACAAGCAAGGAAAAAAAAATGTTGATGAAGGAAATAGCTATTGCCCAGTACCAAGGAAAGATGTGATCGCCACCAAAGTAAACACAAGTCAAAGACTCGAATATACCTTAGAAATAGGTGGATGAAACACCCGCCCACGGGAGAGAAAACCAAGGAAAGCCTGCAGATCAGCTTGGAAGTAACGGCCAGAGACCCGTGCATTGCTTGAAGTAACGGTCTTACCCTAGACCGCCAGAAGAGGGTGACGCACCTGCACCAGACCGTCAGATAACCTGCAGTAGTAAAGCTTGAATTCTTTTAACTCCAACTCTTCCAGCCGGCTAGAAGACCTGGGCCTCGTACTAATGAACATGTAAACCTGCCAAAGAAGTAGAAAGACAAGAGAAGACAACCTCAATCAGCCCTCTTTGCAAGCATAGCATCAATTCTTAAAGAACTTAAGAACATCAAAAGGAGAGGGAATTACCGGGGAGTTTTGGTTTTTTAACCCCTCTGGGCGTTTTTAAAAGTTGGGAGGATGTTTGTATGCTTAGAACAACATTGAAAAACGTGGAGGAGGAGGAGGGACAATGCTTTGTTTGGAGAAAAAAACCAAGGAAGAACTCAAGCATGTAAAGATGAACTTGAAAGACAAAACCAAAAGTACTCCCTTGACTGTGAGATAGATGGACGTGGGAAGCAGCTCCTCCTGGATGAAGATGGCTCCTGGGTTCGGCAGCACTTCGTCGTGAATTGAAATCTCCTCCTCTTGGCCATGAATTCAAGGGTTCTATTTATAGGCCCTCAAAACTCGTAGGTCGAGTAGAGGATAATTCAGCAGGAAAAAGGGATAAGTCTTAGCAAATCCTTGAGGATAATATCACCAAGAGTCCACAGAAACAAACGGGAAGTCCTGAGGATCGGATTAGAAAGAGATAAGGTCAATCCACGTTCTTATCTTAATTACGGAGTAGCAGAGAAAAGGCCTGAACTGCCAGGACTCCCGGAAAGAAGTAACGGCTGCACGATAGACCGCCACTTGGAAGTAACGCATCAAGGAACATCCGTTACTTTCAACCTTACCCAAAGAGATAAGATCAACGGAAAGAAGCCCCAACAAGCTGGACTCTTCAAGGAAATGACGGTCAAGGCATAGGGCGTCATAGGGAAGCAACGGCTGCACGACAGACCGTTATTATCAACGTGGATTCAACAGGATAAGCACGGAACACGTGGCCTTAAGCCTTAGGACTCTTCAAAGAGTAACGGTCTAAGATCCATCCGTTAGAAGGAAGTGACGCACCTGTCTGGGACCGTTATTTAGCATTGAGATTCAAGAATATAGGGAAGGGTTTTGCTAAGCTTTATCCAACGAAATGCCACCGGGAGCCAATTCTTTATCCAGGAAAAGACCCAAGAAACAGGTTTCAACTGATCAGGAGACTCGATGAAAAGTGAACAACTCGGAGCATCATATTGAATGAATAAGGAGATGACCCGACTTATTGGGTATAAAATGTGTGTCAACAGATGCCCCTCCTTAACGTCCTCTTTGCAGGGGAGTGAGCGGAGGTGAAGCGGAAGTGAAATGGGACATGGAGGTGAAGCGGAGATGAAGCGAAGTGTATCAAAAAGAGGGCGTTAAGGTAAACGACACCCGTTCTTTACCAACAAGCGACAAGAATTTTCTGGAAAACTTCAAATTGATCACAAGGAAATAGCCAACCAAAGGATGCAAGTCTGGAGGAATTAATTAACTAAGGAAAGGAAACACGGCTAGCCGCCGGAGGCAACGGAAAGGAAAGAGACTAAACTCCAGACAGGAATCTTCAGCGAACCAGATCAAGCGAGCAAATCGAAGGAAACCTTCTAATTCAGAATGGAATGATTCTCCTTATTCGGGATTAAGAACACAGCTGTTCACCATCACTGAGATATCTTGAACAGATGAAACTTCATGAATGCTCAAAGAATGCATATGATGCATGCTGGGCTAAAGGAAAAAAAGAAATCATTAAAACAAATCAAAGAAAGATAAAAATAGCAAATACTCGAGAATAATATTGCTAGATTGGAGAAATCAGAGTCAGGACACCATCTGCAACCACGGCGTGCAAGACAGAACCATCGTCCCCAAATTTTTCAATCTAATGGCCTATCCAACAATTAAACATGTGAACTTAGATCATCATCATTTTTGTTTAAGGGGAACATCAGATCCCAGGACACATGAATGACCAGCTGGTTCTCGAGGTAATATATCACAAGTAACATATAGTAATGCATTAAGGGAATGAGGGAATGATATACAATACCTGACTTACCTGCCTGACGGAAGGCCAAGTATGACTTTCTGTTCATAGTCTTTCATGAAATATAGGTTAGCCAAACAAAATGTCATGATAAAAATTAGGCATAACCATTGTATGTGCAAAAGGCATAGATAAGGAACATCATGATAAACAACAGGATTTGTTCAAGCATCAATTAGACCTTTCAATTCATCAAGAAACTTGCAAGCATATAACGGTCTGATGTAGGGGCGTCACAGAAAGTAACGGATCATAGATAGTCTGTCATAAACGAGGCGGTTCACATTCTTCAATAAAACAGTTCAACACATGTGACGGCCTTAATCAGGAGCGTCAGGAGGATGTGACGGCCGGTCGATAGACCGTTACATTTCCTGAGATTTCAAAAAAAACAACTGAACGGTCACGGCCCGTTCATTCCGTTCCAATCAACCAAAAACCCAAAAAAAAAATCGAGAGCTCCGGCGACCACCGTCCCCACCACCCCAATGGCCGGCGACGAGGCACCCCAGCCGCCACCAAAGAAGAGAGAGAGAGGGAAAAGGATGGCAATACGGCGGCTTCACCGCCGGATTGAACGGGAGGTGATCCCGCCGGTGGAAGAGGAACAACCGACGAGGGGAGGCCAAACGGAAGAAGAAGAAGTTCCCACGACTACGGGGGACGAGGGGGAAGTTCCCTTGGGTGCAGAGGAGCCCAAGGAACCAAAGAAGAAGAAGAAGAGAGCCATGGACCACGAGGTAGGCCCTCCGCCCTAATTTTTCAAATTTGATTTTTTTGTGTTTATTTATGGATGCATGTGGGGGATAAGGGTAGAAATGGGTCTAAGAACCCATTGGAACAATTGTAGGCCATTTGGCCACAGTGGGAGACCACGGGGATGCAAGGGAAAAAAATTCCCAAACGCAGAGAATGTGACGGTCCTGCCAGCGACCGTCACTCCCCTGACGCTCCAAGCTAGGGCCGTCAGAGACAAGCGACGCCCCAACCCAGGGCTGTCACTTCTGCCAGGGAATTAAACTATTTTTTAGGGTTTTCAATTTTCAAATTTTTATTTTTGTTTTAAATTATGGATGTTTATGCAATGATTACATGATGCAAATTGACTAACTAATGATCTAATATGCAATGCAGGGAAAGAGGAGATCACGGATCTCCTGGCTTCAGATCCGGGCAGTATACCAGGCATTGCCCGATTACCAGAGAGAGAGACTCGCCGAGATGGGATTCGCCGAGGTGCTCAGCATCGAGGTGATCCGGATGGACACGCCACTGCTATACGCACTGCACGAGAGATAGGACCCGATCAGCCGAGCTTTCATCTTCCCGTGGGGCCACATGATCCCCACATTGGAAGACATAGCGAGGATTACAGGATTGAGAGTCCACGGCTCTGCAGTGACCGGATGGACGTACGGGGACTACCGGGAGATAGCGCAGCAGCTGCTCGGGCTAGATCTGATCAGGTCGGGGCAGTCCTCTTCCCAGCTCGCGAGATCAGTGCTGCAGGAGAGTTTGGGATTGAGGGGAGCGGCAATCACCGTAGGAGAGCTGCCGGAGGAGCATCTGGGCAGGGTGGTCGACCAGGTGCGCCCTCGCGTGGCGGCAGAGGCAGGAGCAGAGGGAGATAGAGTGCTCAGGCGCTTCCTAATGCTACTGTTCGGGAAGCTCCTATTCGCGACTCGGGCAGACGTCATCAGCTGCAGACTGCTGCCGTTGATAGAGGATTTGAGCAGAGTGAGGAAGTACGCATGGGGGGCAGCCGTACTCGCGTTCTTGTTCGATTCCCTGAGCACCACGGATCGCCAGACCATGCTGGGCGGCTTCTCGCCTTTCCTATAGGTAAATGCACTTAAAATGCTTTCTATTATGCCATGTTTATGTTTATGCAATGATTTATGCAAATGTCTTGACTTCTAAACGCAGGTCTGGAGCTATATGTACCTCCCAGGCATTGGGAGAGGCGCGCTACTCCATCCCGGCCTCATACCAATCGCGAGGCGATGGTCGGTGGCGAGGGACACGGGATCGATCCTCAGATTGACCCGGACGATCCAGGACGACCTGGACTCCTACCCACACACATCGGTAAGCCCGAGAGTCAAAATGATTTCTATGTGCTTTATATGCTGACAAATGCTGACAAATGCTGACAAATGAATGAATGCAACATGCTTTCAGGTGAGATGGACCCCGTACCGCAGCGAAGGCTACACAGGACAGCCGTGGGTGGAGGCGTCCTTATCGTACCGGGGGCGAGACATATGGTTGCATTGCATCCATATCATCGAGCCTCTGCACTACAGGCTGATCCTGCGGACTCGGGGACTACACCAGCCCGAGGTGGCCTTTCCGCATCGCAATGATGACCGCCCAGGCAAGTCGGCGAGGGGCATCAGCGGCAGTGTGGATTGGCGCGCCCGGAAGGCGAAGTACGTCCTCGACTGGAGGCAGCGAGGCAGGGCCGTGAAGGAGCGGGATGAGAGCGACGAGGCCTACCTGAAGGCCTTCGCTCGACACTACGGCGACCGGGTATACCGAGGTACCCGACGACCGGTATGCAACTCTAAACCTAAAAACCTTTCTATATGAACCTGCAAGATAATGGATGCTGACTTATGCTTTCTAAATGCAGCTAGACCCAGAAGGACGGATAGCCGAGCTAGAAGGGCTACTCCACTCCACCATCCAACAGCGGGATGGGTATCGGTCTGCCCTGGAGCTCCTGGTGAGACTTAAAAACTTAAATGCTTATGATTTATGGAATGATGTTCATGATGCAAATGCAAATGTCAACTAACTTATGAATGCAGCGGGCTGAGGGAGCCCAACGAGCAGGACCAGATGCTCCGTCATCGTCCTCGCAGCCTGCGGGAGATAGGACCGAGCGGGATGCTGACTTTGCTCGGGCAATTGCCCGGGCCGAGGAGGCGGAGGCCACCCTCGCGGAGCGGGTAAGAGACTAAAAAACTTATGATTATGCATGATTAAATGCTTTATGACTAATGATGTGAAAATGCAATCTACAGGCGAGGGATCTAGCAGCAGCAGTAGCCGAGGTAGAGAGAAGCAGGGCCGAGACTGATCGAGCCCGAGCGGAGACGGAGCTGGTACGGGCAGAGATGGCCCGGCAGAGAGCGGAGACCCTGCGACGCCCAGATGATCCAGAGATGGAACAACTCCGGAAGGAGTTAGCGCAGGCGCAAGCTGAGGTGGAGGAGCTTCGGATCGGGACGGCTGACTTGGATCGCTACCGGACCGAGGCACGAGAGACGCGACGTCAGATCTTTACACTGAAGATCGAGCTGCGGACATTGGAGCAGACGGTGCGGATGATCGGCCGGGGACCGGAGCAAGGTACCTCCCAGAGTGGGATACATAGGAGCGCTGCCCCTAGCGGCTCAGTAGGGGACTTCCTCGTCAGCTCCTCCACCCAGC
Source organism: Amorphophallus konjac (assembly GCA_022559845.1). Classification (NCBI taxonomy): domain Eukaryota; kingdom Viridiplantae; phylum Streptophyta; class Magnoliopsida; order Alismatales; family Araceae; genus Amorphophallus; species Amorphophallus konjac. The sequence goes on from CM040126.1 coordinate 273,979,369, forward strand.
GGAGGAATGAGAGGGCAGAGAGAGGACAGCAGGAGGAGAGTGCTTCCATAGCACCGCCACCCAGGAAACCCGAGGGTGGAGAGGATGAGGGTGGCCCGGCGGATAAGCCGGCCGAATGATGCCTTTTTTATGTTTTTTATTTGCATATAACTTTTAGCAAAAATGGAATGAAATTATCTTTTTCATTTTTCTGTTTGGTTTTAATTCGATGCGAGCGTGCATGAATGAATGTGAAATGTACAGGACGGATGAAATGTGGATGAATGAATGAGATGTATGCCGGAATGCATGTATGAAAATGGGAAGAAGATGAGGTGTATAAATGTGAAAGACCGCCAGGTCTAGTCAAGGATTAAAGGAATAGCTTGAACCCAGCAGCAGAGAAAGTGACGGTCTAAGCTCTGACCGTCATAATCAAGTGACGCTCTGGTGAGAGACCGTTAATCATCAGAGGCCCACACGGGCTGTGGGGCTTCAGGATAAACGACGGCCAATGGATGGTCGTCAGAGACAGATAACGGCCAAGGGTCAGACCGTTGATCATGGCAGAACGTTAGTTGGGCAGGGCAACTAGCAGGAAAATGTGACGGTCTGAAGGGGACGCGTCAGAATCAAGAGACGGTCAGAAGAAAGACCGTTAGGAAGCGTTTTAGCCCAGAAGAGAGGGAACTGAGTGGCTGAGAATGTGACGGCTCAGGGATAGAGCGTTACAGAAAGCAACGGTAGACCCTACGACCGTTACTCCCCACAGAACATGATTCGGTGAATTGAAACCCACAGAAAATGTGACGGCCAAGTGCTGGCGCGTCAGAGTGAAGTAACGGCCGCGCGACGGACCGTTACAATCTGGGTTGTAATCCGAATCGGATAGAGCCGTGGGAGTTAAAATCCGAGGTTTAGCCACTTAAACCACCGCTAGAACTTATCCTAGTTGAAGATAAAACCTTCTAGCCCGAGCCTTACCCTTCCAAAGTTAAATACAAGCCTTGGCAACTTAAAACCTTAATCAAAATCGCAGCTTTGCTAAAACCCCTGTTCTAGGGTTTGAAGAGTTCCTCCAAAGGGCAGAAAACATGATGAAGAGGAGCTTCGAGGTGATGGCTATGGAGGAGAAAGCCCACACCGGCCCTAAAGCTGCAAGGAAGGAACATGGAGAGCTCCAACGGCTAACCTCAATTCCCAAGCACTTAAGCTCTAACGTCCAAAGAGTGGTAAGTACTTATAACTTTATCCAAAGTTCAGAATTTTGCTGCACTTATTCTTTTCATGACTTCCTTCTTTCTTTTCTCAATCCCCTTCCCGGTCCAAGGTGCTATTCCAATCTGAAGTGGGTGGCTCCCATGGTAAAGGCACTTCCTATAGAGGTCACATCCATCCTCAAAGCATGGCACCTCCAACCTCTCTTGGTTTTAGGCAAGAATTTCCAGAAATTGTCTTTTGATTGGCCAAGCCTTTCAGCACTTGTGGAACTATGGCATCCACAAACTCATACTTTCATCTTTCCTTCCTTCGAAGCAACCGTCCTATTGGAGGAGGTAGAAACCTACCTAGCCCTTCCTAAGACCAAGGTGGGGGATGAGGACCGGGTTTGCTACACAATAGAGCCTATTGACCCGCCCTTAATTTTAAGTGACTTCATTCATAACCCGAAGGACATGAGGACCATGATCAGCCCACACCACGTTCACCTGATACCCTTGGCCCAATGGATAGTGTCTCATTGTAAAAATAAGTGGGAGAGACATGAAGCAATAGCCAAGGCGGTAGCGGTTTGCTTGTGTGGAGTCTTTCTTTTTAGCACTACCGACCACCTCTTAGATATCCAAAACCTTGGTATTATTAGTGGGCTGTGGCGGGGTATGTCTATCTCTCAAGCGGTCCTCTCATACCTCTATGAAGGACTAAGCTCGGCTTGCCTAGGAGGGCTTTTGTTCGGCTCTATGATACTCCTTGAGTGCTGGATAGGAGTGAGAGTCAAATTCCTTCCTAAGGAAGACATAACCTCAGCAAGCCGATCTTCGGGAGCCACCCTCTCTTCTCTATCGGAGGGGCATTCGGATACTCTCCTCAGGTTGAATGCAAGACAGCGGATAAGAAAACTCGGGATGAATGGCGCCTTTTCTTCAATACTCTTCCAATGGACAAGTTCATCATGCGACCAAGAGTCCACCGAAGTGCTTTTCTCAAAATACCGCGGCGCCAAGGCCTCGACCTCCAGCTAGTAGGGAGCACTACCATGGCGATCTACAACCCGCACCGATGCCTTCTTCAGATCGGATTACCACGAATTAGCGTTTCTGCACTATCACACTACCCTCCCCTTCTACCTAGGAAGATGGGGACCGAGGAAGATGAAAGAGCGATTCGGAACGCGCTGACCATGTGGGAGATCAGCAAGGTGCGTCCGTGGCAGGCAGAGGTTGAAGAGGATGATGAAACACGCCGAGATTATGTGAAAGAATTGAGGAAGATCCGCCCTCTTGAGGATAAGAAACTGAATGTATCTTGATTTTCCTTTTTGTTTATGAGAGATATTTATGTTATGGACAATCAAATTTGATTTTATCAAGATTTATATTTCATTAATCTTTGCTTGAATGAGATGAGATTGCCATAGTTGAAAGATTTTGAGTTCCATAGTTGAAAGGCTATACTGATATGAGTAGACAGGGCTTCTGGAGGATATGACGGATGTGCACTGGGCCGTTACATGGAAATAACGGTTCTGCGACAGGCCGTCAGAATGGGAGTAACAAGAGCCCAGTCTCTGAAGAATGTGACGGATGGGTCTTGAGCCGTTATTTTCAAGTAACGGTAGGTTCCCAGACCGTCATAATGATGGTTTAATGGAAAGGAAGAAGGCCCACGCCTGAAGGAAGTGACGGTCAAAGATGGGCCCGTTACATGACTGTAACGGTCTGATGCTGGCGCGTTACACACCTGAACCTGCATAGTTGTGAACTTTTACTTTTGGGCTTGCCCCTGTATTCTGCACACACTTAGACATGAAACAAGTTAGATATGTTCTTAGACTCAACCCCCTGCCTTGAGGCAAGTTAGATAATGACCGTTTCTTAATATTTGGTCAAGGGGTGGAGCCTTATTAAATAGGCAAAAAATATAATGAAAATGCGATGCATGCTATGCATATGATGGTATTTTGGGGTTTTCGGAAAATACTTAATGTTTTGGATTTTGAAAATATTTGTTGTTTTTGGATTTTGAAAATATTTGATGTTTTTTTGGATTTTGAAAACATTTGATGTTTTTGGATTTTGAAAATATTTGATGTTTTTGGATTTTAAAAATATTTGATGTTTTTGGATTTTGAAAATATTTGATGTTTTTGGATTTTGAAAATATTTGATGTTTTTGGATTTTGAAAAACCAGTGCCTCTCTAGCAACACGGGACCTCCCTTGTTTTATCTTGAGTCTCGAGACCGGCGTGCAAATAGTGTGACAACCCCTGGCCGAGACCTGGTCATTGTGACGGTGTTTTTACCAACGCCATACCTAGGGTACTCGTCTCAGTCCTAAAAGAAAAAAAAGAACATGGGGGTAAGCTAAGGCCAGAGATGGGAGTTTTTAGAACTTGATTCCCTCACCGTACAACCTTATTAGAGATTTGGTCTGTTGTGCTGGGGCTTTTTTATGTCCGCCATCGAACCTTTGTCCACTTAGGCACGCATGCGACCGGGCTCATAACGTCCCGCGGGGAACTGTACTGCCACTCTTGTCATGCCTAATTTTCTTTTTCCTTTGGAGCTTTTGAGAATTCATTCACAGACTTTGAGATGATGCTTTTGATTGCATGGTAAAGAGCACTCCTTTTCTCTTCCTTTCTTTTCTTTCTTGTGGCGTCAGGTCATAACGGACTTGCCCCTATTTGAGACCTCTTCTCGTTAGGGAGTTTGGATTGGTTGTCTCCTCCTTATTTACTCCTTGCCCCTGGATGCAGCCGAAGAATGAAACGTACAGGGACTTTGACTTTCCCCCAAAGCATGGCCAAGGAAAAACGGTGTCTTTTAAACAATGAGCCCGACCAGGGGCGTCGTGTAGTGTGTGTTTGCCTTACTCAAGACTCTCTTTTTTGAAGATAGGGAGGCAGTTCTTATTGCCGGAAAAGCACATGGTTTAGATTTTTAAGGAAAGAAACGCTTAAGATACAACCCATTCCACGGGTGAGAGAGCTCCTCACCTTCCGCGTTTACTAAACGATAAGCATTCCCTGGATAAGCCTCCTTTATTACGAACGGCCCTTCCCAGTTAGGTTGCAACTTGGTCCTGGGACCTGCAGACCGAATGAATTTACGTTTCAAAACAATTTCACCCTTACAAAATTTTCGTTCAATTACCTTCTTTTGAAAATAACGCGAAACCCTCTTTTGATAAACGGATACGTGATCGGCCGCGTTCATCCTCTTCTCATCTAAGAGTTCCAACTGGACCAGCAACGCCTCTCGACGTTCATCGAGATTAAGTTCCTTATCGAGCTGCACTCTGAGGGAAGGGATTAAGATCTCGTACGGGAGCACCGCCTCCATCCCATAAGTTAAAGAGTAGGGAGTTTGTCCAGTAGGGGTACGGACGGAGGTGCGGTAAGCCCACAGAGCTTCCACCAATCTTTCAGGCCAATCAGAAAATTTATGTGCTTCGCATGTTTTCTTAATGATTTTAAGAAGGGTTTTATTAGTGGCCTCGGCTTGACCGTTGCCTTGAGGGTAATATGGAGATGAATGATGCAGTGTAATATTGAACTTCTTACAGAGGTCCTTAAGCTCTTGGGAGACGAACTGGGGCCCGTTGTCGGTGATGATGCTGCTTGGTACTCCGAACCGCGAGATGATATTCTTCATGATAAAGCGGCACACCGTTGTAGCTTTGATCTCTGCGTACGCCTCGGCTTCAGCCCATTTGGTGAAGTACTCAGTGGCGGTGAGGATAAAGGATTTTTGTTTGATCTGAGAATTGGGATCACCGAGTGGGCCGACAACGTCGAAAGCCCACATAGAGAACGGCCAAGGAGCAGTCATAGGATGGAGGGATGAAGCTGGAGAGTGAATTTTATCAGCATGGAGTTGGCATTTAAGACAACTCCGGACATAGAGGGAGCAATCTTCCTCTAGAGTGGGCCAATAGTAGCCCTGCCTAAGGATCTTCTTTGCTAGAGCCTGGCCATTGACATGACCTCCACACTCACTAGAATGGGCTGCCTCAGCCACTTTCCAAGCTTCTACATCATCTAAGCATCTCATGAGCATTCCATTAGTGGCACGCCTATATAATTCTCCTGCAATGATAGTGTACCTTGCGGCGGCTCTTCTTATTGCTTTACGCTGCTCGGCCCTTGCCCCTTCTGGGAACGACCCTTCTTTGCAAAATAATTCGATTTCATGATACCAAGGCAATTCTTCTTCGTCCAGAATCTCCTCTAATTCTGTTAACGAAACTTCCTTGAGATCCTCCTTCTCAACTTTCGCCTCTACGGATTTCCTGAGGTTGATGAACCAAGGATCTTTAATGGAGGGTGCGTCCAATCTCTGGACGACGATGGTCTCAGTACTACGACTGAGAGGGAAGGATAAGGAGGAAGCAAGGGATGCCAAAGCATCAGCGAGAATGTTCAAAGAACGGGGAGTATGGATATAGATGAGCTTACGGAATCGCTTAGCGAGGAGCGTGACCAAATCTTGATAAGGCTTGAGCTTAGGATCACGAGTACGGTAAGTTGACAGAACTTGCCGTAGGACGAGCTGAGAATCTCCTATGATGTTCAGATAACGCGCGCCTAGGAGATAGGCGTGCTTCAAGCCGGCCAGGAGAGCCTCATACTCAGCGATGTTATTGGTAGCAGGGAAGCGAAGTTGATAGGCGAAGGGGATGGTTACTCCCTCTGGAGTAAGCAAGACAGCCCCGATCCCCTGGCCTTGGGAGTTGAGTGCACCGTCGAAGTGCAGAGACCAGAAGGGATGATTAGAAAGGACAGAGAGATGCTCATCAGGGAAATCGTCCTGAATGGAATCGGTATGAGGAATAGGGAGATGTGCAAGATGCTCAGCAATGGCATATCCCTTGACTGCCTTCTGAATGACAAAGGTGATGTCAAACTGAGAGATGAAACTCTGCCAGCGAGCTAACCTACTAGAAAGGATGGGCTTTTCTAGGAGATAACGGATCGGGTCCATTCTAGAGATCAGCTTAACTGGGTGGGCGAGAAAGTAATGTTTAAGCTTCTGAGCTACCCACACTAAGGCGGCACAAGTCTTCTCCATAGCGGTGTACTTGGATTCAGCTGGATTAAACAACCGAGAGAGGTAGTACGCAGCCCGCTCTTTCCCTTCATCATCCACTTGTGCTAAGACCGCCCCTAGGGAGTCCTCAATAACCGAGATGTATAGGATTAGGGGTTTCCCAGGGACAGGAGGTTGCAGAACCGGGGGATTGGTCAGGTACTCTTTGAGGTCCTCGTAGGCCTTTTGACAATCTTGATTCCATTCGAACTTTACCCCTGCCTTAGGTAATTCATAGAATGGGCGGCATCTCTGAGAATGTTGAGATATGAATCTCCTAATGAATTGCAGCCGACCAATCAATCCTCGAAGTTCCGTTATGTTCTTCGGCGGAGGCATGTCCATGACGGCCTGTGCTTTATTAGGATCAATCTGGATCCCCCGTTTGCTTACTATGAACCCTAGCAATTTCCCTGAGGAGACTCCGAATACGCACTTCTTCGGATTCATCTTGAGCTTATACTCCCTGGCTCTCTGCAGCACCTTAGCCAGGATAGAGGGGTGTTCTTCTTTTGTCCTTGACTTCACCAAGATGTCATCCACATAAGCTTCCATGTATATGTGCATCATGTCGTGGAAAATGGCCATCATTACCCGTTGATAAGTGGCACCTGCGTTCTTCAACCCAAATGGCATAACCACATAACAATACGTGCCCCAGGGCGTGGTGAAGGAAGTTTTCTCTTGATCTTCCGAGGCGAGACGGATTTGATTGTAGCCCGAGTACCCATCCATAAACGACAGAGCTTCATACCCGGCAGTGTTATCCACTAGGACGTCTATATGGGGTAGCGGGAAATCATCTTTGGGACATGCTTTGTTTAGGTCCCTGAAATCAATGCATATGCGCACCTTTCCATCCTTCTTGAGGACAGGGACTATGTTCGCCACCCACTGGGGATATAAGACTACTCTGACGAACTTGGCCTTGTATAACTTATCGACTTCTTCTTTGATCCTTAAGGCCATGTGGGGGTGAAATCTTCTTGACTTTTGTTTAACAGGTGTTGCCCCTGGTTTAAGCACGAGTCGATGTTCCACTAAGGAGGGGTCAAGACCTGGCATGTCCTCATAAGACCAGGCGAAAGAATCGCTGTACTCCCTTAGAACCTTAATTAGATCTTCTTCTACCTGCGGCGGGAGATCAGCTGAAATAATGATAGGCCTTGGGTCTTCTTCTGTTCCCAAGTTGATTTCCTTTGTAGGTTCATCCACTGCCGTCGACGGCTGGTCGAATCTCTTTAATCCTTGTGCATATAAGTCGGCAGTGTCATCTACGTTGCTATCTTCATCTATTGGATCCTTCTCATCCAGAACCTCATAGACGCCTAATCCGTCATCGTTCCATTCCCCTTCTATTTCCTCTTCATCTTCAATCACAATTGTTGTGGCAACGAATTCCGGACACTTCAGAAGAGCATGACATCGCTGAGCCAAATCTTGCAAGAACCTATCAGGAACAGATCGGGAAGGATGCGCAAGCGAGCGCGGCTCAGAATGGGAAGGGTTGGATGCCCTAGAACAAGACCCTACTTCTCTAGACCTAACTGACTCTACTTCCTTAGACTCACTAGACCCTAATCCTAACCTAGGGGAGAGAAGGCTTAGTGGAAGGGAAGGAGCAGGGGACTCGTGCCCCTGGGAGGAGGAGAATGGAGACAGGACAGCGTAATCTTCCACTGAAATCTCTGTTTTAAATTTGATGTTTTTTTTTTGGAGATCAGTAGAGACTATGCAGCAAGACGGAGGAGGTGGGAGCTGCATGGGGAACATCTCGGAAAGGATGCGATTGGAGAAAGGATCAGCAGAAGACAACCACATCTCATGGAGCTGAGCATTGTGGGAGAGAGGAGTGAGTAGAGTGGACAGATCAATACGCGGGCACTTCCCGCGAGCACAAGGGATGAATTGAATCTCCGGTGGATCGATGATGGTTGGATTTATCATGACAGGAGGAAGACGGGGTATGGGCTCCCTTTGTTGCAAGATAGATTGGAAGCGTGAGGGAGACCAAGAGAAAACAATCGGAGAACTCCCCACTTTTTGCATTTTAACCGCGGGTTGCTTCTTCGGCCTCCACTGTACGAGCCGAACCTCTCGCTGCTTCTGGCGATCTTCTTCAGAAAAGATCCTTTGCAAGGCCTGACTGTAGTCGAGCATGTCACCATTTGACCTTCCTGGCAGGGAAGGTGGACTGGCAATTGGACAAACTATATCCCTTCTTGGCTGCACCGGTTCTGGAGCTAACGTGCCGGGCTGGAGAGGCCCCCTGACAAAGTGCTCACGATAATCCCATGTAAGTGGCCCAGAATCACCCATCATAGATAATGCTGTTTCCTTATAACCGAGGCCTCTTCTGCCCATTTTCTTTCCCTTAGGTATGGGTTTAGTCATTCCTTGCAGTTGCGCCCCAAGGCCTCTCCCCGGTTGATAGCCCAGTTTCAATATGATATTCCACCCTTTTGAATCTCGGATCTGTGGCTTCACTTTGACATTGACTGGAGTAGTGATGGGCTTGGGAGATGTGTAAGCCCAAGAAAAGTTCAAATCAAGCACTGATATGACGGGCCGGCTACTCGGCCATAGTGTGGGAAGAACCTGATCTGAGAGGGCCTTGACCGTCTGTACCGTGGCCAAGCTTTTAACTTTGACGACCCTCCCTTGAAAGGGAAATTTGACGCACTGATGTGCGGTGGAGGGTACGGCGCCAAGCGTGTCAATCCAGGGACGACCCAAGATAGCCTTGAACATAGGGTCGATGTCGAGAACATAAAATTCCACGGCCATAGTGAGGGGACCGAGCTCCGCCTGAATGGTGATCACCCCGTGACATGCTCGCCTTGAGTTGTCATATGCTGCTATAGTAGTGGGGGTAGGCTGTAGTAACTCTTCGGATATGTTGCATGCTCGGAGGGTACTAAGTGGGCAAACATTAATTGAGGCCCCGGTGTCAACCAATGCTGCTTCAATGTCGACTTTGTTCAGGGTAATTGTTATGCAGAGCGGCTTTTGTCGAGCCCCTGGAGGTGCAAGCTCGGTTTCTGAGAATGTAATTGCCGGCCCTTTGGAAATAGTTGCCAATGCCGTTGGTAAACTGTCGACTGCCATGTCTTCGCTAACCATTACTTTCTGCAAGAAGTCCCTCAGTGCATCCTGATGAAGGGTGGACCTTTTGATTAACTCCAATACGGATATCTTAGCGGGTACTCTATCCAGATGATGTAGCAAGTCATATTGGGTACCCGGCAGGGGTTCAGCCTCTCCTTGCTCGGCCGTTGGCTGGGTGGACTGGGGATTGGAAGCAGTAATGTAATTCCGATGGAACATCTTTCCGCTTCTTAAGGCACAGTTTGCCGCAGCATCTGAAGATAGTGTGACGGGTGCCGCAGGGTGGATGAGTGGGATAAGCTATGTGGGGGAGGTGTTTTGGTGGAGCGTGGGGTTAGCGAGGTTAATGGGGGGTGAGTGGATGATAGGTGAGGGATTGGTGGAAGGCAAGGTGGTGACGAATGTCGATGCAGGTGGCGGGAAGGCTAGTGGGTGTTTGAGAACGGGCGAAGGATTAGGTGGTGATGTGATGATGGCGTGGGGAGTAAGTGTTGGAGGGTATGATGGGATGGAGAGCGGTAGAGGGTTGGCTGGAGCGGGTGTGGATGGTAGGATGAGCGGAGAAGGTGTTGGTTGCCTGGGGAGGATGAAGGAAGGGTTGCGGAGGTTGTGGTGGAAGGCCATTACTTGAGGTGCGGCGCCATCATCATCGAAAGACCACCCGGCATTGGGAGCCGGTGGTTGAACCATGTTAACTTGTGCTGGTGCCGGCGGCTGCTGCTGAGGAGCGGGTGGATGATTCGGCATCGGGTTCTGATGGATGCCTAGGTCTTGCACTTGCTGTGGTTGCTGTTGCTGTGGCGGCTGCTGCGGCTGCGGTGCTTGATGCTGCTGCACTTGCTGCCCCTGCGGCTGCCTCCTCTTCTCTTTAATCTCCACAATGGCCCTATGCATTTCGGCCCAGTCGATTCTCTGCCCTTCATGAAGGTCATATACCAGATCTCGGAACTGATAACATCCTTCTATGGTATGGCCTGGCTGCCTATGGAACATGCAATATTTGGTTTGGTCAACCGCCGGGTTCCAAACAGGCCGTTCCGGAAAAAGTTGGATTGCATTTACTGACATAAGTGCCGAGAAAATATCCGTAAGTGTCTCGGGCAACGGAGGATACTGGGCTCTCCTGGGAGCCGGGCGCTTGCTGTTTGGATTGTTGTTGCTGTAGCCGCTGGGTGGAGGGACGTTATGGTATTGTGATAGTGGTGGTGGTTGTTGTGGTGTGGTGAAGGCGTTTTGTGGAATGGTGAAGGCGGGGGGAGTGTTTTGTGGAGTGGCCTGGAAGTTGTGCGGAGTGGAGTTTTGTGGATTGCGGGGGTTTTGATTGTAGCGGAAAGGTGCGGCCTGATATGGAAAAGCAACGGCTTGTACTTGCTCATTTGTTTGGACCCCCTCAGTAACCGGCCCTTGCGGTTTCTTGTGGTACTTGGGCTTTTGGTTTTCGAATAGAGAATGGATAGGGGAGTCCTTGAATTGAGTCTGTATGAAGCGCGCCCGGCTGTAGAGTTGATGCATGTTGGCTATGTCATTCATTGCCAGGATGTTGCGGAAAGTCGGCGTGGCATTGGAGATTAGTAGTTTGACCTTCTCTTCCTCCGGAATGTGGCCCGGCACTCTGGCGGCCATCTGCCTCCATCTGTCTGCATAGGTGGCGAAGTCTTCCTCCGTCTTCATCTTCTCTGCTACTAGATCTGTAAATGAATATTCTGGTCTGACCTTGTCTTGAAACCGCTGAATTAACTTGTCCTTAACTACCTTGAAACTCTCGGCCTCTTCCAGTGGCAGAGAATAAAACCATTCCAGAGCAACTCCATCTAAGGATCGGCGGAACAGGTACGCCATGAGGCGATCATCATACTGGAACTGCGCCGACTCATATAGAAAATCCCTCACATGGATAAAGGGATTGCTGTTCCCATCATACTTGCGATAGTTAGGGAGCTCAGATTGCGGAGGGAACCGAATGTTTTGGAAGCTCGGAATAGGAATATCGGCCAAGGATTGTGGGCCAACCCTCTTCTGGAGGAAGTCAAGTTGTTGCTGCATGGTGGCCCACTTGTTAAGCAAGTCCTGCTCTTGGGAGGGAGCAGGGGTAGCGAAGGACGCCGATTGTTGAGGAGCGGATGGAATGACGGCGGCAGACGGGGGAGGCCCATAGGCATGAGTAGAAGGATAGACAGTGGAAATAGGGGGCCCGTAAGAAGGATATTGAGCCTGAGATAGACCCGGATGGGAGTGAGTTTGGGCCACCCCTTGTAAGAAATCAGAAGGGTTCATGAGAAACTGTGAAGCCACCGAACCAGAATTATGATGATCCACCTGGACAAAAGAAGGGATAGGCGATTTCCCTTTATCGAAAGACTGATGGGCTGAATTGGAAGATTGGCCCATCTCTATGCCAGCGAAAGTGATGGTCCGAGGTTGGACCGGAGTGAGGTCAATCGGAGCGGGCTGAACGGACGGCCCAATAATGGAAGGATTAGATTGACCCTGAACAGCGGCGGAGGGAGAAGCGTTGGACCCTTGCATAGCTTGGTATAGGACTTGAAGTTGGGTCGGGTCCAATTGGGCCATCATGTGAAGGACGGAGCCCGCTGAAGGAGTAGCGAGAGAAGGGGTACCTTGACTACCTCCCACAGATGTGGAGGACGGGAGAGGGGCAGTCCCTTCTCCGGAAGGAAAGGTAGCAACCCTAGGGGGGTTTTCAAGGAGCCCTTGAGGAAGAGAGTCCTCTTGGGAGCGCGGGGGATTGAAGGATGCCATGGTGGATTCGAAGAGGGGATTGGAATAGAATGTGAAGGAAGAAGCGACTGGAGAAGACGATTCAAACGGACAAAAGCAACTCCACATGCAACGGACAACCTTGACAAAATGCAAAAACAACCAACACAAAACACGCAATGAGCAATCAAACTTAGGTGATTCTAACAAGGTGCGAGTGATAAAAGATGAAGACACTCAAGAGTCAAGCAAGTTGTTTTAGAATGATGCGACAATATTCTTATGATTTCTCCTTTGGGACCTTAGTGAATTGATTGATATGTGCTCTCAACAATAGGTTCCTAGTAGGAGATGGATATAGGACTTGGTTTGACTCTAAGTGTAACCACTCAATCACTTATGCAACCCTAGACACAGGGTGGGAAAGGTACAACCAGCCCGGCGTCCGTGTGGGAATCCACGGCTCGCGGGGACTTATGGAGGTCCCTGCTGTGATTTCCTAGTCGGCCCCAAGGAATATGGAGACGAGAGGTCCTCACAACAAGGTAGGAAAATGCAATCTAATGTATGAAAGATGAATGACCCTAAGTGCACCGGAGTGCATGCAAAGTCTAGCCTAACAATCTAACAATCAATAGTGCACACCATGATATGCAGATATGAGCAGAGCAAGAGGAGAGCCAGGTGTCACCCAAGCAAACAAATCACAGCACAAACTGCGGAAATAAATGCACCTCGGATGCGTACCTGCCAGAAGAGTAACGGTCGAAGGCCCCTGCGTCAGAGAGAAGTAACGGTCGAAGACCAGACCGCCGGACAATATATAACGCAGGGGGACGAGACCGTCAGATGAGCCAGGGAACCAAAAATCAACAGAAGTAACCGGAAAGCCCGTAAAGCTCACACATCAAGATGAAAGCGGCGGTCTAATGCCCCTGCGTCAGAATGCTGTGACGCGTGGGCACAGGACCGTCAGAAGGCTCAGAAAACCAGGATGAACAATGAAAACAACGGGAACAAAAGATGACTGAACAAGTAGATGATGGCAGGTTTAAACAAGAATCAGAAGCACGATTGGCACAAGCTGTCCCACCGTGATCGCCAAAAAATTATCTGTTGATATTTATTTGCCTATCTTTGATCTTACTTATGAGGTTTGCTAAGTAGTATGGCAAGATGACAAACAAGCAATCAAAGATCTGCTCAAACCTATGAACATGTGAACATGAACCTAGGCAATCATAGCTAGCTCTAGCATGGGCATGCTATCTCAATCAAATTACGCTAAGGAAAAGGAAAAACACACGCCGGGGCGTGGAGCAAGGAGTAAATGAAAACACACCACTAGGGGTGGAACAAGCAAGGAAAAAAAATGTTGATGAAAGAAATAGCTATTGCCCAGTACCAAAGAAAGATGTGATCGCCACCAAAGTAAACACAAGTCAAAGACTCGAATATACCTTGGAAATAGGTGGATGAAACACCCGCCCACGGGAGAGAAAACCAAGGAAAGCCTGCAGATCAGCTTGGAAGTAACGGCCAGAGACCCGTGCGTTGCTTGAAGTAATGGTCTTACCCTAGACCGCCAGAAGAGGGTGACGCACCTGCACCAGACTGTCAGATAACCTGCAGTAGTAAAGCTTGAATTCTTTTAACTCCAACTCTTCCAGCCGGCTAGAAGACCTGGGCCTCGTACTAATGAACCTGTAAACCTGCCAAAGAAGTAGAAAGACAAGACAGGACAACCTCAATCAGCCCTCTTTGCAAGCATAGCATCAATTCTTAAAGAACTTAAGAACATCAAAAGGAGAGGGAATTACCGGGGAGTTTTGGTTTTTTAACCCCTCTGGGCGTTTTTAAAAGTTGGGAGGATGTTTGTATGCTTAGAACAACAGTGAAAAACGTGGAGGAGGAGGAGGGACAATGCTTTGTTTGGAGAAAAAAACCAAGGAAGAACTCAAGCATGTAAAGATGAACTTGAAAGAAAAAACCAAAAGTACTCCCTTGACTGTGAGATAGATGGACGTGGGAAGCAGCTCCTCCTGGATGAAGATGGCTCCTGGGTTCGGCAGCACTTCGTCGTGAATTGAAATATCCTCCTCTTGGCCATGAATTCAAGGGTTCTATTTATAGGCCCTCAAAACTCGTAGGTCGAGTAGAGGATAATTCAACAGGAAAAAGGGATAAGTCTTAGCAAATCCTTGAGGATAATATCACCAAGAGTCCACAGAAACAAACGGGAAGTCCTGAGGATCGGATTAGAAAGAGATAAGGTCAATCCACGTTCTTATCTTACTTACGGAGTAGCAGAGAAAAGGCCTGAACTGCCAGGACTCCCGGAAAGAAGTAACGGCTGCACGATAGACCGCCACTTGGAAGTAACGCATCAAGGAACATCCGTTACTTTCAACCTTACCCAAAGAGATAAGATCAACGGAAAGAAGCCCCAACAAGCTGGACTCTTCAAGGAAATGACGGTCAAGGCATAGGGCGTCATAGGGAAGCAACGGCCGCACGACAGACCGTTATTATCAACGTGGATTCAACAGGATAAGCACGGAACACGTGGCCTTAAGCCTTAGGACTCTTCAAAGAGTAACGGTCTAAGATCCATCCGTTAGAAGGAAGTGACGCACCTGTCTGGGACCGTTATTTAGCATTGAGATTCAAGAATATAGGGAAGGGTTTTGCTAAGCTTTATCCAACGAAATGCCACCGGGAGCCAATTCTTTATCCAGGAAAAGACCCAAGAAACAGGTTTCAACTGATCAGGAGACTCGATGAAAAGCGAACAACTCGGAGCATCATATTGAATGAATAAGGAGATGACCCGACTTATTGGGTATAAAACGGGTGTCAACAATGGCGAGCCGTATGAAGAAGTCTGCTTGGCAGATTCTGAGAAGGATAGTTCTGATGGTGAAGGCAAGTATTCCCTTGGCTTCTCATACCGGTATCTAATGAAGGCATATCGCTCCATCTGTCTGGCGTACAGTAGAGGGTCCTCCAAAGGCTATCATCCACGAGAGAAAGGCAGCAAGCTGAGAGTCCGGATAGGGCAGTGGATTCAATATTTCTTTGACGGCCCCTTGAAATATGCAGACTTCCCTTCCATGGGTCCGACGGCCAGCAAGCAGATAAGGGCTCCTCGCTATAAGTCAGCGTTGCCATCTTCACTGCATCGTGTAGGTAAAGGTGGTCCAAATCCAGCAGGGGTGGACCCTATCACACATTGTGCGGCTTACTTCACATTCTGGTTGTGCACTTTTGCTCTCCCTCAAGGGGATGAGACAATCATCTGGCCAGAAGCTATATACCCGGCCTGTCAGATGGCCTGGGGAATGAGGCTGTCGCTTTGCCCAGTGGCCTTATGTTTAATCTAAAAATCTTTGGGAGATTTGTACAAGCATCGGACTCCCCGTTCTTTGAGGACTGTGGGTCCTTTTCATTTCTTCAATGCCTGGGTCTACAGTCTATTTCCTGAACTGGCTCCCAGAACTTTACAGGTAGACACAGTATTGCGCAGAATGATTGAGTTTGCCAGTGCTGGACCTGGTCCTTTCTATGATCAGCTGTTCAAAATAAGGGGCCGACTGATAAAGGTGCCGGTGGATGCCCCTGGCAGCATTCATTTCTGGAGCTTGGCAGCAGGTTCTGCTCCTTTGGTTCATTCTCAGAGAGAATGCAAGATGGAAGAGGTAGAGACCTATGTTCACCCCGTTTCAGGGGCTAATGCTGTTCGGTCTATTCTGGAACCGGAGCTGGTCAGATGGGCCATGGCCATTCGACCCAGTGTTTTAGTCTTCAGGAAGGGTGGTCTGCTTCTCCTGGAACCATATTACCCATTCCGCTTTGGGCAAAATTTTGGCTATGATCAGCACATCCCTACATCAGTTGCTCAGTTTCCCCTGGATAGCCGAGCCAAGCATGGGTCCACCATTGTTGGTGATGGCCGGTTGTGGTGGGATTTCTATCATCGCCAGGATGGTGCAATTTTCAGAGTTCCCACTGTTTCCAACCGTGTTCCCCGTGTAACATCTGAATACATCAAATGGTGGAACATCCGAACCAGCTTTTACAGGGATAGTAGAGGTGCATTCTGGGACGTGGCCGAGCATTCCTTTCTGAAACAACAGCCCGGGCCAGTGTTTGACATCCCCGAGGCCCACCTGAAAAGGCTTTATTCTCAGCACCAGAGGGAGGCGGAGAACTATCTGGCCCAGCGTCGGGCTTTGAAGGACAAAAATTCTGACCCGCCTGCTCCTGTCTTTGCTGCTATCAACGAGGACACTTTCATGCAGAGCTTGAAACATCTGTGCCGTGTAGGGGGCGCTCGTTTGGAGGTGCAACAATACCCATTTCCTGTCGAAGAGCCACTTCCGGCAGTAGTCCCTTGGAGGGGTCCGACAGATAGATTTCATTCATATAGGACGTTTGTGCGTAGGGAGGACAGGACTCAGACGTACTACAAGCAAACGTCTTGGCTGTTCATTCTGCTGAATTTACATGGGTTATCTGCAGAAAGCCCGCTAGACGGCATCTTGAATAAGCCACTGTTCATCTCCTTTCATTATGTCGACGGTTGGGGCATGGACCACCTCGACTTATTTCGATGCCTTGACTCACGTGGTCATAGTGATCTAGCAGCTTTAGTGGAGAAATGCCAGACATTTGGTGATGTCTGTTGGCTTATCAAGGAGGTTGCTTCCCGCTCCAAGGAGGTAGCTTATCTGTACTAGCCGCTCTCTGTCTTTTATGACGGCCCCGCAGGTATGATCTTTTCTTTTTTGACTGTATTGCTTTCTGCTAAATATTTAAACTCTGCATTCCCTGACCTCATTGCTTTTCTGCCATCTTCAACAGACAGGCCGGATATAAAGCGACAGGGGCTATACAGAAAGATCATTGCGCAGGCTGAGAAGCCTACTTATTTTGAAGTCCCTGCAGCAGCACCGACTACCACTCCCCTGCCTCCTGGCAAGAAGAGAAAGGTTTCTGCAGTCAAGGCTGCAGTCGGGAAGGCCAGGAAGGCCAAGAAGGCTCATGCTCAGCAGTCGGCTTCGATAGCGATGGACACTGGGACCCCTCTCCCTGATATTCCCTCATTTGATGAGTTTGAATCTCAAAGGGAGGCTGCTCAGACATCGGTTCAGGGTAACATCAATAGCCTGCAGTTGCATTCTTCATCCTCTTTTGCTGGATTTCAAGGAAGTCCTTGAATCTGACCCCTCCCTTTTGCACAGCCCAAGAGCCAGTTGTGGCATCTTCTTTGGTGGAGACCAGGCTGCCTTCTCCCACACCGGCTAGTGAGGCGGAGGGTAAGCATGCCTTTTTCATCTTTTTCTGCATATTTCAATTACTTTTCATTGTCCCTCTCACAAGCTTTTCCCTATAGTGACGGTCGGGGAGGAGACTGAAATTACGGGAGAGGTTGGCGATATCACTCAGCCACAGGAGGGTCATAAGACCCAGACGAAACGGGGCCTCATCCCTATGAGGCGTATAGTTACCCGGTCTTCTTCCAGGCAGACGTTAGAAATGGCGGTCCCGCCCGTGGATAGTGTAGAAATCTCTTCTAGTAGCTCCGCGACCGCTTCTGAGGCAGATGGAGAAGAAGCAGGTTTCAGCGAGAGCAAGACAGAGGGTGTTTCCAAATCAGAGGCTCCATCCGCATGCACGGCCATTGTTCCATTATTCACCCCCTCCAAGTTGCTGGTGCTATCTCCTGAGGAGGAATTACAAGAAGAGTTCGCCGGCTTGGATACCAAGGCAGATATAACTCCTCCTTTTGTTGCTTCAGCAGCGGGACTTTCTTCTCCTCTGCACTCCTTCGAGGACATTGACATTACATTAGAAGTGAGTCTCTTTTCTTCTCCTCATTGTTTCCCCTTTTTATCTGCTGCTTGATGCTGTATTGATCTGTTCACAGGAATCCCCTGTTGCTAGCCCGGTGATGACTGCAGCCTTTGAAGCCACTCTGTCTGACGCCTTGGCCATTGTTCCTGCTTCTACAGTAGCCTGGGTAGGCGTTCCTGAGATAATCCGCCCTGTGCCGGTGAGGGTGCAGTCCTCTACGGACTTAGCATTGTTGGACTTGAGGACTTCCGGGGAAAGCCCGGCTCTCATCAAGGTCCTGGATTTCAGAGCTGAGATGGACCCAATTAGGGGTTCCGCCTTTATACCGGCCGCAGTGCTGACCATTGCGCCTGAATCGGCAATTCCCATAACATCAATCATGGAGAGTGAACCCTTGCCTCTCCGGGCTGTGACCCCTGCAGCCTTGACATTGAAGGAACTGGCTGTTGCAGCGGGGGTGGAAGAAGGAGAGGTAGCCGTTACAGAAATTGGAGTATTGTCTATAACTGCCCCGAAATCTATCTCCATACTTTCGGAATCTGAGGAGGAGGTGCCCTGCGAAGAGGATGTTGAAGGTGCGGGTATTGCATTAGAGACCCAGGAAGCAACCACTCCGGCACTTACTGGAGTCACCCCCGCGAGCATTCAAACGGTGACCCTCGAGGAGATGGAGGTGGAAGGTCCCTCGGCTTCGTCAGAGGTCGTGGAGAGAGCTCAGTTGGCGCCTTCGGTAGACCTCCCGTCTTCTTCTTCTCAGCCAGATATCACCCTATGGGCAGACATTGACAGTGAAGTAACCTTTGAAGTGGCTCCACTTCCCTTGCCTGGCTTTGCTTCACCTGAGAGTTTTGTCTGGCAACATCTGGACATGTTGCGCCAGCTAGTGGAATCCCAGCCCGGACTAACTTATCCGCAGTTGAAGGAGATAGCCGAGCGTTTCACCGCCGGTTTATAGGCAATGGGTTGTCCTCTAGAAATATGGACCCAGCGGGTTCTGTTGTTGTTGAAATTTGTACATCGCCGGGATTTCTTGGCACACATTATGTCTGACAGACTGGCGGCTTTGAAGTTACAAAGGATGGAGTGCAAATCTGAGCTAGAAAAAATGAACTTTATTCTTCAGGAGCGACAGTGCCAACTGTAGTCTCTGGCGCAGCGGGAGCAGTTCGTGCGCGGCCGAATAACCATTCTGGAGGCTGAACTGTCTGGTCTCCGAGCTGAGCTGCCGCAGATAACAACTTCCCAACCGCAGCTCGAGGAAGAAGCAGCTCTATTGGAGGGGCAGGTGGCATCCTTTCGGGACGAGTCTGTTCGACTGCAGGAGGAGGAGGCTCGACTTCATGAACTAGGGGCCGCCCCCTATGTGGGTCTTCTGGCCTTCGAAGACATCTTCCGGCGGCCATGAATCATTTCTTTTCTTTTTTCTTTTGTCTTCTATTGTGATACAATGTCTCCTCGGGGACCCTCTATGTACTCCCTTTTTTAATGAAAAGGACTCTTTGGCTCTATATGTATCCATCTTCTTTTTTCTTTTGCATGTGATTTTATCACTGTGGGAAGTGGGGTAGTGGTTTTAGCAGTCCTTCATGCGAATGACTCGTACTAGGCAGGAGAGCGTCCACCCCTTCATAGAAAGGATGGGGGACTCGCTCCACCGCGTGACGGCATCCGAGGAGGTGCTTAAACCGAATTCTGTTGGTAGCAGCAAACGTCCTTCTTGGCCATATGTGCCGCGGGGGAGACAACTTGCAGGAATATGAATAAAGAGGTTCCATCAGAGTAGACGTAAGGTCTAGACTGGGCAGAGGTTATAGCAGGCGGGACATTAAAGGGTGTATAGTTTTCATCAGGACAGACGTAGGGTCTAAACTGGATAGGATTTCATCATTGATCGGGCGAGGTGCCGGTCGATCAATAGCTGGTTCCATCATCGATATTGGGCTCATATCGAGGCAAGGGAGCTTCATAGGTTTATCAGAATAGACTAAAGGTCTAAACTGGCAGGATTTCATCATTGATCGGGCGAGGTGCCGGTCGATCAATAGCTGGTTTCATCATCGATATTGGGTTGATATCGATGCAAAGAAGAGTTGAAGTTTCATCAGAATAGATGAAAGGTCTAAACTGGGTAGGGTCCTATCATTGGTCGGGGAAGGTGCCGGTCGACCAGTAGCTGGTTTCATCGTCGATATTGGGTTTATATCGATGCAAAGAAGAGCTCAATTTTCATCAGAATAGACGAAAGGTCTAAACTGGGTAGGGTTTCATCATTGGTCGGGCGAGATGCCGGTCGACCATTAGCTGGGATGTAGGTAGAGGTGTAGGTCTTGTCAGGATAGACGTAAGGTCTATTCCAGCAGGTTCTATCGCGGGTGGGACTTGGCCAAGAAATACATAGGTTTCATCAGGATAAGCGTAGGGTTTATCCTGGTAGGGTTTCATCGTTGATCGGGCAAAGGGGCCGACCGATCAAGGGAAGGTTTAGGAGTTTCCATCAGGACAGACGTGAGGTATGAGCTGGACAGGCTTCATCAGAATGGTGATGGGTTTCATTGTTGGTGGGACATGTGAAAGAGGGTATGTAGATTTAATCAGGGCAAACGTAAGGTCTGTCTCAGAAAGGATTTATCATCGGTGGTGCATAGAGCCAGATGACCGACGGAAGGCTTCATCAATAAAGGGGAGGTAAAGGTAGCGTGCCGGTTGGCATGGAATTTTGAATTACCACATTACTGACCCAAGTGCCCTATCGGGTTTTCACCGGAGTCAGCCCCCTCTTGATTTTGCCCACGCGCCCTTTCGGGTTTTCACGTGACGGGGTACCCGATTTTGCCTGCAGTGCCCTTTCGGGTTTTCACCACAGCTGGGTTTTAGCCCTTTTTGCCCTTGTCCAGAATGCCTGAACAAGTCTGGCTGGGTATCTCTATTTTCAACCCCATTTTTTTTATACTTTCTTTTTGTCATTTTCTTTCTCTTTTCCTTTTTCATTGTCTTTTCTGGGACCAGAACTTTCATCCTATGGACCATGGCGCCATATGTTTATTGTGGACACACGATCATTGATGTGGGTGCTAACATCAATGCAAAGGGAAGTAGGGTTTCATGATCTATCCAGACGAAAGGTCCGAATCGATTTAGAGGATATAAGTAGCAGCTCGGGCACGAGGCCGCTTGCTGAGAACATGAGTTTCATCGTTAATGTGGGGTTAAACATTAACACAAGGGAATAGAGTTTCATGATCTATCCAGACGAAGGGTCTGAATAGATTCAAAGAGCAGGGTTGTGCTATGTCAGAGCGGACGGAAGGTCCACTCTGGATGGATTTTAGCGTCGATCAGGCAGCGTGCCAGCCGACCGATAGCAGGTTTCATCATTGGTATTGGGTTCATATCAATGCAAGGATTTCATAGGTTTCATCAGGATAGACGTAGGGTCTAGCCCGGATAGGTTTCATCGCTGATCGGGCAGTGTGCCAGTCGATCGGCAGCGAATTTCATCATCGGTATTGGGTTTATACCAATGCAAGGATTTCATAGGTTTCATCGGGATAGACGTAGGGTCTAGCCCGGATAGGTTTCATCGCTGATCAGGCAGTGTGCCAGTCGATCGGCAGTGAATTTCATCATCAGTATTAGGTTTATACCAATGCAAGGATTTCATAGGTTTCATCAGGATAAACGTAGGGTCTAGCCCGGACAGGTTTCATCGCTGATCGGGCAGTGTGCCAGTCGATCGGCAGTGAATTTCATCATCGGTATTGGGTTTATACCAATGCAAGGATTTCATAGGTTCCATCGGGATAGACGTAGGGTCTAGCCCGGACAGGTTTCATCGCTAATCGGGCAGTGTGCCAGTCGATCGGCAGTGAATTTCATCATCGGTATTGGGTTTATACCAATGCAAGGATTTCATAGGTTTCATCGGGATAGACGTAGGGTCTAGCCCGGACAGGTTTCATCGCTGATCGGGCAGTGTGCCAGTCGATCGGCACTGAATTTCATCATCGGTATTGGGTTTATACCAATGCAAGGATTTCATAGGTTCCATCGGGATAGACGTAGGGTCTAGCCCGGACAGGTTTCATCGCCGATCGGGCAGTGTGCCAATCGACCAGCAGCAGGTTTCATCACGGCGGGACGTAAAGAAATATGCAGATCTAGTCGGAACAGACGTAAGGTCTGAACCGGACCGGTTTCTTTGCCGATCGGGCGGCGAGCCGGTCGACCAAAGGTGGGTTTCATCATCGGTATTGGGTTTATACCAATGCAAAGGAATTCATAGGTTTCATCAGGATAGACATAAGGTCTAAACTGGACATGTCTTTTCATTGATCGGGCGGGGTGCCGGTCGATCAACGGTGAGTTTCACCATGGTGGGACTTTGGATAGGGTGAATGAGGGTCTCATCAGGATAGACGTAGGGTCTATACTGAGTGGGTTTAATCGTTGATCTGACAAGGTGCCGGCCGATCGACGAGGAGTTTATGGTGGGAGATGAGGCTTTCTTTGTGGTTACCACATTACTGACCCAAGTGCCCTTTCGGGTTTTCATCGGAGCCAGCCCCCTCTTGCTTTTGCCCACGCGCCCTTTCGGGTTTTCACGTGGCGGGGTACCCGATTTTGCCTGCAGTGCCCTTTCGGGTTTTCACCACAGCTGGATTTTGGCCATTTTTGCCCTTGTCCAGAACGCCTGAACAAGCCTGGCGGGGTATCTCTATTTTTTAACCCCATTTTGTCTCTTCTTTTTCTTCTTCCCTTTTTCTTTTTCTTTTCTTCTCTCTCTCTTCTCTTTTTTTTTTAGAGAGTGACAGGTCAGAATGTTATTATATCACGATAAGGGGTGACTTGGCTAGGGTTGAGTGCCGCTAGATCAAGGAAGGGTAGCTCGGCTAGGGCGGAGTGCCGTTAAACTAAGAAAAAGGTAGCTTGGCCAGGGCGATGTGCCACTAGACCAAGAAAAGAGGGTAGCTCGGTTAGGGCGGAGTGCCGCTAAACCAAGAAAAAGGTAGCTTGGCCAGGGCGGCGTGCTGCCAGACCAAGAAAGAGGGTAGCTTGGCTAGGGCGGAGTGCCGCTAAACCAAGGAAGAGTAGCTCGGTTAGGGCGGAGTGCCGCTAGACTGAGGAAGAGGGCAGCTTGGTTAGGGCGGAATGCCGTTAAACCAAGAAAAAGGTAGCTTGGCCAGGGCGATGTGCCGCTAGACCAAGGAAAGAGGGTAGCTCGGTTAGGGCGGAGTGCCGCTAAACCAAGGAAGAGTAGCTCGGTTAGGGCGGAGTGCCGTCAAACCAAGAAAAAGGTAGCTTGGCCAGGGCGGTGTGCCGCTAGACCAAGGAAAGAGGGTAGCTCGGCTAGGGTGGAGTGCCGCTAAACCAAGAAAAAGGTAGCTTGGCCAGGAAGGAGTGCCGCTAGACCAAGGAAAGAGGGTAGCTCAGTTAGGGCGGAGTGCCGCTAAACCAAGGAAGAGTAGCTCGGTTAGGGCGGAGTGCAGTTAAACCAAGAAAAAGGTAGCTTGGCCAGGGCGGTGTGCCGCTAGACCAAGAAAGGGTAGCCTTTGTCCGATTACTCGGGGAATGTTGGTTGTGCTGGATGATACATCTTCAGATGTCTTCCGTTGAGTGGCGAGAATTGGATTTCCCCTCGATGGTTAACATCCACGTAGGCCCCTCCTTCGTAGACCCTCTGTATCACATAAGGACCTTCCCAGTTAGCATTCAGCTTTCCTTTTGGGTTAGACGCCATGACTTCTTTTTTCTTGACCATGACGAGGTCACCTTTCTTGAATTCTCGTCCTCTTACGAGTTTGTTGAATGCAGTGGCCATGCGGGCCTGATACATTTGGATACTCTTCTGGGCTCAGAGGCGCTTCCCTTCCAATTCAGCCAGTTCTTCTAGTCTTCTTTCTGCATTGGTCTGTTCGCCACGGGCCAGGCCATATTGGACTGCCACTCTGAGTGACGGGACTTCCAGCTCTAGCGGAACCACTGCCTCTGAGCCGTATACCAGCGAGTATGGTGAGCACCCTGTAGGTGTCTTGAAGACGGTGCGGTACGCCCACAGAGCTTCATACATTTTTTCTTCCCAGTCCTTCTTAATGGAACTGACGACTTTGGCCAGCAAGATGCAGAGAGTCTTGTTAAAAGCTTCTGCCAATCCGTTTGCCTGTGGATTGTAAGGGGTGGAAGTCCTCCATTCGATTTTATACTTCTCAGCAAGCCGATAGACCTTCTGATTTCTGAAATGACTTCCATTGTCAGATATTATTCGGCTGGGGATCCCGAACCGGAAGATAATGTTCTGCTTGATGAATCTGGCGACCAGTTCACCAGTCACCTCTTTTAATGCTATAGCCTCCGCCCATCTGGAGAAGTAATCTGTTATGGCCAGTATGTACTTATGTCCGGCCGAGGAAGTCAGCAGTGGCCCGACTACATCAGTTCCCCATTGTGCAAATGGCCAGCTGGGAACTGTAGGGTGCAGAGTTGTAGGAGGCCTTCTAGGCACAGTAGCATGCTACTGACATTTCTGGCATGACTTTGCAAATTTACAATAGTCTTCAAACATGGTGGGCCAATAGTATCCCAGCTTCTTGATTTCTATCTTCATCATGGGACCGGCCTGGTGGGCACCTGCTGTCCCAGCATGTACTTCTTTCATTGCTTGCCAGGCTTCCTCAGTGGACAGACAGCGGAGTAGAATCTTCTTGCGCGCATCTGCCATTATTCGGAACAGAGTCCCATTTCTGAATTCATAAGAATCTTTGATTCTCAGAAGTTTCATCTTCTCTTCTCTTTTCTGCGGTAGCTGTTGGTGCAGGAACCACTGTAGCAAGTGCTGTCTCTAGTCAGATGCATGTTCTGTGCTAACAGTAGCGACTTCTTCTTCTTCGGGGCACCCTTAAAGCATACTGGGGACTTGGCGCCGGTTCATAACAACAATGTTCAGTGTCTCATTTGGCGGGACTGCTAGTGAGCTGTGGACGCACTTTTTGTTTAATAAAATCGTTGTTTATTTGTTTATTGGCGTTTATTAAGTGCGTGGGCGTGCCAGTCACAAAGTGACGATTTATTGTGCGCTCGATCTGACTAATCAGACGATTGTGTAGTTCGTGTCGGGACCGAAACCCGCCGTGCCGTAAAGGCCACGACGTTATTTACATCCCCCATACGGGGGAACACCCTTGATTGATTGCCGGGAATAAGGGGCCTCATGGCCAAAAAAAATATATCGAGAGAAACAAGCCGATAGCGGTCTCGAATCAGTCGGAAAGCCCTATGTCTAGGGAAACAAGCATTCGAAATATGTCGGTCACTCAGGGGACCATTTCGATATTCGGACGAGCGTCCGGCTTTAGAGAATCGTGATCATCACGGGGAAAACGGGAGCATATGTATGCCGGGGTACGGCGAGTTTATTGTTCAAAGGGATAGGAGGCATTCGGTTGAATCCCGGTTAGAGCGGTCGGAAACCGATAAGTTTGTTCGCCCGGTGCAAGACCAAGCTATGACCATACTGCGGTGGGCCCCCCGCGGTCGAAGTCGGGCTCGCGTGGGCATCATTAATATTTCCGGTGCCGAAGGGCAGCGGGAAAGTGTCCCGGGACTAGATTCCGAAACAAAGATTTGTACAGAGATAGCCGACTATAGGCCTAGGATGTGGGTCAGGCGATGACCATGGTTGGGGCGAACCCGAGGTCCAGATGTGACTCACGAAGGTCTTATTGATGTTCCCGCACGTAGGGTTCGGGGAGGACGAGGGCCGTCTCGTTCCATTCGGATTTTGTCGGTCATACACAGACTATTTTATGTTCGGACAAAGGTCCGTATTGAAGACGTAAACGGAAATAAACCCGTACAAATGTCTGCCGTGAGTACGGCAAGCTTTAATGCAAGCACGGGATTCGATCCCGGGATATACATCGGTCACTAACGAACCATTCAGTATTCGGACGTGAGTTCATGTTCGAAGCATCGACGACCATGACAAAGACATACCGACGGTACGGCACATTTCCTGTGGGTGCGGGATTGGATCCTGGTGAAGATGGGTCAAGCCGATGATCTATTGGCCCGAGGTGGTTGCGGACTATGGCCATATCGGGGTTTCCGAGGACCACGTCTGATGCCACGGGGCGTCATTACCTCTCTCTTCACGCATAGTCTTGGGAAACGAAGGTTCCAAGGTATACGTGCGTGTCGGTCGGACCATTCGTTGTTCGTACGTGAGTCCATGTTTGAAGCATCGAAGACGATGATAAAACCGTGCAAATGTCTGCCGTAGACACGACAAGTTTAATGTGGGGTTGCGGGATTAGATCCCGGGAGAAGCGGGTCGAGTTAACGAACTATTGGCCCGAGATGTGTTCGGATCATGACCATGTCGGAGGTTCCGAGGTCCACATCCGATACCACAGGGCATCATCAATTTTCTCTTTGCACCCAGCCCGGGGGTGTGAGTGGTTAAGTGCGAAGCCCGAACTCACCAACGTGCGCCCTCGCACGCGGATCGACCTACGCGGTCAGGTCGCGGGGTTCAACCTGCCCGGTCAGGTCGTGGGGGTCAAGGGGGCAACGCCCCTTGCGGGGGTTTCCGGGGGTAGCGCCCCCGGAACAAAATTTAGATTATGGAACGGGAGAACTTTTGATTAGTTTTATTCATTATCTTCAAGTCTTTTCTCTCGTTGGTTAATCATTCTTTCTCTTTTGGGCACGCCGGATTAAGGAAGCAAAAGGGGGCGCCGGATAAGGGGATGCCAAGGGGCGCGCCGGTTAAAGAGAATGCCAAGGGGGCGCGCTGAGATAGGGAGTGTAATAGGGCGCGCCGGTTAAAGGAAAGTGGGATGCGCGCCGGTTTAAGGAAGCCAAAGGAGCGCGCCGGATAAAGGGATGCCAAGGGGGCGCGCCGGTTAATGGCCAAGAAGCAAGAGGGGCGCGCCGGATAGGTGCAAGGAAAATAAAAGGGGGTTTTGAGTGTGAAGCTAAACCGGCGCGGGGGGGTACCGCGCCGGATTAACCCACGCCGGATTAGGAGCACGCCGGGATAGCCTCTGTGTGTTTTCTTTCATTCTTTTATGCTCTGTTTCTTGTTTCTTTCACCTGTGGGTTGATTTGTTGATTAGTTTGTTCATCAAATTGATAGATTAAGTTTATGGAGAGGAAGTTTAAGTGTTTTAGTTGTCTATTAAGGTGGATTAGCATGAAAATATGAATGTTTTATTAGAAGTGTTCATTGTGCAGGGTTGTTCAGTTTGAGTTGGATTTCAACAGAGGGGGGGGACTTTCTGAGTTAGGCAGCTCTTAGCAGGAAGAAGCCTAGTCTGTTCACTTCTGTGTGCGTTCGTTCTTATGTGTTCTTCGCCTGGCAACATTTGGGCAGCATCTCCCCCGGACTAAGGTTTTGCCAGAGAAAAAGGGAGGGACACCAAATGGATTACTCCAGGGTGAACCTCGAAACTCGGAGTGAGGCCTCCGTTAACCCGTAAGCGCTTGTGGAGGCTCGAGGGCTAGCCTTCAAGAGTCTCAGCAGCTCACGGGTGATGATTTTGTAGGCGGGACGAATGTGTGCCACGAGAGGCTTTAGATGTTCATCCCTTCGATGGGTTCCCCTGAAGGCCGTGCCACAGAGAGGCAGGTCTCCAAGGTCCCTGGATGACAAGAGAACCGGGAGAAAGGGGAGGAGATCAAGGCAGTAGAACACTACTCATGTCCATCAACAATCATTCCTTTTATTCATCCGCAAGGGAAAGGGGGGAAAGAGATACAGGAGGGGATCTACCCCGAAGCAAGGAAAAAAAACATCAGAGAAGGAGAAAAGAAATACATCGGTGGGGGAGGGGGAACGGAGCACAAGCTCCTTCCCCTCCGAGCTCACCTCTCTCCTCTCACGCTCGATCTCTCTTTCTTTCTTCACCTCTCTGGCGTGGATGGGTGGAGCTTCCTCCTCTTCGGGTGGCCTTCTCTTCTCTCTTTTTCTTCTTCTATTCACTGCACACAGCCGAGGAGGTTCCCATCGTCCGTCTCTCTTCTTCTTTCACCCACCTATATATAGGACATGTTGCGTTCCTTGTAGAAATGGCCAGTGGGGGAGAATTCCCGCCACCTCTGCCTTGCTCGCAGCAACGCTGGGAGTTGACTCGTTGCGTTGGATGCCGCTGGTTCGCGCCGTACGCTGCCATTCATCCGAGGACAGGATGTTCGTAGGTTTGTCTGGAGATATACTACTGCTGCCACCGTCGGTGCTAGCCTCTGCTGCTACCACCGTTGCGCTGTCGAGTTAGGGTGTGCACAGCTCTGCGATCTTTAAATGGCTATGGGACGAGCATTGAATGCCACTGTTCTTCTCCTCTCTGGACTGCGTGTGAGATTCATCCGGAAACAGAGCATCAGAATATAGATGGGATGGCCCTTTGGTTAAAACGGTGCGGAGTTGTGCGCGCCGGTTTAATGCCAAGCAAGGAGGGGCGCGCCGGTTTAATGCCAAGCAAGGGCGCGCCGGTTTAAGGCCAAAGCAAAGGCAAATGGAAAAAAAATGGGGCACGCCGGATTAAGATGTTGAAGGGGCGCACCGGATTAAGATGTTAAAGGGGCGCGCCGGTTTAGAGCGCGCCGGTTTAAGGCCCTTTCGCGTCGTTTTAAGCCTCGAATGGATTCTTTTCGAAGTTGAGGCCGTTTGTATGAATGTTGGCATTCCCAGCATGTTCTGGTCGCGATGTATGGCCTCCGTAATATTCTGTTCGCAGCCTCCGGGACTCGGTCCCAGACTTTGCGTGACTCTCGGTGTGTGCCGAGACTGTGCCGGAGTTCCCGACATTTCTTTGATTCAGCTCTCAACATGGCCGGTCGGAGCGTTGTAGCTGTATCTTCTGCTTAGGGGGGCTTCCTTAGCGGGTAGCGGACCACCAAGCGAGTTCTCGTCCTGATCGGGCGAGGCATGAGGTTTCTTCGGCATTTCTATCTTCGGCTTGCTCTCGAATGTCGAGACGTGCATACTGTATGATCCTCATCGACATTTTTGGTGTCCACCAATGCCCCCCACTCGTGGGCGGCGCAAGCGAGGGACGAGTGCGCGGGGCCCGCGAGTGTAGAGTTCTTCGACAAGACGTCTGTTCTTCCGAGCCAGTAGGATGCTGTTCCGGTGCAAATTCACAGGAAAGCGCTCACTCCTTCAATGAAGGGATGAGGGAACCGCTTCACCGCATACGCACGTGGACTGAGATGTCAGAGTGGGAGTTTAGTCATCGACATGGGGTGAATACCGAAGCAAGGATGAAGGGTCTATGCGTCATCTTAGGCAGGAGGCCTAAAACGACTTAGATGAGGCCAATCCCAAGGGGGAGTTGGTGACTCGCGCTGGGTTTAGGAGAATTGTTCATTCATCGACTCGGATGGGAGGTCCAAGCCGAAGGTTTATGAAAGGGCTCCGATGGAGTGAAAAGGACTTTATGCATTCCGGTGGAACGTTCGAAGTGAAGGGTTTATTTGCTGGTGCCGACAGGGTGTCGGGAGCTGATGTGGTCTATTCATTGGCACGGGGTGAGTGCCAAGGCAAAGTGGTCTTTTCACTCATTGACTTGGACGGAAGGTCCGAGCCAAGCAAAGGGGGTTTCTCTTCTTTTTTTGTTCATTGACTTGGACGGAAGGTCCGAGCCAATCAAAGAAGTTCTTCTTCTTCTTTTTTTTTTCCTTCTTTTTTTTTTATTCATTGACTTGAACGGAAGGTCCGGGCCAAGTAAGAAGGCTCTATCTCTTTTTATTCATTAGCTTGGACGGAAGGTCCGAGCCAAGCAAAGAAGTTATTTTTGTTCATTGACTTGGGCGGAAGGTCCGAGTCAAGCGAGAAAGTTCTTTCCTTTTTTTGTTCTTCTTTTTTTTTATTCGTTGGCTTGGATGGATGGTCCGAACCAAGCAAAGGAGGTCTCTTTTTTTGTTCATCGACTTGGACGTAAGGTCCGAGCCAAGCAAGAAAGTTCTTTTCGTTCATCGACTTGGACGGAAGGTCCAAGCCAAGCAAAGGCGTTCTTTTGCCCATCGACTTCGACGGAAGGTCCAAACCAAGGGTTAATTCGTCGGTGGGACTGGGAGTTGTGATATTGAGGTGGTTTATTCATTGCCAAGGGGTGAGTGCCAAAGCAAGGGTCTTTTGTTCATGGAACCAGACGAAAGGTCCAGGCCATTGGTTTATTCATCGATGCCGACGGGGAGTCGGGGACCGACGTGGTTTGCTTGTCTCTTTTTCTCTTCATTAGTGCCGACAGGATGTCGGGAGCTGAGGTAGTTTACTCTTCTCTTCTTCTCTTCATCAGTGCCGACGGGGTGTCGGGAGCTCACCTGGTTTATTTGTCTCTTTGTCTCTTCATCAGTGCCGACGGGGTGTCGGGAGCTGACCTGGTTTGTTAGTTTCTTTGTCTCTTCGCCAGCGCCGACAGGGTGTCGGGAGCTGACCTGGCTTGTTTGTCTCTTGGTCTCTTCGCCAGCGCCGACAAGGTGTCGGGAGATGACCTGGCTTGTTTGTCTCTTTGTCTCTTCACCAGCGCCGACAGGGTGTCGGGAGCTGACCTGGTTTGTTGATCTCTTTGTCTCTTCGTCATTGCCGATAGGGTGCCGGGAGCTGACCTGGTTTATTGGTCTCTTTGTCTCTTCGCCAGCGCCGACAGGGTGTCGAGAGTTGACCTGATTTGTTAGTCTCTTTGTCTCTTCATCAGTGCCGACAGGGTGTCGGGAACTGACATGGTTTATTTGTCTCTTCTTCTCTTCATCAGTGCCGACAGGGTGTCGGGAACTGATAGGGTTTATTTGTCTCTTTTTCTCTTCATCAGTGCCGACAGGGTGCCGGGAGCTGACGTGGTTTGTTCATTGGCATGGGGTTAGTGCCAAAGCAAGGGTCTCTTTGTTCATGGAACCAGACGAAAGGTCTGGGCCACTGGTCTTATGCGTTGGTGGGACTGAAAATATTTTGATCTCCGGCGGGACTTGACGAGTCGACATCCCTCGGAGGCTTTGATGATGATTTTTCTCTCTTCTTTTTTTTTCTCTTTTTTTCCTCTTCTTTTCCCTTCTCTTTTTCTTCTTCTCTTCTTCTCTTCTTCTTCTCTTTTTTCTTCTTCTTTTCTTTCCCTTCTTTTTCCTCTTCCCTTCTTTTTTTTCTTCTCCTCTTTTTTATTTTTTTTTTGAAAAACTTTGGATAGCTATCGGCACAGACGCCGATAATGAGATAGCTGTCGGCTAAACGCCGATGATGACATAGCTGTCAGCTCAGGGGCCGATAATTGAAAAATGAGCCACGAGGGCAAAGGGGAGGGTTTATTCCTTTAACGGTCTGGACGGTGGGTCCAAATCAAAAGGGGTATTCGTCACCCGAAGGGACGGAGAGAAGAGTTGGTTCATGTAGCGACCTGAACGGGAGGTCCAAATCAAAAGGATTGTTCGTGACCCCGAAGGGATGGAGGGGTGGTCAAGTCGCTGACACGGGTTAGTGTTAGTGCAAGGAAAAGGGGATGATTCCTTACCCGAATGGCAGGCTTGGGCCAGGGTGAAAGGTTGTTTCATTCTTTAATGCGCCGGGGGCACCAGCTGTATGGAGGGTCTTTCAATTCTTTGGCTGGACGGAAGGTCCGAACCAGAGTAGAGAGAATTCTTTTTATTCTTCGGCTGGACGGTAGGTCCAAGCCAAAGTGAAAGGATCTTTTTGTTCTCTAGCTGGACGGAAGGTCCGATCTAGAGTGGAGAGAATCTTTTTTGTTCTCTGACTGGATGGCAAGTCCGAGCCAAAGTGAAAGGATCTTTTTATTCTCAAGCCAGACAGAAGATCCGATCTAGAGTCGAAAGAATCTTTTATTCTCCAACTGGACGGCAGGTCCGAGCCAAAGTGGAAGGATCTTTTTGTTCTCTAGCCAGATGGAAGGTCCAATCTAGAGTGGAGAGAATCTTTTTGTTCTCTGGTCGGACTGAAGGTACGATCTAGAGTGAAAGGGGTCTGTTTGTTCTCTGACCGGGCGACATGCCTAAACCAAAGTAAAAGGATTTGATGTTCTTCAATGCGCCGGGAGTACCGGCTGTAAAAGTGGGCCATGAGGGCCGGAGTTGATGTTGCAGAAGTAGGCCGCAAAGGCTGCAATTGGGGAAGCTGGCTATAGAAGCCAAAGTTGGGAGGTTAGCAGGCCGTAGAGACGGGAAGTAGGCCATGGGGGCCAATGGTTGGGTTGCACGAGCCAGAACTGGGAAAGTAGGCCACAATGGCCAAAATTGAGTTTATTATTTTTTATTATTATTATTTCCTTTATTCAAGCATGCATGCATCCATCAGCAAGCATAACATAAATACATATAAGGTAGCTCCCTCTATAGGGGATCGGATAGGGACAACGCCCATAATTCGCAAATGCAGTGCGGTCCACGAGGCATAATTGAGAGGTGGTGCACCCATCAAGAGGATATCACATGTCTTGCATGCACAGCTTAAATTCACGCATTTTACCTGAGGTAATTCTCTGTAGCGTGGCAGTGTAAATGTGTGAGCAAAGAGCCCTAACCGTAGGGATATGCCGGTTTTCCTAGTGACACTCGAGGATCACTCTAGCGCCTACACATTAGTTTCAGGCTTTCGACTTTCGGTAGCTTCACACAGCCCCCATCTGTTTATTTTGGTAACAGATTTCACCGTTCGACGCGTGTCTCCTCATGTGTCTCAATGGGGATTCCCGGCTACTAGGATCTATCCTTATTATAATTCTATTACGGATTTCACCGTTTGACGCGAGTCTCCTCATGTGTCTCAATGGGGATTCCCGGCTAATAGGTTTCATCCTTATTATAATTCACTTCGCCATTTCGCGCGAGTCTCCTCATGTGTCTCAATGGGGATTCCCGGCTAATAGGTTTCATCCTTATTATAATTCACTTCGCCATTTCGCGCGAGTCTCCTCATGTGTCTCAATGGGGATTCCCGGCTACTCGGATTCACGTGTCTCTCTTCCCCTTTTTTTTTTGCATCATTTTTTTTCTCCTTTTTTTTTACAGTGGGGGTAGGCAGCTTTTTCCTCACGATTACCTTTCACGCGAGTGCAGGAATTCAAGCATCCTTAGAGTGCTAAGAAGAAATTCGGGCAATCCCTATAGTCGAAGGCTATTGAACAGATTAAGTGCTAAGTGTTGGAGCGTTGCCTCAGGTTTATTTTGTGAGTTGGGCTTAGCGGTTCAGCCATGACTCTTCCCCTTGACGTGTGCACCTGCCATAATTGGGTTCCCTTCGAGCATATGCCGTGACGCGCGCGCACCCGAAATCGGGGTGATATTATTTAGCAAGGAAACACGGTCCTAGAAAATTCCAAGGAGGTGTATTATTCTATATTAAGCAAACATGCAAGCAGGGCAGCCGAGCATTTTTTTTGGTCTCTTTTTGGTCTCCTTTTCCCTTTTTTTTTGCATAAGAACATACTGTCGTTATGTATAAGTGTAGTGGTAGTAAAAGGTATTAGTGGAGCATGCCGCGAGAACCAAAATTGGGGAAGCAGGCTACGGGAGCCACGGGGAAGCAGGCTGCGAGAGCCAGAATTAGGAAGTGGGCTATGAGAGCCGAAGGTTAGAGGAGCAAGCATCGAGAGCCAAAATTGGGAAGCAGGCCACGGGGAGCCAAAGGTTGGCAGGCCACGAGAGCCAGAATTGGGAAGCGAGCTGCAAGAGTCGGAATCGGGAAGCAGGCCACGAAGGCCAAAGGTTGGCAGGCTACGAGAGCCAGAATTGGGGAGTGAGCTGCAAGAGCTGAAGATATTGGGAAGCGGGCTACGAGAGCACAGGATAAAGGTCTCTTTTTTGTTCTCTGGTCAGGGAAGGATCCAAACCAAAGTGGATGGGCTGATTCTTTGATTCTCTGGTTGGGGAAGGTTCTGGACCAAAGTGAAAGGCTGATTCTTTGATTCACTGATCGGGGAAAGATCCGAACCAGAGTGGGAGGTTGATTCTTTGATTCTCTGGTCGGAGAAGGATCCGAACAAGAGTGAAAGGTTGATTCTTTGATTCTCTGGTCGGGGAAAGATCCGAACCAGAGTGGGAGGTTGATTCTTTGATTCTCTGGTCGGGGAAGGATCCGAACCAGAGTGAAAGGTTGATTCTTTGATTCTCTGGCTGGGAAATGATCCGGACCAGAGTGAAAGGTTGATTCTTTTTATTGGAGAGTTGTCGGCTAGGAGCCGATAATGGGGTAGCTGTCAGCGTAACGCCCCATCGGCGGAAGGGTTTTATCGATTTAACGCCCCGTCGGTAGAAGGTTTAGTCGGTTTAACGCCCCGTCGGCGAAAGGGTTTTATCGGTTTAACGCCCCATCGGCAGAAGGTCTAGTCGGTTTAACACCCCGTCGGTGAAAGGTTTGGTTGGTTTAACGCCCCGTCAGTGAAATGGTTTAGTCGGTTTAACGCCCCGTCGGCGAAAGGTTTAGTCGGTTTAACACCCCGTCGGCGAAAGGTTTTGTCGGTTTAACGCCCCGCAGGCGAAAGGGTTTTATCGGTTTAACGCCCCGTCGACGGAAGGTTTAGTCGGTTTAACGCCCAGTCGGCAAGATGGTTTAGTCAGTTTAACGCCCCGCAGGCGAAAGGGTTTTATCGGTTTAACGCCCCGTCGGCGGAAGGTTTAGTTGGTTTAACGCCCCGTCGGCAAGATGGTTTAGTCGGTTTAACGCCCCGCAGGCGAAAGGGTTTTATCGGTTTAACGCCCCGTCGGCGGAAGGTTTAGTTGGTTTCTATTTGTTGGATGGCTGAAGGTCGGAGGTAAAAGACCATGTGTGCCTCGTGACTCTTCTTTCTCTTCTTTTCTTCTTCTTTTGTGAGGAGAGGCGGGTGCGGGGACCATGTTTGCCTCGTGATCATTTCCTTCTTTTCTTCTCTTCTTCTTTTGTGTGAAGAGGCGGGTTCAAGGACCGTGTTCACCCCGTGATTGTTCTTTCTCTTCTTCTTTTATAGGGAGACAGGTGCAGAGACCATGTTCGCCTCGTGACTATTCTTTCTCTTCTTCTTTTATGGAAAGGCAGGTGCAGAGACCATGTTCGCCTCATGTCTCTATTTTGTTTCTTCTCTTCTTCTTTTGTAGAGAGACGAGTGCGGGGACCATGTTTGCCTCATGTGTCTTTTCTTTCTTCTTCTTTTCTTCTTTTGTGCGATGAGGCGGGCTCGAAGACCACGTCTGCCTCATATGTCTTTTCTTCCTTTTCTTCTCTTCTTTTGTGTGATGAGGCGGGCTCGATGATCACGTCTGCCTCATGTGTCTTTTCTTCCTTTTCTTCTCTTCTTTTGTGTGACGAGGCGGGCTCGACGACCACGTCTGCCTCATGTGTCTTTTCTTCCTTTTCTTCTCTTCTTTTGTGTGACGAGGCGGGCTCGACGACCACGTCTGCCTCATGCGTGTCTTTTTCTTTATTCTACTCTTCTTTTCTCATTAATGCTTCCACGCTGGAGTGTATTTCTCTTAACGTGCCCCCAGGTTAGGGTGTACCTCTTCTTCTATGCCCCCAAGCGGGGTGTATTCTCTCATGGCTTCTAGGCCCCCAGATGGGGTGTAACTTCTGCTTCTTATGCCCCCAGAGAAGGGTATACTTCTCTTCATTTTTTTTGGTACAGGGTGTATTTTCTGCTTCTTATGCCCCCAGGCGGGGTGTATGTTTCTCTTCATCTTCCCCCGGCACAGGGTGTATTTTCTGCTTCTTATGCCCCCAGGCGGGGTGTATGTTTCTCTTCAAATGCCCCTAGAGTAGGGGCGTGTGTTCTTCTTTTCTTATGCACCCAAGGCAGGATGGGTTTCTTCTTTACGTACCCCCGATTCGGGGTGTAACTTCATGCTTCTAATGCCCCCAGGACGGGGCGGATTTTGCTTCTTTGCTTCTGTGCCACCATGGCGGGGTGTATTTGCTTCTTGTGCACTCTGGGCATAGTGTGTTGTTTGTTTTTTTTTTTATGCCCCCAGGCCGGGGTGTGTTTCTCTTTTTGTGCACCCAAGGCAGGGCGTGTATTTCTTTCTTCGTGTGCCCCCTAGGCCGGGGTGAGTTCTTGTTTTGTATTCCGCATGGCGGGGTATGGTCTTTGCTTCTTCTGCCCCCATAGAAGGGTGTAGTTCTTCTTCGAGTGCCCCTAAACCGGGGTAGGTTCTTCTACTTCTTCTGCCCCAGGGTGGGGTATATTTCTCTTTGTATTCCCCTAAGCTGGGGTGTGTTTTTGTTTCATATGCCCCCATATCGGGGTATATTTCTCTTGCAGATACCCCTGAACCGGGGTGTATTCTTTGTCTCATATGTCCCCCGAGTCGGGGTGTGCTTTGCTTCTTGTGCACCCCAGGCGTATTCTGCTTCTTCTACCCCTCAAGGCAAGGTGTGTGTCTTTTCATATATCCCTAGAGCAGGCGTAGTTTCTTCTTCAAACGCCCCTAGGCTGGGGTGTAACTTTTGCTTTGTGCGTGCCCCCGAGTCAGGGTGGATTCTTCTGCTTCTTCGACCCCAAAGAGGGATATATTTCTCTTCATGTTCCCCTAAGCCGGGGTATAAACTTTGCTTTATGCGCCCCCCAAGTCGGGGTGGATTATCTTCATGTGCCCCCGAGCCGAGGTGTATCCTTTTCTTCTTATGCCCCAGAGCGGGGTGGATTCCCCTCTTTTTTTTTTTACCCCGACACACTGGGGGTTGTTTGCTTCTCGTGCACCCAAGGTGGGGTGTATTGTTGCTTTGATGCCCGCAAGGTGGGGTGTATTGTTGCTTCTTCAGATCCCCGTGAGTTGGGGTGTGTTATTTAAGGCTTCTATGCCCCTGTGGCGGGGTAGAGTTCTCTTCACGTGCCCCCAGGCCGGGGTGTGTTCTTTTGTGTCTTACACTCCTATGGCGGGGTGTATGAATGCTCTCTTCTAGATTTGTGGCCGTGATCGGCCTCATTGCTACAAAGCATTCCCAGATAGGGGCAGCAGGAACGTGGAACAGGCCCGGGCATGGCACCATGGACTCGGACCCTCCTAGAGTCGGGCAGGATGGCGGCCTTCTTCTTATCCTTTTTGGTCGGCGATGCTTGCCAGTTTTTTTGTCCTTTCTTTTCTTCTCTTCTTTTTTTGTAATAGACCAAAGGCGGGTACGTAGGAGAGCGCTCACCCCCTCAAGGAGGGGATGAGTGGTTCGCTCCACCGCATCAATCCCACAGTGGTAATCTTTATTCAGCATGGGTCTCAACGGATATGGCCGTACAACCCTCTCTTACCGATTCTTTCTCTTCCCTTTTTGTTTCTTTCTTCTTTTCTTCTTTCCTCATTTTCCCTTCTATTCTTCTATTCTTCTTTTCTTCTTTTCTTCTTTTCTCACTTTCTTCTTGCGGGAAGGGGGTTTGGTTTCTCCTCCCTTATTCTCTCTTTCTCTTCTCTCCTTTTCTTTTTTGCGCGGCCTTCATGATTCACGGAAGTTGCGTATGTCTCGGAGTAGCATCCTCGAGGCCATAAAGATAGTTGCACCTAGTCTGGCTTTTCTCCCCATAGGGTTGGCAAAGATAGCACCTGCAATTCATCAAAGCAGACAAACATCGTTTATTAGGAGGCCATGAGGCCCCAAATCCCGGCGAAGAGACGAAGGGTGGTTCATGTCCCACCGGGTGTGCCAGACTTGTGGATGCACTTTTTGTTTAATAAAATCGTTGTTTATTTGTTTATTGGCGTTTATTAAGTGCGTGGGCGTGCCAGTCACAAAGTGACGATTTATTGTGCGCTCGATCTGACTAATCAGACGATTGTGTAGTTCGTGTCGGGACCGAAACCCACCGTGCCGTAAAGGCCATGACGTTATTTACATCCCCCATACGGGGGAACACCCTTGACTGATTGCCAGGAATAAGGGCCCTCATGGCCAAAAAAAATATATCGAGAGAAACAAGCCGATAGCGGTCTCGAATCAGTCGGAAAGCCCTATGTCTAAGGAAACAAGCATTCGAAATATGTCGGTCACTCAGGGGACCATTTCGATATTCGGACGAGCGTCCGGCTTTAGAGAATCATGATCATCACAGGGAAAATGGGAGCATATGTATGCCGGGGTACGGCGAGTTTATTGTTCAAAGGGATAGGAGGCATTCGGTTGAATCCCGGTTAGAGCGGTCGAAAACCGATAAGTTTGTTCGCCCGGTGCAAGACCAAGCTACGACCATACTGCGGTGGGCCCCCCGCGGTCGAAGTCGGGCTCGCGTGGGCATCATTAATATTTCCGGTGCCGAAGGGCAGCGGGAAAGTGTCCCGGGACTAGATTCCGAAAAAAAGATTTTTACAGAGATAGCCGACTATAGGCCTAGGATGTGGGTCAAGCGATGACCATGGTTGGGGCGAACCCGAGGTCCAGATGTGACTCACGAAGGTCTTATTGATGTTCCCGCACGTAGGGTTCGGGGCGGACGAGGGCCGTCTCGTTCCATTCGGATTTTGTCGGTCATACACAGACTATTTTATGCTCGGACAAAGGTCCGTATTGAAGACGTAAACGGAAATAAACCCGTACAAATGTCTGCCGTGAGTACATTGGATTCGATCCCGGGATATACATCGGTCACTAACGGACCATTCAGTATTCGGACGTGAGTTCATGTTCGAAGCATCGACGACCACGACGAAGACATACCGATGGTACGGCACATTTCCTGTGGGTGCGGGATTGGATCCCGGTGAAGATGGGTCAAGCCGATGATCTATTGGCCCGAGGTGGTTGCGGACTATGGCCATATCGGGGTTTCCGAGGACCACGTCTGATGCCACGGGGCGTCATTACCTCTCTCTTCACGCATAGTCTTGGGAAACGAAGGTTCCAAGGTATACGTGCGTGTCGGTCGGACCATTCGTTGTTCGGACGTGAGTCCATGTTTGAAGCATCGAAGACGATGATAAAACCGTGCAAATGTCTGCCGTAGACACGACAAGTTTAATGTGGGGTTGCGGGATTAGATCCCGGGAGAAGCGGGTCGAGTTAACGAACTATTGGCCCGAGATGTGTTCGGATCATGACCACGTCGGAGGTTCCGAGGTCCACATCCGATACCACAGGGCATCATCAATTTTCTCTTTGCACCCAGCCCGGGGGTGTGAGTGGTTAAGTGCGAAGCCCGAACTCACCAACGTGCGCCCTCGCACGCGGATCGACCTACGGTCAGGTCGCGGGGTTCAACCTGCCCGGTCAGGTCGTGGGGGTCAAGGGGGCAACGCCCCTTGCGGGGGTTTCCGGGGGTAGCGCCCCCGGAACAAAATTTAGATTATGGAAGGGGAGAACTTTTGATTAGTTTTATTCATTATCTTCAAGTCTTTTCTCTCGTTGGTTAATCATTCTTTCTCTTTTGGGCACGCCGGATTAAGGAAGCAAAAGGGGGCGCCGGATAAGGGGATGCCAAGGGGCGCGCCGGTTAAAGAGAATGCCAAGGGGGCGCGCTGAGATAGGGAGTGTAATAGGGCGCGCCGGTTAAAGGAAAGTGGGATGCGCGCCGGTTTAAGGAAGCCAAAGGAGCGCGCCGGATAAAGGGATGCCAAGGGGGCGCGCCAGTTAATGGCCAAGAAGCAAGAGGGGCGCGCCGGATAGGTGCAAGGAAAATAAAAGGGGGTTTTGAGTGTGAATCTAAACCGGCGCGGGGGGGTACCGCGCCGGATTAACCCACGCCGGATTAGGAGCACGCCGGGATAGCCTCTGTGTGTTTTCTTTCATTCTTTTATGCTCTGTTTCTTGTTTCTTTCACCTGTGGGTTGATTTGTTGATTAGTTTGTTCATCAAATTGATAGATTAAGTTTGTGGAGAGGAAGTTTAAGTGTTTTAGTTGTCTATTAAGGTGGATTAGCATGAAAATATGAATGTTTTATTAGAAGTGTTCATTATGCAGGGTTGTTCAGTTTGAGTTGGATTTC
Source organism: Amorphophallus konjac (assembly GCA_022559845.1). NCBI lineage: Eukaryota > Viridiplantae > Streptophyta > Magnoliopsida > Alismatales > Araceae > Amorphophallus > Amorphophallus konjac. The sequence continues at coordinate 274,019,215 of CM040126.1, forward strand.
AACAGAGGGGGGGGACTTTCTGAGTTAGGCAGCTCTTAGCAGGAAGAAGCCTAGTCTGTTCACTTCTGTGTGCGTTCGTTATTATGTGTTCTTCGCCTGGCAACATTTGGGCAGCATCTCCCCCGGACTAAGGTTTTGCCAGAGAAAAAGGGAGGGACACCAAATGGATTACTCCAGGGTGAACCTCGAAACTCGGAGTGAGGCCTCCGTTAACCCGTAAGCGCTTGTGGAGGCTCGAGGGCTAGCCTTCAAGAGTCTCAGCAGCTCACGGGTGATGATTTTGTAGGCGGGACGAATGTGTGCCACGAGAGGCTTTAGATGTTCATCCCTTCGATGGGTTCCCCTGAAGGCCGTGCCACAGAGAGGCAGGTCTCCAAGGTCCCTGGATGACAAGAGAACCGGGAGAAAGGGGAGGAGATCAAGGCAGTAGAACACTACTCATGTCCATCAACAATCATTCCTTTTATTCATCCGCAAGGGAAAGGGGGGAAAGAGATACAGGAGGGGATCTACCCCGAAGCAAGGAAAAAAAACATCAGAGAAGGAGAAAAGAAATACATCGGTGGGGGAGGGGGAATGGAGCACAAGCTCCTCCCCCTCCGAGCTCACCTCTCTCCTCTCACGCTCGATCTCTCTTTCTTTCTTCACCTCTCTGGCGTGGATGGGTGGAGCTTCCTCCTCTTCGGGTGGCCTTCTCTTCTCTCTTTTTCTTCTTCTATTCACTGCACACAGCCGAGGAGGTTCCCATCGTCCGTCTCTCTTCTTCTTTCACCCACCTATATATAGGACATGTTGCGTTCCTTGTAGAAATGGCCAGTGGGGGAGAATTCCCGCCACCTCTGCCTTGCTCGCAGCAACGCTGGGAGTTGACTCGTTGCGTTGGATGCCGCTGGTTCGCGCCGTACGCTGCCATTCATCCGAGGACAGGATGTTCGTAGGTTTGTCTGGAGATATACTGCTGCTGCCACCATCGGTGCTAGCCTCTGCTGCTACCACCGTTGCGCTGTCGAGTTGGGGTGTGCACAGCTCTGCGATCTTTAAATGGCTATGGGACGGGCATTGAATGCCACTGTTCTTCTCCTCTCTGGACTGCGTGTGAGATTCATCCGGAAACAGAGCATCGGAATATAGATGGGATGGCCCTTTGGTTAAAACGGCGCGGAGTTGTGCGCGCCGGTTTAATGCAAAGCAAGGAGGGGCGCGCCGGTTTAATGCCAAGCAAGGGCGCGCCGGTTTAAGGCCAAAGCAAAGGCAAATGGAAAAAAAATGGGGCACACCGGATTAAGATGTTGAAGGGGCGCACCGGATTAAGATGTTAAAGGGGCGCGCCAATTTAGAGCGCGCAGGTTTAAGGCCCTTTCGCGTCGTTTTAAGCCTCGAATGGATTCTTTTCGAAGTTGAGGCCGTTTGTATGAATGTTGGCATTCCCAGCATGTTCTGGTCGTGATGTATGGCCTCCGTAATATTCTGTTCGTAGCCTCCGGGACTCGGTCCCAGACTTTGCGTGACTCTCGGTGTGTGCCGAGACTGTGTCGGAGTTCCCGACATTTCTTTGATTCAGCTTTCAACATGGCCGGTCGGAGCGTTGTAGCTATATCTTCTGCTTAGGGGGGCTTCCTTAGCGGGTAGCGGACCACCAAGCGAGTTCTCGTCCTGATCGGGCGAGGCATGAGGTTTATTCGGCATTTCTATCTTCGGCTTGCTCTCGAATGTCGAGACGTGCATGCCGTATGATCCTCATCGACATTTTTGGTGTCCACATGAGCTGGCTAGCTTTGCCAGTGCATCAGCCTGGGCATTATGTCCACGGCCCACATGCTTGAGCTCAATATGATAGAATTTCGCCATAAGGCTCACAGCCTTTTGGTGGTAGGGATTCAGTTCTGGCTTTCGCACTTCAAACTCCCCTTGGATTTGCTTTATCACCAACATTGAATCCCCGAATACCTGAAGCATTTGGATACCCATGTTGAGGCTGATATGGAGTCCGATTATCAGAGCTTCATACTCGGCTTCATTATTGGTGCAGGGCTTGTTTATAGAACAGAAAGTATGCACAACCTCCCCTTCTGGTGATCTCAGCACAATACCGGCTCCGGCCCGCATTCTGGTCTTTCCATCGGAGTCCGCCTCTGTTCTAGATGCTCCATCAAAGAATAACTGCCACATAGCTGACTGAGCCTGGCAGGCTTCGAGCGTCTCATCATCGGGTAATTCAGTCCCTAGCATATCATTTTCTGGCACAGGATGTTCTGCGAAGAAATCAGCCACGGCCTGTCCTTTTATCGCCCTCTGGGGTGTATAGGTAATATCGAATTCCATCAGAATTACTGCCCATTTGCCCAACCGGCCCTTCAGTACTGGCTGAGTCAATATGTATTTGAGCGGGTCTACTGCAGATATCAATCTGACTTCATGTGACAACATATAGTGTCGGAGCTTTTTGACAGCAAAGACTAGTGCCAAGCAGGTCTTTTCTATGTAGCTGTAGCTTTCTTCAGTTCTAATCAGCCTCCTACTTAGATAGTACAAGGCGTTCTTTGCCTTCTTCATTTATCTGTGCCAGCATTGCCCCCAGGGAACAGTATGTGGCTGTGATATACAGTATCAAGGGCCTGCCCTTAATTGGTGCCCCCAGCACCGGAGGGGTCTTGAGATATTCTTTCAGCTTCTCAAAGGCTTCCTGACAGCCATCGTCCCAGAGGAACGGCACATCTTTCATCATGAGCTTGTGAAAGGGGTGGCATCTTCCCGATAGATTTGATATAAATCGTCAGATGTAGGCCAGACGCCCTTGCAGGGATCTCAACTCGTGCAGATTCCTTGGTGGAGGGAGCTCTTGGATAGCTTTAATCTTGGACAGGTCAATTTCAATGCCCCTATGACGGACAATAAACCCGAGGAATTTTCCACTGGACACGCCGAAGGCGCATTTCATAGGGTTCATTTTGAGCTCATATTTGCGCAACCTCTGGAACACTATCCTCAGGTCTTGCAAATGGTCTTCTCTTCTGCTGGTTTTCACCACCAGATCGTCAACGTAGCACTCTACTTTCTTGAAGAGCAAATCATCAAAGATCTTTGTCATGGCTCTTTGGTATGTAGCGCCGGCATTCTTGAGGCCAAAAGGCATCCTTTTGTAGTGGAATATCCCCTTCGGGGTACGGAATGCAGTGTGCACTCTGTCTTCCTCAGCAATCCAGATCTGGTTATATCCGGATGACCCATCCATAAATGATAGGGCCTCATGACCAGTAGTCACATCGATCATCACTTCAGTGATTGGTACTGGGAAGTCATCTTTCGGGCAAGCCTTATTAAGGTCCCGGAAATCAACACATATTCTGATCTGCCCATTCTTCTTCTTTACGGGCACTATATTGGCTAGCCATGTAGTGTATTGATTTTCTTCAACAAAGCCTACATCAATTAGCTTGTCAACCTCTTTGTTAATCTAATTTATTAATTCAAGGCGCATTCTCCTGGAAGGCTGCTTTATAGGGCTAGCTTCTGGGTTTATTGCCAATCGGTGCTGTGCCACATCAGAACTCAGTCCCGGCATTTCATCATATGTCCATGCAAAGCAGTCTCGGAATTCCTTCAAAAACTGTATATATTGTTCCCTGGTAGTTGGCTCCAGCAGTGCACTGAGGAATGTCGGCCTTGGCTCATCTGCGGTTCCTAGATTTATTTCTACAAGCTCATCGACGGTGGCCTGACCTCCATCTTCGACCTCGGGCGGGGCTTCTTGCAAGTCAATGAAGCCTCCCGGGATATAATCTTCTTCAGTTTCATGATTTTCTGTTTCATCATACTGGTCATCAGCAGTTGTTGGCTCATCATATACGGCCAATATTGCTGTATTCTGTTCAGTATGCCCCGAGGACGCAACCGGATCAGCAGGAAACTCGAAGACGGAGTCTTCCGCCCTTAGAGGCTCTTCTGATGCAGACTCCCTTGAGAGATCGTCATTCTGTAGAGCCCGGACTTCTTCTAGAATGCGCTCAAACTCCAGGCATTCCCTCAGCTCTTTGGCTGCTTGATCCTCATCCGGGATTCCCGTGTCGAACTTTGCTTCAGCATGGAACAGATCTTCTTTGTAAGGTAGGTCTTCCCAGAACCAATCTTTCTTTGCTTCATCAGACGTCCCCGTCTTCGGCTGACTGTCTGGGTCTTCATTGTTCATTATGGTTTGATAAATGATTTCTTCATCTTCCGAGGGGTACTTGTCATATCCCACCTCGGGAGGGTCTTCATGCTGGTAGGAGACAGATATGACATCCACCTCAGCTTCATAGTATTCTCGAAGGGTATAACCCAATCCTGGGTGCTGAGTGATCTTCCTCAGTTCTTTATTATCCCGAGGCGGATCCCATAGCTCCTGGAACGCCTTCTTTTGGGCAGCAGGTTGTAGCGATGGCATCTGCATCTTAGAGAACATCTGCGAAACCCGTCGGGTAGTATAGTCCAAGCCCGTAATCGGCACCATCTGGTTTGCAGCCTCTTCAGGGACCATGCAGTCTTGATCATCTTCCTCGACTGACTCCCCAGTGTAGAATATGGTAGGAGGCTCGCAAAAGCGAGGGACTTCCATAGTCTTCAGTGGTAGCACCGTCTGGTACTCAAGGCTGACGATGGGTTTAAATAAACCATGCGGCACCTCCACTTGTGTGTACTTTTCTTTCATTTCTTCATTGATATCATACGGGTGAATGCTAAGAGGGGTGATCCGAGCAAAGTCACCGGCATAAGAGATTTGAGCTACCTCATGCTTTTTAATATAGCCCTTTGGTGGCGGTGGAGACCAATTTCTTGCCTTCGTCGTCGGCTTCTTCTGGCTGGCCACAGCCTCTTTCTTTTCACCCTTCTGTGACACCTCGGTGTAGTAGGATGCATCGAGCATATGACACTCGAATACTTCGAAGGGATGCAGATCTGCAAACACCCTTTCTTCTTTTCCTTCATGGCAGTATTTGATGCACTGATGTAGCGTGGATGGCACTATCTGATATTCATGTAGCCACGGTCTCCCCAGCAGGGCCTTATATGTGGTGTTGGAGTCGATTACATAGAATCGTACCACGGTAGTGAGATCCCCCAATGTGAGGTTAAAATCAGCCACCCCGAGGGGCGTCTCACATTTCTGGTTGAATCCTGCAATTTTCATGTCTCTGACCTTGGTAAGCTGCAGATCAAAGTAATATTTTGGGTAGATGCGGTATGGGAGAATGTTCACGGCAGCCCCGGGATCTATCAGTATCCTGTTCAATGGCTGACAGTTCAGGGAGCCCCTCATATACAGCGGTCTGTTATGACTGGAATTCGGGATTAGCATATCATCTTCTGTGAATGTGATCGATGGCCCAGAATTCACTTCTGTTAAGAGTGCTTCATATTGTGCCGGCGACTGCAAGGCATCCACAATTGCTTGGCGGGCTTCTTCACTCAGAGAGAGGATTTCCCAGATGGAGAACCTGGTAGGGAGCTTCTTCAGCATCTTCATGATTCGACTGCCTACCCGGACATTAGACAGTCTCATTTCTTCTGCCCATCGGGGTCTTGGAGGTTCATGTGGTGCCTGTGGCCTTTGCTGCCCAGTCCCAGTTTCATTCTCTTCCTCTGTTTCCCGGGAGGCTTCTTCTGTAGCAATAGCCCCTGGCTTTGCTAGAGGGTCACTTCCTTCATTTTCTTCATGCTGCTTCTGCTTCCTAACTGCAGTCTGCTGGCATTTATTGCTTTTAGCTGGAGCAGTGTGAGCCAATTGCTCATTGTCCAAACTGGACAAGAATTCCAGGAATGAAGGAGCTTCTTCTTTCTCTTGGTACAAGCTGGCAGGGGGAGGAACCTGGACACCTCGTACCTCTGGTTCTGGGATCTGATAGGGTTGCTCCCCTCTGAATGTAATATTATGATTAGCTGGTGGTGGGCGCCCCCATCTTTTCCCAGAACGTGTTGCATGGGCTGAGGTAGAGGCCTCAGCATGGTTGGCTTCTAGCGGGGCATTTGATGCTTCAGCCTCATCATCCTCCCCGGGCAAGGAAAAGAGCACTGACAGAGTGTTACACTATACTGTCGTGACTTTCTTTCCCTTTTTGGACTTGGGCTGTCTCTTCTTCTTCTGGGAATTTGGCTTTGCCAGCTCCTGCCCCCAGAAGGGCTCAGTCTCATCTTTTCTTTGTTCTGCCTCTGGCTGCTCTTCAATTTTCAATTCTTCGAGCTGCTCCCAGAGCATACAGTCTTTTACCAGCAGGTGTTTGGACTTTTTCTGCTCATATTCATTGAGCTCATTGATATACTGCTGTAGACGCCTGGCTGCAGGACTTACTTCTTTATGTGCGGGTAGGGGAGTTTGTCTCCTCCGATTGTGAGTAGGGATCCGGAAGATTGGCCCGGTCTTAGCTGTGCGCCATACTGGCTTTACTGGAGGCGGTTCAGGCCTTGGTGTGACACCTCGAATAATCACCCCGCTGGTACTGGCTGCGGGAGCTTTCCTTATATTCTTTATGGGTTTCGTCTGCCATCCCTCCTGATCCTTCAGTGGGGTGAGGAAACAAGCTTCATAGGTATGCCTGGTACATTCCTCAACGGCTTCCTTAGGCAGCTGCTGGTAAATTGAGATCATATTGGCGGCCATTTTCCAGGGCGGAGGCTCATGTGGATGAGGCGGCTTTACCTGATAATCTCCCAGCTGCAGCTCACCCTTTTTAACCATTCCTTCCATGATATCTTTGAAGACATAACAGTCCCCAATTGCGTGCCCCAGCGCACGGTGAAATGGACAGAACAGCGGATCATCTTTCTTTGCCGCATCCTCAGGTCTCTTCGGTTCAGGCAATGTTACCTTGTTGAACTTATATGCCCAGTTAAATAGTGCGGCCGTCTTATCCTTGGGAAAAGAGTAAGCCTTTTTCATCTTGTCTCTTAGAGAGACCTTGTCTTTTCTTTCTGCTGCACCCTCAGGCGGGGGAGCTTCACTTGCCCCCTTCTTCCCCTTCTGCTGCTCGAAGGTTCTGAAATCGACGGTGTTAGCCTCAGAATGTGATGGTCGTCAATCATTAGATTTACCTTTCAGCACATTGGGAACATTGGCGGTTGGACGTTTGGACAAGAACGTCTCAACCTCCGCCACTATATTGTTTAATCGGTCAAATGTTCTGACATCTGCACCGATCATCTTTTCTAGCACCTCCCTCCTGAGGCTCTGTTTACATATCTGCACTGCATCTTCTTGATGAGGGGGTCTTCTGCATCTCATGGCTAAGTTCCTCCATCTTTTGATGTAGTCCAGTGCAGTTTCATCTTGCTTCTGCCTGGTTGCATATAGCTCTGCTATTGTGATTTCTCTTTCAGTGACATGAAATCTGTCGCGGAATTTTCTCTGCATATCAGGCCAATCAACCACCGATCCAGCTGGCAGGCTTGAATACCATTCAAAGGCTAACCCAGTAAGGGATGAGCCAAAGAACTTAAGCAGATAAGCTTCGTCGACTGCCAAGTCGCCCATGATTGTGGTGTAGTAAGCTATGTACTCTCTGGGGGAGCCCTGGCCATTAAATTTTTCGAACTTAGGCGGCTTACTGACGCCTGGAGGTAGTCTCTTAGCAGCATATTGGGGAGGATATGGCACCTTGTACACATCATAGGTACTAACATCATCGCCAGTCTTCTCAGACAGCTTCATCTCCACAATTCTTTCAATCATCAGCTTGTGGGCTACGGCTGGATCTATGTCTTCTGGGAAGAAGTGAGCTTGTTGCTGACTATGAGGAGTTGTCATCACAGTGGCGCGTAAGGTGGGCGCGGTAGGCTGTGTCTGAGACGCAGAGGGCTGAGCTACTGTTTGCTGTGGAACAGGTTGGCTCGGTGCTTTGCCCTTATCAGCCAGGAGAGGATTAGATGGGATAGCCGTCTCTGTTGAGCTGGAAGTATGCCCCACAGGCTCGGCTTGCTTGGAGACCGGTGTAGCTTCATGTCTCTCATTGAGCTGTCTTCTGAGAGCATTGATCTCCTGCTGGTATCTTCTGAACATCATCTGGATCATGGGATCCAGGGTGGACGGGATCTGTACATCTTCTGAAGTCCCTTCAGCATCATCAATGAAGGGATTATCTTCCTCTTCCGTTGTTACCACATTAACTGTCATAGTGGTGATCTTGCAGGCTTCATCATCAGTTTTCATCTTATCTTTCACCGCTTTGCCTCTTCTTGTGACAGGCCCGGGTCTGGTTGCCAGCCTGAGTAGCTCGTCCGGTTGAGTTGGTAGCATGTCTTGCCCCCTGACAAGTCCAGCCATGTTACAGGTGAAGATCTGCATCTTTCCCTTCTGCCTATAGACTTTTCTTTTTGCCTGGTCGGGGTATTTGAGTCGGTCAAAGACCGATATTCTTTCTTCAGGTTCTTCCCCACACAGGTCTTCTTTCCCATATTCGGCCCTGCGGCCTTCCCCATAATCATTGGAATCGGAGGAGGAGACTCCGAGCATCACTTCTTGTAGGGTTTCTTCCTCTTCTTCATCCACGGTGCCCAGGGCACGGGATAATCTTTGCTGACCAAGGGCAGAGTTCCCCAGGTAGTGGAAGTAGTCTTGGACTACTTGTTTCATCTCCTCTGGGTTGTGCCTTTGTGGCTCTGGTTGGAGCAGCAGTCTTTCCTGGCCTCTTTGCTGATGAGCCAGTCTTGCCACCTGAGCATTCAGATGCTCGGCTTTGGAATATCTAAATATATCAGCATGTCTGGCACAGGCTCTTGGTATTCTTGGAATGGCAGCAGCGACTGGTTCGCTTGTTCTCATTCTTTCTTCTTTCTCAAATCTTCTGTCGCCATCCTGGCAGCAGTTGGCACCAGCATCATAGTTCTTCCTTTGCCATCTTCTGCCCCCAGCCCTGGGATGGGGGACCGAGAGGTCTTGCTTTTGCTCATATTTTCTGCCCCTCATCCTGGGGCGAACAGTGGTCAGATTTCTTTCTTCATTTTATTTCTCATCTTTCTTACCCCAAGCCCTAGGGTAAACAGCAGCATCATTTCTTATGTCTTTTCCTTCTCTTCTTCTGCTTCCTGCCCTGAAGCGGGCAACAGCATCCTCGGTAGCTTTCCCCTCATCTCGAGTTGGGGCTCAGCTCTGAATCTTCTTTGGTCGCCAGACCTGTTTATATCTTGCTGGCTTGGGCGCCAGCGGCTTCCTCTCATCAGTTTCCCAGTTGGCCCTCCTGGTGGCCAGAACTTGGAACTTGTTGTCGATCTGGACGGTCGGGACAATCCTGTCCGGCCGGACTTCTCTCGGGCGACCGTTGAGGTTCACCCTAACGTCACCCATCATCATCGTCTTCCCATAATTTGAAAGACGACGGTCGGCAGCAGCATACCGGCTCCTCCGGTTAGTTCTTTTCTTCATTTGGGCAGCAGCGGGGACCGTGTCCCTTCTTTGAACATGATGAACATAGCAGGCGACGGCTGTCGAGGTCATCCTCTCTGGTAAGCTACCCTTGTTATCAGCAGTCTTCATCGGGGCACTTGCAGCAGTGCCTTGCTCGTTGTTGTCGACCTGCAGAAGGTCGGTGAAGACGAGGCCCAGGCAGTTGGGCAGCCCGACAGCAGGGGGCATCGACCCGAATGACAGCGGTACCGCCAGGTAACCCTCTCGGACATGCACATCGATCGGTTGTTGGTCGAAGCATATGGACATGATTCCAGTAGTCATTGCAGCTTCCTGAAAATAAGGAAAGCGCACAGAATCAGAAATTTGAGGGGGGCCCGCTGGGCCTCCTATTTTTGGCGTAGAGATGAAGGGAGACTCGGTCCCACCGGGCGTGCCAGACTTGTGGAACGCGCTTTTTTAGTTTCTTTTATATGTATATATATGGATTTGTTATTTATTGATTTATTGACGTGCCAGTCACCGGGGTGACAATTTTATTATGCGCTCGATCTGACTTTTAATCAGTCGATTGTGAAGTCTGAGTCGGGACCCGAAGTCCGTCATACCATAAAGGCTATGACGTTAATTACGCCCTTCCTAAGAAGGACAACCCTTGATTAAACGCCAAAAATAGGAGGAAGGTAGCGGCAAAAATAAGACTCAAACGAGAGAGAGAGTTGGTTCATCAGCAGGGCGTTAAATGGCCTGAGTGAAGCAAGGATACATCAAATGCGGAGCAAATCCGGCGGCATGTCCCCATTACCTTGGACTATGCCAGATGGGGATAGGAAACCACCCATGCAGCGGCAGGATGGGATCCGTAAAAGATCGGGTATATCTAACCCGGAATCCGGATAAGGACCGGTGCGACATGACACACCCTTTGCAGGCGCGATGTCTTATTGATATCCCCCTTCGGAAGACCATCGGAGAACATGCAAGGGCAGAACTCCGTGGGCCAGCGGGGTTAGGAGAGAATACCATGATCACTCAAGGTGATGTGAATGAATTTTGGCAGCATATCCCCTTTATCCTGGATTATGCCAAGAGGAGATAAGCCATCATCCACGGGATGCCGGGATGAAAGCCGGAAAAGAAGGGGGGCACCAGGCCCGGGGCCATCCCCCACATCCATAGCATCGATTGATGTTCCTTCGGAACCCGTCGGAGCACATGTAGTGACATAGCCCTTTAGGTCCATAAGGTTATAAAGAAATCCGGATCGGAACAGAACAATGTAGGGGAGGTCCTCCCCATTGATTTATTTCCTGAGGGATGCCAAATGCTCTCTGTATATTCCTCGGGTGGGTACAACATGGGGATCAAGGTTCAGACCAAGAAGAAAGAGGTTCTCGGCGTGAGGGTTCAGAAATATGGCATGGCTTCTCGGCGCGGGCTGAAGGGAGTTCCCAGCGCGCCACGAAGGGGGCTCTCGGCATGTGCTGAAAGGGGGAAGATGAGGATCTCGGCGCGAGAGTTCCCGGCGCGCTGAGGGCCGTGCCGGGAGCTATTCACGGTGCCGGGAGAGTTTGGCGCCGAGAAGGTGCTGGGCTTGCGGTGCTCTGTTCTAGGGATTTTTCTCAGGATTCAGACAGTGGCTGGGGAATGGATTCAGGAGGCAAGTGAGGAAAGAGCCAGGGGCCTACCAGGTTGACAGCAGGGGGTCACAAATGAAAGGGGTTCGAGGGATCAGAGTCACCAGGCCTTCGAGCTCTCAGGAACAGGCTTCACGCCATCAGTATTGCTGACCATCCAAGAGATCGAGAGACGACAACCTCTGATCCCTGCAATGGCCCTAGTGGCTTGAGAAATTTGAGAAGAAAATCACGGACTTTGCGACATTTAAATCATCGATGACATTGAGGGAGAGAGGGGGGAAACAAGGCCCAAAAATCCACAGTGAGGATTGGGGCTTTGTTGGCTCCGTCCCATCTTAAACAGGCGTGCGTATAAACACAAGAGATTATCAGAGTTCTAAGCATTCGAGCAATCAATGTATGCAGGGGACGACAGATACCCTGAGAAAGAGAGATAGAGAGGACAAAGCCCAGGGATCCATGGAGGTGAGGATCGGGGCTCTGTACCAACTCCCCCGAGGCTGCGAGAGGGGCAAGCAGCAGGGAGTACCTATCAGCCGCCATGACTACCGACAGACACCTAAAATCATGGACTCATCGATCAAAAATCCGCAACCGAAATGATAGCTACCACGATCATCAGAGAGGGGTGAGAGAAAGAAACTCGAGCTTCTACTCATTCCACCATCTTTATTATTCATACTTCATTGGATACAGCGAGATAACTCGGACGATAGTCGAAAGAAGACTTTGAACATCCTTCGAGTAGAAGAAATCCCACATACAAGGGTAGAAAGAATACATGAGAGAAGAAAAGAAAACCCGTTCGGAATAGCAGGAGGATGGGGGAGGGCGGAGCATTGACTCCTCTCCCTCCCCGAGCACCCCACCTTCTCCTTCTCTCGAGCTTCGCAGCAGCTTCTTCACTCGCTCCCTTTTCTTTCTCTTTTTTTCTATCTGTTTTCTGGATGAGGTTTCTTCTTTTTTTCTTTCTCTTGGTGTGTGTCCCTCTGTTCGTGATGAACAAGGGGGGGTTTATAGGCACAGCAGCCCCCTTCTCGGCATGCCCTTCCAGGCGCGCAGAAAGCGACTTCCCGGCGCGCTCTTGTCAACCGGGGAGGCTTCCCGGTGCAAAGGCTTCTCGGCGCCAGTCTTGGGCCGTGGTGAAGGGCTTTCGGCGCCATGGCCCATTTAGGCCCCCGACTCCTTTTCTTATTGCTCTACTTCTTTTTATCACTAGGCTTCAGGGACGCCTAATCTGTCTTTTCATTTGTCAGTCCTTCGAATCCGCCAGAACGGGTGAAGATCTTTTTAGTTGATGGGTTGACATAATCTTATCAGAATACTTCTGGAGTTTTCATCAGTCGATAGATTGCGATTCTTATCAGTATTGCCATCTGGGGGATGACAACACCGGACATCAGCTTGGCCGGGGAGGACCTCAGCCGGGTGGTAGCTTTAATGACGAATCTTCCGTAATCCTGGTTTTGTAGGAATCTCCGGGATCTTCTTCTCTCACTCAATCTTCCATTATGTCTCATTTCCATTCTCTGTTATATTTTAGGTCTCAACACCCATTCAACCTAGTCCAATTGAAAACTATATTTTTGAGGAACCAGTGACCCATGCATGTAACCCTATGATCTCAATTTACAATGGTCCTTGCATTCAATCATAGTGTAAAAACCATCCCGATTTACTATCTCCACTTCAACGCACTCAATGGTTAATTTAGAAACCCACATGATTAGTGGTTAATTATGTAACTAAATTTCTATTAATTACATGTTGTTCATTCCTACGCAATCTTGTTCATTCTCTTTATCATCTTGAATCATCTTTTTGGCAATTTGAGTTAACGAAAAACTTAATCCTTGGTAAATTGACATGAAATTAGGATTTCATATGATTATTAGGTTGCTGGTCAGCCACTTTACTCATGTAGAACAGCGGCCAACTTATGACCGCATATCCGTAATACGGCCCAGTATGGACCGTATGTCTTGTTCATGGGTCTTAATGTCTTCTGGACATGAGCGGCCCATAATGCACCATTCATACCGTAGAGCGGCCCACTGTCAGCCGTTCTTTCTTGACCTCGTGGACTGAGTTTTGGTCCAGTTCTTGTAATGCGGCCAGTAGTAGCCGTATGTCCTGTCACACGACACAGAAGTGACCGTATACCGAGTTTTTGATTTGATGAATCCAAGGACATGTTAGTCCTTAAATCTCATATTTATGGACAGTAATTCCTCTGATTAATTGGCCACGAATGACTAAATGTCTAGATGGATCTTGGGATCTTGTATCCAATAAATCAATGCCAATGCATCATAAGGGCCCGGTCTGGTCCTCGGGAGAGCGCCCGAAAAATTAGTGAGCCCATGGGATGTTATAATGACATTGTGAGGCATTGCACCGAGTGCATGACTAGCTTGTTGTCTATGACATAAAAACTCTTGTTACTCTTGTTACTTGATCGTGCTTGACTTGTTATCTCTTGTACTTGCTAGTGGCCATTCCTCGTTACAGTTCTTGTTACACTTGTACATGTTATTCTTGTTAAATTCTAGTTATCTTATATTTCTTGACCTTGCAAGATCTTTTATTACGTTGTTTCATTGTATCGTCATTTATTTCTTTTATTAGCATGGCATATGAAAATGTTATTAAATTATTAATCACGTAAACTTGTCTGTTATTTCCTACTGAGCGTCAGCTCATAGTTGTTGTTTCCCCCCTTTACAGGCTGTTCAGGTGATGATGCGCATACCGATGGGGAGGGGCAGGAGTGATACTTTTGAGAGTACTTGTTAGTAGATGCCGAGTTGGCATAGTTGTTTACACTAGTTATTCCTTAGAGTTGTGTTAGTACTTTATTACTTTTGGAATCAGTTATTGTATTAGAGTCAGTTTGGAAGTTACGTTTGATCGTGTTTAAACAGTTGTTAGTTATTGTAATAAATTTGTAATCTTCTTGATCAATAGATTTACTTCTTTCCATAGCACCTGTGTAATTGGTTAGTTTAGCTTGTTAATATTATTTCTAACTAGTTTCTAACTGTACGACCCGATATTCTGCGTCGGGGCGTGACAGTTTAGTTGGTATCAGAGCCCTAGGTTTCACATTCCTAGGTGTTCCTAAGTTCTAGGTTTTCCAAGTTCTAGGGTTCTAAGTGTTATCATAGGACCCCTAACCTTGTTAAGTCTAAGAACCTGACCTAGTGAGATTTGGGTAGAAACTCGGGTTAAGTTCGTATCTTAATCGTGTTATTATCTATCTTATTGAACCTAAGTAATGGCCATTGAAATGGCAGCAGATCGTGCGGAATGGTGGAACTTGCAGCGTATGGTTCAAGGCCTTACATAGGCTTTACATCAAGTTGCTCAAGCAGGAGCGGCACACCATGGCACTGGTGACTTATATCGAAACTTTCGAGGGATGAATCCGCCGAGATTTGGAGGCTCGACTGACCCTGATGAAGCCGAGCACTGGCTAGATGAGATGGGAAGGATATTCGAAGTAATGCAGTGCAGTAATCAAGAGCGTGTCCTTCTTTCAACCTTTCAACTTGAACGTGATGCAAGAACATCGTGGGATTCTGTGAAGGCTACCCTTGGTGACCAGCAAGTCACATGGGAGGAGTTCGAGGAATTCTTTAACAGCAAGTATTTTTCTGATAGAGTGCAAGAGAAGAAGGCAGCGGAGTTCACGGCTTTGAAGCAGCAAAGTCTATCCGTGGCAGAATATGAAGCTCAATTTTCTCGATTATCCCGATATGCTAACCACTTGATATCTACCGAGAAGATGAAGGCCAAGCGCTTTCTCAATGGACTGAGGCTGCATTATATCAACCAATTGGCACCAATGGAAATCTCCACTTATTCTGAGATGGTGAGGAAAGCTCAAGTCCTAGAAGATACTCTAGAAATGACGGAGAGAATCCGTGGAAAAGGTGCAAGAAAGGAACAACCTACGGGTTCCTGGAATATCAAACCTGGGTATGGCAAGAAGAGACCCATTAGTGGACCTGGTTCGTGGAGTGGTTCTGGATCGTGGAAGGGCAAGATGCCGAAGCATGAAGACAAGAAGCATGGCCCTATTGTCCCATTCAAGGGCGTGTGCAAGTTTTGTGATCATCCTGGTCACAAGATGGAGGATTGCTGGCGCAAGCTAGGCGCCTGTCTGTGATATGGAAGTAGGGAGCACTGTATCCCTGACTGTCCTCTTTTATCGGAACAAGCTACCCCGGTAAAATCACAAGGCATCAGAAAGCCGCAAGGCAAGCTCCAAACTTTGCATGCAGATGAAGCAGGAACCGCCGAAGATGGTGGACTCGTCGAAGGTACTCTTATTATACTCGACAAGCTAGCAATTGTTCTTTTTGATACTGGTGCCACACATTCATTTATTTCTCAGAGATTTGCTAAGTCTTTAGCTGTGGAACCTGTTTTGATGAATTGTCCGTTAGAAATATCAACCCCTATTGGTACTAGATCGGCAATACAGTACTTCTATCCTTCTAGTACAGTTATGATTGGTGAACAGAATTTACCAGCTGATTTAGTTTGCATGAACATGAAGGATTATGATGTAATCCTAGGAGCAGATTGGTTGGCTAGATATGAGGCTAATGTTCACTGCAGTTCTAGCTCCGTGTCTTTTACTAGGCACCCGAGACTTTCTTTTGTGGGAGTTAAGCACCATAACTCCGTATCACTTATCTCGGCTCTTCGAGCTGATAAGCTGATGAGACGAGGATGCGAGGCTTTTCTAGCCTTTGTCTGTGCAACCCCTGAGCAGCAGATTGAGATTAAGGACATTTCTGTTGTTCGAGATTTTCTTAAGGTCTTTCCAGAGGAACTACCAGGACTTCCGCCTGAGCGGGAAGTTATCTTCTCTATTGATCTCATTCCTGGCACATCTCCTATTTCCAAGGCTTCTTATCGTATGTCTCCTGCGGAACTAAGAGAATTAAAGCAACAGTTGATGGAATTGCTCGAGAAGGGTTTCATTCGTCCTAGTACTTCCCCTTGGGGAGCCCCTGTATTATTCGTCAGGAAGAAAGATGGTTCGATGAGGTTGTGCATCGATTATCGGCAATTGAACCAGCAGACTGTCAAGAACAAATATCCATTGCCGAGGATTGACGAACTATTTGACCAGATAGTGGGAGCTCAGTATTTATCTAAGATCGATCTTCGATCTGGATATCATCAGTTGCGGATTAAGGAAGAGGATATCTATAAAATAGCTTTCCGCAGCAGGTATGGTCATTTTGAATTTGTCGTTATGCCTTTTGGTCTAACGAATGCACCAGCAGCTTTCATGCAGTTGATGAACAATGTATTTCGGCCCTATCTTGATCAATGGGTCGTGATGTTCATTGATGACATCCTGATTTATTCCAAGAATGAAGAGGAGCATGCTGAACATCTAAGGATGGCATTGCAACTATTGAGAGATCATCAGATATATGCCAAGTTCAGTAAGTGTGAATTCTGGCTGCAAGAGGTGTCCTTTCTCAGACATATCATCACCAGAGAAGGTATTTCTGTTGATCCTTCGAAGGTAGAGGCAGTAAAGAATTGGGATCAGCCTACCAGTGTGACTGAAGTTAGAAGTTTCCTAGGCCTGGCAGGCTACTATGGAAGATTCATTCAAGATTTCTCCAAGATTGTGGTACCTATGACAAGATTAACCCGCAAGAAGAACAAGTTTGATTGGTTAGATGATTGTCAGCGAAGCTTTCAGACTTTGAAGGAATGTTTAACTACTGCACCTGTATTGGCTTTACCTTCTGGTGAAGGAGGTTTTGTGGTATACACTGATGCTTCATGTATTGGTTTAGGCTGTGTACTCATGCAGCATGGGAAGGTGATTGGCTATTTTTCTAGGCAGTTGAGGAAGCATGAAGAGAATTATCCTGTTCACGATTTGGAACTAGCAGCAGTCATGTTTGCCATGAAGATATGGAGGCACTACTTGTATGAAGAAACATTCACAGTGTTTTCATATCATAAGAGTCTGAAATATTTGTTTTCTCAGAAGGAACTCAACATGAGGCAGAGAAGATGGTTGGAGTACTTAAAAGACTTCGACTTCTCGATTGAATATCATCCTGGAAAAATGCAATGTTGTGGCAGATGCATTAAGCCGAAAGCCTGTAGCTAGATTATCAAGTCTCATGTTACAAGAGTGGAAGCTACTAGAATAATTAGCTAGCCTGGATCTGAATGTTGATAATGATCGGGTTATAATTGCACAGATTCAACTTAAGCCCGAATTATTGATGGAAATCAAGTCCTTGCAAGATAATGATCCCGAGCTAGTAGGGATTAAAGGAAGCTTGAGCAGCAGACTTGATTTCTTGATGGCCGATGTTGGAAGATTGTTATTCCAGGGTAGAACTTATGTACCTGATGAAGCTGGAATAAAGAACAAGATTCTGGAGAAGCACATAGATCCAGATATACCATTCATCCTGGAGGCACTAAAACGTTCAAGGATTTAAAGATATCTTTTTGGTGGCCGAACATGAAAAGGAAAGTTGCAGACTTCGTGAGTAGATGCTTGATTTGTCAGCAAGTTAAGGCTGAACATTTCAGACCGGCAGGAAAGTTGAAACCACTTGACATACCCCAATGGAAGTGGGAAAGCATTGGTATGGATTTCATTATGGGTCTACCTAGGACTCGTGGTAGATTTGATGCAATATGGGTGATTATCGATCGATTGACAAAGTCAGCTCATTTCTTACCCATTAAGTCCAAGTGGACAGTTGATGTATTGGCTGCTTTGTATTTGAAGGAAGTGGTAAGGCTCCATGGTATACCAGTCAGCATTGTGTCTGATAGAGACCCCAGATTTACTTCACATTTCTAGAAGGGACTACAAGAGTCTTTGGGTACTCGTCTGAATTTCAGTACTGCTTTTCATCCGCAGATAGATGGACAGACTGAAAGAACCAATCAGATAGTGGAAGATATGCTTAGAGCATGCATGATTGATTTCGGAGGCAGTTGGAGTGATCACTTGGCATTAATTGAATTCGCCTACAACAACAGTTATCAATCCAACATACAGATGGCTCCTTTTGAAGCATTGTATGGAAGAAGCTGTCGTTCCCCGTTATGTTGGGAGGAGATAGGTGAGAAGCAATGGCTTGGACCGGATCTTATTTCAGAATCATCACAGAACATCCATATTATCCGAGATCGGTTACTAGTAGCCCAATCAAGACAGAAGAGTTATGCCGACAACAGAAGAAGAGAATTGGAGTTTCAGGTTGGCGAGCATGTATTCTTGAAGGTCTATCCTACGAGAGGGATTCGAAGATTTGGCATTCAGGGCAAGCTAAGTTCGAGATATATTGGTCCATTCGAGATCCTGGATAGAGTGGTAGAGGTTGCTTACAGACTGGCTTTACCGCGTCAGTTGTCTGGCGTACACAATATTTTCCATGTGTCCATGTTACGGAAATATGTGTATGACCCCACTCACATCATTCAGCATGTGGATTTTGAATTGAAGGAAGATTTGACCTATGAAGAAAGACCTATCAAGATTCTAGACCAGAAGCAACAGCAACTCCGGACTCGTTCTATACCAATGGTCAAGATTCAGTGGAGTCGGCATGGAACCGAAGAAGCTACTTGGGAGTCTGAAGATACTATGCGGAAGCGGTATCCCGACTTATTCTAGGTGAGCTATCTCATTCCCTATCCTCCGTATTTAGTGCGGTGAATTTGGAGGACCAAATTCCTTAAGTAGGGGAGGGTGTAATACCCCGATTTATTTATTGAGTTTTATTAATTAAAAATTGAAATAAAATGGTTTAATGCATGAATTTCGGAATTTAATATTTAATTCCTAGTAAATAGAACTAGTGAAATTTTGACTACCTTATAAAAATCTAGAAAAATGCTAATTGGGTCAAGGACCATTATTTAACAACTTTGTCTTCTGTGGTCGACCCAGCAAAAATCCGTAATTGGGTCTAATCAGTGGATTAGGCCCAAAAGTGCACACTTATCTAACCCTTACCTAACCTTAACTTAAACCGTCAAATTAGAGCTTAATACTCAACCAAATGACCCCAAATCGGTGGCAAATGAAAGGCCATGATCTAAGCATCATTTCCCCTCTATCAATTAATCGAAAACCAAACCCTACAACGTGTAGTCGGCCGAGTTTGGTTGGGTCAAACATTTCGACGCCGTTTCAAACACTCACCTTGCATCATCGATTTCTCTCAGCTCCGAAGGCTCCAGAAGGTGTATGAGCTATAAAAATGAAGCTCTTCAACCCTAGTTTCCTTTGGTAGCAGCATCAGCCGCAGTGGAGTTCGATCTAGGAAGATCTTGGTCGATTAGTGGAGGTGGGTCGGCATCCCGTCGTCCTCCTTTCTTCATCTTTGTTCCTTCGATTGAGGTAGGCATTCTCGACCAAAATCTGCACATGAGTACATCATTTTGTTCCTCTCGACGAGATCTTTCCATTGGTAGTAAAAGCCCTAAATTTTATTAGGTATTCAGAGAGATCTCGGGGTTTTTCTGAAGTGCTGTCAAGTTCGTTCTTCAATCTAGGTTCATAAGTTCTCTCTTCGATTGAGGTAGGTTATAATAGCTCAAACTCTAATTAACATATATGGATGTAACCAGCAGCATGTTAGCTTTCATTTGACGTAGAAAGCCCTAATTTTATTGAGCATGTTTAGAGAATTTCTGATTTGAGTATGAGCATGTCTAGACTTGGTTTATGATGTGTTCTTTCAAGTTACTTTCAAGTTAAATCATGATTTCGAGTTATCAATCTTGATCCCCATATTGCATGTCATATATGATTGGAATCAACATCAAGCCCTCTTTCTTTTGATATATAAAGCCCCAATTTTCATAGACCATGCTTGGAGTATTTCGTGTTTGAGTAGAAGCATGCTAACAATTAAGTTTTCTAGTGTTCTTCCTAGATAGGTTGTGATTCGATTGATTTTTCGGTAAATTTCGTGTTCCAAACTCTTGTATTATGACCCTAGTATGTCTATCAAGAACCCAAGAGCATGGGGTTAAGATCCCAGCCCAATTAGACCCCAATTGGGTGAGCTTTCATTGATTTCCGAAGTCACGTTCGGTTCTGTGAAGGCAGGGGTCGACCCATGGGGTCGACCCATGCTCAAGCAGATTTTTACTGCCCGAGGGTCGACCCATGGGGTCGACCCATCCTGCACCGTGCGGGGGTCGACCCATGGGGTCGACCCATACAGCGGGCAGGTGGGGGTCGACCCATGGGGTCGACCCACACGGCAGAAACTGTGGGGGTCAACCCATTCAGCAGACAGTAGTCTGTCTTGCAGGGGTCGACCCCAGGGGTCAACCCATCACACAGGCAGACCCTGGTTTTTCCAAGGGTCGACCCAATGGGTCGACCCATATGCCAGCAGACCCGTTTTAGTTGTTTTTCGACCCGAGGATCGATCCGGACCGTTAGGGGATCGACCCATTCAACCTAGTCCAATTGAAAACTATATTTTTGAGGAACCAGTGACCCATGCATGTAACCCTATGATCTCAATTTACAATGGTCCCTGCATTCAATCATAGTGTAAAAACCATCCCGATTTACTATCTCCACTTCAACGCACTCAATGGTTAATTTTGAAACCCACATGATTAGTGGTTAATTATGTAACTAAATTTCTATTAATTGCATGTTGTTCATTCCTACGCGATCTTGTTCATTCTCTTTATCATCTTGAATCATCTTTTTGGCAATTTGAGTTAACGAAAAACTTAATCCTTGGTAAATTGACATGAAATTAGGATTTCATATGATTATTAGGTTGCTGGTCAGCCACTTTACTCCTGTAGTACAGCGGCCAACTTATGACCGCATATCCGTAATACGGCCCAGTATGGACCGTATGTCTTGTTCATGGGTCTTAATGTCTTCTGGACATGAGCGGCCCATAATGCACCATTCATACCATAGAGAGGCCCACTATCAGCCGTTCTTTCTTGACCTCGTGGACTGAGTTTTGGTCCAGTTCTTGTAATGCGGCCAGTAGTAGCCGTATGTCCCGTCACACGGCACAGAAGTGACTGTATACCGAGTTTTTGATTTGATGAATCCAAGGACATGTTAGTCCTTAAATCTCATACTTATGGACAGTAATTCCTCTGATTAATTGGCCACGAATTTGACTAAATGTCTAGACGGATCTTGGGATCTTGTATCCAATAAATCAATGCCAACGCATCATAAGGGCCCGGTCTGGTCCTCGGGAGAGCGCCTGAAAAATTAGTGAGCCCATGGGATGTTATAATGACATGGTGAGGCATTGCACCGAGTGCATGACTAGCTTGTTGTCTATGACAGAAAAACTCTTGTTACTCTTGTTACTTGATCGTGCTTGACTTGTTATCTCTTGTACTTGCTAGTGGCCATTCCTCGTTACAGTTCTTGTTACACTTGTACATGTTATTCTTGTTAAATTCTAGTTATCTTATATTTCTTGACCTTGCAAGATCTTTTATTACGTTGTTTCATTGTATCGTCATTTATTTCTTTTATTAGCATGGCATATGAAAATGTTATTAAATTATTAATCACGTAAACTTGTCTGTTATTTCCTACTGAGCGTCAGCTCATAGTTGTTGTTTCCCCCCTTTACAGGCTGTTCAGGTGATGATGCGCATACCGATGGGGAGGGGCAGGAGTGATACTTTTGAGAGTACTTGTTAGTAGATGCCGAGTTGGCATAGTTATTTACACTAGTTATTCCTTAGAGTTGTGTTAGTACTTTATTACTTTTGGAATCAGTTATTGTATTAGAGTCTGTTTGGAAGTTACGTTTGATCGTGTTTAAACAGTTGTTGGTTATTGTAATAAATTTGGAATCTTCTTGATCAATAGATTTACTTCTTTCCATAGCACCTGTGTAATTGGTTAGTTTAGCTTGTTAATATTCTTTCTAGCTAGTTTCTAACTGTACGACCCGATATTCCGCGTCGGTGCGTGACAGCCAAAAAATCCTAGGGCCCCGTCACTGAGGGAGTGCAGATCAATGAGCAGGTCCAGGCTGTTCAATTCCCCCACCAATCCGCTCCACCTCGCTTCCCTCAGCCTCCACGCAACCCCCAGTTCGCCACTCCACAAGTTCCCCAACCCACTTTCCAGGTTCCCCAATACCCGCAACAATAACCACCACCACTCCAACAGCCTCAGCGGCCACCACAATATAATAATGTTCCTCCACCTGCCGCTTATGGATCCGCTCGACCGAGTCCAAAGAGGACCCATTACCCTCCTCTTCCTGAGACTTTGCCCAATATTTTCTCTGCTTTGATGTATACTGGTGATCTTCAATTGCCTCCCGAGCGTCAAAATTGGAATCTGGCCGCCGATCAGTCCCGATATTGCATATTCCATCGGCAGCCCGGGCACACGATAGAGCGGTGCTATCAGTTTCGAGACTTGGTGTATGATTTACATGAGGACCAGAGGATTGATTGGGCCCAGATGCACCAGCTGATTGAAGACATCAAGCAGAGGCAGAGACAAGCCAGGCCGCAGCAGGCGGCGCCCGAGCAGCAGCAGCAACAGCAACCCCAGCAGCAACAGCAACCCCAGCAGCAGCAACAGGACCTTGGGATCCATCAGAATCCCATGCCGATGAATCAACCCGCTCCTCAGCAGCAACAACAACAGCCGCCGACGCCGGCACTAGCACAAGTAAACATTGTCCCGCACTCAGCCCCCAACGCTGGGTGGACTTTTGATGATGAAACCCCCGCACACCTTTTGGCCTTCCACCACAACCATTCCCTCGTACCTGCTACCCCCTCCATCCTCAGGCCCGCCATTCTGACCACTACACCACTCGTTATTCCCTCCACATCACCCATCAGGCCCATCGCATTCCCCTCCGCACCGCCAGTCCTTACACCACTACCCCCCATACCCTCCGTCATCACCCCTCCGCTTAACCCCTCGCCCATCTCCCCTTCACCAGGGCCCACTAGGCCAACTTCCGCCATCCTCAGCCCCATTTCTACACCTTCCACCTACCCCACCGGGCCAAGCGGGGGTCCATCTCAGGCCGTGCCGGCACCACATTACGCCCTTCGGAGCGGGCGTCCCTTCCAAAGAATTTTTCCTCCCTCTGGTGTGTCTGCACCCAACCTCCAAGTTCCCTCCACCACAGCTGAGACAGAAGAAGTAGACCCGTGCTAGGCACGAAATATGACCTATTGCAGCACTTGGACCGGATGCCGGCCAAGATCTCAGTTTTGGAATTGATCAAAAGGTCGCCACTACACCAGGATGCCTTGAAGACTTTTTTGCAGAAGGTTATGGTGAGCAAGGATGTGGCAGTGGATAGCTTGCCGTCAATTTTGGCAACGATTACCAAGGGGCCTTCTATTTCATTTTCTGAGTCAGAGCTAGCACCACCTGAGGCACGGCAGATGCCGCTATGTATTACCATCTCTTTGAATAAAGTGGCCGTGGAGTCTACCCTTGTAGACACGGGAGCGTCGATAAATGTATGTCCATTGAGTACCCTTCATGCCTGCAACATTTCAGAGGATATGCTCAAGCAGACCCCGACCACAATACCAGCATATGACAATTCCAGACGTGCTTCTCACGGGGTCGTGACTGTACAGGCCGAGCTAGGACCTTTGGTTATGGACGTGGAGTTTTATGTATTGGACATAGACCCAATGTTCAAAGCTATTCTGGGTCGTCCATGGATAAACAGACTGAATGCCGTACCATCGACTGCCCACCAGTGTTTGAAATTCCCATTTCAGGGGCGGGTGGTCAAGGTGAAAAGCATTTCCACGGTCCAAAATGTTGATGCGATAGCAGCCAAGATTCTGCCTACATTATCACGGAGTAATAGGCCAGTTCTGTCAGTTATGGACTTGAATTATTCATGGGCATATGCGTCACGCAAGCCCAGTACTGCACCAACAAATGTCAAGATCAAGTCCAAGATGAGAGATTCCAAAGGGTGGCACATGATTCTGAAACTAGGCTATCAGCCGGGCCTGGGTCTCGGCGCACAATTGCAGGGCCGGACCAATCCCGTCCCTAAAGGCCAGAAGATGGGCCGCCGAGGCCTCGGCTACCGTGATTCCGTAATGTTGATACTTGGAGACTCTGGGCCGTTAACATGGGACTATCGACAGCATTTTGTGAAAGGCTCGTTACAGCCTGGCACTTTGAAGACGCCGCCACCCGATTCTGAAGAGAAGGCAGATGATACCCATGTTGTTGCTGACCCACCACCACCGCTGCAGGGGTTGGTGAATGATATAGAAGATTTTTCTGATGGTTTTGAAGAATTGTTTCATGAAAGAGAAAGCCAGCCGAAGAAGGAGACGCAGCTGGTGAAGCGTCCTCCAATGCAACTGGTCCGCCGGGGGCCACGGGAAGTGGGGAGCTCTATCACTACTTATTCTATGTCCCCATCTCGTCTTGCCACTTGGGTTCAACAATCGGGGTTTGTCCCCCGTTCCCCTCCGATCCTGGTTGACCCGTCCTTCACGGAGAGACCACCTGAAATTTTATTCGTCCCTTGTGCTTGCGGGCATTGCCCGCCTATTGATCTCTCAACCTTATTTACTCCTCCTCCCCCCGGTGCTCAACTCCACGAGATGTGGTTCTCTTCCTCCGATCCGTTCTTTGATTGCATATTCCCTGAATTATTTCCCATGCAACTGCCTCCTCCTCCGTCTTCTTCCTCCTCCTGCTGCGTGATCACCTCCGGCCTCCAAAAAAAATGTCAATTTCAAAACGGAGGTTTCAATGGAAGATTACGCTGTGTTCTGCTCAGATTCTCGAGGGCACGAGACCCCTGTTCCTTTTCCAGTAGATTTTCTCTCTCCTAGGGTAGATGTACAGTGTGCAGAGTCTCCTAGATTAGTAGAGTCAGTTGGGGTAGAATCTAGTTCGAGTCTAGTCAGCCCGTCCTCATCTGCAGCGCACCCTGTGGCGCGTCGTCCCAAATCCATCCCTGATAGGTTTCTACGAGATTTGGCTGAGAGATGCCATGCCCTTCTTAGGTGCCCGGAGTTTGTGGAGATTGCGATTGTTTTGGAAGATAAGGAGGAGTTAGAAGGGGTATGGAGCAATGACGGATTAGGGGTATATGAAATTGTGAATGAGAAGGACCCCCAACTGACGATGAGGAAAGCGACATGGATGACACTGCTGACCTATACGCGCAAGGTTTGAAGAGGTTTGATGAGCCATCCTCGGCAGTGGATGAACCCACTAAGGAAATTAATCTTGGAACCAAAGAGGACCCCAGGCCCATACTTATTTCTGCTAATCTCCCCCCTCAGGTTGAAGAGGAGCTCATCAAGGCTTTGAGGGAGTATAACGATTCCTTTGCCTGGTCCTATGAGGACATGCCGGGTCTTGACCCCACGATGGTTGAACATCGATTGATTCTTAAACCAGGGGCAACACCCGTCAAGCAGAAAGCGAGAAGATTCCACCCATAGATGGCCTTGAGAATTAAGGAAGAAGTCGACAAACTGCATAAGGCCAGGTTCATTAGAGTTATTTTATATCCGCAGTGGGTGGCCAACATAGTCCCGGTAATGAAAAAGGATGGTAAAATTCGGATTTGTATCGATTTCAGGGACTTGAATAAGGCATGTCCGAAAGATGATTTCCCGCTTCCTCACATTGATGTATTGATTGATAACACAGCTGGATATAAAGCCCTCTCGTTCATGGATAGTTATTCTGGATATAACCAAATCTGTCTAGCTCCGGAGGATCAAGAGAAGACCTCATTCACCACGCCATGGGGCACATACTGTTATGTTGCCATGCCATTCGAATTGAAGAATGCAGGTGCCACCTATCAGCGAGCAATGATGGCTATCTTCCACAACATGATGCATGTCTATTTAGAAGCTTATGTGGATGATATTTTGGTCAAATCGAGGTCTCAAGAAGAACACCCCGCCATTCTAGCCAAAGTGTTGCAAAGGGCTAGGGAGTATAAGTTAAAGATGAATCCAAAGAAATGCGTGTTCGGAGTTGCGTCGTTACTAGGGTTTATAGTTAGTAAACGGGGGATTCAGATCGATCCGAATAAAGCAAAGGCCGTTATGGAGATGCCGCCTCCTAAGAACATTACTGAACTCAGAGGTTTGATTGGGCGTTTACAGTTCATCAGGAGATTTATATCTCAACACTCGCAAAGGTGCGGTCCATTTTATGAATTATTAAAGGCGGGCACAAAGTTTGAATGGAATGAACAATGCCAAAAGGCCTATGAGGAGCTTAAGGTTTATCTTTCTAATCCCCCGGTTCTGCAACCACCAGTCCCTGGGAAACCCCTGATCTTATACATTTCTGTGATTGAGGACTCCCTAGGAGCTGTCTTGGCGCAGGTAGATGATGAAGGAAGGGAAAGGGCAGCATACTACCTTTCGAGGTTGTTTAATCCTACCGAATCTAAGTACACTGCCATGGAGAAGACCTATGCAGCGCTAGTATGGGTAGCTCAGAAGCTCAAACATTATTTTCTTGCCCACGAGGTTAGGCTGATCTCTAGAATGGACCCCATTCGTTATCTCTTAGAAAAGCATGTCCTTTCTAGCCGACTAGCTCGCTGGCAAAGCTTTCTTTCCCAATTCGACATCACCTTCATCATCCAGAAAGTGATCAAGGGATATGCTATTGCTGAGCACCTTGCTCATTCTCCTATTCCTCGCACTGACTCAAACCGGGATGAATTCCCTGATGAACACTTGGCAGTAATCACTCATCTTCCTTTTTGGTCTCTCCACTTTGATGGTGCTCTCAATTCCCAGGGCAGTGGAATCGGCGCCATTCTCCTTACTCTCGAAGGAGTAACCATCCCAGTCGCTTATCAGCTCTCATTTCCTGCCACTAATAATATAGCCGAGTATGAGGCTCTCCTTGCTGGTCTGAAGCACGCCTACATCATGGGTGCGCGATACCTTAACATCATAGGAGACTCTCAGTTGGTGCTGCGTCAAGTTCTGTCAACTTACCGCACCCGTGACCCTAAGCTTAAGCCCTATCAAGATCTAGTCACGCTCTTGGCTAGGCAATTCCGGAAGCTCATCTATATGCACACTCCTTGTTCTCAGAACATTTTGGCTGATGCCCTTGCATCACTCGCTTCTTCTCTTTCATTTCTAACTTGCTACAGGCAAGGGGTTAAGCCTAAAACAGATTTGACCTATTTTCTTTATTTGTGTAAGCACAGGGGCAGATAGGAGATTGAAGATACAGTCAAGCCATGGACGCGTACATTCCAAGGGTATTCAATCACATCAGAGAAAGCTCAAACTCAAACTCAATCCAATCATCAATCTTATTCATTCTCATATCAAACTCTAAGCATCCATCTCTACACCAATATCATCATAAAAAGATAAAACAATCACTCAGTCCGCCGCTGGGTATCCCCACAGGGACGTATCTCTCTCAACTCCCTAAGGTAAGCCTGCCGTGTCTCTAGAGCCTCCTCAACCTCCGCCGGTAGGGTGCGCACCCTGCTCACCTCCCACATGATCAGCGCGCTCCTGACCGCCTGCTCGTCCTCCTCTGTCCCGATCCTCCTCGCCTGTAGCGCGGGAAGGTGGGGTAGCGTCGGTAGCACGGTCCGGGGTAGTCCAACCTGTAGGTAGCACCGGTGTGGGTTGTACATCGCCAGGGCGGTGTCGCTCACGAGCCTCAAGTCCAAGCCTGCCCTCCAAGGTAGCCTGATGGTGGTGTCATGGAGGAAGTCCGGGCGCATCACAAATCTATCCAGGGGCAGCCTGTTGATGTATGGGCGCCACTCGTCCCTGGTCTTCATCTCAGTCATCCTGCACTCAACCTGTGGAGAGAACCTGAAGGCACCTCCTATGAAGTAAAGAGGGTGGCTCCCAAAAATCCTGCTAACAGAAGTAATGTCCTCCCTCTAGATGAACTTCACCCTGACTCCCATCCAGCACTCCAATAGAATCATAGAGCCAAAGAGAGGACCTCCTAGGGCTGCGGAGCTAAGACCCTCGTACAAGTAGGCTAAGACAGCCTGGGAGATGGAAAGTCCCTGCCACAGGCCACTGACGGTGCTAAGTAAGGGGATCTCTAAGACATGGTCGGCGGAAGGGAAAAGGATGGCCCCGCACAGGCAGATGGATGCGGCCTTGGCTACGGCCTCGGTCCACCCACATTTATTCTTACAATGCTCCACTACCCACTGGCTCAGAGGAAGAAGGTGAATATGACGAGGGCCTACAAAGGTATGGACATCCCTGCTATCTAGTATGAACCCTCCCAGGATGAGTTTTGGATCTATAGGGGCGACAGTATGGCATATCAGGTCTTCCTCCCCCACCTTGGACCTAGGGAACCCGAAGTAGGTCTCTACCTCCTCTAATAGGATAGTGGCCTCGAAGGATGGGAAGAAGAAGGTATGGGTCTGAGGGTGCCATGTTTCTATCAAAGCTGAGATGGTGTGCCAATCTAAGGAGAGCTTTGGGTAGTTCTGGCCTAAAACTAGAAGGGAGTGCAGGTGCCAGGATTTGAGAAGGCTAGTTACTCCTAGGGGCAATGCACGGATCATGGGAGTCACCCATTTCAAACTAGAATAGCGCCTCGGGCCCGGAAGGAGCTAAGACGAAGAAAAGAGAAGGAATAAGAGAAAAAGGACATATAAGTGAAATTGAGAGAAAAGGAATCGAATCAACATCATTATTGACTTACTTCTCTCATAGGGTTTGCGCTGAGATGTCGAGGAATTGAACTTAGTCGCTGGAGCGCTTCCCGCTCCTTCTTTGCCGCTCTCGGCCCTTCGAAAGACCTTCCCTCCATGGAGCTTCCATCTAGGGCCCTCTTCATGATGGTTTGGTGGAGAATTACAAGGGTTTTGAGGCTTAGAAGAGGAGGATTGTGAGAGATACAGATTTAGGCTTCCCCCCCTACTTATAGGGCTTGTTAGGAAGCCTAGGCCTCTTGAGATTGGGTTGGATAAATCTAGGATGGGTTAAGATGAGTTTTAGATAGGTTCAAAGCAACTTACCCTCGGGGTAGGGACTCTCCGGAGAGTCCCTTTTGAGTTCGCAGGGTACTCCATTGGACGGTCTTACGATAGACCGCCCATCTATTTGGGCGGTCCATTTATGGCCGTATGTAATCTTCTAGAGGGTTCGGGTGACTGAATATGGGCGGTCTATCTTAGACCCTTCTTCATTCTGAACGGTACTATGAGGACCGTTCATATAATTCTGAGCGGTTAAGGAGGAACCGCCCACCTTTTGAGCGGTCATACGTGAGCCGTTCTTCTCATTTACAGCTATGTCTTGACAAATCCGCACTCATCCCACTCAGTCTGGCGCACTCATCTCTCACTCAGTTTGGCGCACTCATCTCTCGCTCAATTTGGCGTGCTCTCTCTCTCACTGAAGTTGGCGTGTGTGTCTCTCTCTTTCACTCAAGTCGGCGTGTGCGTCTCTCTCTCTCACTCAAGTCAGCGTTGTGCGTCTCTCTCTCTCACTCAAGTCGGCGTTGTGCGTCTCTCTCTCACTCAAGTAGGCGTGTGCGTCGCGCTCTCACTCAAGTCGGCATGTGCGTCACTCTCTCACTCAAGCCGTGCGCGTCTCTCAATCTCACCTGTCTGTCTCACTCTCACTAGTAGTCAAGTTGCATTCATGTATACATTCATCCATTCATAAAACAAAGTAGAAATAAAATGCACACCACTATCATATCATATCATGTACAGAGTAGAGTCCCGAGTACAAAGTCAAGTCTGTCCCTCTCCCTGGCCCTCGTCGCTGTCTCCATCGCCCTCGTGCCTCTTTGGGGGAGGCATCGCTGAGGTCGCCTCGTCACGCCGCCGTCGGCGTCGCTCCTCCTCCTCGTTCCTCCGGTGGCCGGAAGAACTAGTGAAGTAACTCCTGACAGAACCGTGGGTACCGTGGCTGACGCTCGGAGTCCCGCTGCGCGATCACCGGCTCATCTCCTTGTAGACTCGCAGCTCTCCACGTAGCTCAGACACCTCGGTCCTATAGCGCTCCGCCTCGGTAGCGCTGGCTCAGAGTCACTCTAGCTCCGCTCGCAGGAGCGCCGTCTCCAGCGCGGCCTCCTCTCGCAAGCGGGCCACCTCCTCTCTAGCCGCTGCCCGGCTCTATTCCAGCTCTGCTCGGAGGCGGGTCAGCTCAGACGTCTGCATCCACACATTATTGTTAGTCAATGGCATTTCACAAACATAAATAAGCAAAGGGAAGTTTAGAGTTGCGTACCCTCTCGGTGAGCGCCACCTCGGTCGCCTTGGCCCGCGCCACCATCCTGGTAAAATCTGCATCTCTCTCAGCCTGGTCGACTAGAGTCCGGGTCATAGAAGAAGAAGGAGCATCTGGTCCCGCTCTCTGAGCTCCCTCGGCGCGCTGCATCCAAATACTCCAGGTTAGTCACATGCATAATTATATAGAATTGCACAATTTAAAGAGTTTAGGGTTTAGAAAACTCACTAGTAAGGCCAGGGCCTGCCGGGCCTCGTCTCTCTCCCTGATGGTGGAGTGCAGAAGTCCCAGCAACTTCGCCAGTCGTCCCGCAGGGTCAATCTGCATTCAGAAGTTCATGTGTCAGTGCATCATCATATAGGAATCATAAGCATAATAGACAGAGGTTAAGTTCAGAAGTCGTACCGGTCGGTGAGCACCCCGGAACACCTGGTCTCGGTAGTGCCGTGCGTACGTGGTATAGTACGCACTGTCACTCTCTGCTCGGGTGGTCACTACTCGCCCTTGTGCGGTCCAATCGGCAACCTGAGTGGCGTTCCTCACTGTCCAATCGAACGCCTTGCCGAGTCCTCGCGTAGTCCTCGTCACGCGCTACCCCGCCTTCTCAGGCGCAGGGAACTCCACCGCGGGCTGATCGACCCCGATGGTCCTCATCACCAACCTGAAGTGTAGTGGCTCCACTACATTCATGCAGTGAAGCCACACGTCTCGTCCGGAGAAGGCAAGAGCCTCAGCCACCCACGGCTGGTCCTCCTGGCCCTCCCCCGCGTAAGGTGTCCACCGTACCTGCACAATAGGAGGTTGCATTAGCATCAGCATCATCACATAACAATTGCATTTAATTAAAGAGTCTAGGTTTAGAAGCATACCGAGGCATATGGTAGAGTGTCCAGGTCATCCTGCAGCTCCCGGACCTGTCGTCTCAGGGCTGTCATCTCCCGAGGCGCTGTCCACCTCCGCGCGATTGGCAGGAGCCCAGGACGGGTATCCTCGACTCTGCCCAGCCCACGTAGGTACACGTAGGCCCACACCTACATCACAGCATCGTGTCAGCATTTGAGAAACATGTAGAATTGCATAATTGAGTCTAAGGTAGAGAGTCATACCTGGAGTAAGGGGGAGAAACCCCCGAGCATCATCCGACGCGCCGTCGAACTGAGGGTGTCGAATAGAAACGTGAGAACTGTCGCTCCCCAAGCGTAGTCCCCGGTGTGCTCCAGCTCCTGAAGGAACGGAAGGATGCGGAAGCTCATCACGTCCGCCCTGGTGGAGAAGAGGAGTCTTCCGAACAGCAACATCAGGAACCGTCGCAAAACTCGGTCTGCCTCCGCTCCCAGTCCTGCTGTAACTTTCGACCGCGCCAGCTCTATCAGCCGCTGCAGGTGCTCCTCCGGCTGCTCGCCGACTGCAACTCCAGCTCGCCGTAAGCCCAGGCTGTCCTGAAGACCAGCCTGGGGAAGAAGGGTCGACTGCCTCTCGGGGCGCCGTAGCTCGAGGCCCAGCAACTCCCGAGCCATCCCCCGGTAGTCGGGAAAAGTAGTCCCGCTGACCGGTGACCCGTGCACTCGAAGGCCAGTGAGCCTGGCCACGTCCTCCAGCGTGGGGACCATATGCCCCCACGGGAAAAGGAACGTCCGACTCACTTTGTCCCAGCGGTCGTGCAGGGCGTAGAGCAGAGCTGCGTCGAACCGACACACCTTGATGCTCAGAATGGGGCGAACCCCATGGCAGCCAACCGCTCCCTCTGGAAGTCCAGCAGTGCTAAGTACACTGCGCGGACCTATAGCCACGAGGTGCGGGTCCTGCGCTTTCCCTGCATTCATTCATTCATTTTAGATGCATTTTAGTAATTAGTTTAAGCATTTTTGTTCCATTTCTAAATAAAATCATCAAGCTTTGAATCTTTGTCAGAAGAGCGGTGCACAACAGGCCGCTCGTCCCTTGAACGGTCACATGCTCACCGTTGTATTCCTTTGGTCCTATGTTTTGAACGGGCTGACGTTGACCGTCCTTAACTTGGACGGGTTATCATGAGCCGTTCGTCCCTCAAGCTTCCTAGGGTAGGACGGCCACTCCTGGGCTGCGTGAATGCTGGACGGTCCTATGGGGACCGCATTGTTCTGTGTCGATTGGGTGTTGAACGGACCGATATGGCCCGTTTGCTATTTGTACGGTGATCCCCTCACCGTCCCTATTTGGTTCGGTTCTATTATTGAGTGAGTTGAACGGCTTATTCCAAGCCGTATGGATGTTGAGCGGTCCTATGTGGGCCGCGTGTTTTGGTTTATGTGGTTTCTGTTCAACCACTCGACCGTCGTCTTCCCCGAAGACGGTGGGGTTCCCCCGCCGGCAGGGAGGCCGCCATGGTCCCCCAAACCGGCCCCTAAGCCTCTAAATCCCTCTAAAACCCCCCTAGGACTAACATGCATCTCTTAAAATAAAAAATATATATATATAATAAGATTAAGGGTGGGGGGGAACCTACCTCGGGGTCCCTCGCCGACCTCGCCTCCCTTGCCGCCGCCGGTGGCGCCTCGGTTTCTCCCTCCTCCTGTGCCTCGGCCACGACGATCACGGTCTTCTCCTCACCGGTTGTAGCCACCGATGGCGTCTCGGTGGTCGCCGTCGCCTCCGCTTCCATGGCCGCCGTCGTCGCCGGCAGTGGTGCGCCGTCGCCTCCTCCACTCGCCCCGGGGCGGGAAGCCTGGTGCTTTGTCCTCGTCATGGTGGCGATGGGCACGATGGGGAGTGAGGGGGTTTAAGAGATTGAGAGTTGAGAGAGGGGGGGTTGAGAATGGGCTCGGTTGCCCTTCGCTCTCCCTCCCACCGTCGGTTACGGTGGAGGGAGACGAAGGGTTTTGACTTTTTGAGGTTGCAGAGGATGTACGGTCTAGAGATAGGCCGTCCTTTGTTTGAGCGGTTGATCTATGATCGTTTATCTCCAACGGTAAGTTTTTTAAGTCGGTTCAAATTCTATGGTAGATACGGTTCTCCAATGATCGTTCTTCGTAGGTTGGTTGCACTTTAATTGATGGATTATGATATTACTACAAATATTGTTAACAATCTTATGTGCAGCAACCAAACTTTCATTCGCTGTTTCGCCTGAGTCAGGTATGGCCTTCTATCCCTGTCACCTTTATTGCATTACTATATGGTACTATAGTATATTATCTCGAGAACCAGTTGGTTACCTACGTGTTCCAGGATCTGATGTTCCCCTTCAACAAAAATAATGATGATCCAGGTTCACGTATTTAATCTTCAGATAGGCCGTTAAGTTGGGATTTCACGGGGAGGATGGTTCTGTCCTGCACGCTGTGGTTGCGGATGGTATCTTGACTCTGATTTTCCCAGCTTAGCAATATTATTCTCGAGTATTTTATATTTTAATCTTTCTTTGCATTCATTTTTACGATTTCTTTTATTTTAGCCCAGCATGCATCATACGCATCCTTTGAGCTTTCATGACCCATGGTTTGCCTGAAGAATGTCCCGCCAGTGATGGCGAGATGTACGTTCAGTGTTTGAGTAAGAGGAACTAATTCCACTCTGAGTTGGAAGGTTCTCTTTGGTCAATTCGCTTAGTTTGATTGATTAAGAGGTCCCCGTCTGGAGCTTTAACCTGTTTCCTTTACTTTTGATGCCTATTTTTTTGTGGCCTCCTCATTGGACCGCGGGATTGTGTCCCCCATGAGGTTGGTCTTGTTGATTTATTTCATTTAGTTTAGTTCCTCCAGACTGGCGTCGCTTTTGGTTTAATCATTCCTTGCGTTTGGCTCAAAGTTTTCCGGAAGACTCCTGTCACTTGTTGGTAAGAACGGGTGTCGTTTTACCTTAACGCCCGCTTTTCCAGTCCACTCCGCTGCATCTCCGCTTCACCTCCATGTTCCATGTCACTCTCGCTTCACCTCCGCTCACTCCCCTGCAAAGAGGACGTTAAGGAGGGGCATCTGTTGACACCCGCTTTTTCCGATAAGTTGAGTCATTCCTCTTACTCCCATTTGTTGATGCCTTGAGTTGTCAATCACTCATCGGAGCTGTTGTCAGGCACGTTTTGGGCCAGTTTTATGGGTTGCCTCACTCCTTGGCTAGAATTGTTTCATTTCAGGGCTTAATACGTCTTGGTTTTGGTTGATTGGGCCTTGTTATGAGTTTTAACGTCCATGTGCACGCACGGTTCACCTACGACCGCTCAATCCATGTGCGGTTGACTATGGGCCATCCATGTATTTTGGAACATTTTGGTTAATTTTCTGAATTTTCACCGACAAGCTTTTGTGCGGCCCTCTCCTAGCCGTTCAACTTGATGGGCGGACTAAGGGTGACCGCTTATATCTCAGAGTCCTACGCTTGGTAATTTTCTCAGATAATTATCCAAGTAATTGAATTATCACCGACAAGGCTAGAACGGTTTGTCCTTGGCCGCTCTAAATTAGAACGGTCTAAATGGAGTCGTTCATCTGTAAGAGTCCAACGGCAGGCGTTTCAGTCAGTTCGAGGGATAATTGGGATTATTTTCTAATTATTTTGAATTTCCACCAACGGATCTTGGACAGTTAGTAGGTAACCACTCACTAGGTTAAGCGGTCTATCGTAAGACCGTTCATCCCGTCGACTGTTGAATTTTAACAGATTTTAATCCTTTTATCCGTGGTTTTATCCCCAACTTCTTTCGACAATTTCTCCGCGGATAATCAACCATTTTAGCTACCGTTTCCATTGGATAAAAGATGATTCATTTATCTACGATTTTCGTTTGATAATCACGACCTAAAAATGACTCTAAACTCTAATTTCGAGCTAGGCTTTCTAGGCTCTATAAATAGACCCTAAAGGCCGGGCTTGAAAATGGGGGGAGATTTTTGGTCGACGGCGAAGCCCTGCCGCATTCTTGAGTGACCTAGCAGCAAGGAGGGAGGCTTTCTACGTCCATACAAGCCTCCGGTTCAGAGAGTAGTCGATGTTTTGAGTCCTTTGTGTTTTATAGCTTTCGTCACTGTTCATTGCATGCATTGCTTTCTCCCTATGCTCTTCTTCACCTTCATCATCATGCACACATCCACCCACATTTTTGACGCCCTAGGGGTTTAAAACCCCCCAGGTATCCCCCTTTCCACTTATTTATGGTCATCTATTACTATCTTGACATTTACTACACCATTCAGTTCTAATCTAGGTTGTTACTTTGTTTCTTTACGTTGTTTTACAGGTCAGCACTTCATCAGCACGAGGCCCATCCCCTCTGGCCGGATGGAGAGGGTGGAGCTTGGACCCCTTTGCGACTTCTGGCCCGGTGGTCTCGAGCGGTTCCCTTCTGTCCGTGTAAGGAGACGTGCGGTGCATCTTCGGCCGCTCTTCTTCGTCCGACGGTCGTTACAGAGCCGTTCAACAGCCAGGAGCGCTTTCTCCCACATCTTCTGCAGCACCCATAGGCGGTCTATCGTAAGACCTTGCGTCCTATAGTTGGTTCTTCATCAACCGCTCATCTTCCCAGTGCTGCAGCTCGGCGAGTGTCTCCCTTTCCTTTCCAAAGCACGGCGTGTTCATCACGTTCGGCGCTTTGGTGGCGATCACGGTCATTTTTATTTTCTGTTCTCCTCTTACTATTTTTTGCTTACTCATCGCATGTTGATTTATTCATAACACCATCTTCCTTTAAGTAAGAGGAGAAAATATATCTACACCCATAAGGACCAATATTATATGTATCCTTCTTATTATTATACATATGTATTAAGCCCTTCTTATATTCCTTTCCAAAAAGAATTTAAGGCTTTTAACATATACATTTGTACAATAATACTCCGTCACACGAGAATCCATTGTGTGTGATCCTCTAGGCCCATAGTCACTCTGGTTTAAGGCCCATTAAATTCTAATTCTCAATTAGAAGTAAATTAAACTTTTTATTCGCTTCTACTAGAGTAGAATAATAGTTTAACTTATTTCGAAGCTTTGATCACGTTGGGTCAAGCAAATTCGCGTGATCCTAGAGGGCCTCGGGTTCAAACCACCCTGTCTGGTACCTGTAAGTCTACAGTTGCCACATCACTATAATCCCTCGCTCCTTCTATGAGTCTGGTTCGATCGAGGGTACGGTAACTGTCAAACCCCATGATCGTGCCATTCGATCATGACCTCTTTAAAGTGTATGACGTCTATTCTAAACGAACTCACACGACCCTGGCTAGGGATTTGATGGAGCGTCAGTGTCATGACTCATTAACTGTCTGATTTATACCCGACAATGAGCGATCCCCTCTTGACCATTGATGATCTTCACACTTATACTGAAATGGTTAATGACTTGGCAATTCATGACTCATAGTTAAAGTCACTTAGCCAATTCATTAAACCATTCCGATCCTCGTGTAAGATCCAATCAATATCTCAGGTCAAAGGACCAACGATGCTACTGAGACAGTTGGATCTTCAGTTGACATTAGGTATAATCAACCATCTGAAGATCCAATAGCGGATCAGTTCAGTGTACATCTTCCTAGGACGTACACCTATACATATGTGTTGGTACCCCGCACCAATGACCATGAGACTGGTCCCGTACACATCATGTGTATTGGTTAACTAGGTAATCAAAGTCCCCGAGTGATTACGCTCCAACCAAGAACAATTTAAGGTATGTGTCCATGTAAAGTCAGTCTCATGATCGAGATCCCATCTCGAGTTGACTTTACAATCACATATCCTAGGGACATCGTAAAGTAATATACAATCGCATATCTATGCTCAAATATCACTTCATTAATAATAAACAAGATCGTACATCTATCGGGCCTACCAGACCCAAATTGGCCTGTAGCACACCAATACTAACAGGTTCTGCTCCTTGAACCGAACAGGTTCCGTCCCTAAGGGGACGGGAGATTTCCTTGTACTATTTCCATATGCTTTTGAATGAGACTCCTTCCTTCATCTTTTCCCCGTTCTCATGGCATGTGACTGTTCTCCCCTCGTGTCTCTTGGTTTGCAGGTGTACGACGAGGCGGCTCTCCTAGTTAGGGGAAGTGTTTCCATGCCCGTAGGTGACGGCGGGTGGGGCAGTCGGCCTCGCTTGCCAGTTTGCAGGCATGGCCGGTGCACTATGTTGGCCTCCGTAATGCATGGGCCTTGTTGCTCCACTACCCCCGTCGCCGGGTCCCCTCGTGGCTTCACGCGAGGAGGATTTAGCCCTCCTTCCTGGTGCAAGTCTCTTCACGGGTGACTTCTGCAGCTGATCCGCTTCATCAGAACAGACGGGCTGAGGGGTTGTCGCCTGTGAAAGTTAGCTTCATGGCTGCTGGCAGGTGCCCCGATCGAGGCGGTACTAGGTCGTCGAGGTGTTAGGGATTGGATCGGTTATCATGCTTCCGTAGTCTCATTCTATTGTATACTCGCACGTCGGCCGTGTGAGAACGGCAGTTTATATTTTGACTAAAGAAATAAAATCCTCTAGTTAGAGTCCATATCAATGTGTACCTCTTGATGGGAGACTCCTGTGTGGTGTGTTGATAGGAGTGAATGTTGATATGCCCCTCGGTTTGTGCGCATATATCCATTTTAATAAACCCACGCTGAAATGGTGTTGGAGAGGGGGATTTCTGTAGCCCATTTAAGAGCAGGCCGAACTAGGTCCAGCAAGACCAAACGAGGCTCAGCTCATCTAAGTGACCGCCCCGTCGGGCCCACTTAGGATAAAAGCCCAATAAGTTCACTCGGATTCAAGCACTTCCTAGGCGGCCATTAGGCTCGGAAGGCCGAGCGTCGGTCCGGTCGGAGGAAGACCCATGCCCGATCTATTCCCCTCGCTGGGATAAGGGCTAGCGCCCCGCGCCCACTTCGACCGAGCATCATCCGAGCTATGCCTATCGCCCGGGACAGGGCTGGCTCTCTTCAAGCTTGGGTCAACCGACGGGTTGCTTATTCACGCTACCGTTGAGAGCCCTTTCTGAGCAGGAGTTACGAGGATAAGGGAGCCCACGAATCCTCGAGGCCATAAAGAGCCCATGATAAGGACGTAAAGAGCCCACGACGAGGACGTAACCCCCGCCTAAAACTCCTCAGCTTACGGGACTCATAAGGCTGGCACACTATTTAAACTTGGGAATCCCTCCGGCGAAAGGTAAGGCCAACACACGCCTATACTCCCTGAGCAGGAACCACTTCACCACCTTGGTGGAGAGGGATCTCGTGCATCTCCTTCCTTCTCCCTTCATAGATTCCACCACTGCTCTACTAACTTAGGCATCAGAGGGATTTTCCCAGGGAACCACCCCTGGGCCCCCTGATCCGTTTCCCTTCCTTGCAGTTCACTGTTCGGTGATCATCTCCTCCAGCTCAGGACCAGCGCGAGATCACGCCTCCTCATCTGGCGCCGTCTGTGGGAAACGATCAAAGAGCCAGCATGGTGCGAAGAAGTACAGGGAGGAGATCCGCCGGTGATAGGGGGAAGGCCATGGTGGTGGGGGGAGAGGACCCTTCTCAGCCCGCACAGGACCCCCCCTCCAACGCCAGCACCCCAGCCGACGAACCACCTCCACCTGCGGCGGTGGAGCTACCATCCAACCGGGCGGCCAGAGAAGGAAGGTCACGCGTCCCTCCGGAAAGCCCTCCCCGCGGGGGCGCATCCCAACACACTACCGGAGGTCGCTTCACCCTCCGAGGATGGCAGCTTATTCGTAACAGGTCAGGAGGACCTTCACAAGCCTCTCCTCTAGAGCAAGAGGCCTCCTCCACGCCGAAAAGTGGAAAACCTGGGACACGCCGTCCGCACCCAGAGACCGAAGTCCCTGGGGAACACCAGGACAGCCCTCCATCGCATCCCCCTAGCCCCACGGCGCAACGGTAGCCGGAGTTATCCCTCCGTCTGCGAGAGTTCGAGAGGCGCTTCGCAGAGCTGGAGCGCGCCTTACTCGCCTTGCAGAAGACCTCCCCAGTAGAGGACGAGGAGAAATCCCCATTCTTCGACTATATCTTGAAGGCAGAGGTATCTCCCAGAATCTCCATTCCAACCTTCAAGTCTTACGACGGCCAGGGCGACCCGGTCGACCACTTCGACAGCTTCGACGCCCTGATGACCCTCCACGGGGAGTCCGACGCCATCAAGTGCCGAGCCTTCGTCACCACCCTGGTCCAAGGCGCCCAAGCATGGTTCCGGGCCCTCGCCCCCGGATCCATCCGAGACTTCAAGCAATTTGGGCGAGTGTTTAAGGAAAGTTTCACCGGCAGCGGCCCCCCATGGTCAGTGGTGGGGCTATTGGCTCTCACATAGGAGCAAGGGGAGAGACTACAGGCTTACGTCAACCGATTCAAATCGGAAGCCCTGAGAATCTCCCGCCTGGATGTTGCCTCGGCCATAACCGCACTGACCAGAGGCACCCATGACGAGAACCTCCGCCACGAACTTGTCCTCCACCCTCCCTCGACCCTTGCCGAGCTAGTGACTCTGGCTTTGCGCCATGCTGAGTGCGAAGAAGTTCTCAGCGCATGCCGAGGTGCAACCGGCTCGGGTCTGGAGGGGGACAAGAAGCGAGCACCCGAGTCACGCTCGGGCCAAGGGAAAAGGCGGAACCGAGACGGGGAGCACAAAGAACCGTCCCAGAAGTACGAGCGGTATACTCCCTTAACCGCTCCAGTGTACGAGATCTATGAAGACATCAAAGGCTCGGGCCTCCTCCGCCAACCCGAGCCAATGAGGTCGAAGAGCCGCAATCGCAGTAAGCACTGCCTGTTCCACAGCGACTACGGGCATCATACCGGCGATTGCCACCAGCTCCAGATGAGATCGAGCGCCTCATCCGCCAGGGACACCTATCCTGATTCGTGGCCGGGCATAAGGAAGACCGAGGTGCCCCAGAGGAGATCGACAACGCCCCTTGCGGGGTCCACATCAATGTCGTCGCTGGAGGAGTTGCATCAGGAGGAGACAGTAGTCGAGGAAGGAAGCGTCATGCTGAGCTGGCGAGCCGAGCCACCGAGCCTACCAAGGCCCCGTCGAGTGAGCCCCAGGTCATAGTCTTCTCCGACCAAGACCTGGAAGGGCTAACCACCCCGCATGACGACGCCCTAGTTATATCGGCTACAATAAACCATTGTAACGTAGATAGGATTCTAGTTGACAATGGGAGCACCCCTGATGTATTGTCTTATGAGTGTTTTCTTAAGATGGGGGATAATCCGTCTAAACTCCGCCCGATCCGAAACCCCCTTTGCGGGTTCAATGGTCAGGCCACTTATCTCGAGAGAGCCCTAAGCCTGTCGGTTACTCTCAGCACCCCACCCAAAACCGTTACGATTATGGTGGACTTCATAGTGATCAAGGGTATGATAGCATACAACGTAATCTTCGGCCAGGGGATCCTTAGCCGAACGAAAGCGGTGCCCTCTACCTATCACCAAAGGATGAAGTTCCCCACTAAAAATGGGGTGGGAGAAGTCCGGGGCAACCAGGCGATGGCCAGAAGGCACTATAATATCTCGGTTGAAGCCACAAGGCCGGACGGGAAGACCAAGGGCCCCCGGGAAGTCGAGGAAAAACCCGTAACATCCGAGCCTGGAGGCGAGTTGTTAACGATTTTCCTAAATGATGACCTGACCCTAGGAGTAAGGATTGGAGCCGACCTACCATCTGAGGTTCAGCAGCAATACAAATAATTCCTTTCTGGGTACATCTGAGTCTTTGCATGGTCTGATGATCAACTCCCCGGGATACCGGGAGAGATGGTAGTGCATAAACTCAACCTTGACCCGACCGTGAAGCCCGTACAACAATGCAGAAGGAAGCACGCGCCAGAGACGCAGATGGTCAACAAGCAGCACGTCACCAAGGGGAAAAAAATGGTCTTTTAAGATCGGTCTTGTACCCGACGTGGCTAGCTAACGTCGTCCTGGTGCCAAAAGCTTCGCGAAAGTGGCGAATGTGCGTGGACTTCACCGACTTGAACAAAGCCACACCAAAAGACTGCTATCCGTTGTCGAGCATCGACCAACTGGTTGACTCAACCTCGGGCAACGAGATACTCAGCTTCATGGATGCCTATTCAGGCTACCACCAGATCAGAATGGATCCAAAAGATATCGAGAAGACCGCCTTCATCACTGACTTCGGCGTGCACTGCTACACCCGGATGCCCTTCGGGCTGAAGAACGCCGGAGCCATGTACCAGAGGCTGGTCAACCATATGTTCGAGGGATAGCTAGGCCGGAACGTCAAGGCCTATATTGATGACATGCTCGTCTAGACCCCCAAAGCCGAGGACCACTTCGCCAACCTAGCAGAGACCTTTGACACTCTCTATAGATACAATATGAAGCTCAATCCCACCAAGTGTGCCTTCGGAGTAAGGTCTGGGAAATTCCTAGACTTTTTAGTCACCTAGCGTGGGATCGAGGCCAACCCCGACAAGGTCCAGGCCATCCTGGACATGCGGCCCCCCACCTGCACCAAGGATGTTCAACGCCTTACCAGGCGCATTGCTGCGCTCAACCGATTCCTGTCCTGTGCGGCCGAACGATGCCTACCCTTCTTCAAACTGTTGAGGGGGCCCAAAATGACATCTGCTACATTCGCATGGGACGAGGAATGCCAAAAGGCGTTCGCTGAGCTTAAGGAGTTCCTGGCTTCGCCCCCGGTGCTGTCCAAGCCCGTTCCAGGTGAAGCCCTACATCTCTACCTCTCATCAACTCCATCCACAGTTAGCTCGGTCCTGGTCAGAAATGACTCGGGAGTCGAGAGACTGATCTACTACACCAGCAAGGTGATCAACGAAGCCGAAAGAAGGTACCCCGCAATCGAGAGACTCATCCTAGCGTTGGTCACCACGGCCAAGCGCCTTCGACCCTACTTCCAAGGGCACTCCATCATCGTGTTGACCGACGAACCACTAAAGAGGATCCTCGCTCACCCTGAAGCCTCAGGACGTCTCGTCAAGTGGGCCATCATGCTCGGGGCCTACGATATATCGTATCGGCCTCGCTCGGCTATCAAAGTACAGGCGCTCGCCGACTTCATCGCCGAGAGCACCATCCCGACCGAAGAAAAATCTCCATCCGCACCCGGGCCAACCCGGGAATTGTTAGTCGACGGATCCTCCAACTCGGTCGGGAGCGGCGCCGGTATCCTCCTGAAGTCCCCCGAAGGAGCAGAGCTGTAATACGCCTTGAAGTTCAACTTCCAGGCATCAAACAACGCCTCCGAGTATGAATCCCTTATCGCGGGAGCCCGCATGGCCCGGCGGTTAGGGGCTGAGCGAGTCAGAATTCACACTGACTCCCAACTGGTCGCCAGCCAGGTCAACGGCAATTACGAAGCTCGGGAAGAACCGATGGTCAAATACCTCCAGCTGGTCAGAACCGTGGCACAACAGTTCGAGGGTTTTGAGGTAGTCCAAATAGCTCGGGAGGAAAACTCCCGAGCGGACGCCCTCTCTCGGCTGGCCTCCTCTCTTGACCCCGAGGGTACTCGATCGGTCCTTCTCGAAGAGCTAGAGCGACCGAGCATTGATTCGGAGCTCATGACTATTGACTCGGCCCATCCAAGCAACTGGCGGGCCCCCTACCTGTCGTGGCTCCAAGACTCTCAGGAGCCACCCGACCCTCGAGAAGCCCGGAGATTGAAATACCAAGCTCGACGCTTCGTCATTCTGGACGGCACTTTATACCGCATATCCTTCTCCGGTCCCCTCCTGAAGTGCATCAGTACTGATGAAGCCAGTCGAGCGATCCAAGAGGTTCGCGAAGGCCTGTGCAGAGCGCATCTAGGAGGAAGGTCGCTCGCCAGGATCTTGCTTCTACAGGGTTACTGGTGGCCCACTCTGCAGCGCGACTGCTCAACCTACGTACAACAGTGTGACCGATGCCAGTGATTTGACCACTTGGTCCATCAGCCAGCAACGGAGCTCATCACTCTAGCCGAGCCTTATCCTTTCGCTCGGTGGGGGATCGACATCCTTGGGCCGTTCCCTACGGCCCAGGCCCAGAAGAAGTTCGTCATCATCTCCATCGACTACTTCACCAAGTGGATTGAGGCCGAAGCTACAGCTAGGATCACCGAGACAGTCGTGTGGAGTTTCGTCTAGAAGTCGATCATCTATCGCTACGACATCCCCCGGGTGATAGTGAGCGATAATGGTCGGCAATTTGATTCTCGTTATTTCCGAGATAGATGTGCCGACCTTAATATTCGCAATCACTTCACTTCGGTCACCCACCCTCAGGCTAACGGGCTAGTTAAA
Source organism: Amorphophallus konjac (assembly GCA_022559845.1). Classification (NCBI taxonomy): domain Eukaryota; kingdom Viridiplantae; phylum Streptophyta; class Magnoliopsida; order Alismatales; family Araceae; genus Amorphophallus; species Amorphophallus konjac. The sequence continues at coordinate 274,062,729 of CM040126.1, forward strand.
AATGCCAATAAGACTATCTTAAAAGGTATCAAGACTTGGCTCGGCAAAGCCAAGGGTAGCTAGCTTGAGGAACTACCGAACGTACTCTGGTCACACAGAACGACTCCCAAAACGGCAACCGATGAGAGTCCCTTTTAGCTAGTATACGGCACCGAGGCCGTGATCCCGTTGGAGATTGGCAATCCCTCCCTCCGAGTTATCTGCTTCTCACCCGAGGCAAACGACCAGAAACTGCTCGAAAACCTTGACCTAGCAGATGAAGTCCGAGAGATGGCCAGCATCCGAGCAACGGAAGATCAACGCCGCCTCACTCGATACTACAACGCCAAAGTCCGAGACAGACACTTCCAGTCGGGAGACTTCGTTCTCAGGAAAGTTGAAGCCTCTCGACCACTTGAGGTGCCGGGCAAGCTATCTCCTAATTAGGAAGGCCCCTACCGAGTGGTCGAGACGCTCAGGAAAGGAGCATACCGGTTATCTACTATGGAGGGAGAGCCCATCCCTCAGATGTGGAACGCGACTACACTATGCAAGTTCTACTTCGGAATACTTCAGTCATGTAAGCAATATGAAATAAAACAAAATTTTCCTTCCTCTTTTATTCAAACAACTTGTTTGTACATCAAAAGGCCGAAGCCAATACAATAAATTTCAAAAAAAGCAAAAACCCATCTGGCGCCGCCGTACGAGCCCATCGCTAGGCTGACTCGGTTAGCCTTCCTGCGTCCAGCCACTGACTCTGCCTCGTGCGGAAACTGGCTCAGATAAAGGATAGTTGACCCCGTTGGCTCGGGTAACTCAGAACAAAGGTGACAGAGGGATTAGGAAGAAGAAGGCTACCTTCCAAGTTGTACAAGGAACAGGAAGGGGAAGAGGAAGCCAACTAATAGAAGAGGATGTCAAGAGGCACCCTCCGAAGAGTGAAAGAAATGATAAGAAGAATAAAAGAGAGAGAAAGAGGTGCGGGAGAAGGGAGGAGAAGTAGGAAGTGGAGAGGAATCTTGAGGGATCCTCCCCAGAGAGTGAGCGGGAAGCGACGAGTGAAAGGGGTGCCTGATTCCCCCATCCGTCTGTCGTCATGCCCCTCCCCGCAAGCGTCGGCTAGAATTGATAAAAGAACGCGACATGCTTCCGCACGTCGAACCCCCTTCTAACCTGCCCACCGGCCGTTGAACTCCCTTCAAACCCGAAGCAGAAAATACTCTCTGCCCTCCGTCATCGGCAGCTTCGTCTTCTAGAGCGCCTTCCATGCTTCAAATTTCACAGCACAACGCTTCGTGAAGAAGGAGGGAGGAAAGACTGTTAGAGAAAATCCTAAGCGATGGAGAGGAAGAGACGCCCTTCAGACCTTTTATAGGCGAAGGGAGGCTACTTGCCTTAAATGATTCTCCCCTCAAAAACACACTAAAAGGACTTCTCCCTACGAATGGTCACCTCAGACTCCTCGGTTCCATCCTAGCAGGACACATCAAGCGGTCAGGCAGTTAAAGCATGAGAAAATGGAAAGACACCCTATCAGACGCTCGCCCAACCATCATGCAAGATCCACGCAGAAAGTATCGGCACTTTCCAACTACTGCGGATACGCTGGACAAACTATGGCAATGGCGGTAAAAAATAGTCAAGTCTTTATCATAACGCTGCTGCCTTACGTTCTCAACCTTCCTTTACACAAAAAAAGAAGTTTTTCTTCGAAAAAGGAAAAATGTACAAGGAGGAAAAGAAAAATAGATACATCATGCCCCTGGCCCATCCTGAGGCTTGGAAGTTGAAGACTCGGACGGTTTGCCCCCGACATCCACGGTGACGAGCGACCCTGGCACTGACCCCACCTGCATGGGAATTGCCACGGTTGCGCACCCTCCCGAGGCATCCAGAGTTGGCGACCCCTCCGATGAAGACAAGTCCCCCTGGTCTCCTTCTTCTCCCAGCGCCGAACTATAGGAATCGGAGGACGCCGAATCAGAGTCGTAGCACTGCCCAGACGGGAAATCAATTGTCCCAGACACATGCTCCTCCACGTAGGAGATGGCCCAGCCGTAGCCTTGCTTGAACCCCTTGTGGATACCCCGGTGAAGTGCTAACTCGTAGTAGGGGAGGGCAGCCTCATTAACATCGACCCGGTAGGTCTCTGAGCGTTTGTATTGCTCGAGTGCCTCCACCCCGGCCGATCCCACCCTACTGGCAAGCTCGGCCTTCTCCCGCTCTGCCTCGGCCAACCTCCACTCTGCCTCGGCTCTCTGCTTCTCCGCCTCGGCCCGATCAGCCTCAGCCTCCAACCGAAGACGCATGGCCTCCTCTGCTCGGTCTAATAGCTCAGTGCGCTCGGCCTCCCACTGGCCATCTAGCTCGGCACGGGCCACGTGCTCCTCCTCCAGAAGTTTGCTCTTCCTCTCGAGCGACACGCGAGCCTGAGCCAATTGCTCGGTCAGCTTCCGGGCCTCCACTTGGCTTGCCCTCGCTAGCTCTCTAACCGAGGAGAGCTCCCACAGAAGCCCATCATGCTCCTCAGTGAGCCGAGCTACCTTCCTGTCGGACGCACCAAGGGTCCAGGCAAGGTTCGCTTGTTCTAACTCCAACCGAGTGCAAGCTTCAGCCACAGAGGCCCCCATCTGGGCCAGGACAAGACCACCCTCCATAATCATCTCAAGGGTCGCAGGTATGGAGCGTTGCTTGTCTCCTCCCCTCACCACCTTCGCAGCTATGCTGCGACATCTCTGATACAGAGGGCCCTGGATGCCCATCCCTTTCACGGCCGCCAGAATAGGGGCCCCCCCTCTGAGCGGCATCTCCGCGGGAGCCCCGCCGGCCGGCCCGGGTCGAGCTGCTGCTTCATCCACCCCTCTTGCCTTGGTCGGTTGGGGCTACATCACCTCTCCTCGTGACCCCCCGGCCTCTACCGGCTCCATCCCGACGTCGCCACCCGGAGCGCCGCCTGCCTCGCCCGACGCTCCAGTCTCAGTCGCAGTCATGGAGTCGCCCACTTCAGTCCCGGCCCCCTCGGCTCCTACAGAGGGGAGAGCCGGGCCATCACCGCCGCCAACCGCAGAAGCGGCCCTGGCCTCCTCGGTCCCCTCTTGCTCAGTTGATGGGAGAGCCGGCCTAATAGGGTCAACCCCATCACGCTCGACAGAGGGGAGAGCCAAGCCAGAGCCACCTTCGACTGCGAGGACGCCCCTGGCCTTTTTGGCCCGCTTCTTGGTCTTCACGGCGTCCCGTATCATCCCCTCCATGGGATCCTTGCGCTTGGACCCCCGCGGCCTGGAAGACCCTTCCCGGGCCACCCCCTTGCCCCTATCTCGGGCTCTGGAGCGACCCTCGGAAGCTCGTGACTCATCAACAGCCGAGTCGTTGCCTAGGTCGATCACATCCCGCTCGGTCATAGGTCCTCCTCCGCAGCCGACCGCCTGACGTCTACGCAAAAGAAGATATAATCAGGAAAATAAAAATGGCTGCATCACCCGATGAGAAAGCTGATTCATAGTGCCCTTACCAGTCGGTCGTAGCCACTGGAGAAGGCATTGCTCGATGTTCTCCAGCGTCACCAGCTCCTCCGTAGACTAGCGATGCTTCATCAGAAGGGCCGCATATTTCTCCACATCTAGAGAGAACTCATCTTGTCTCGGAGGACTGTTCGGGTGAAAGTTGGGGATTACAGGACACCTCCAAGGCTCCTCCACCGAAAAAATCCCCACCCAGAAGAACTGAGTCTTCCACCCCTTGTGAGAAGAGTCCTTCACGGCTAAGGAGACACAGCTCTTGTTCCGCCTCGCCTGGATGAAATAGAAGCCCTTCCCAGCCAAGGAATGACCCTTCAACTCAAAAAAGTAATGAAAGAGGTCCAAGGAAGGAAAAACCCCGCATTGGAGGCAGAGAATACGGAAAGCGGAGAGGAGAAGATAAGAGTTGGCTACCAACTGTATGGGGGCCAACTGGAAGAAATTGAGAAGCTTAAGAACAAAAGGCTCGAAGGGAAGATGGAACCCACCCATCCATGACAGAAGGAAGGAGCAGAAATGGCCCGTACGAGAATCCAAGCTTGTCTTGTTCAGAGTAGCCGCGGTGAAGTAAAAATGATAGGGCAGGCGAAACCGGTGCTCCAGCTGTTTCACCTCCACCTCCCCCAGCTCGCTGCAGTTTGGAGCCGGCGATATCACCATCGCCCTCGCCTCAGGCTCACCCTCCAACTCTTCGACCTCCAGACGTTGGTCCGCCATGAAATCTGAAGAGGATCTTGAAGAGGAAGGCTCCTAAGACTCTGAAGACTCTGGAGGAAGGGGAAGCTGTCGGACCACCTCCGCGGTTATCTCCGCCAACTCTACAAACACCACTGCGAGTCTCCGCTCTTCCGCCGTATCCCCACGGCGCATCAGAGAGCCCAAAAGCAAGTACGAAGGATGGTAAAACCCTGAAAGCGGAGGGAGTATGGAACGACAGCAAGCGCACAACGCTTATATTCCCTCGCTGGAGGCAGCGCGGCGTTTCGACCTCCGAGAAAGGGGGGCCCCTTCATTTCAAATCCATCAGGATCATCATTATTACGGGCCCAGGTGACCACGACACGTGGCTTCTTAACACCGCCAGATTTCCACCCACCCGAGCCACGCTGGTCCAAAACCCCAATGGCTACTCTCTGAGCCTGCCAAGGCTAGGGAGTAGGAGGGGGACAAGTGGAGAGGGGGATTTATGTAGCCCATTTAAGAGCAGGCCGAACTAGGTCCAGTAAGACCAAACGAGGCTCAGCTCATCTAAGTGACTGCCCCGCCGGGCCCACTTAGCATAAAAGCCCAATAAGTTCACTTGAATTCAAGCACATCCTAGGCGGCCATTAGCCTCGGAAGGCCGAGCGTCGGTCCGGTCGGAGGAAGACCCACGCCCGATCTATTCCCCTCGTCGGGATAAGGGCTAGCGCCCCGCGCCCACTCCGACCGAGCCTCATCCGAGCTATGCCTATCACCCGGGACAGGGCTGGCTCTCTTCAAACTTGGGTCGACCGACGGGTTACTTATCCACGCTACCGTTGAGAGCCCTTTCTGAGTAGGAGTTACGAGGATAAGGGAGCCCACGAATCCTCAAGGCCATAAAGAGCCCACGAATCCTCAAGGCCATAAAGAGCCCACGATAAGGACGTAAAGAGCCCACGATGAGGACGTAACCTCCACCTGAAACTCCTCAGCTTACGGGACTCATAAGGCTGGCACACTATTCAAACCTGGAAATTTCTCCGGCGAAAGGTAAGGCCAATACACACCTACACTCCCTGTGTAGGAACCACTTCACCACCTTGGTAGAGAGGGATCTCGTGCATCTCCTTCCTTCTCCCTTCATAGCTTCCACCACTGCTCTACTGACTTAGGCATCGGAGGGATTTCCCCAAGGAACCACCCCTGGGCCCCCTAATCTGTTTCCCTTCCTTGCAGTTCACTGTTCAGTGATCATCTCCTCCAGCTCAGGACTAGCGCAAGATCACGCCTCTTCAGGTGTCATCCCTTGGGTTTTCCGACTGAAATCATTATTTCCAAGGGGAGCGGTGCTCGTCTCGAGGGAACCCGTGGGTTACCTTATCGTTTCCGAGTAGAGTGGTGCTCGGCACTAGGGAACCCGCATGTTACCTTATCATTTTTAAGGGGAGCAGTGCTCTCCTCTAGGGAGCTCGTAAGTGTTGACACTCGTTTTATGACCAATGAGTTGGGTCATTTCCTTATTCATTTTTATGATGACCCGAGTTATTCGCCGCTTATTGGGCCATTATTAATCATTTGTTGGGCTTATTTTATGGGTCATTCTCCCTGGTTGGGCCTAGCTCTGTTGATTTCTCATCATTGCATCTTATTGGACCTGGATATGGGTTTATAAGGATTTTCTTGTGGATTAAATTAAAGATTTATCGGTCTTTATCCCTTTTCCCACGTCTACTAGCCTAGCGGTCTATCGTAGGACTGTTAGGTAGGAGTTGGCAGTCTTTTGGTGGACCGCTAGGAGGCAGAGAGTCCTGTTGGGTCTCTTTGATCTTATCTTCTTATGAATGACTGAACCTAGCGGTCTATCGCTTGCCCATTTTCATGTCCCTTACGGTCTATCGCAAGACTGCTAGTGCAGACAGAGAGTCCTACTCTGCTGTTCTTCCTCTGCTTCACCGTAGACAAACTAGAGTTCTTGGTTTGATGATTTCTCTCCAAATAGAGGCTCTCAGAACCTTCAACTCGAACCTAGGGTCTACTTTCCAATGGACTCTTGGCAGTATTATCTTCAAGGATTATCTGGTTTTAGGTCTACTTTCGAGTCATTATCCCTCCAACTCGAACCTAGGGTATGAGGGCCTATAAATAGGACCCTTGACTTCATGACTTGAGGAGGAGATTTGTGTAGCTTGCCATGAAGTGCTGCTGCGTTCTGGAACGAGTACCAACCAGGGAGAAGCTACTTCCACGTTCATAAGTGATGGGGACATCACCTCCCATGCCCACATTCACAGCTCGTCTCCTCGCCCCGGTTGCATCCGACATGGTCTAGTCATTTAATTTTGAGTCCTATGTAATTTTTATTTGAGTCATTTGATGTATTTTCCCTTTTAATTGAGTCATGTTCCTAGGTCTTGTGTTTATTTCCCTAAGTTTGAGTGTCATTAGGTTGTCTAGTTAGCTATTGGGCCCAATTCATTAGGCTTGGCCCAAGGGCTCCCCCTACCCCCTCGGTTATTTGTCATTGAGTCAATTGTCAGGGACTTTTGTAGAAATGTGGGTTTCCTATATATAGGACCCCATTCCCCCCCATTTCAACTTAATGAATCAATGAATGAAAAAAACTTGCCATTTTGAGAGTTTACACTTCTTATCTAGTGGAGAGATTCCATTTTTTGGGTGAGAAACCCTAGGGGAGAGATTCCCCACCCTTCCCTCTCTTAATCTCTCTTTTTCACTCCACTTTCTCTCTCCTCAACACCCAAATTCAAATTTTCTTCTCTCTCCTCCCTTCCCAACCACCTCCACTCCCCACCTACCCCATTTAAGCCTCTTCCCATTCCCCACAACCCTCATCAATACTCCACCCCTTCCCAAGACCCCCTCCACCAATCCTCTCCTCACCATCCAACCCCCAACTACCCCTCCCACTTTCCCAAGCACCCTTCCCACTACCCCAAGCACCCCTTCCCTTCCCCAACACAACCCCCCATTCCCAAGACAAAAAAATTAACCCCACCCTTAAACCTATTTTCGAATATCCTTTCCCTCTCTCCATTCCAACAAAATTCGCAGCCCCCACTACCACCATCTATTGGACCCTCTTCCAGACCTTATTCTCCACCTCCCACACCTTAGAACACCCCCCTCCAAGACCCCCTTACAACCAGGGGTCACTCCCACACTCATCTACCCCCTTCCCCTTCTTCTTTCTTGGTCATTGCAAGCTACTTCGAAGTTGCAGTTTGCTGTCCAGAGGTTGCAGACAAACCAGCAACTTGCAGCGGCCACCACGACTTCCTCTGGATGAGTTTGAAGACACAAGAGTCATCCACAGAAGCGTCTCCCTGTCTTCTTCGCAACAGAAGTGGTTTCGTCTTCAACCGAGCAGTGTGCTGCCCAGGAGCTTCATTCTTCCACAATGGCGCAGAGCTGTCCCTGCTGAGTACCAGAACCAGATTAGAAGTACTGCCACGACGAACCTCGAAGGAATCAGCCCCCAAGCTCTTCTACAAAGTTCTTCATCGCTCTGTCTACTTTCAGAATCAAGAAGCGGAACTCCGTTCGGCATCCAGTAGCAGAAGTTATCAATTTTCTCCCTCTGCTGCACGGATCTGCTTCCCCAGAGTCTACCCTGATCAGTCATCCTTGTTCATAGCCTCCAGGTCTTCTCTGGCATCTTTTAGCATCCCCGTCAGTTTTTCTGTGAAGAAGACTCGTCCACGATTCCAACAACTTTGGCGGATTACGATTCAGAGTCCGGGAGCCATCGGAGCATTCTCTGCAACCTGCGGTTGGAAATCTAAAGCTGCCAGTCCCAGAACTTGCCACTCTGTTCGAAGCTCCACCCCTGTCAGCAGTGGTACCAGAAGAAATTTAAAAAATTCTGAGGTGTTCCAATACCAGTCACAAAGAGTTCCCCCCTGGTCTCGCCATCAGAAAAATTCTGTATCAACTTCTGCAGCCCCAACTTCGACTGGCAGTCCTCCCTCCCAGATAGCAGGCAGATTCGGCTTCCCAACTTCTTATCGCTTTTGGTCCTAGTTTCCCCCTCCCCGCTTGGCCGGCTGAAGGCCCCTCCCTGTGTGGAGGTAGTATTGATTGTAATATCATTAACCCCCACCCCAAGGTCCCCCTCCTGTGAGAGGTGTAGTGTTGTAACTTCTTTGGGCAGGTCAAGTGACACCGCCGCGACGTGTGGGGATCCACTCGCCTCCCCGCTCGCCCTCGTCTCCGAGCGGGATCGGTTTCTTCAAACCGGTCGAGTAAGTGCACACACCTCACTCCATTAGTGCTTGTCTTTCAATATAAGTTCTAGTTCCGCTGGTTATGCGAGTGAGAGCTCGATCCTCAAGCCCCATTGCCTTGAGTGATCACCGTGGGAAAAGTGCAACCGGTGCCTTCGGCACTTCGTCGGCCCCATTGAATTGGGCTTCCACACCCATTGGGAATCCCATCTTGGCCTTGCTGGCCCTCTACCAGCAAGGGCCCAACCCCTCAACCTCACCTTGGCAATGCCAAGTTACCCCGGGCTTGGGTGAGTGTCGATAGAGCGGTGGCCCAATTCGGCCCATTTGAATGCGATTGTGCTTGCTTGCATTAGGTCCGAGGTTGTGTCACATCAATTGGTATCAGAGCAAGTTCTAGACTTGTCTCTACTAAGTCTTATCCTAGGGCCATTGCATTTATCACTCGATCATCATGGCCACTTCCTACTTAGCCTACTCGTCTCGCTTGGACCCAATAGATGCCTTTGTGTATGATGGATCCCACCCTAGTTTATATCTAGAATGGGAAAGCTCCATAGATCATCACTTTGGGAGGTTCACCCTGTCAGGGTCTATGCAAGTCAACTATGCCAAAAGTTTGCTATGGCGCCAAGCTAGGAATGAATGGCAAAACATTGTAGGCTTAAGGGAAGTTGGAAGGCAAGAGCCAATCGACTCTTGGGTTGAGATGAGAAATGAACTTAGGAAGATTTATGCCCATATGGACCCTTCTATCACCCATGAGGAAACCCAAGTTCACACCAATGGTGAGGAAGAGCTTCAACCCTTTACCACTTCAAATTGTCCGAGTCTTCAAGAGCCACAAACCTTCACAAATGGCACCATAATCATAGATGGGCCCCTAGCTAGATGGGTAAAGGAGAAACCAATTCACCCCATCACGTCCAATGTCTACCCTCTCATGGAGCTAAACCTCCCCATAGTACCCTTCTCCACCTATCACACCACCATCCAATCATCCTACCAAGTGGAAACTTTACGGGATCTTCTTAAGGGCCTAGCATGGCAAATTGAGTTCACTAGCATGTTGACCCCTATAGCCGAACAACCTAGGAGCCTTGGCCTCCTACACCTATGCATCGGGTCTATCACCTCGGTTTGCACCATTGGTTACTACACTAGCGACCTCCTTCTATTCCTCCCCACACCCGATGAACCCGACCTTCTCCTCCAATTGGAGCTTTTTATATCGGGTAGAGAGTCAAGCCCTCCCCTAATGGCCAACCCACTCACCAAGAACATTGACCCAATTATCATTGAGAGGGATGACTTAGCACCTTTTGAGGACCTCGAGGACATGGAGCTCCTTCCCCTTAGTAACCCATTTTATGATCCCTATGATCCATTACAATGGGAGTCAAGGAACCCGGGTGACCCAACTACCTTAACCACCACCTACCTTTCCCTATCCCAAACCACCATGTTTGACCCAATCCACCCCATCCTAGACCCGGGTTACACCTTGGGAGCCATGACCTTGAGCCACATATCCCTAGGTAATAAGGTTGTGCCCCACCCCATGATGACAACCTTCTTAGATCCATTCGATCCTTTCCAATGGGAGTTCAAAGGTTGTCCCACACCTATACACATGGAAGTCACCTTTGGGAAAAGTATGCATGTGTCTAGGCTTACCATACCCCTTGGCATGAACACTATGTTGGGTCCATTCATTCATATCACCCACATGTCAAGTAGAAAGTATGAGTGGTCCATATTCGGATGTTATGGTCCACCTTCATTCATCATGGGTCTTAAGGATGTCAAAGGCATCTACGGATGTCCGGGTCCCCCAATATTTATCACTAATTTGCATGATAGGGCCACCTACGGGTGCCCCGGCCCACCTAGGCTAACCAAAGTCTACACTGCATCATTACACGATAGGTCTACTTTTGGTTGCCCAGGTCCACCCATCACCCCTAGAATGTCTGCATTCACAACATTGCATAAAGAGATCCGCAAGCACATTAGCAAGAAGAATGTGACTTATAAAAGGCAAGCCGACTCTCATCGACGTCACCAAGAATTCCATGAGGGTGACTTTGTGATGGTAAGGACGGAGAGGCTCTCCCCGGGAGCCATCTCCAAATTGAGGCCATGTGGGGCTGGTCCCTTCCAGGTCCTGAGGCGCATTAGTGCACATGCCTATGAGTTAGATTTCCCCGAGGAATATGGGGTAAGTCCCACATTCAGTGTCGCCGACCTAGTGCCATACAAGGGTCCCACGGTGGTACCTAGTGAGGATATTGAGCATATTCCCTCCGTTGAGAGAGCACCCACCCGTGAGGAGAGTCCACCAGCCAAGAGAGCCCAGCGTGAGCGCATTGAACGAATATTGGATGAACAAGTCACTACCACCAGGAGCAAGGTATACGAGCGCTATCTCGACAGGTGGATGGATTGGTCTCGTTCGGAAGACTTGAGGGCAGTACCACTTCTACACCCTCCAAGGGGGGAAGGACACTTACTCGACGGAGTCGAGTTCTCCGCACCCCGGGAGTATGATGGGGACATCACCTCCCATGCCCACATTCACAGCTCGTCTCCTCGCCCCGGTTGCATCCGGCATGGTCTAGTCATTTAATTTTGAGTCCTATGTAATTTTTATTTGAGTCATTTGATGTATTTTCCCTTTTAATTGAGTCATGTTCCTAGGTCTTGTGTTTATTTCCCTAAGTTTGAGTGTCATTAGGTTGTCTAGCTAGCTATTGGGCCCAATTCATTGGGCTTGGCCCAAGGGCTCCCCCTACCCCCTCGGTTATTTGTCATTGAGTCAATTGTCAGGGACTTTTGTAGAAATGTGGGTTTCCTATATATAGGACCACATTCCCCCCCATTTCAACTTAATGAATCAATGAATGAAAAAAACTTGCCATTTTGAGAGTTTACACTTCTTATCTAGTGGAGAGATTCCATTTTTTGGGTGAGAAATCCTAGGGGAGAGATTCCCCACCCTTCCCTCTCTTAATCTCTTTTTCACTCCACTTTCTCTCTCCTCAACACCCAAATTCGAATTTTCTTCTCTCTCCTCCCTTCCCAACCACCTCCACTCCCCACCTACCCCATTTAAGCCTCTTCCCATTCCCCACAACCCTCATCAATACTCCACCCCTTCCCAAGACCCCCTCCACCAATCCTCTCCTCACCATCCAACCCCCAACTACCCCTCCCACTTTCCCAAGCACCCTTCCCACTACCCCAAGCACCCCTTCCCTTCCCCAACACAACCCCCCATTCCCAAGACAAAAAAATTAACCCCACCCTTAAACCTATTTTCGAATATCCTTTCCCTCTCTCCATTCCAACCAAATTCGTAGCCCCCACTACCACCATCTATTGGACCCTCTTCCAGACCTTATTCTCCACCTCCCACACCTTAGAACACCCCCTCCAAGACCCCCTTACAACCAGGGGTCACTCCCACACTCATCTACCCCCTTCCCCTTCTTCTTTCTTGGTCATTGCAAGCTACTTCGAAGTTGCAGTTTGCTGTCCAGAGGTTGCAGATGAACTAGCAACTTGCAGCGGCCACCATGACTTACTCCGGACGAGTTTGAAGGCACAAGAGTCATCCACAGAAGCGTCTCCCTGTCTTCTTCGCAACAGAAGTGGTTTCGTCTTCATCCGAGCTGTGTGCTGCCCAGGAGCTTCACTCTTCCACAATGGCGCAGAGCTGTCCCTGCTGAGTACCAGAACCAGATTAGAAGTACTGCCACGACGAACCTCGGAGGAATCAGCCCCCAAGCTCTTCTATAAAGTTCTTCATCGCTCTATCTACTTTCAGAATCAAGAAGCGGAACTCCGTTCGGCATCCAGTAGCAGAAGTTATCAATTTTCTCCCTCTGCTGCACGGATCTGCTTCCCCATAGTCTACCCCAACCAGTCATCCTTGTTCATAGCCTCCAGGTCTTCTCTTGCATCTTTTAGCATCCCCGTCAGTTTTGCTGTGAAGAAGACTCGTCCACGATTCCAACAACTCTGGAAGTTCTCGATTCGGAGTCCGGGAGCCATCGAAACATTCTCTGCAACCTGCGGTTGGAAATCTGAAGCTGCCAGTCCCAGAACTTGCCACTCTGTTCGAAGCTCCACCCCAGTCAGCAGTGGTACCAGAAGAAATTTAAAAAATTCTGAGGTGTTCCAATACCAGTCACGAAGAGTTCCCCCCTAGTCTTGCCATCAAAAAAATTCTGTATCAACTTTTGCAGCCCCAACTTCGACTGGCAGTCCTCCCTCCCAGACAGCAGGCAAATTCGGCTTCCCAACTTCTTATCGCTTTTGGTCCTAGTTTCCCCCTCCCCGCTTGGCCGGCTGAAGGCCCCTCTCTGTGTAGAGGTAGTATTGATTGTAATATCATTAACCCCCACCCCAAGGTCCCCCTCCTGCGAGAGGTGTAGTGTTGTAACTTCTTTGGGCAGGTCAAGCGACACCGCCGCGGCGTGTGGGGATCCACTCGCCTCCCCGCTCGCCCTCGTCTCCGAGCGGGATCGGTTTCTTCAAATCGGTCGAGTAAGTGCTCACACCTCACTCCATTAGTGCTTGTCTTTCAATATAAGTTCTAGTTTCGCTGGTTATGCGAGTGAGAGCTCGATCCTCAAGCCCCATTGCCTTGAGTGATCACCGTGGGAAAAGTGCAACCGGTGCCTTCGGCACTTCGTCGGCCCCATTGAATTGGGCTTCCACACCCATTGGGAATCCCATCTTGGCCTTGCTGGCTCTCTACCAGCAAGGGCCCAACCCCTCAACCTCACATTGGCATTGCCAAGTTACCCCGAGCTTGGGTGAGTGTCGATAGAGCGGTGGCCCAATTCGGCCCATTTGAATGCGATTGTGCTTGCTTGCATTAGGTCCGAGGTTGTGTCACATCAATAAGGCTTCTGGTTAAGGGAGTATCAAGTTCCTTTGGTTTAGTCTTAAGTCTTTTTCTCTTAGTTTTGGTCTTTCCTTTGCATCTTCATAGCATATTCCCTCTTCTTCTTTCCACGTTCTCTGCACTCATATCACATTTCAAAACATCCTCCTATCTTTTCCATGACCCACAAGGGTTAAAAACACCACCACCCCCAGGTATTCACCCTTCCTTTTATGCACTTTAGCTTAATTGCATTATAGATACTACATTAGTCCCAAGGGCTTATTGGGTCGTTTTTCTTTATGCCTACACTCTTCTATAGGTTTACAGGACTTATTGCACGAGGCCCAACTCTTCTAGCCGGTCAGAAGGGGTGGAGATCTAAGTTCGACACTTCATTATTCTGGGTGCCCTTGCGTCTCTTCAATGAACGTTTGAAGATCTCTGGGGGTCTGTCGCAAGACCGTTTGTTGTCTTCTAGCGGTCGTCGGCTAGACCATTTGCCTCTACTGCACTTGGGTTTTTTCTCTCCCATGGAGGGTGGTCTCACTCGGCTCTTTCCAAGGTATTTATTACAGTTTTGTTGTTTTATTTACTTTGGTGGCGATCACATCATTCTATGTTTTGGGCATTGTTCATCATCATCTTGCTTGTTCTTTTACTTTAGTTGCTCCACACCCCCGGTGTGTGTTTATTTTCATCTCTTTTGCTCCACGCCCACGGCGTGTGTTTTTACTTCTCCTTTTACATTCCTTGCACTATTTGAGATGACATGCCCACATGCTTGAAGTTCATGTTGATTGCTTGAGTTAGTGCACCACTTGCTCACACACATCACACATCACATCTTTCACACATTCACACTACGTCATCACATAAATATCAACAACCCTTATTTTTTGGCGATCACGGTGGGACAACTAGTACCAATCATGCTGAGTTTCTGTTTGACCTGCTGTTCTTAGTTGTTCTTAGTTGCCCTTGTGTTTTCCTCAGTTTTCCCATTTATTCCCTGTTGTTTTCTGCTCTCTGGCTCCCTGGCGGTCTCCTCCCTGACCGTCTAGTATTCTTAGCCGTCTAGCGATAGACCATCTGGTATTCTTAGCGGTCTCCCGTAGGACCGTTTGCTCCAGTCACAGGTATGCATCCCGCGGTTGCTATTATTTCCGTAGTTTTTGACTATGTTATTATTTTTGGGTGCTATCTGGTCTCCTCCTCTTGTTGTGGTATATATTTGCATCATTGTTTGCATATTGTTTGCTAGTTATTAAGATAGAAATTGCATGCACTCCGATGCACATAGGGTCATTCATCTTTCATACCAGAGTTGCATTCCTACCTTGGTGTGTGATCCTCTCGCCTCCATATTCCTTGGGGTCGACTAGGTGACCACATCAGGGACCTCCATAAGTCCCCGCGAGCCATGGATTCTCACACGGATGCCGGGCCGGTTGTACCTTTACCACCCCTTGTCTAAGTTACATAAGTAAGGGAGAGTTCACATCTAGAGTTAACCAAGTCCCCAATATCCTTCCTATTAGGAACCTATTGTTGGAGAGAATATATTAAATTCAAAATCACTAAGGTTCTAAAGGAAGAGATAAGTAAATTTTATGCATCATTACAACTTGGTTGACTTTGAGTGCTTTTTCATCCCTTTCTTGTTTGCATAAGTTTGAAATCATCTTGTCTGGTCACTCATTTGTGGTTGGTTGTGTTGTTTGCTTTGTCTTAAGGTGCTTCGCTGCATGTGGAGTTGCTTCCGATCCTTAGAGTCATCTTCTAGGGGCAATTCCTCTTTCACCTCTTATTCCAATCCCTTGTTCGAGTCAAACATGTCTGTAGACACGCTATTTACACATTTTCTGCGGGTAAATCTCATATTACACCACGATGTCCCAGAGTGGCTTACACGATTAACTTAGGTGATTGATTAGCATTTGTTTGAGTTTTACATAAAAATATAAAAAATCTTGAAAATTGAAAAGGGTTATAAAAATTGAGAAAATGTTAAAGTATAAAAAAAAATGGGTAAGGGCTTATAAAAATTTTAGAAAAATAATCAAAAACGAGGGTCATAAGAAAATACAAAAAAAGATAAAAAGGTTAAAAAAAATTCAGAAAAATTGAGGAAAGTTTAAAAATAAGGAGAAAATGTTTTAAAGATGAAATAATAAAAGTAACATCCTAATATAAAAATAAATAATCTTATTTATGTATATATGTGTATATATAAAGAGATATCAATAAAAAAAACATAAAAAATATAATCATATCCCTAATCTAATCTTTATTTACTAATCTTTAATTTTTTAATTAACACTAATCATCCTATCTTCCTATTCCCTTCCCTCTCTCTCACGACACACACACTCACTTCACTGCACACACATGCACCTCACTGCACTCACCCTCCACCCCACGACACTCTCTCTCTCACTTCTCCCCCACACACACACGAGACACCCCCCTTTTACGGCTCCACCCTCTCACCATGCTCAGGGGACCTCGGCTGCCAACATTCCCACCGTCGCCATCCCTGCCAACCCTCCTCTCGCACTGCAGAAGACGTCGGACGCCCCCCATCTCTCTAA
The DNA here is from genome assembly GCA_022559845.1 of Amorphophallus konjac. Classification (NCBI taxonomy): domain Eukaryota; kingdom Viridiplantae; phylum Streptophyta; class Magnoliopsida; order Alismatales; family Araceae; genus Amorphophallus; species Amorphophallus konjac. Next base: position 274,078,645 of record CM040126.1, read on the forward strand.
CTTTCTCCCACCTGCCAACTCCACCTCCACTGCCATTGTCATCAGCTCTGCCGACCACCGGCCCTCCACTGGCAGCAGTCACACTGTAGCAACCCTAACAAAAATAAGATTTTTAAATAAATCAAATTAAAAAAAATAAAAGATAAGCAAATAGATGACAAAGAGCCTAAATGAGTAAATCATTGATCAAGAGGAAAATAACGCCTTTTATCAAGGCGTTGATTCAAAAGGAAACGCCTCTGTATAAGGCGTTAATTTAAAAGGGACGCCTAGACAATAGGGCGTCAAATTTCAAACGACGGAAAAAATAAAATTTTAGGAAAGGAAATGAAACGCCCTCTACATGGGCGCGTTTACATAAGTAACGACGCTCGACAAGGCGTCAATTTAAATTCAACGCCCTCACTTAAGACGTCAATTCAGTTCGAGTTTCGTTCGACCCAGGAGACTATCCAGAGCAAGTTCTAGATAACTATGTCGAAGGTGGAATATGGTAAGGACTCTATCATGGAAGTATTACTTCCAATACAACTCTAACTCTATTAGGGTTCCTAATAACTCTATAAATATCCTACGGCTCGACCCAGAATGCTATTTGGCGTTCTGTGGATTGTTGCTGTCATACGTGAAGAACAGGTAATGTTCTTCCTCTTTTCTTTTCCTTTAGTTATGAATGATGAAGGAAACTAACGTCTTCATCTTATGTAGGAAGTCTACGGTAGGTAGTACCTCTCTTGTCAAAGAGAAGATCGTGGAGTCTTCATCATCATCCTCTTCGTCTGCATCTTCTTCCAAAACCATTAAAGAAGATATCATAGAAAAGAGTCTTATCCTCTTCTCAGCAACTCTTGTCGTCACTACATCCTCTTCGGTGGGCCGCCGGTGATTAAGTTCGGAAGCAACCATCTTGTGGGTGCTGCTCTAGTTACTGTTAGAAGTTCAGGAGGCTCTGTTTGAAACAGAGCATCGTTTTCTATCAGAAGCCTTCACGTTTCTTCTTCCAGAACTTCATAAGGTAGGTTTTCTCAAGAACGTAGCCCAAACTAGTATAAATTATGAAATAAACTCATCCATGATCTCATGCATATAGTTTTACTACGTTTCTAAATGTTTTCTGAGTGATTTTAAAGAAGCGACCCAGACAAGGGCGCTAATTCTTGTTTTGACGCCCTACCCAGGAGTCGTCAATTTCATATAATTGGTAATTATCCATGTTTAAAATTCTATAACTATGAAACCATGAATCTAAATTAATGCATGATCATACCTATCGAATCCTGCTATTTTTCTTGTCCTGACCATGAAATTGTTTTCCTGAAATTTTATTATCTAAAAATTGATAAATTGTTGAATTAACGACCTGCACAAGGTCGTCTCTTATTGAACTGACGCCCCATACCAGGGCGCTTATTGACAAGTAACGCCCCTGTCCAGGGCGCGTTTTTGTTAAAAATTCCAGAATATTGATTTTCTGTATAATAGAAATATTGAAGGGACGACTATCGTATACGTCGTCAAATTATGAATGAACGCCCCTGAATAACGCGTTAATTGGATAATTAATGACTTAGCTTAAGTCGCTATTTTCTGTATTTCTGTTTTACACTGATTACTGTCAACCGAAGGGTTTTATATATATATATATATATATATATATATATATATATATATATATATATATATATATATATATCTCTGTGTGTGTGTGTGTGTGTGTGTGTGTGTGTGTGTGTGTGTGTGTGTGTGTGTGTGTAATCGGCACTATATTCCGTTCCGTGAATATAGTCCCACGTTTCATGATGATTTATCGTTTACCCCTTAACTCTCAGTGACATATAAGCTCTCCATTGGACATTCCGTTCCTTTGGACTAGCGAGTTAGTCATAGAGACCTCCGTAAGTCTCCTCGCAGTCTTGGATTCCCTCAAGGCCGACTGAGCTGGTTGTACCATAAAAACCCATTACACTATTTTGCCATGTCACTCTAAAGAAACATGGTATACCGGCTCTCATATTATGCAAAGTGTGTATCATGAGAATTCTCTTAATGGGATGAGGTTATCATGCCATTTGATGCTGTTCTTGTAAACCCCAACTCTATATCAACATTGTTATGATATTCTTGTAAACCCCAATTCTACATTAAACTTGATATTCTTGTGGACCTCAATTCTATATAAAGAATGTCCATACTGGTTTGTCATGGTACCCAAGTTAGGGAACCAATTCCACCTAGTTTTATCGATAATCATGATTGTACCGTTATTATCGTCATTCTATGTCAAGTGTCATATTTTTAGACTCTACTCTATCCAAGTTTATCCTACATGTCTACAAGCTTTATTCTTGAAATTCCATAATGACTATACACAAAAGTGGATGTTGAAATACATGATTAATGCCTGCACATATAGGGCCTGATCTGGTCCTGGGAGGAGCACCCGAAAGTACTTGTGCCCATGGGAGTTGATTGATCACGGTATTGGCATTATACCGAAGTGCATGACTAACTTGATTGAACATTCCACAAATCTTGTACTTGTACTTGACTTGACATTACATGACTTGCGTGGCCCGAGAAAGGGTAATTGTATACCTGCTTGACTTGAAACAAAATAGTCAAATTCCAACATGACATGATGAGTTTACTTGTTTGAATATCTTGATATCTTTTGATATAAGTTCTTGAAAGTTCATGACTAGTTCTTCTTGCTATCGTATTATTATACACTCTCTCTATCTTATCGTTTTATGCGAGCATGCATAGCTATAGTGCATTCATGAAAGATGTAATCACTTAAACCCCTTGCTAGTTCTTGAGATATAATTTCCTACTGAGCGTTCGCTCACTTAGTGTTTCCCTACTTTTCAGGTAAGTCCGACGATGAGGGAACTCGAACAGATGGGGGAAATCAAGAGCGAAAGAGATAGAGCTTCTTCCGTGTTATCTAGTCTTTTTCATATTTTCTTGAGTCAACCTTGTATTTTTCCTTTATTTTAGTTAGTACTTCAAGGTTTCTAATAGACATATTCTTATGAAGGAATAAAGGACTGGGTTATCTTTACTTTTGCGCATCTCTGATTTTTGGTGTCGAATACACTAATACTCTGATTGACATGATTGATATAAACTCGTCGCGCATCTCCGGGTACCTTCCGCGCTCGGGACGTGACAATTTTTTTGGTATCAGAGCCTAGGGTCTTCAATTCCTAGGAAAACCCAAGTCCATGGGTAAGTTTAACCTTTAACCGGTGAGATTGGGTAGAACCAAGGGTTAAAGTTAACATAGAAATGCTAGCTTCTAAATGAGATCACGTATTGATCTAGTTATTGTAATTATAGGACGATGGCTGCCGAACGTGCTCAGTGGCGCAACATGCAGCGTACACTTCAAGGCATGACTCAGGTGCTGCAACAAGTAGCACAGGGAGGTGCACAACGAGCCGGAAGTCTCCACCAAGTCTTTAAAAACATGAACCCGCCTAAATTCACGGGTTCTACTGATCCGGACGATGCAGAGCACTGGGTCAGGGAGACGGAACGTATATTCCGTGTTATGCAGTGCACGGATCAAGATAAAGTCTTATTAGCTACCTTTCAGTTGGAAAGGGATGCCCGATGCTGGTGGGAATCAATAGAAGCTACTTTAAATCAAGACCAAGTTACTTGGGAAGAATTCGTTGAACATTTCAACGCTAAATATTTTTCGGACCGAGTCCAAGAAAAGAAAGCTACCGAATTTTCCGCACTCAAGCAACGGTCATTATCGGTGGCTGAGTACGAGGCCCAATTTTCTAGATTATCTCGGTATGCTAAGCACTTAGTTAGCACCGAGAAGATGAAAGCTAGGAGGTTCCTTAACGGGCTCAGGCCCCAATATATTACCCAGCTGGCACCAATGGATATTCAGGTCTACTCAGAGACAGTACGCCAAGATCAATTGTTAGAAGATGCCACGGAGCTATCTGATAGAATCCGTGGGAAGGACAAGAAAGAACAAGTTACAAGTTCGGGTTCCTTTGAACCCAACTTCAAGAAGAGGCCTAGCACTGGAGGTACTTCTTCTCAAGACCAAAAATTTAAGAAGACCAAGCCCTTCTCTATCACTACTACACCTTCGAATATAATATGCAAGCATTGTGACAAGGCTGGTCATAAAGCCGAAGAGTGCTGGAGGAAACTTGGAGCATGTCTCCGTTGCGGGAGCCATGAGCATCGGATTCCCGATTGCCCATTACTTAATGATCAAACCGGTGACGGAAAGCGCCCGGTAACCAAGAACGCTCGTCTTCACGCAATTAAGGAGACCGAAGAAGAAGAAGGCGGACTAGTAGATGGTACACTGAAAGTTTGTTCCAAGTTTGCACATGTCTTGTTTGATACGGGTGCATCACATTCTTTTATTTCCAAGAAGTTTGCTAACCCACTACCTATGGAACAGGAATGGATGAAAATAATTTTATCTACTCCTCTCGGAAACGAAACCGATATTACTCACCATTATCAAAACTGTGAAGTCTTGGTAAAAGGAAGAAATCTTCCTATCGATCTCATATGTTTAGATCTAAAGGAGTATGATGTCATACTGGGAGCGGATTGGTTATCCAAATACCAGGCAACAGTCGATTGCCGCAATAGCAAGGTTACTTTCAAGGACTTTCCAGAACTAGTCTATTCTAGCCCTAAGAGTCGGAGCGAGTCACCTCTTATTTCGGCTCTCCGAGCTAGCAAGCTAATAAGGAAAGGATGTGTATCTTTCCTGCATTTGTCATGGTTAAGGAGGCTCAGGAAACTAAGATAGAAGATATCCCAGTTGTGCAAGAGTTTCCAGATGTGTTTCCGGAAGATTTGCCTGGATTACCCCCGCAAAGAGAAGTGGCCTTCGCCATCGATTTAGTTCCTGGTGCGGGTCCAGTTTCTAAGGCACCGTATAGAATGTCACCTGCTGAACTCAAGGAGTTAAAGGAGCAATTGATGGAACTCATTAAGAAAGGATTCATTAGACCGAGTACTTCCCCGTGGGGAGCGCCTGTGCTATTTGTAAAGAAGAAGGATAGATCCATGAGACTATGCATCGACTATCGACAGTTGAATCATCTCACTATCAAGAACAAGTATCCACTGCCGAGAATCGATGAGTTATTTGATCAAATTTCAGGATCCAAGTACTTTTCCAAATATGATCTTAGGTCGGGATATCATCAGTTAAGAATCAAGGATGAGGACATTCATAAGACTGCATTCAGAAGTAGGTACGGCCATTATGAATTTGTTGTTATGCCTTTCGGACTAACAAATGCCCCTGCTGCCTTTATGCAGTTAATGAATAGTATATTCAGGCCTTATTTAGATCAATTCGTGGTGGTCTTTATCGATGATATATTAATATATTCCAAGACTAAGGAAGAGCATGAGGAGCATTTAAGGATTGCATTACAAATATTAAGGACAAACCAATTATATGCAAAACTCAGCAAGTGTGAATTCTGGCTTGAGGAAGTGACTTTTCTCGGACATGTTATATCAAATGATGGCTTATCAGTAGATCCATCAAAAGTTGAAGCTGTAAGAAATTGGGAAAGACCGACCAATGCTAGCGAGATCCGAAGTTTCTTAGGTCTTGCTGGCTATTACAGGCGATTCATCAAAGATTTCTCTAAGATCTCTGTACCACTTACGAGGTTAACTCGCAAGGAGATCCGTTACGAATGGAGTGAGGAATGTGAAAGAAGCTTCCAAACCCTCAAGGATCATCTTACTACAGCTCCTGTCTTAGCTTTACCAATGGAAGGAGAGAAATTCGAGGTATACACTGATGCTTCTGGCATTGGCCTCGGATGTGTTCTAATGCAACAAGGAAAGGTTATAGCTTACTCTTCTCGTCAATTAAAGAAGCATGAAGAGAACTACCCCGTCCATGACTTAGAATTAGCCGCGGTAGTATTTGCACTAAAGATCTGGAGACATTACCTATATGGAGTGCAGTTTACTGTATACTCCGATCACAAGAGTCTCAAGTATCTTTTCTCTCAAAAGGAACTAAATATGAGGCAAAGACATTGGCTAGAATATCTCAAGGACTTCGACTTCAATATACAATATCATCCCGGAAAGGGTAATCATGTAGCAGATGCCCTTAGTCGAAAGCCGAGAGCACTGTTAGCCAATTGTATAATTCAAGAATGAAAGTTGCTGGAGCAATTCTCTGAACTCAATATAAGCGTGGACACAGACTTACAATGTGTCACATTGTCTCATATAAGCATTCAGCCAGACCTATTAACTGAAATACAAGCACTTCAGGATAATGACCCAATATTAGTGGAAATCAAGGGCAAACTAGAAGGACAATCTGATTTCCAAATAACTTGTGAAGGAAGATTAATGTTCAGGAATAGAACTTGCATACCGGATTGTCCCGAGTTAAAGAAGAAGATATTAGATGAAGCTCATAGATCAAGGTACACGATTCATCCTGGATCTACCAAAATGTACCAAGATGTGAAAAGAAATTTTTGGTGGCCCAACATGAAAAGGGAAATAGCGGACTACGTGTCGCGCTGTCTCACATGCCAACAGGTCAAGGCGGAACACCAAAAGCCTGCTGAAAAATTACATCCTCTAGATATTCCCAAATGGAAGTGGGAGAATATTATCATGGATTTCATCATGGGTTTATCTAAATCAAAAGGAGGACATGATGGAATATGGGTTATTATTGACCGATTGACTAAATCGGCGCATTTCTTGCCCATAAAGAGCCGATGGTCAGTTGATGTTTTGGCTGTATTATACATCAAGGAAATAGTCAGATTACATGGTATTCCTGTTTCAATCGTGTCTGACAGAGATCCCCATTTTACTTCTCATTTTTGGAAGGGACTACAACATTCGTTGGGAACAAGGCTTAACTTTAGTACAGCTTTTCATCCTCAAACGGATGGTCAGACCGAGAGAACTAATCAGGTGGTTGAGGATATGCTCAGAGCTTGCATCATTGATTTCGATGGAAGCTGGCATGATCACTTGCCGTTGGTGGAATATGCATATAATAATAGCTACCAGACAAGTATACAAATGGCACCTTTCGAAGCTTTATACGGAAGGAGTTGCCGATCACCCTTATGCTGGGACGAAGTTGGAGAGAAACAACTACTAGGTCCAGACATGGTAAAGGTTACCACTGAAAGAATACAAATGATTAGAGAAAGACTGCAAGTTGCTCAGTCTAGACAAAAGGTTTATGCCGATATAAGAAGGAGAGATCTTGAATTCCAAGTTGGAGATCATGTATTTCTCAAGATATCGCCTGGACGTGGCATACGGAGATTTGGTGTTAAAGGCAAGCTTACACCAAGATTCATCGGACCTTTTGAGGTATTGGAAAGAGTTGGCGAGGTTGCTTATCGCATCGCATTGCCTTCTCAATTGTCTGATGTTCATAATCTGTTCCACATATCTATGTTGAAGAAGTATGTACACGATCCATCGCATATTATTGAACATGGAGACTTAGTTATCCAGAAGGATCTCACATATGAGCAGAAGCCTATGAAGATACTAGATCGTGAAGTACGTACCCTAAGGAATAAGGCTATTCCCATGCTTAAGGTACAATGGAATAAGAACTCCGAACATGAAGCTACATGGGAGACCGAGGAATCCATAAGGAAGTGATTTTCATAATTATTTTAAGGTATATATTCTACACTCTCCACTTATATATACTATTGAATTTGGGGACCAAATTCTTTTAAGGGGGGGAGGGTGTAGCAACCCTAACAAAAATAAGATTTTTAAATAAATCAAATTAAAAAAAATAAAAGATAAGCAAATAGATGACAAAGAGCCTAAATGAGTAAATCATTGATCAAGAGGAAAATAACGCCTTTTATCAAGGCGCTGATTCAAAAGGAAACGCCTCTGTATAAGGCGTTAATTTAAAAGGGACGCCTAGACAATAGGGCGTCAAATTTCAAACGACAGAAAAAATAAAATTTTAGGAAAGGAAATGAAACGCCCTCTACATGGGCGCGTTTACATAAGTAACGACGCTCGACAAGGCGTCAATTTAAATTCAACGCCCTCACTTAAGACGTCAATTCAGTTCGAGTTTCGTTCGACCCAGGAGACTATCTAGAGCAAGTTCTAGATAACTACGTCGAAGGTGGAATATGGTAAGGACTCTATCATGGAAGTATTACTTCTAATACAACTCTAACTCTATTAGGGTTCCTAATAACTCTATAAATATCCTACGGCTCGACCCAGAATGCTATTTGGCGTTCTGTGGATTGTTGCTGTCATACGTGAAGAACAGGTAATGTTCTTCCTCTTTTCTTTTCCTTTAGTTATGAATGATGAAGGAAACTAACGTCTTCATCTTATGTAGGAAGTCTACGGTAGGTAGTACCTCTCTTGTCAAAGAGAAGATCGTGAAGTCTTCATCATCATCCTCTCCGTCTGCATCTTCTTCCAAAACCAGTAAAGAAGATATCATAGAAAAGAGTCTTATCCTCTTCTCAGCAACTCTTGTCGTCACTACATCCTCTTCGGTGGGCCGCCGGTGATTAAGTTCCGAAGCAACCATCTTGTGGGTGCTGCTCTAGTTACTGTTAGAAGTTCAGGAGGCTCTGTTTGAAACAGAGCATCGTCTTCTATCAGAAGCCTTCACGTTTCTTCTTCCAGATCTTCATAAGGTAGGTTTTCTCAAGAACGTAGCCCAAACTAGTATAAATTATGAAATAAACTCATCCATGATCTCATGCATATAGTTTTACTGCGTTTCCAAATGTTTTCTGAGTGATTTTAAAGAAGCGACCCAGACAAGGGCGCTAATTCTTGTTTTGACGCCCTACCCAGGAGTCGTCAATTTCATATAATTGGTAATTATCCATGTTTAAAATTCTATAACTATGAAACCATGAATCTAAATTAATGCATGATCATACCTATCGAATCCTGCTATTTTTCTTGTCCAGACCATGAAATTGTTTTCCTGAAATTTTATTATCTAAAAATTGATAAATTATTGAATTAACGACCTGCACAAGGTCGTCTCTTATTGAACTGACGCCCCATACCAGGGCGCTTATTGACAAGTAACGCCCCTGTCCAGGGCGCGTTTTTGTTAAAAATTCCAGAATATTGATTTTCTGCAGAATAGAAATATTGAAGGGACGACTATCGTATACGTCGTCAAATTGTGAATGAACGCCCCTGAATAAGGCGTTAATTGGATAATTAATGACTTAGCTTAAGTCGCTATTTTCTGTATTTCTGTTTTACACTGATTACTGTCAACCGAAGGGTTATATATATATATATATATGTAATCGGCACTATATTCCGTTCCGTGAATATAGTCCCACATTTCATGATGATTTATCGTTTACCCCTTAACTCTCAGTGACATACAAGCTCTCCATTGGACATTCCGTTCCTTTGGACTAGCGAGTTAGTCATAGAGACCTCCGTAAGTCTCCTCGTAGCCTTGGATTCCCTCAAGGCTGACTGAGCTGGTTGTACCATAAAAACCCATTACACTATTTTGCCATGTCACTCTAAAGAAACATGATATACCGGCCCTCATGTTATGCAAAGTGTGTATCATGAGAATTCTCTTAATGGGATGAGGTTATCATGCCATTTGATGCTGTTCTTGTAAACCCCAACTCTATATCAACATTCTTATGATGTTCTTGTAAACCCCAATTCTACATTAAACTTGATGTTCTTGTGGACCTCAATTCTATATAAAGAATGTCCATACTGGTTTGTCATGGTACCCAAGTTAGGGAACCAATTCCACCTAGTTTTATCGATAATCGTGATTGTACCGTTATTATCGTCATTCTATGTCAAGTGTCATATTTTTGGACTCTACTCTATCCAAGTTTATCCTACATGTCTACAAGCTTTATTCTTGAAATTCCATAATGGCTATACACAAAAGTGGATGTTGAAATACATGATTAATGCCTGCGCATATAGGGCCCGATCTGGTCCTGGGAGGAGCACCCGAAAGTACTTGTGCCCATGGGAGTTGATTGATCACGGTATTGGCATTATACCGAAGTGCATGACTAGCTTGATTGAACATTCCACAAATCTTGTACTTGTACTTGACTTGACATTACATGACTTGCGTGGCCCGAGAAAGGGTAATTGTATACCTGCTTGACTTGAAACAAAATAGCCAAATTCCAACATGACATGATGAGTTTACTTTCTTGAATATCTTGATATCTTTTGATATAAGTTCTTGAAAGTTCATGACTAGTTCTTCTTGCTATCGTATTGTTATACACTCTCTCTATCTTGTCGTTTTATGCGAGCATGCATAGCTATAGTGCATTCATGAAAGATGTAATCACTTAAACCCCTTGCTAGTTCTTGAGATATAATTTCCTACTGAGCGTTCGCTCACTTAGTGTTTCCCTACTTTTCAGGTAAGTCCGACGATGAGGGAACTCGAACGGATGGGGAAAATCAAGAGTGAAAGAGATAGAGCTTCTTCCGTGTTATCTAGTCTTTTTCATATTTTCTTGAGTCAACCTTGTATTTTTCCTTTATTTTAGTTAGTACTTCAAGGTTTGTAATAGACATATTCTTATGAAGGAATAAAGGACTGGGTTATCTTTACTTTTGCGCATCTCTGATTTTTGGTGTCGAATACACTAATACTCTGATTGACATGATTGATATAAACTCGTCGCGCATCTCCGGGTACCTTCCGCGCTCGGGGCGTGACACACACAACCGCCAGCCAACCCCCCTTTTTTCACTTCCCACTGCTACTTCCCCCATACCCTCGCGCCATCGCCTCCGCTCCCCACCTCCTGGCCGCGATCACCTCGCAAGCCCCGGCTTCCCGTCCACCCGCCCCGCTCGCCTCCAGCCACCACAGCCGCTGCATGCGCCCGCGAAGCCCCTCACCGGCAGCCCCCTCCGCGACACCGCCGTCGTCATCTGACCGCTAGCCACCGCACCGCCTTCGGACGTCCCCCAACGCATGCACGTCCGCGTCTCCCCCCACGCCGACGCTGCCGTCCTCCTCTCCGTCCAGCACCGTCCGAGCCCGCCTGCTAGAAGTTGCCGCCCGACCGTCGTCGCCGTTGGACCACCGCCGGCCAACTCCACCGCGTCCCCCACGCCGTTCCTGCCGTCGTTCCCGGCCGTTGGAGCCCTCCACCGGCACCCGTCCTCGCCGTCCGAGCGCGCCCCTGCCGAAGAGCTCGCGGCTCTCTCTCTGTCTCTCCCGTTTCCCTCTCTCTTTCTCTCCCTCTCTCCTTCTCTCTCTTCCTCCCCACCGCGGCGACCCCGCCGCTCTCCCTCCTTCTCTTTCTCTCTCCCTCTCCCTCTCCCTCTCGTTCTCTCATCCTGCCTCCTCCCGTGATCTCTCTCCCCTTCTCTGTTTCTCTCTCCTCCCTCACCCGCTCTCTCTCTCTCTCTCCCACCGTCTCTCTCTCCCTCTCCTTCTCTCTCCTCTCGCACCCCCTCTCTCTATCTCTCCTGTTTATATTTTTTATTGTTTTTTTATCTCTCTCTTTCTCTCCGTTTCTCTCTCCTCTTCCCCTTGCGATCTCTCTCTCTCTCACTCTCTTTCCCTCTCTCTCTCGATCTCTCCCTCAGTTTTCTCTTTTTTTATTTTTTTATTTCCTCTTCTCCATCCCCCTCTCTGCTTCTCTCTCCCCCTCACGTCTCTCTCTCTCCTCTCTTTTACTCCCTCTCTCTCTCCTCTCTCGATCTCTCCTCCCACTCTTCTTTTTTTATTATTTTTTACCCCCTCTCTCTTACTCTCTCTCACGTTCCCCTCTCCCTCTTATTTTATCTCTACCTCTCTCTCCTTCTCACCAGATATCTCTCTCTCAACTCTTTCTTTTTATTATTATTTTTTTATCTCTCTCTTTTAGTCTTTCATTCTTTCTCTTTCTCCCTTCCTCTCTCGATCTCTCACTCCCTCCATTTTCTTCCTCTCTCTCTTCTATATATATATATATATATATATATATATATTGTTATTATCTTTTTGTTATTCTATTTTATTATTATTCTCTTCTCAACTTTATATTTTCTTCCCCCCTAAAACTAAGATATAAAAAAATTCTTTTAAAAAAAAAGAGAGAAAAAATCCCTCTCTCTCTCTCTCCCTTTCTCCTTTTCAGGACGGTATCGATACCCGGAAGGCCCTGCCGAGTTCCCGAACGTCGGAATATACGAGAGCATGTTACATCTCAGCGTACGCTCGTGCCATCCTCACCTCGGAGAAGCTTCCGCGAGCACGTCATCGGCCGCCCAATAAGTTTTCTCACCACGTCGTCTTATTTACTTTTGTTTCGCTAGTTACATTGCATTACATGCATCATTATCTGTCGTTCACACTGCATCCCTCTCCCTAAGAGGTCCCTTTGCGTGTTCATTCATCATATTGTCTGTCCACCCTTTAATTCTAAAAGGGGTTTCAAATACCACCAACCAGGTGCGTATTCGTTTATGTTCTTTTTAATATTAGTTTCTAAAGAATTGGTACTACACCTCCGTCGTCCTCATTTAGTTGTTATTTTTCTTCGTTTGCTCTTTTTGCGAGGGATAACCAGCCCGGAAACCCGCTTCTTCAGTCGGCCGCAAGAGCAAGAGGAGCAACTCATGTGCCCCCAGTTCGGGGATAAAAACGCACCATCCCTCCTACTTTTGAGGTACCCGACCATCACCTTCACCATTCTATTCTAGTTCTCTACTTTGTTGTTGTTATTTGTTGTTAAATCTCCATCTCCATCCTCCTTTACTTTTTGTTTAAAAATAAGTCTATCTTCTCTCTCTTGTTATTATCATATATCGTTAAATCTCCATCCCCGTTCTTTTCTGTTTTGTCTAAAATACGTCTCTCACTCTACCTATATTTTTCTTGGTGTTTTTTTCCTTATATCATATTATCTTATTCTATCATCTATCTCTCGGTTTCTTTCTTCATTTTCTCACATCTCTTTAAAAAGACATAAAAGCATAAAAAAATAATAAAAGCCACAAAACCCAAAAAAATATAATAACAAAAGATAAAACAAAACAAAAAGAATAATAAAATCAGGATAACCAAAGAAGGCCCTCTTCGTCGGCCGGCCGACGGAAGAGGAAGAGAGGACCCGCACTGCTCCCGCTTCGGCGGTGAACGCGATCAGAACATTTCTGTGGGGTTCTCAGCCCCTGGCGATCACACTTCTCTTCCCCTTCTTTTGTTATTTATTTTTTCTGACCAAACCCCGTTGACGGAACCAGTTCCTCGCGGTGGTCTCATCTAACTGGTGCGGTGGGCTATCTCCCGTGACCGTTTTACTTCAGTAATTTAATTTCTGCATTCTAACACCCTAACCGCTAACTGCTTAACTCTAACCCTCCCCTATCATCGCTTCAAAACCCCGCAGAGAGTGACATCTCGCGGCGGTTTATTTGATCCCTTCTTATTTGTTCTAACCCGATCAAGGAACTCGTTCCTCGCGGTGGTTTAATTTCTGTATTTCATTCCAACCCCGATCAAGGAACTCGTTCCTCGCGGTGGTTTAATTTCTGCACTTTCATTCGAACCCCGATCAAGGAACTCGTTCCTCGCGGTGGTTTAATTTTCTGCACTTTCAATTCAACCCGATCAAGGAACTCGTTCCTCGCGGTGGTTTAATTTTCTGCATTCTTTTGTTCCGACCCCGATCAAGGAACCCGTTCCTCGCGGCGGTCTTATCTAACTGGTGCGGTGGGTCATCTCCCGCGACCATTTTCATTCCAGTAATTTAATTTCTGCACGCTAACCTCCTAACCCCTAACCATTTAATTTTAGCATCCCCATCATCGCTTTAAAACCCCGCGGAGAGTAACATCTCGCGGCGGTTTATTTGATCCTTTTTTCTTTTCTCGTTATATATATATATAGTTATTATAATAAAAAAAAATCCCGCGGAGGGTAATACCTCGCGGTGGTCTTTTGTATATAGTTATACTTATTACTTATATCGCTGCAAAAACCCCGCAAAGGCCAATGTCTTGCGGTGGTATGTATATATAATATTTATTATTTATATTGCAGTAAAAATCCCGTAAGGCCAATGTCTTGTGGTGGTTTCTATATGTACATATATATTCATTACTATTGATACTACTATATTGCTGTTAGAACCCCACAAAGACCAATATCCTGTGGTGGTACGTCTTTGTTCGTATTGTCCTTATAATTGTTCGGAGAACAATATACCGTTACGATTTCTATGTCTACGTGTCTCTCCATTTCTGTTACATCGATTCTCAGACTTCCCGGTATATGAAAAACTGCTCGTGGAACGGTAGGCCACGCTTACCAGGAAAGGGTCAGTTTGCGCGAGAGGGCCTTCGGACCCCTATCTCCGCCACATACCAGAGTTTGTTCCGCATCCCTCTCTTCCCTTTCTCTCTCCTTGATTCGGTCTCGTTATCCCCATCTCCTAGGACAGACGAGGGTGGACGACCCCCGCCGTCTACACCTCTCTGTCGATCACCCTTTCACCATTACTTTGCATCATTGTTTTTTTCCCCCGAGGGTGGACGATGACTCCTGCCGTCTACACTTTTCTGGCGATCACGGTGGGACCCCTTTTGCTTTCTTTGGTTACCCATAAAATTTCGGCACCCACGGTGCCTTTTCCTATTGCGCCCACGCGCGCCCCCACTTTTGGCACCCACGGTGCCTTTTCCTCTTGACACCCACGCGTGTCCCTCCTTTCGGCACCCACGTGTGCCTTTCCCCATTGCACCCACGTGCGCCTACTCCTCTCGTGAACCCCGTGCACTCCCCCGGTCCCTTGTGGTTACTTGAGAGGTCGACGTTGTTTCGTGCACCCACGTGTGCTCCCCCCATCATTTGGCACCCACGTGTGCTCCCTCCATCATTTGGCACCCACGTGTGCTCCCCTTTACTCGTGCACCACGTGCACCCTCTTAGTCCCCCTTTTGTGATTTCTAATTTGCGTCGGCTCGGAAAGAAGAACGGTCATATCCTACTCTATCTGTTATTTGTTTCCACATCTCTGTCATATCACTGTTATATCTGTTGTACTTTTGCATAGATCTCTGTTTTATTTGTGTTCATTGTTCATTCCTGTGCTATTTGTGTTATATATTTGTGTTATATAATTCAGCACTGCATTGCATATCATCTCCCTTTTATTTTTTTATTTCTTTTGTTCCATTTTTTTAGGATCACCTTTTCCTGGTGAAGGAAGGACTCTCCGTCGGGAATTCCTCTCGACGGACTAGGATCTCCTTCATCGGGACCTCCGTAAGTCCCCGACATCGAAGGATTCCCTCTTCGTTCACTGGGCTGGTTGTACCACTGAAGTTCCCTGGAGATAGTTAACCCATTCGTGGTGAGTCAAGTGTCCTTAGATCACACGGCGGAAATCAATATTGCAACTAAGGTCCCTCCTGTGGTGTGAACATTAGATTAGAAAAAAGAAAAAAAAGGGGGGAAACCAAAAGAAAACAAAAAAGGCGTTAAACATCAACTTGTTTGTTAATCTTTGCTAATGGTTTGAGTGTGTATGTTATTACATTCTGATTAGAAAGAAAAAGAAAAAAGGGAAAATAAAAGAAAACACAAAAAAGGCGTTAAACATCAACTTGTTTGTTAATCTTTGTTATTGGTTTGAGTGTGTATGATATTGCGTTCCGGCAAAATCTCGCGTTCCGAAAAAGATCAAGAAATGTCCGGGAACGGTCAGAATCCGACCCCGAGTCACCAGGGGACACATGTCCCTGCTGAGGACGCAGGTTCCTCCCGTGAGCCCTCATATGAGGTGCGAACCACCGTCGGGGAAGCATCCCCGCCACAAGATATTTCCTCCTTGCTAGGTGTTCTCGCGAACACACAGCTCAATTCCGATCAGATCCGGGCCTTTCAGGCCGTCTTAAAAGGGAAATCTGTTGATTCTACTCCTCAAAATCCAACACCAGTTGCTCTCCCTACTCAAGAGCCTGCACAGGCAATCCCTTCCTCATTCCCTCTTGTGCAGACAAGTCTGCAACCTCCCTCTTTCCAATTACCTCCCCAGTCTCAAGTTCCACCAATTCCTCATCAACATTTCAGTCAGTTCCATTTACTGATATGCCAACGTCTGCAACCTCCCTCTTTCCAATTACCTCCCCAATCTCAAGTTCCACCAATTCCTCATACGACATTTCAGTCAGTTCCATTTGCTGATATGCCACAACGTCCCACTCATCCGGAATTCCCTTCTCAAGCTTCTGCAAGGCCTCAGTGGCCACCACAACCTGCTCCTTACGAGGAGGTCACTCAATCTCTCCTTCATAGGTTGAACAAGATGGACGAACAATTTCGAGATTTCAAAAAGATTGTGGATGTCAAATCCGCGCCTGAGATCTCTTTACCAATCCTTCCTGTATTCCGTCTCCCTCCTTCTGAAATGCCAACGTACCGACGGTACACCGGCACAGGCAACCCCTTCATTCATCTAAAGGACTTCATGTATGAGTCCTCGTTTTGGCAGAACGATCAAAGATCCTTGGCATACTCTTCAGGAGATCATTGGATGGTCCCGCCTTAGAATGGTTCTATTCCCTAGAGCCGAGTGAGGCTGAGAACTTCGACGTAGTGCAACGGAAATTCCTACAGAAATATCGGGATAGGGTCGGTCCCTCCTTCTCTATTACCGACCTAGTGGCTGAAAAAATGAAGCCGGACGAAGATTTCATCCAATTTGCCGATCGATGGAGATCCTTGGCAGAGAAAGTGAGAGACCCCATTTCAGAATCGGAGCAAGTAAAGATGATCGTGTCTAATGCCACTCCACAATTTAGACACGTCCTGGCAATGAACAAGCTCACCACTATGGAGGAACTGTATGAGAGGGCTCGATATATCCAAACACAGTTGAAAGATTCTCCCCTCATGCATATGTTCGAGCCACCAAAGCCAAAGGTGTTTAGGAAGCCGAGCACGGGCGCCCAAGGTGGGGTGACAGAAGGGGTTGTAACAAATGAACAAGTGGGCGCGGTTGGCTATCCCAACTAGCAAGCTAATCCTAGGCCCCCACAAGCTCCACAATTCCCCTTTCATCAGGACCAACAAGGTCAGCAACCCTATCGTCCTCCCCCACAAAACAATCTCTTCCAGAACAATATGCCTCAACCCTCCATCTCAACAACAACAACAGCGACCTCCTCAATATAATCAGGTTCCACCACCCGGGGATTATGGCCTCCAACAACAGAGAGGCCGATCGGCCCAAGGAGGACTCACTACCCACCTTTGCCGGAGTCGTTGCCGGACATCTTTAATGCTCTCATGGCTGCTAATTTCCTCACCTTGCCTAAGGAAAAAGCCATATGGCCCCCGAACGTCGACACTTCCAGATATTGTGTCTTCCATAGACAGCCGGGTCATACAGTGGAAAACTGTTTTCATTTCAGAGATTATATCTATGATATGAACGATGAACATCAAATAGATTGGGATGAAATGAGGCGATGCGTCACCATGATGAAGGCCAGGAGACCTCCTCTTAGACAACAACAACAGCAACAACAACAACACAACACAGCAACAACAGCCTCAGCAGGCACCACAACAACAGCCAAATATGGGCATCCTCCAAAATCCGTTACCGGCGCACCAACAACCTAACCACCAAGTCAACCCCATCTCTTCCTTCCCGGAGGTTGGAAGAGGGCAAGATTGGCATACGGAAAGCGGCTCTGTCCTTGTCACCAATCACGTTCCTATCCAATCCCCACGCCTTATTCGTCCCGCACCTGTCTATCCTCCACCCGTAGCACAACCCGCAGTGATACCTCACTCATTTCCACTGCTATCACGTCCTCTCATCCGCGTCTCTGCTGATGACCTCCCTTCGAGTCCCCAGCAAACACCCTCCACTTCCACCATAACATCGTTACCCTCGAAGCCTCTCATTATTTCTCATGTCTCCACCTCGACATCCACCTTCATTCCACCTCCACTAAACAAACCTCTCATTGTCCAACACCCTTCCGAGGTGCCCTCCACCTCAACCATAACACCGTTACCCCCAAAACCTCTCATTGTTTCTCACGCTTCCACTTCATCATCCACCTTCATTCCGCCTCCACTAAATAAACCCCTTATTGTCCAACACCCTTCCGAGGCACCGTCTACCTCCACCACAACCCCTTTACCCTCGAAACCCCTCATTATTCATCACCCATCCGGGGCCCCATCAACCTCTACTATGCCTCCACCTTTTAAACCCCTTATCATTCACCGTCCATCTGAGGCTTCATCCACTCCCACCATGCCTCCACCTAACAAACCACTCATCAGAGCCCCTACACCTATTATTGCCCCTGCTTCATCAATTGTTCCTCCACCACTACCCCTCGAACCCCTGCTAAACCCCATATCTAACTCTATAAAGGTGCCGCCAAAACCACAAGCCATGGTGCTCCGTAGTGGAAGGATGTTCCATCGGATTTTTCCCCAAAATAGTCAGGTCCCCGAGCAATCTCAGCCAGAGAAAGACACCGAAGAACAGCCAGAGGAGTCTATCCCGGGACACAATATGACCTGTTGAAACACTTGGATAAAACACCAGCTTGGATCTCCATTCTCGAGCTAATCAAGAGGTCGAAAACCCATTAGGACGCCTTGATGGAGTATCTTCAGAGGGTTATGGTAAATGAGGATCTCCCAGTGGAGAAGATCTCGTCAGTATTGACGCCAACTGATACACAACCGGCTATTATATTTCACCACCATGAGCTTGCCCCCAAGGAGGCTCGAAAATATGCTTTGTGTATTGCAGTAAAGATCAATGGGGTGTCTGTAGACCCGTGTTTGGTGGACACTGGTGCGTCTATAAATGTGATCTCTATGATCACCCTCCAATCATGTGGGGTTGACACGGAACAGATAAGGCCTTCATCAATCACAGTTACGGCCTATGACAATAGCAAAAAGCCACCAATGGGGATGGTCATCTTGAATGTAGAATTGGGCCCTGCATCAGTCTTTACGGAATTCCATATCCTTGATATGGATCCCACATTCAAGGCCATACTAGGCCGCCCTTACATTGAGGTTATGAATGCGGTGCCTTCCACCAATCATCAGTGCTTGAAGTTTCCATACAAGGCTTGGATTATCAAGGTAAATAGCATGCCCATCTTTTCTACAGTGGATGCTATTAATACCTCTTTGCCTTCTGTTTGGCCGACTCACCGGCCAATTCTTTCACTGCTAGATGTGTGTGACCCTCGCCGAGCCCCTTTAACACAAAAGCCATTTTAGGCATCAAAGTCATGTCACCCTTCCCATTCTAAGGGATGGGAGATCATGAGCAACATTGGCTACCAACATGGCAAAGGTTTGGGGGTACAGTTACAAGGGAGGCTGAGGCTGCCAAAGAAGACAAAGCTAACCCTTAGAGCTGGCCTAGGCTTTGAAGGACCACTTGAAGCATATGAGGAACCTCTCACGCGGACCTTGTACTCCCATTTCAGAAAGGGCCGGTGATACAGTTGGGGGATCACCCACAACATTCACATGGGAATTGCATATTGTCTACTTAGCTGAAAGTTGCTCGAGAGCTACAAAGAAGGGGAAACACGATGACCCGGATTCTGAGTGGAACAAGTGGTTTGATATACATGATATTTCCATTGCGCTACACCAGATGTTCTCGCCTCCGGACTTAGAGGGGCCACTTCTGATCTCCGAGGTACCAAAAGATGTCGTTGACATTGCCGAAATTCCAAGTTTTCCTCGCCGAGAGGAAGTTGCCACTGACGGATCGCTTTCCGTCATTCTATCTGATCATTCTCCTCAGCCGTTGCTGCTGACTCTTTCTTGGACCCGACGTTTATCTGATGATATTCCCAGGTCCCCTTCTCTGCTCACATTCTTGCGCGGGTTTTCTCAGCCCGTGCCAAATTTTCAACCATGATCTGCTCAATGAGCCATGCAACCCCTTAGCTATAGTTCCCTCCTCCCATTCTCTAATTTCTTTCAATTGTTTTGTAATTGAAAATGAAAATGAAAAAAAAAACGTCGATTTTCAAACTCCTCAACAGTGCATCTCCTTTGAGGAGACCTCCTACATCTCTCACGAGTGTGCCCCGACTTACGGGCCACTCATTCAAGGTCCCTTGAGCGACCTTCTTTACCCCTCTATCGACGGGTCTCTTCCTGTACATTCTTCAACTTCTTCTTCGTCCGTAGAATAAGTCAGTCAGGTTAGGAATAGTGAGTCAAGGGTAGTACCTAGAAGAAAATTCAAGGGCAGGGAAATTCCTCGTCGATTCCTTCTAGATCTAGCCAATAGGTGTCAAGCCTTTCTAGTCATTCCTCAATTGCTAGAAAATCTCATCCATCTGTCGGAGTTAGAATGTGAGGAGGATTACACAATTGATGAGGGATACGGAGTTTATGAGCTCACAGATGAAGAGTACCCTATTGAAGAAGGGGACGAAGAATATGAGGACGCGGCCGACGCATATGCTAGCGGAATGAGGAGGTTTGACGAACCATCAGCCGCTATAGAAGAACCCACCAAAGAAATCAACCTGGGGACCGAGGAAGACCCTAGGATCGTCCTCATAAGTGATAATTTGCCGCCATCTGAAGAAGAGAATTGATCGAGGTTCTCAAGGAGTATAGGGACACGTTCGCATGGAGCTACGAGGATATGCCGGGATTGGATTCCACCCTGGTCGAACATCGCCTAACGCTAAAACCAGGGTCCGTCTCGGTAAAGCAAAGGTTAAGACGTTTCCACCCCCAAATGGCTTTAAAATGAAGGAGGAGGTCGATAAGCTCCACAAAGCCAGGTTTATTAGAGTCGTCCTATATCCTCAATGGGTGGCAAACATTGTCCCGGTCATGAAAAAGGATGGAAAGGTGAGAATCTGTATCGATTTTCGGGACCTTAACCGCGCGTGTCCAAAAGATGATTTCCCCTTGCCTCACATTGACGTGTTGGTTGATAATACAGCAGGCTATGAAACTCTCTCGTTTATGGATGGATTTTCGGGGTATAATCAGATCCGTTTGGCGGAAGAGGATCAGGAGAAAACATCATTCACCACACCTTGGGGAACTTATTGCTATTTGGTCATGCCATTTGGTTTGAAGAATGCTGGAGCTACTTATCAAAGGGCTATGATGGCAATATTCCATGACATGATGCATGTGTATTTAGAGGTATATGTGGATGATTTACTGGTGAAATCCAAGACTAGGGCAGAACACCCGAGAGTTCTAGCAAGGTGCTGCAAAGATCAAGAGAGTTCAATTTGAAAATGAATCCAAAAAAGTGCGTATTTGGTGTCTCGTCGGGTAAATTACTTGGTTTCATTGTGAGTAAGAGGGGTATTGAAATAGATCCCAACAAAACTAAAGCAATTAGGGATATGCCACCTCTGAAAAACCTGAGAGAAGTTCGAGGGTTAATCGGAAGGTTACAATTCATTCGTCGATTTGTGTCCCAGCACTCGCAAAGGTGCAAACCTTTCTATGAGTTGACTAAGTCAGGAGTAGAATTCAGTTGGAATTCTAAATGTCAAAAAGCTTTTGAAGGATTGAAGGAATATCTGGCCAATCCACCGTCCTAATTCCACCCACGCCAGATAAACATTTAATCCTTTACATCTCGGTCCTGGACGACTCCGTGGGAGCTGTCCTGGCACAAGCCAATGAAGCGGGCAAGGAAAGGGCGACCTATTACTTGTCCAAACTCCTCAACCCTTGTGAGCAGAAGTACACGGCTATGGAGAAAACTTGTGCCGCCCTTGTCTGGGTGGTGCAGAAATTGAAACACTACTTTCTAGCTCATGAAGTTCATCTGATTGCTCGAATGAATCCTATCAAGTTCCTTCTAGAAAAATCTGTCCTTACAGATAGATTAGCACGCTGGCAAAGCTTTCTTTCTCAGTTTGACATCGTCTACATCAGCAAAAGGCGATTAAGGGTATGCTATAGCTGAGCATCTCGCTCACCATCCTCTTCCCAAATTCGATCCTGTCCAATCAGAGTTCCAGATGAGGAACTAATGTCCATCAACCAATCAGATGATTACATGTGGACGTTACATTTTGATGGAGCTCTGAATTCCCAAGGGAAAGGAATCGGCATTGCCCTCCTATCGCCTGAAGGCCTTACATTCCCACTGGCATACCAGCTCAAATTCCCCGTTACCAACAATATAGCTGAATATGAAGCTCTTCTAGCTGGCCTGGAACTCGCTCATTCTTTTCGTATCACTGAATTACGAGTCGTAGGTGATAGTCAACTCATTCTTCGCCAGGTGCTCACCAAATATCGCACTCGCGATCCCAAGCTCAAGCCATACCAAGAACTCACTGCTGCCTTTGCCAAACTGTTCACCAAATTGATCTTTGTCCATGTCCCTCGTCATCAGAATATTCTGGCCGATGCCCTCGCCTCGTTGGCATCATCTTTAAGGTTCCCTCTAGGAAGATGGTTTGAGTCCATTTCCATCTACAAGCGTCACGCCCCTGCAATCGATGACGCTTCCTACGTAAATATCAAGGACAGGATAGCAAGGAAGGCCCTACAGGAAGAAATCCTTGAGAAGAGGGAAATTATGTTGACAGAATTAGAAGAAGAATTGGCTGATGAGGAGAAGCCATGGTTTTACGAAATTGCCAAGTATTGCAAAGATCAATCCTACCCTGGAGAAGCCACATCGGAAGATAGAAAAGCCATAAGGAGGGTGGCACAGAGATACGTGCTGGTCGGAGAAGTGCTATACAAGAGAAGTCTTACTGGTGTTCTTCTAAGATGTCTCGACGAAGAGGAGGTCTGGAAATGCGTCGAGGAAGCACACTCTGGTGTGTGCGGTGGCCATGTGAATAGCCAAATGCTTGCCAAGAAAATCCTTCGGCAAGGCTTTTACTGGCCCACCATGGAAGAAGATTGTGCCGTCTATGTCCGCAGGTGTGTCAAGTGTCAACTTCACGCCGATAAAATTCATTCCCCATCTTCTTCACTTCATCCAGTATCCTCCCCATGGCCTTTCTCCATGTGGGCTTTCGATGTCATTGGTCCTCTCGGTAATCCTTACTCCCTCACTAAGCAAAAATCATTCATCCTTACTGCAACGGAGTACTTTACCAAATGGGCCGAAGCCGAAGCTTACGTGGAGGTTAAAGCATCAACAGTCTGCAAATTCATCATGAAGAACATCATCGCCAGGTTCGGCATTCCAAGCACGATCATCACCGACAATGGACCGCAATTCATTTCTCAGGACCTTCAGGACCTCTGCAAAAGGTATAAAATTGCATTACATCATTCATCACCTTATTATCCACAAGGTAATGGCCAAGCAGAGGCCACTAACAAAACATTGATTAAAATCATAAAAAAGACATGTGAGTCTAACAAGTTCTCGGATTGGCCAGAAAAGCTGATTGAGGCTTTATGGGCCTATCGCACTTCAATCCGTACTCCCACTGGGCAAACTCCGTTCGCCCTTACTTATGGGATGGAGGCGGTAGTTCCGTATGAAATCTTGGTTCCTTCTCTCAGGGTACAGTTGGACAAGGAGCTTCCCCTCGACGAACGTCGTGATTCACTCCTTGCCCAATTGGAACTCTTAGATGAGAAACGGCTGGCCGCTGCCGAGCATGCACGTGTATATCAGAACAGACTCACACGTTTTTATCAAAAGAAGGTCATTGAAAGGAAATTTCAAGTCGGTGAAATGGTAGTGAAAAGAATGTTTGTAAAACCTGGTGGGCCGCGTTCTAAACTCCAACCCAATTGGGAAGGACCATACGTAGTTCAGGCTGTGCATCCTGGCAATGCCTACAGGCTAGTAAATGCTGAGGGGATCGAGTTATCCCACCCTTGGAATGGGCTTTATCTTAAGAAATACTACCCTTAGATAGGTGTACATAGTGTCAAAAAAAATCATGAAACGAAAAACAACAAAAAAATAGAAAACAATGAAAACAACAAAAATATGTATATATACAACAACAAAAGAAAAAAATAAAAAAGAAAAAAGAAAAAAATAGAAAAGTCAAAATGCCAATGTTTGGAGATCACCATGTAGTTAAGTCATTGAACCTCCATGTTGGGATAGGGCCTATTAAGACTTGGTAGGTTCCGGGTCTTGGTTTGCCAGAACCGTGGAGATCCATGTCCGGCTAGTTCGGCTTATGCCCCCCTCAAAAGAAGGCAACATGCATGTACACATGTGTTCTATAAAAGATCGGTAGCATCGCTCATGGTGAGGCCTCACCCAGAAGGTCTCCAGAAGGCTTAAATCTTTATTCTCTCTCTCTTCGACCGAATGAGACAGCCGGCGCCCTTAAAACGCTGAGCATCGGAAACACGAACACAACTCCTAGGGTAAGAGTAGGGCCCAATTCCTCGAGCATGGGTCAGAGCACGAGAAGAGGGCAGTGTCCCCGCAGGCATCCAAGAGGGATTCCATAATGTCAAAATACTATGTCCCTCGCAAAAATCTGTCAAGAAAAATCAGAAAAGAAGAACAAAATCAAAGTCAAGTGAAAAGCCTGGTCGTAACCGTGCCTGATCCCACAAATGAAACCCATTTGACTGAAAGTAAAATTCTATACAAAAGGGGTCATGAGATGTAAATGCTCGAGATTTGGTCTGAAGTTGCCCGAAAAGGGAAGTTAAGTGTGCCCCTACTGGCTCGCCGGGTTAACGGTTTTGCCGGTCCTCTCAGGAGGTTTGCCCCCAATATTCTTCCTTCTTCCCTGAAGATGAAGGCTCAATGGAGTTCCGAAGGGTGAAGCTTGCCAAAGCTTGTAACCTCATTTCAATACAAACATATGGTAAGCTTTGGAAGGAGTCTCCGTGTTTCTGGCCGGTTAAGACCCTTATCTACCATCTTGATGTCTTCTTAGCCTAACCTCGGGCTTAGACCAATGCAAGCGCGTCACCTACGGTGCGACGGCGTCTGATTCCGGGTCAGCGTCGCGCGGTTGGTCGTTTGGGTTCCAGGGCGTTCCATCATATATCATCTAGAGTTGTGAGGAAATAGACCCGGGTCGGGCAAATCATTTACCTCGAACACTTTTTGGGTGAATCCCTGTGGTCGGAAGCAACTGGGAGCCTAAGCATGGCATGATGGTATTGTCATCAGGATAAGTCTTACCCGGCGGGATTATCATTCGAGGAGTCTAGAGGCCCAAATCAACCTAGATGTGCACTTAGGATGCCTGGGAGGTTAGTAAGAAACCCTTGTTCTCATGCAGGTTAGATGTTATAGTGGTCATCAAGCATTAGCAAAAACAAAAATAAACAAACCAAAAATAAACAAAAAAATGACAAATCCAAAAATCCAAAAAAAGCAAAAAAATGTATATGCACAAAAAAATGGAAATGTAAAAGACCAAAAAAAATAAACAAACAACAAAATACAAAAAAAAATGAATACACCTACAAAAACAAAAATCACATCTTTGCATGATCACATCTGTATGCACCATTCATTTTAAACTCTCGTTTGCATCCGTGTGCTTGTCTGTCGCATTCATCATCCTCTTTTATCATTGCCTTTGTTGATAAAGACTTGCCCCTTGACTCGTTATCAAGAATGGTTCTTCATCATATTTGCTCATTGAGCAAGGGGCAAGTCAGAGCAGAGATGCTAACTTGTTTGCTTAAGTGTATGCAGGGACTAGAGTGATCAAGAAAAGCAGAGAACCAAGCACGAACTCATTTATTCCACTCTCAACTAAAAACAAATAGAAGTCTACATCAGGTTTCACCTTCTCTCTCCACATTACTTGTCCCACCACCCTCCGGGCGAGACACTCTTGAGGGTGCTACCCAATCATGAAAAGAGGTCCTTCTACCGCTTTGTGGGCCTCTTTCTATCTCTACTCCCCAGCGTCGATCTGCGGGGGCACCAAAGAAGCTGCTGACATGAAAGCCACGCTCTCGTGCTCTTCGGTAGCATTCCTCACCGTCCTTTAGCCACTGCTCGGTGAGGCCGAGACTGGTCTTCAATTCAAATAGTTGGGCCTCCAGGGCCCTCTTCTCCTCTTTCTCGGCCGACCTCTTGGCCTTCTCTCTTTCCTTGGCCTTTTCCCTCTCAGCACGTTCTCTGGCTCTGTCTTCCCTCTCCAGCTGAAGGGTGATCCTCAGCTCTATAGCGTCCCTAGCGTCACCTGGACGACGCTGCAGTTCCTCTTCTAGCTCGGCTATTCTAGCTTCCTTCTGGGCGGCATGCGCGAGTGCCTCCTCCGTTTCTTTCTCCTGCCAAACGTTTCATCTCAGGCTTCTGGTAACGCTTGAACAAGGGATATTAAATGGTGAGGGTCTCACCTGTACAGAAAGCATCCCTTCTGCTTCCGCAGCCCGCTGGGTGGCATGAGCAAGTTGCTCGTGGAGTAAATCTAACTCTGAAGTGGGAATCCATAGACTGGAAGAAACGCCGTCTGCCCCCATTGCCGATGAAACTACATCGAGTTGGGCACGCTGCGTACACATACGAGAGGTGACAGTTAAATGGTTAACGCCATGAATTTCAAATCATGCCAGGAGTATGTATATACACACTTACTGATGAACCCAGAGCCGCTCGGGTGTCAGTTAACTCTCGCTCCGTGTCCGCTAAACGAGCTTGTAAGTTCGTTATTATGGTGTCACGGGCATCCTACAGCCATGGCTCTTGAGTTCACAAATAAAAATAAAAAAAATGGAAATTATAAAAGACAAAAAAAATGGTGTTTTACTTTACCTCTATAAGCCCTCCAAGCTGGAGCCTCTCCGCATACATTGCCCTATAGAGCCGTAGGTAATCTTCACTGTCTTGCGCTTGCGATCCCACGAGTGTGCCACCCCGCTGCCAGTCTTCGTACTGTTCGGGGAAGCGCACCCTCCAATCAACGCAGGTTGCCGGCCCGCGCGTCTTTTTCCCGACACTGGGTGAGGAGGTTATATCCACCCATTCCTGGGCAAGCCCGAGAGTCCTCATGGCTAATCGTAACCTTAGTGGCTCAATTTCATTCAAACAATGAAGCCAGAGGTCCCGTCCAAACCGGGCACGGCTTCCAATTACCCATGGTTGGTCGGCATCGACCATGTTCAAGTAAGGCCTCCAGTTCACCTATGCTGGTTGTACATGTCTTCTTAGTTACTCAAAAATACAAAAAAATGGTAAAAAATGAACAAAATAATAAAAATAATAAAAAATAGAAAAGAGTATCCTACCATCGTTGCAGGGAATTCTTGTAGCTCCCGTCTCGATACCATCAGCTGGTAGGATAATGGTGTTGTACTCATGATGGGTTGCCACCGCCTAGCCAACGGGATCGTCACTGGCCGACAGTGTAGAGCTCTCCCCATTGGAATATAATAGTAGCTCCATAGCTACACCATCATGTGTCATTGGCATCAACAAATACAAAAAAAAGCATAAAACGAAAACCACAAAAAAAATAATCTTTTACCTGGATGAAGGGCGTAAACCCATTTATTGTCACCTCTCGACCTATCCTTTGCGACAGACCTGTGAATAAATGTGCTAGTACGGCAGCCCCCCAGGCGTACTGTCCTACTCTCTCCAAGTCCACGAGCAGCTCCAGGAAGCGGCAGTGTATGTTGTCTCCCTTGGAGCCCAGTAGCAACCTACCCAGCAGAAAGAGGAGGAACCTCCTCAGGTCCATGTTGGACCTCTCCCAGTTGCTGGCTTCCGCACAGTATACAGCACGGGCACCTCTTTCTGCCCTTTCCATGAATTCCTCCAGGGACTCGTCATCCCGTGGACGAATGTCAGTAAGCCCTAACACCTCCATGATCGATGTCTTGGCTACTGACCTGTTCTTCCGACCGTCAAGTTCCAGTCCTAACAATTTCTGGGCACCTTCTCGGTAATCCGCGTAAGTGACGCCGGTCACCGCCTCTCCATCCACTTTGAGGCCCGTGATACGGACCATATCTTCCAGACTGGGCACCATGTGCCCCCAAGGCATCAGGAATGCCCGACTCGCCGGATCCCATCTTTCATGTAGTGCTTGGATCAGGGCAAGGTCGAGCTTTATCGGCTCGATTCGGAGGAAGGCACCGAACCCCATCACGTCTAGCCTGGCCTTTTGAAAGTTCGGGAGACCACGATATGCTGCCACTACCAGCTCCCATGAGATATGCGAGCGCATCATGCTCTGCACATATATAAGAGGTGAAAAAGGGGAGCATTGCTAAGCAAGAAAGGAGAAGAAAAGGATGAAGGAGGGAAACCAAAGAAGCCACTTACAAGCTGTGATCGGGTCCTCTCACTCAGTTGTCCTTCGACTTCTGAGAGTCTCCTGGAACTGCTACCTGATCTGCTCCTCTTCAAGGAGCGGGAAGACTCACCTTCTGCTCTGAAGCTGGATTCACCCTCCATCCTAAAAAAATGAGCAACACTCGTAACCTCCCTTCCTTACAAACTTGCACTCCTCAAGTCTGCTCTCAGGACCTTGGTGCGTGCTTCCAGGTCGAGAAAAAGGGGAGGTATTTATAGGATCAGAGAGAAGATGATCTGGATCTATCACCATCACCCCTAGCAACAGCTCTTATGACAAGTCACCCTCTCTTTACTTTTACGGCCGCTCTACCCTATGGAGTGATCGATTCGGAGGCGTAATTTGTTGACTTGTCCTCTTATTCGGTCCAAAGATTCTCCGTGTTCATTGTCCCGTTGCGACTACTGCTAGCGCAACGAAAGAAAAACGGGGGACATTCATGTGGGAAAACAGGGCCAGGGGCCGATATTATTGAAATTAGTGATAGCTTCCATTGCAAGCCATGGCCGAGGTGTCCTCGGATGCCACTTTGCCATGTCGGATGAATGCTTCAGAGCCGTAATACGGTCCGAAGAATCCACGTGTCCCTTGTGACAGGGGCCGATATTATTTAAATTGGTGATATCTTCCACTGCAAGCCATGGCCGAGGTGTCCTCGGATGCCATTTTGCCATGTCGGGTGAAGGCTTCAGAGCCGTAATACAGTCTGAAGAATCCACGTGTCCCTTGTGACAGGGGCCGGCACTATTGAAATTGGTGATAGCTTCCACTCAAGCCATGGCCAAGGTGCCCTCAGATGCCACTTTGCCATGTCGGGCGAATGCTTCAGAGCCATGATACGGTCTAAAGATTCCCCATGTCCCTTGTCCTATTGTGACCACTTACATCGCAAAGAAAGAAAATTAGGACATTCACGTGGGAATATAGTACTAAGGGGCCGTCATTTCAAAGGCGGTGGAAGATTACTTTTGACGATCATGGCTATCACAAGTCACTACCCCATGTTTCGAGGAGATGACTCATCGAGCATGTCTCACGGGACCCACGTGGTGAAGAAGAAGAGTATACCAGAAGGAACACACCCTAGGTAGGCAAGCCGCTCTTGAATCAAACCATTCCACTCATACATCTATATAAGGATTTGTGCCCGTCATGAGGAAAGAGTGGGTGTGCAAGCCACTCACTAACCCTCATCACCCTCCTAGTCACTTCTCTTCT
Organism: Amorphophallus konjac; assembly: GCA_022559845.1. NCBI lineage: Eukaryota > Viridiplantae > Streptophyta > Magnoliopsida > Alismatales > Araceae > Amorphophallus > Amorphophallus konjac. The sequence continues at coordinate 274,108,165 of CM040126.1, forward strand.
CTCTTCTCTCCGAAGGCAAGAAGTCCCTCGGAGGCTTTCTGTAGCTCAGTGACGCAGCAATCGCTTTGCCGTGCCACACGTTCCTACATGCTCTTTGGTGGTGCCCTTCGTCTTCCTACTTCCCTCGCGATCCCGATGGCCGCGAGGCTCTTGAAGTTGAGGCCGCTGGTTCGGCTGCCCTCTGTTCTGCCGAAGGAGACTGCATCAGCTCCAGGAGCTCCTCCACTGCGAGCTCCGATTCTGCTCTAATCTGCAACAACTCTGAGGGATTGACGCGTCCGTTCGTTGTTTCTCCTAAAGCTTCATCAGTTAGGCCTTCAGTGCCCTCCTCTTGTATCAATCTCAGTGTCGCTCTATCCCCCCACTCCTTCTCACTCTCTCCTCGTTGTCTGAAGAGAACATCAGCACCAGGACACCTCAGGGGAAGCCCTTTGCGGTAATCATCTCAGTCCTCCGGCTCCTGTCCGATGACAGGTAGCCGTCCTCTAGCGTCTGGCATTCCAAACTGCCTCCGCCAAAAGAGAAAAGAGAGAGAGGAGATTCAAAGAACATGCAATGGCATTAAGGCCTGGTGTTTATTTCAAAACGAGATGACATCAAGGACTGGGCATCACGGGCCTCAGTTTCCCCAGTTCCATTACATAAGCATTCAACAGCTCACGATCCTCACTCACAGTCACCATCACCTTCTGTGGAATACTGGCTTTCCACGACACTTTGATCACTTTTCTATCCTTGGCATCACCTTCCGTGTCTAACTCTCTTTCCTTAATCAAAGGGAGATCGGATGGTGTAGGAAAAGAGTGTCGCGAAAGGCCGATTTACAGGCAACACCGGTGCGAGCTGTAAAGAACAAATTCAGTTGCACCGATAAGCTGGAGTTCCGCGTCAGGGGAGGATCTCGCAAGAAGCTCACGTCCAAGTAAACATGCTGGCGCATGAGTAAACGCATCCCGCTCCAAATTGTTGAAGTAAGCACGCCAGTCTCCACGTGACTTCAGCCGAGGCATGCGATTGACCACGCTCCCGCCAAAACCCAACACATCAACCATGTGATAAAGGGGGCTTTGTTGGAAGATTCTGGAAGTAGTTCGTGCCTCCTTGCAGCGATCAAATTTGAAGTGAAGATCAATCCAGCAGTTGAGAAGAAACATGCACCCATAAGGAGGTTGACCCATACTGGAAGCCGTAAGACCACTGTAAAGGTAGGCGAGGACGGCTGGTCCCACTCTTTTGCCCTCCCAGAGTCCGTAGATCGCACCCAACTGACCCTCCTCCAGGATGTTGTCAATACTGGGGAAGAGGAGAGCTCCCGCCAAATAAATCATGAACCCTTTCATGAGTGCTTCTAAACGTTCGTCGCTTGGCGGTCTTTCCAAACCGTTCATAGTCCAATCTGCCAGCTTCTGTAGGTTGATTCCCCTCTGAGTCTGAACTCCTTTAATAACTTCGCAGGGCATGAAGCCTCTCAGAATCTCCTTAGGGGACATTTTCTTCCCCAGGCGCAAAATTTTTATTTTGCCATCATTCCTGAATCTTTTTAAGCCAAGCAGGAGTTCTGCCTCCTCCAGAAGGATCGTTGATTCAAAAGTCGAAAAGATGAAGGTATGGGTTTCAGGGTGCCAAGCCTCTATCAGTGCACCCATGGCTACCCAATCCATGTAAATCTGGTTGTAATATTTGGCATGGATAACCAAGCCTTGAAGGTGCCACTTTGAAATAAAAACCCTCATGTCGGTAGTAATATTGGAAGTGAGCTTTGTAAGCCAGGGTAGTCTGGAGAATCTTCTGGGACCCGGAAAGAGAGGATACGGCTGAGAGAAAAAAAAAGAGAAAAGCATAAGAAAGAACTCGTGCGTAAAGAACGAGAGAACTGATTGGACTTACCATCCGTGAGCGGATTCTTTCGCACAGATGACCTCCGAAGTCGGTCAATTTCTTGAAACCACGATCGAACCTCCCCCTTTTGGTAGGGCGGGAAGGTTCACCCTCCACCTCCAAGGACTGGGACCTCTCTCTTCCCATCTCGAAAGAACAGAACACCCTTGAATGACATCTGGCTAAGACCTAGGGGGGGTACTTATAGGAGGGAAGGTGGTAAAACGGTAAAAGTAAAGCATGAATGATAAGTTACCGTTATGGATTTTTACCGGAGGAATCTTGTTTGGTTCGCATTATGTCTTTGCATGTTTCTGAGAATTACCTTGGTGTGTGGATTTCTTTGCGAAGTGCAATTACATTTCTTGTGCAATAATTGGTGCATCCATCAATGCAATAGTTGTGTGTTAATTGTTGAGTGCAGGTACCATTGAAAAAGAACAAAAAAAAAGGATATCATGTCCCACCCTTAAGTCACCCCGGTGACTGACCCCACTGCGTCTTGCATCTTACTATATGATATCTACGCTACTAGAACATGTCAAGGACCTTGCGGTCCGAATGAATCCGAGACATGAGTACCCCTTCAACAAAAACAGTGATGATCTCGGAAGAGTTCGAATCGTACGGATAGGCCGTTGAGTTGTGATAGTATGGGGACGATGGCTCCGTTCGATGAGTCGATGCGCAGATAAACGGGCCCCGGCTCAGTGTCAGCTCACCGCATCGGTATCCTGACCCAGTCTCCACAACTTAACAATATTATCCTTGGTTATCTTATATTTTCTTTTGTTTTATATTTTTCTTTTAAGCCCAGCATGCATTCATGTAGGACTTTGAGCTCATTGTGGAAAATCATTCACTTACTTTGATTGTGTGAGCCACGATGCCTAATTGCTTAGATATGGGATATTCCATTCTGAGTCGAGTACTGAGTTTTCCCGAGGTTGCTTTGGTATGTTTCTCTGAAAGAAACCATTGTTTGGAGTGGTCTCTAATTCATCGTTTCAATTTCCCTTGGACCCACCTTGGCTGCAGCACTTCCACAATAGCTGGTAACCGCTCCCCAATGGTGAAACCTGAGGTTTACGACCCGGGTACTTCCGCACCGTGAAGTTGGTCCTTTTAGTTTACTTATGCACCAGCGTACGTAATGTCCTTCCTAGTTTGTTCACCATCCAAACAAGCGTTGATTTCAGAGAGCCTTCTTCAAGATTGCTTCGGTAAAACTCGGGAAAGATGCTCATCAGGAAAATGATGAAGGCGTGTCTCATCACACCTTGGCACCTATTTTTCACTCCACTCCACTCTATTCCATTCCATTCCATTACGTATCCTGCCCTTACAAAGCAGATGCCAAGGCGGGGCAGCTGTAGACACGCTATTTTCACATTTTTTGCGAGTAAATCTCATATTACACCACGATGTCCCAGAGTGGCTTACACGATTAACTTAGGTGATTGATTAGCATTTGTTTGAGTTTTACATAAAAATAGAAAAAATCTTGAATATTGAAAAGCGTTATAAAAATTGAGAAATTGTTAAAGTACAAAAAAAATGGGTAAGGGCTTATAAAAATTTTAGAAAAATAATCAAAAAAGAGGGTCATAAGAAAATACAAAAAAAGATAAAAAGGTTAAAAAAAATTCAGAAAAATTGAGGAAAGTTTAAAAATAAGGAGAAAATATTTTAAAGATGAAATAATAAAAATAACATCCTAATATAAAAATAAATAATCTTATTTATGTATATATGTGTATATATAAAGAGATATCAATAAAAAAACATAAAAAATATAATCATATCCCTAATCTAATCTTTATTTACTAATCTTTAATTTTTTAATTAACACTAATCATCCTATCTTCCTATTCCCTTCCCTCTCTCTCACGACACACACACTCACTTCACTGCACACACATGCACCTCACTGCACTCACCCTCCACCCCACGACACTCTCTCTCTCACTTCTCCCCCACACACACACGAGACACCCCCCTTTTACGGCTCCACCCTCTCACCATGCTCAGGGGACCTCGGCTGCCAACATTCCCACCGTCGCCATCCTTGCCAACCCTCCTCTCGCACTGTAGAAGACGTCGGACGCCCCCCATCTCTCTAACTTTATCCCACCTGCCACCTCCACTGCCATTGTCATCAGCTCTGTCGACCACCGGCCCTCCACTGGCAGCAGTCACACAACCGCCAGCCAACCCCCCTTTTTTCACTTCCCACTGCTACTTCCCCCATACCCTCGCGCCATCGCCTCCGCTCCCCACCTCCTGGCCGCGATCACCTCGCAAGCCCCGGCTTCCAGTCCACCCGCCCCGCTCACCTCCAGCCACCACAGCCGCTGCATGCGCCCGCGAAGCCCCTCACCGGCAGCCCCCTCCGCGACACCGCCATCGTCATCTGACCGCTAGCCACCGCACCGCCTTCGGACGTCCCCCAACGCATGCACTTCCGCGTCTCCCCCCACGCCGATGCTGCCGTCCTCCTCTCCGTCCAGCACCGTCCGAGCCCGCCTGCTAGCAGTTGCCGCCCGACCGTCGTTGCCGTTGGACCACCGCCGGCCAACTCCACCGCGTCCCCCACGCCGTTCCTGCCGTCGTTCCCGGCCGTTGGAGCCCTCCACCGGCACCCGTCCTCGCCGTCCGAGCGCGCCCCCGCCGAAGAGCTCGCGGCCCTCTCTCCGTCTCTCACGTTTCCCTCTCTCTTTCTCTCCCTCTCTCCTTCTCTCTCTTCCTCCCCACCGCGGCGACCCCGCCGCTCTCCCTCCTTCTCTTTCTCTCTCCCTCTCCCTCTCGTTCTCTCATCCTCCCTCCTCCCGTGATCTCTCTCCCCTTCTCTGTTTCTCTCTCCTCCCTCACCCGCTCTCTCTCTCTCTCCCACCGTCTCTCTCTCCCTCTCCTTCTCTCTCCTCTCGCACCCCCTCTCTCTATCTCTCCTGTTTATATTTTTTATTATTTTTTTATCTCTCTCTTTCTCTCCGTTTCTCTCTCCTCTTCCCCTTGCGATCTCTCTCTCTCTCACTCTCTTTCCCTCTCTCTCTCTCGATCTCTCCCTCAGTTTTCTCTTTTTTTTATTTTTTTATTTCCTCTTCTCCATCCCCCTCTCTTTCTCCCCTCTCTGCTTCTCACTTCCCCTCACGTCTCTCTCTCTCCTCTCTCGATCTCTCCTCCCACTCTTCTTTTTTTTATTATTTTTTACCCCCTCTCTCTTACTCTCTCTCACGTTCCCCTCTCCCTCTTATTTTATCTCTACCTCTCTCTCCTTCTCACCAGATATCTCTCTCTCAACTCTTTCTTTTTATTATTATTTTTTTTATCTCTCTCTTTTAGTCTTTCATTCTTTCTCTTTCTCCCTTCCTCTCTCGATCTCTCACTCCCTCCATTTTCTTCCTCTCTCTCTTCTATATATATATATATATATATATATATATATATATATATATATATATATATGGGGGGCTTTCCGGTGGTGCCGGCACCAGGTGGTGCCGGCCCCACCCCCCCTCACAGCGCGCATGGGGGGGGGGGGGGTGGCGTTGTGAGGGGGGGTGGGGCCGGCACCACCTGGTGCCGGCACCAAGTGAGCGCCCCCCTATATATATATATATATATATATGTGTGTGTATCCTCTCTCTCTTCTATACATATATATATATATATATATATTGTTATTATCTTTTTGTTATTCTGTTTTATTATTATTCTCTTCTCAACTTTATATTTTCTTCCCCCCTAAAACTAAGATATAAAAAAATTCTTTTAAAAAAAAGAGAGAGAAAAAATCCCTCTCTCTCTCTCTCCCTTTCTCCTTTTCAGGACGGTATCGATACCCGGAATGCCCTGCCGAGTTCTCGAACGTCGGAATATACGAGAGCATGTTACATCTCAGCGTACGCTCGTGCCATCCTCACCTCGGAGAAGCTTCCGCGAGCACGTCATCGGCCGCCCAATAAGTTTTCTCACCACGTCGTCTTATTTGCTTTTGTTTCGCTAGTTACATTGCATTACATGCATCATTATCTGTCGTTCACACTGCATCCCTCTCCCTAAGAGGTCCCTTTGCGTGTTCATTCATCATATTGTCTGTCCACCCTTTAATTCTAAAAGGGGTTTCAAATACCACCAACCAGGTGCGTATTCGTTTATGTTCTTTTTAATATTAGTTTCTAAAGAATTGGTACTACACCTCCGTCGTCCTCATTTAGTTGTTATTTTTCTTCGTTTGCTCTTTTTTGCGAGGGATAACCAGCCCGGAAACCCGCTTCTTCAGTCGGCCGCAAGAGCAAGAGGAGCAACTCATGTGCCCCCAGTTCGGGGATAAAAACGCACCATCCCTCCTACTTTTGAGGTACCCGACCATCACCTTCACCATTCTATTCTAGTTCTCTACTTTGTTGTTGTTATTTGTTGTTAAATCTCCATCTCCATCCTCCTTTACTTTTTGTTTAAAAATAATTCTATCTTCTCTCTCTTGTTATTATCATGTATCGTTAAATCTCCATCCCCGTTCTTTTCCGTTTTGTCTAAAATACGTCTCTCACTTTACCTATATTTTTCTTGGTGTTTTTTCCTTATATCATATTATCTTATTCTATCATCTATCTCTCGGTTTCTTTCTTCATTTTCTCACATCTCTTTAAAAAGACATAAAAGCATAAAAAATAATAAAAGTCATAAAACCCAAAAAAATATAATAATAAAAGATAAAACAAAATAAAAAGAATAATAAAATCAGGATAACCAAAGAAGGCCCTCTTCGTCGACCGGCCGACGGAAGAGGAAGAGAGGACCCGCACTGCTCCCGCTTCGGCGGTGAACGCGATCAGAACATTTCCTGTGGGGTTCTCAGCCCCTGGCGATCACACTTCTCTTCCCCTTCTTTTGTTATTTATTTTTCTGACCAAATCCCGTTGACAGAACCAGTTCCTCGCGGTGGTCTCATCTAACTGGTGCGGTGGGCTATCTCCCGTGACCGTTTTACTTCAGTAATTTAATTTCTGCATTCTAACACCCTAACCGCTAACTGCTTAACTTTAACCCTCCCCTATCATTGCTTCAAAACCCCGCGGAGAGTGACATCTTGCGGTGGTTTATTTGATCCCCTTCTTATTTGTTCTAACCCCGATCAAGGAACTCGTTCCTCGTGGTGGTTTAATTTCATGTATATTCATTCCAACCCCGATCAAGGAACTCGTTCCTCGCGGTGGTTTAATTTCCTGTATATTCATTCCAACCCCGATCAAGGAACTCGTTCCTCGCGGTGGTTTAATTTTCTGCATTCTTTTGTTCCGACCCCGATCAAGGAATTCGTTCCTCGCAGCGGTCTTATCTAACTGGTGCGGTGGGTCATCTCCCGCGACCATTTTCATTCTAGTAATTTAATTTCTGTACGCTAACCTCCTAACCCCTAACCATTTAATTTTAGCATTCCCCATCATCGCTTTAAAACTCCGCGGAGAGTAACATCTCGCGGCAGTTTATTTGATCCCTTTTTCTTTTCTCGTTATATATATATATATAGTTATTATAATAAAAAAACCCGCGGAGGGTAATACCTCGCGGTGGTCTTTTGTATATAGTTATACTTATTACTTATATCGCTGCAAAAACCCCACAAAGGTCAATGTCTTGCGGTGGTATGTATATATAATATTTATTGTTTATATTGCAGTAAAAATCCCGTAAGGCCAATGTCTTGTGGTGGTTTCTATATGTACATATATATTCATTACTATTGATACTACTATATTGCTGTTAGAACCCCACAAAGACCAATGTCCTGTGGTGGTACGTCTTTATTCGTATTGTCCTTATAATTGTTCGGAGAACGATATACCGTTACGATTTCTAAGTCTATGTGTCTCTCCATTTCTGTTACATCGATTCTCAGACTTCCCGGTATATGAAAAACTGCTCGTGGAACGGTAGGCCACGCTTACCAGGAAAGGGTCAGTTTACGCGAGAGGGCCTTCGGACCCCTATCTCCGCCACGTACCGGAGTCTGTTCTGCATCCCTCTCTTCCCTTTCTCTCTCCTTGATTCGGTCTCGTTATCCCCATCTCCTAAGACAGACGAGGGTGGACGACGATTCCTGCCGTCTACAATGTCCCCTTACGATCTTCCCCGTTCCCAGGAGGAATCTCTTCCCCAGGGACTCTTGGAGGACCCACCTAGAGTTGTCCAACTTCAATCAGGAGAAGGGTCCGCCCCTCCTCTATCTTCTGTCCCTATGGAGGGTGCGCAACCCTCCCTCTCCTCCAATAATCCCACCGGCCACATTTTGTAAATGATGGCCCAATTGGATCCGGCCCAACTTCAGGCCCTCTATCAGACCTTGCAGGGGTCCGGTGCCCCATCTCCTACGATGGCACAAGGTCCGTCCACTACTCCCATCTCACAATCTAGGTTTGATGGGTCCGGGGTCTCACCCATTCCAATCGATCTTACCCCGGTCCATCCCAGGACCCTCCAGTTCTCCAATCTAGAAGCGGGCCAGTCCTCTGGCTCGGCCCATCAAATTCTTGATAAAGGGAAGATCGTTCTTCCCTCATTCACCCAGGCCGAGTCTTATAGGCCTATTCTATCAATGTCGCAGGCCCTTGTCAGCCCGGCAGATCTCACTCATCCTCAACAAGGGGTGGCCCATATCCACCCCAATTCAGGTCATCCTGTAGCCCAATATCATTCCTATGGGCCTCCTCCTCCTCCTCTTATCTACCCTTCGGCTCCTCACCTTGAGCTTACTCCATTCACTACACCTACTCCATCTCGAGAATAGGAACTCCTTGATAAATGGGCCACCATGCAGCAACAACTCGACTTCCTTCAAAAGTGAGTTGGCCCACAATCTCTAGCTGATGTTCCAGTTCCTAGCTTCCATAACATCCGCTTCCCTCCCCAGTCTGAGCTCCCCACGTACCGCAAGTATGATGGGAATAGCAATCCGTTTATTCATGTGAGGGATTTTATGTATGAATCAGCGTAGTTTCAATATGATGATCGCCTTATGGCGTATTTATTCCGCCGATCTCTAGATGGAGTTCCTCTGGAGTGGTTTTATGTGTTGCCATTAAAGGATGCTGAAAGCTTCAAGGTGGTAAAAGAAAAATTCATTCAAAGGTTTCAAGATCGGGTCGGCCTGGAATATTCATTCACAGATCTGGTGGCTGAAAAGATGAAGGCAGACGAGGACTTTGCTACCTATGCCGACAGATGGAGGTAGATGGCCGCTCGGGTGCCGGGTCACATTTCGAAGGAGGAAAAGGTCAAGTTGTTGATATCTAATGCCACACCCACCTTCCGCAACATATTGGCCATGAACGATATTGCCAACATGCATTAGCTATATAGCCAGGCGTGGTTTATTCAAACCCAATTCAAGGACTCCCCTATCCACTCTCTTTTCGAGGCCCAAAAGCCCAAATATAATAGAAAACCTCAGGGGCCCGTTACTGAAGGAGTCCAAACAAATGAATAGGTGCAAGCCGTTGCATTCCCTTTCCCAAATCAGTCCACTCCGTTCTGTTTCCCGCAAAACCCACGCAATTCCCAATTCCCTGCTCCACCAAACACCCAACCTACCTTCTTCGCTCCACAAAATACCTTCCCCACTCCATAGCAACCACAACAACCTCCGCAATACCATAACGTCCCTCCACCCAACGGCTACACAAACAAGCGCCCGACTCCGAAGAGAGCCCAATATCCTCCTCTGCCCGAAACCCTCACCGATATCTTTTCCGCTCTTATGACAATAAATGCAATTCAACTTCCTCTGGAACAACCCAATTGGAACTCGGCCATCGATCAGCCCAAATACTGCATGTTCCATAGGCAACCTGGGCACACTATCGAAGGATGCTATCAGTTCCGAGATCTGGTGTACGATCTTCATGAAGGACAACGTATTGATTGGGCCGAGATGCATAAGACCATTATTGAAACTAAAGAGAAAAGAAGGCAAGCGCTGAGGTAGCAAGTGCAGCAGCAACAAGCACCGTAGCCACAGCAGCAGCCACAACCACAGCAACAGCCTGCTCAAGACTTGGGGATCAATCAAAACCCCATGCCGAATCATCCGCCCGCTCCACAACCACAACCATCGGCACCAGCCCAAGTCAACCTTGTTCAACCACCAGCTCCTGACGTTGCGTGGTCTTATGACGATGATGCCTCCGTACAGTGGCTTATGGCCCTCCACCATAAATACCACAACCCTTCTTTACCTTCCACTCCCCTCATCCTCCCGCTTAACTGTCAAACCTCTCCATCACCCGCAATCGCCAAACCCCTCATCCTACCATCCACTCCCCCCGTTATCCCAGCACTCGTGTCCATCATTACCAGCCCTCCATTAAACCCTTCACCCATCACCCCTCCACGACCTCTCATCTCCGCTACCCCCATAACACATATTATCACCACACCCACTCCTATCACCCCCACTATCACTACTACACCCTCTACCACGTCATTCATCCACCCCGTTGGGTCCGTCATGCCACTCATCTTGAACCCATCTGGTGCCGTGCCGACCCAAAACCTTGCCCTACGGAGCGGGCGTTTGTTCCATAGGAACTACCCTTCCACTGGTGCACCTGCGCCTACTCCCCAGTCTTCACAACATGCCGCCGATCAAGAAGAGGCAGACCCGCTTCCGGGGACACAATATGATTTGCTACATCATCTGGACCAAGTCCCGGCCAAGATTTTTTGTGCTAGAATTAATCAAGTGGTCCACGCTTCACCAAGATGCACTGTACAATTTCCTTCAAAAGGTAATAGTGAATAAGACATGGCAATGGACAGCCTACCAACAGCCCTGGCCACAATCTCCAAAGGGCCAGCAATTACCTTTTCTGAAACTGAACTGGCACCTCTTGAGGCACGACAGATGCCGCTATGCATTTATATTACCCTCAACAAGGTCAGCATAGATGCGGCATTAGTAGATACAGGGGCTTCTATTAATGTTTGCCCTCTCAGCACTCTAAGGGCCTGCAACTTATCAGAAGATCTGCTAAATCCCACCCCAACTACTATTGCATCATATGACAATTCTAGAAGGGCCTGTCACGGGGTGGTCACTATTCAGGCCGAGCTCGGGCCTCTCACTATACCCATCGAGTTGTATGTGCTGGACATCGACCCTATGTTCAAGGCTATCTTGGGTCGTCCGTGGATTGATAATCTCAATGTTGTGCCATCCACCGCCCACCAATGTCTCAAATTCCATTTTCAAGGGAGGGTGGTCAAGGTGAAGAGTATGTCCACGGTCCAGTCTGTCAAGGCCGTCTCAAAAATAATTCTGCCAACATTGTGGCCCAGCACGCGGCCTATTATTTCAGTTTTAGATCTGGATTTCCCATGGGCCTATGCGCCACGCAAGCCCATTACTGTGCCGGTCAACATCAAAGTGAAGCCCCAGATACGAGATTCAAAGGGGTGGAATATGATATTAAAGCTGGGTTATCAGCCGGGAAGAGGCCTCGGCGCACAATTACAAGGGCGGACTAAACCAATCCCCAAAGGCAAAAAGATGAATAGGAGGGGTCTCAGTTATCGAGAATCCTCATTTTCAATACGGGGCGACTCTGGACCAATGACATGGGACTACCGCCAGCATTTTGTTAAAGGCCCTCTCCAGCCGGGCACATTAAAAGCATCTCCAAGTCAGCCCAAGGAAGAAAACATAGCCCATACAGTCGACAGCCCGCTATTGCTACCCGAGAGGCTGGTTGATGATAGGCTTGATTTCAACCAAGCATTTGAAAGATTATTTTATGAAGAAGAAAGCTGCCCGACAAACCAGGAGGTACGGCTTGTGTGCTATGAGCCGAAGAAGCTAGTTCACCGCCCGCAGGAAAGGGGGAGCTCACCCATCATATTCACTTGGTCTCCTTCCCACTTGTTTTCACTATTTCAAAAGCTGGCATCCATACCCCGCTCACCTCCTATCTTAATCAATCCACTACTGTTAGAACTTCCTACCGATTTTCTCATTGTCAGGACATGCACGTGCTGTCCGCCAGTTGATCTATCTACTCCTTTCTTCTCCTCCTCGATCCACTCTTCGACATCTTTTGTCCATCCAAGTATCCTCTTAGGCTTCCTCCTCCGCCTTCCTCTTCATCTTGTTGCATGATCTCCACTGATCTCCAAACAAAACGTCAACTTTGAAACGGAGATTTCAGTGGAAGATTACACTATCTACTCTCCATCTTCCTCCCAGGGGCATGAGGCTCCTGTTGCCTCCCTCCTGCTAGATTTTCTCTCTCCTAGGTTAGGCGTAGGGTCCATTAAGTCTAGGGTAGAAGAGTCTATTAGGTCTAGAGAAGTAGGGTCTTGTTCTAAGTCGTTCAATCCTTCCTTGCCTGAGCCGCACCTGCCGGCTCGTCATTCCAAATCTTTTCCTGATAGGTTCTTGCAGGATCTAGCTCAGCGATGTCGTGCTCTTCTTAATTGTCCGGAGTTCATAGCTACGGCGATTGTGATTAAAGAGGATGAGGAGCAAGGTGGGGTGTCGAGCAACGACGGACTAGGAGTCTATGAGGTCAAGGATGAAAAGGACCCGGTGGATTTTGAGGACAGCAACATACACGACACTGCCAATTTCTACGCACAAGGTTTAAAAAGATTTGATCAGCCATCATCAGCAGTGGATGAACCTACGAAGGAAATAAATTTGGGAACTGAAGAAGACCCCAGGCCTATCATCATTGCCGTTAATCTCCCTTCAGTAGTTGAAGAGGATCTAGTCAAGGTTTTAAGGGAGTATAGCTATTCTTTTCCCTTGTCCTACGAGGACATGCCAGGTCTTGACCCCTCTCTGGTGGAACATCGACTAGTGCTTAAGCCAGGGGCAACACCCGTTAAACAAAAGCTAAGAAGATTTCTGATGGGAATCGACACCGAGCACTAATATTTTATATTTATGTTTGTGTCCTTTTAGTTTACTTTTATATCCTTGGGAAAGTAAGTTTGCAATTGTAAGGCTTTATAAGCAAATTTGTTATTCCCTAAGGATCTTTGGGTTTTTATGTAAAAGTTCAGTAGGTCCAGTAAGGGGGCCCTCACTCCTTCCCCATTGGTCCACCTAAGCCCTAGGGGTCCATGTGGGGCTGGTCAAATGCCAAGGTGGCTTCTAGAAGGATTCTTTCCTTCTTGGACAAGTCAAGGGGACAATGGGTGAAAAATGTCCAAGATGTCTCCCCTTAAGTCAAGGGGGTGCCCCCCCATTAAAATGACATTTTATATTTTATTTTTTTTGGCCAATTGACCACATGGGGGAAGAAAATGCTACCCCTCCCCTCTCTCCCACGAAATTCCAACCTCCTCCCCCTTCCTCCCCTTCTATATAAACCCATGTATAGTGTTTTGTAAGGTTTAATGATGAAAAAATTGTGAATTGCCCAAGAGAGCAAGGTGTGCCCCTCTCTCCTCTCCCCCTTGCAACAGTGATTGCTGCCCATTCTAGGGTGTGAAGCCCTCATCTTGGTGTGACTCTAAAATCTCCAACCTCTGCTAGATGCGACTTCCGGCCGCCGCCTTCCGTTCGTGTCGCCATCGCGCCGCCACCGCCATCGTCGGAGCTCTGTCCAAATCAAGATAGAGTAATTTTATATTTTTCTCTTGTTCTCTGATCGAGCCCAAACTTTGAGGGCTTGTTCTCCCTATCTCCCCTAATCTCCAGTTTAAATTTCGTGCCATTTGGCTTTCGTTTAGTGTTTTTCCCATATTTGTGTTCTTCCCCTCAATAATCTGCTAGTTTGCATATCTGCGGGACAGTGTTCCATTTTCGTATTTTTCCCACCCCCTTATAAATTTTTAGAAAATCCATAAAAATTCTCAGATGTTCCTAACATCCACGCCTTCCACCAGTAATTTTCGCAGTACCCATAAAATTTCCCTACCCACCGGTCAAAAATCTTCAGGCAAATCCCTTTCTGTCCTGATAGTATGTAACCAGATCCACAGGAAAACCCGTAGATTGCAGAGATTCTCATTTCTAATCCCTTCTCTGGATCGATGGGAAAAAAATATATGTTGTAGACCTGTTAGTCCTCTTTCCAACGGCACCAACCACGCCTCGGTCGGCCTCCGGATTTGAGCACAATAATTCTTGTTGCCGAGGCTCGCAATTCTGTTCCTTGTGCAGATCAGAAAAATCAGTCCGTGGATAATTTGTGCAAAAATACCAAAAGTCAACTTCTGGAACCGCCACTTCAGAAAGTTGTTCAGAGACATCCTTCCCTCATCCCAGCCAAGCCGCACCTTCAGAAGATCTCAGGAAGATGACGTTCCCTTGGAGACCACGGCTTGTTGTCCAGCGAGTCAGAATCGAGTCGGCGCAGCACTGAGTTGGCGCAGTACCGAGTCGGACCAGCAAGCCGAGTTCATTCCGAACGCCCCTCCGGCCTGCTGCTCGTTAACCCAAGATCGGTACTCCCGGGCCCACTTGTAGCCCTTTACCTCCCTGCCTGGAGTGGGCAATATAATTCACTGCTGCAATTAAATTTTAACCGTTGTTACCGGGAGTTACCGTACTTGGCAGGGGTCGCCTTCCCCACGCCCGGAGCGTGGAGGTATCGTGTTCTCCCTCTTACTTAGCATTTGCTTTACTCGTATCCATTCGTGTATGCCACTGCGAGTGATAGGATACTAGCTCATATATACTTTTATCACCGCTGTGAGAGAGAGTGAGTGACCCGTCCCGTGACTCGATCCGAGTACACGCGGAAAGTCGATACCCGAGACTCACTGTCGGTTCCTCAACCGCGCACGATCCCGCGTTTCCCTCGCTTAGGGACAAGTTGCGAGCTAGAGTTCCAGGTCGTGTGTCCGTCCCGCATCAATTTGGTATCAGAGCCGAAGGTTGAATCTAGGGTAGTCTTTGTGTCTAAGTCCGTAAAAAGAAAAAAAAAGTGTCTAAGTCTAAGGGTGCATTTGCATACCATTGTTCGGTATATCAAAATTTGTCGCCCGAACGTTAGGTTACGCCTATCGGGAAGGCCGCACACTCGCGTCAAGGAGACCCTCGGGTCAAACCTCTGCCGCATACCGAGTCTTGGTTGTGTCTAGGTTCATAGTCGAGTCGGCATCTCAACTTACATTGTCGTTTAGGGTCGTGTCTAGTGTCTTGTCCAAGTGTCTTCATGTCCTTCTTATAGCTCTCCATTTCCAATGGACTCCCGGTCGCCCAGGGGAGATAACCATTGGCACACCCATGGGTTGGGCAACCATCCTCTCCACTTCCGTAGGCCCGAAGCCTCGAATTTTTATGGCTCCAATGACCCGGGCAACTACCTCAAGTGGGAGGCCGCCATGGACACATACTTCGATTGTTATACCATGTCCGAAGCCGGGTAATTCTATTTTTCCAAGGAGAGGCTTCTACACGAGGCCATCGAAAAGTGGGACCACATTGAGCGCTTGAGAGAGGTTAGGAGGTAATGGCCCATCGAATCATGGTGGGACATGAAGAGAGAGCTTAGAAGGGTCTACCTTCCCCATCCGGTTCCTTCCAACCCGTCCCACCCATTTACTTCCAAACACGTGGGTCACACCTCTAGCAGACCCCACCAACTCACTTCCAACCAAGTGGGTCATATCCGGAGGCAAGAAGCCCCTCAGGTACCCAAGCCTAGGCCGGTTGATTACGGGCGAATCCACCGTGATACCCCTACTCCAACCCATACCGTTACCGAACTTGTGCAAATGATTTCGGATCGGGTGGATAGGAGGTTGTGGGAATGGTTTTTTTCCTAATTCCTTGTTGGTTGGTTTATTAGGCGTGCCACTCACCGGAGTGACAATTCATTATGCGCTCGACCAGACTCAGTCAGTCGATTGTGATATTTGTGCCAGGACCCGAAGTCCATCATACCATGAAGGATACGATGTTAATTACGTCCATCCAAAGAAGGACAACCCTTGATTAGTTGCCAAGAAAGGATGCCTCGGGGGGCAAATCGATATAAGACTATTACGCTAACTCCGCCAGCGGAATGCGAAACATGCATAGAAAACCATGCTATGCGGGACATGATAACAATGTTATGGCGCAAATCCGACAGCATATCCCCTTATTTTGGACTATGCCAAAGGGGGAATATAGGTCATCCACCCACGGAATGCCAGGATGGAAGCCGAAAGGAGAGCCGGGCGTAGCCCGAGATCCGGAAGGATCTGAGTGTGACGGGGCAATGTCCATTGCCATGGTGCTTGTTGATATTCCCTCCGGAGACCATTGGGGGTGTAACGCCCCGAGCCTTTATTACAGAGGAAGACTAACTCGGGGAGCGCGAACAGCCAGCATGGTAAGCCTCTTGCAAGCAAGAACGACCAGAGCGCAATACAATCACACACATAAATGCAATTGCACAGAATTTAATCATACTCCAACTTAATTTCATAAATGATCAATATTCGAAATACAACCACTTTCCATCATCTTTCATTCTACTAGACTCAAGAAATAGGAAAATTACATTGACTCAATCTAGACATTATAGACTTCCTAAGTCTTCGCTCATCTTTAATCACTCTCGGATCCGCTACTTGAATAATCTGAATCCGAACCCGACTCACTTTCATTTCCTGAAAAAGATTGGAAATAGGTAATGAACACACTTGCCCAGTAGGTATCTTCGCATCAACATGAAGGCACTATTAAAGTGATTAATATTTTTACTCTAAAGAAATAAGGTAAAATCATGCAATGCGATGATCACGCGATTAAATCAAAGTAACAAGATAATCATATAAGATGAAATGAGAACAAGAATGAACTAGCAAGAATAGAACAAGAACATGGTATTGGCCTTTCATGAACAAGAATATATCGAGAATGTACTAGCAAGTCACATATTCATCACTTTAGCATCTTATGCTTATGAGCAAGTGCTTCATGAATTTCTGTGAAATATCAAGCAAGAACGTCATGTCGTGTCGTGGATCTTCACTTATTTATAGAAATAATACTCCCAGCGCAATGCGACGCCAGTAGCATCATACCCCATGGTTTATAAAATAGTATGTTTCCGGCAATCAGCCGAGGGGACTAGCATAGAGCCCTTGAACACAATCAGTGCTCGATCGCATCTTCAGGTATAAATTAAGCTACTTCCTGGTGCGGACACCCGAGCAGTTGAGCGGCGCGACACGCCGAGCCACCGGTACCGCACACGGAGCACGACTCGAGCCACCTCAGCGTCCATCTGGCTTGGAGACAGCCTGGAGACTCCGCCTTGAGCCTCCCCATTTATCATATTTAGTTAGCCTTTATGTGTGTGTAGTTTGTGTTTATTTTATTTTATACGGTTTGCAATTATGAGTGTACGAGGGGTTTATTTGTAAAATGGGACCCCTGGGCCCCACGGGACCCCCAGGCCCCCTCCCATTGGTCCATATCAGCCTTGTAGGGTTGGTCAAAATCTAAGGTGGACATCTAGAAGCCTTGGACTAGTCAATTGTCCACATGGGGGACAAGGGACCAAAATGGTCAACAATTCCAACCAAACCCACCTACCATGTCCCCCCCCTTGGTCAAGGTGCGCCCCCCTCCCCTTTTGTTTAATATTTTTGTTGTATTTTGATCAAACTTCATCCTAGCCATCCATCCCTAACCCCTAGATCCAACGGTGGAGGATGGATTAGATGGGTGACCTATATATGCTTGTGTTTTCCCATTTTCATGAATTAATGCCATAAGAATTGTGAAAAAGCTTGAAGCTCCAGCCTTGGTGCCCCCCCTCCTCCTCTCCCACTTCCCCTTGAAGCTGTGAAGGCTTCCTTCTGGTGGTGAGACTCCACCCTATCAGTTCCGGCCGCCACCGCACCGCCACCGCCATCAACGGAGTTCTGCCCGTGCAGTACCACAGAAGCTTCCATGAATTTCTTGTCTCAGCCACGAGCTCAGATAGATCTGGGAATTTTAGTGGATGTTCCAGAGGTGTCAAGGACATCCCACAAATTTTGGTTTGCCATTCAGATCTCGTTTCATATTTTTTGATTTTCATCCACTCTTCCATTTCGGTTCTGCCAGAGTTCTGTCCAGTTTCATCCCCGCCTGAGTTTCATGTCTTAGGTCCATTTTTTGATTTCTGTTGGTTCGTCCAACTTTACTGGGGGTTTCATTCATCCACCCCTTCATCCACAATTTTTCTAAATTTTTGATTCGCCCATCTCATATTTTCTAAAATTCGTTCTCAGACCCATCTACAGTTCTGTCCACCTGTTCCCCAATCCGACCACCAGTCACCCCAAAAATCATAGTAAATAACCACTACCTCCAAATCAAATTCCAAAAATAATCCCCGTTCCGTGGTTTGATACCCTACAACTTTGAAGAAGAGCTCAAGAGCTGAATCGGATCTTTACTAGGTGGTCAACGGTGGTTCTCAGACAAGTGCCCTGCAGCTCTGAGATTTCGGTTACTGTACAACAGGGACTTGTAAATTCATTAAAATTCTGATCCGACCAGATCCAGCAGATCTCTCTGGGTCTAGATTGAAGCATTTGAAGAAAGCTTTCCAACGATAGCTCAGGCGTCCCGATCCGACGTCGGGATTGGTCGCAGCGGCCGTTTTCGCCGGAGCGCGCGCCTGAAAACAGCAACTAAAAATCCGTGGGCAGCAACTTCAAAGCTTGGGAATCGGGACCGATCGACCCCCGATCGGTGTTCCCGGCCGACCGCCGTCCGTGGAGGCGCGCCACCAGGGGTACCCATCATAGTGGGTCCCACCCCCGCAGATCCGGAGGACAGCGCCATCCGTGGGCCCCGCGGGCCCGCAGAACCCGCCGTTCGGAAAGCACGAAAATGCGGAGTTCGGCACCGCCGGGCAACATCAAGATGCTGCCCGTCAACCCGAGTTGCGTGATTCCCGGGCTCCACATGTGACCTTTTACCTCCCTGCATGGAGTGGGTCAAATCTTTGTATTGCTGTGATATTGTTTAACCGGGAGTCCGTGATTCGGCCGGGGTTGTCTTCGCCACGCCGGGTGCGTGGAGGTAATGGTCCGAACCTCTTGGCATTCATTTGCTTAGCTAGTATACGGTCTTTTGCCGCTGCCGAGAGCGTAGGTACTAGCCTGTGTGTCCATGTCACCGCTGTGAGAGTGAGTGTGACCCGTCCCGTGACTCGATCCGATTCCGGAAGTTGAGTCGGACCACCCTTGACCTCCGCCGGTTCCTTAACCGCGCACGGTCCGCGCTTTCCCTCGCTTGGGACGACGAGTGAGCTTCCACTTCTGTTAGCGACGTTTTGTCACTAGGAGCTCGTAGTGTCGGGCTTAGTGTCTCCCTGGTGTGTGCTGCTGGTCGCGTCTTCATCTAGAGTCCGAGGGTGGCACCTAGTAGTGTCGTCTCCCGTGTCCGTCCCGCATCACTTCCACGCATGTAACAGTAAAGTATGGCCAAGAATATAGCAATTCCAAATAATGAAAATCAATAAATGAATGCTTCAATTCGAATATATGAGATCAAGAAATAGACTTAAACAATGTTATGCTCATGGAAATAAATCAACAGCATAACGATACATTCTTTTACCTTTCATTCATTTTATTAAGTCTCTTCAACCATTATGCGAAGTTCTAGACTATCATTAGTCCATCTAGAACTTTAGAAATCAACCCTTGGGTCAAACCGTGGGTTAATATATGCAAGCTGTGTGACGGTCATCTACTAAGCTATTACATTCTGTAACGCGCCAATAGTGGGCCGTTACAGTGATCCGAGTCCAGAACAATAAAATTAGACTCAAAGAAATGTGACGGTCATGCAATGGCCGTTACGTGCTTCTGACGGTCCAATGTAAGGCTGTTACATTACTAGATCCAGAAACAACGATATTGTATTCTAGTTAATGGGCTTTAATGATACAACCAACTCGGCGTCCTAGTGGGAATCCCAGGCTCACGAAGAATTACGGAGGCCTTGAAACAAGATTTCCTAGTCCATTGGAAGAAATATCCAATAGAGAGGTCCTCATGTCCAAGATTGTGTTCCCATAGTGCAAAGTGTGAACTAATGGATAACACACCGGAGTATGTGCCACGTACTTATAGAAACGACTCTATTGATAGAGAAAGAATATATAGATATAGACATATATCGATGTGAAACCAAGATAAAAACTTTACTAATTCATCTTTCAAAATCATGTTTCTAATTACAAAACTATAGGGTTTGGCTTCATGGAATTAACATAACTCAAAGTAAAAGTGAGATACCAAATCATGCAATACCTATCATGAATGCTTAAATAATCTCAAAGTCATATAACCAGGTTAACACTTAGGTAACTAGGCTTAATAATAAGAAATATTAACAAATCATATTCTGTCTAGGGTTGACAGATCATAGACTCTGACGGTCTAGAAGTGGGGCGTCACGGTTATTGTGACGGTCAGAGAACAGCCGTTACAGTTATGTAACGCGTCTGTATAGATGCGTCAGAGTCAACAAAGAAACCTAAATATAACAGAGCGTATGACGGTCTATCGTAAGGCCGTTACATGAGTGTGACGGTCCTACGCTGATGCGTCAGAGAGTCTGCTAACAGAAAATGATGTAAAAACCTAAGATATCAACTCACATCATGTCTGTAAATCAAATATCATGTCTATTCTAGGCATGATAACGAAGTACAGGCTATCTGTATGCATGAGTATCAGTGAAATAGACAGGATACATCTTTTAATTTTCCAATTTAAGGCTAAGAGATGCATGTAATGCATAAAACAAGTAAAACATGAAATTGATGCTCTACCATGTATAGAATTCAATCAAACCAAAGGGCTTATAGTCCTATCACGTTGTTTTTGCCGTTCATGAGATAACCTACCTCTCTCTTAGGCGGTAGCTTCTGAATTGGGTTGGGAATCTTGCCCTAGTTTTCTTCCTACAGTGACTTTTCCAGCAACTTCCTTAGGCTCTAACTCTACGACCTCTTGACCTAAAGATGTGAAATTTGGAGAGGAGTTAGTCTAAAGTATTGCAAACAAATACTTCTAAAGAACTTACCCGAGACTACGACTCCTTACCTTGATTCAACGCGAGCAAAAGTAAGGGTCGCGCAGATCAGAACTAGGTCCTATTTATAGGGTTCTAGCTAGGGTTTGAAGATTAGATCGATTCTAGAGTCCTTAATTTGCCAAAACCTGATCTCTAAGAGTCCTTAGGGTCTTTATACATTGTTCCAATTAGGTCTCTTGTGGATAGGAACATCAAGTTGTAATCTTTTTGCAAGTTCTCTCACTCACGGAAGTCGTAGGCTGTGACGGTCATCCCTTGCCGCGTTACACGGCTGTGGCGGTCTTACGATAGACCGTTACAGTCATCGTATTCAGAATTTTAAATTTAATAAAACTCTTTTATCTATTATCCATTAAATTATCTTATTAAGTAGTGTTTATCTTTAAAAAAATCTGAGGATAGGCTTAATAACCTTCTAGAATATAGGCCAAACTAAATGGGCCTAGTCTTTAAATCTTCTGGATAATAATTAGATAGGCTAGGTTAACTTATTAACATATTTGGGCCTTATAATGACTTATTAATCTGTTAATCCATTTATAAATTCATTTAGCCCAAATAAATTCCAGAAAATTATTAATTAATCCAGAAATCACTTATATAAATTCCGAGGCACTACACCCTCCCCCACTTAAAAAGAATTTGGTCCCCAAATTCAATACATGAATTGTGGAGAGTGTACTTACAGTTGAATAATTCTGAAAATCTTCTCCGCATAGCTGCTTCGGTTTCCCATGTTGCTTCATATGGTCATGTTTTCTTCCATTGGATCTTGATCATGGGAATAACTTTATTCCTTAATTTTCGCACTTCACGCTCCAAAATCTTTATTGGCGTTTGCTCGTATGCCATGTCCTTCTGAATCTCCAGATTGTCATAAGTGATAATATGGTCAGGATCATATACATACTTCTTCAGCATGGAGACGTGAAATACGTCATGAACTCCTGCTAATTGTGGGGGTAAAGTCAATCTATAAGCCACTTCACCGACCCTTTCAAGAATTTCAAATGGGCCAATGAACCTTGGAGTTAGCTTTCCTTTAATGCCAAATCTTCAAATACCACGACCTGGAGAAACCTTCAAATATACATGATCTTCTACCTGAAACTCCAAGTCACGTCTTCGATTGTCAGCATAAGACTTTTGCCTATCTTGTGCAATCTTCATTCTTTCCTGATGAGCTTTATTTTCTCTATAGAATCTCTGACAAGGTCAGGGCCTAGAAATTGCTTTTCCCCTATTTCACTCTAACATATTGGAGATCGACAACTTTTCCCATATAGAGCTTCAAAATGTGCCATTTGTATGCTTGCTTGATAGCTGTTATTATATGTAAATTCTACCAGAGGCAAGTGATCATGCCAACTTCCTCCAAAATCAATGACACAAGCCCGGAGCATATCTTCTACCACCTGATTTGTTCTTTCCGTCTGACCATCGGTTTGTGGATGAAAGGCTGTGCTGAAATTTAATCTGGTCCCTAGCGAATGTTGTAGGCTCTTCCAGAATTGCGATGTACATCGAGGATCTCTATCTGATACAATAGAGACAGGGACACCATGTAGTTTAACAATTTCCTTCATGTATAATGCTGCCAGGATATCCACAGACCATCGACTCTTTATTGGTATGAAATGTGCAGATTTAGTCAATCGATCTATGATTACCCATATGCCATCGTGTCCACCTCTTGTCTTAGGTAATCCCATGATGAAATCCATTCCCATGCTCTCCCATTTCCATTCTGGAATATTTAAGGGATGCAATTTTTCTGCAGGTCTGAAATGTTCCGCCTTCACTTGTTGACATGTGAGACATCGAGATACAAAGTCAGCTATTTCCCTCTTCATATTGGGCCACCAAAAGTTTCTTTTGAGATCTTGATACATCTTCGTTCCTCCTGAATGAATGGTGTACTTTGATTTATGTGCTTCTTCTAAGATCACTTTCTTTGTATCTTCATGATCCGGTATACACATTCGGCCCTTGAATAGCAATCTTCCATCATTAGAAATAGAAAAATCATGCCTTTGTTCAATATTGGCCTTAATTTCCAGTAAAACTGGATTATCATCTTGTAACTTGGCCAAATCCTCTATCAATGTAGGTTGAGCTCGGATATTAGCTATAAAGTAATCTTCTTCCTTAATGTCGACATCTAAATTCAACCGAGTAAATTGAGGAATAAGGTTAGTCACACTAATCATGAGACTTGATAACATACCCATTGGTTTTCTGCTGAGTGCATCTGCTACAGCATTTGCCTTGCCAGGATGATATTGAATAGCAAAATCAAAGTCCTTGAGATGTTCTAACCACCTCCTCTGCCTCATATTAAGCTCCTTTTGAGAGAATAAATACTTCAAGCTCTTGTGGTCTGAGTAGATCGTGAACTTTTCTCCATAAAGATAATGACGCCAAATTTTCAAGGCGAAGATAACCGATGCTAGTTCTAAATCATGTACAGGATAATTTTCTTCGTGACGTTTCAGTTGTCTTGAAGAATAGCAAATCACCTTTACGTTTTGCATAAGGATACATCCTAAGCCAATTCAGACGCATCCGTATATACTTCAAATCCACCACCTTCCATGGGTAGTGCTAAAATAGGGGCTGTGGTAAGATGATTCTTGAGACTTTGAAAACTCTTTTCACAGTCCTTCGACCAGACAAAAGGATTTTCTTTTCTGGTGAGTCTAGTTAAAGGAATCGCGATCTTTGAGAAGTCCTTTATGAATCTCCTATAATAACCAGCTAGACCCAAAAAGCTTCTTACTTCGGATACAGTCGTTGGTCGACTCTAATTCATGACAGCTTCTACCTTAGAAGGATCCACAGCAATACCTTCTTTTGAAATAATGTGGCCGAGGAATGAGACTTCCTTGAGCCAGAATTCACACTTATTGAGTTTGACATATAGCTTGTGTTCTCTAAGTGTTTGCAAGGCTATCCTTAGATGTTCTTCATGCTCCTCTTTTATCTTGGAATATATTAAGATATCATCAATAAAGACGATGATGAACTGGTCAAGGTATGGCTGGAAGACACTGTTCATAAGTTACATGAATGCTGCTGGGGCATCAGTTAACCCGAACGGCATCACCATGAATTCATAGTGGCCATAACGACTTCGAAAAGCTGATTTATAAATATCATCTTCTTTAATTCTAAGGTGATGATAATCAGATCTGAGGTCAATCTTAGAGAAGTACTCAGCTCCCGAAAGCTGATCGAAAAGCTCATCAATACGCGGCAACGGATACTTATTCTTAATTGTAAGCTGATTCAGTCGCCGGTAATCGATACATAGCCTGAGGGAACCATCTTTCTTCTTGACAAATAGAACAGGCGCACCCCAAGGAGACGTGCTGGGTCTAATGAAACCCTTGTCTAGAAGTTTCTGCAACTACTTCTTTAGTTCCTTGAGTTCTGTGGGGGACATCCTGTAAGGGGCTATAGAAACAGGTGCCGCACCAGGAATGAGTTCAATGGTAACGTTTACTTCTCTTTCGGGCAGTAAATTAGGTAGTTCAGATGGGAACACGTCTGGGAACTCATTTGCAATAGGAATATTGGCTAGGACAATCTCCTTAGATTCGGTAATAATGACTGAAGTAAGGAAAGCTTCGCATCCTTGCGAGATAAGCTTGCAAGCGTGAAGAGAGGATATAATGGTAGGATGTTTTTTATATTTGATGCCAAGAAAAGAAATCTTGGAAGAATGCGCTTTCGAAAAGATATTATCCTATTTCGGCAATTGATATAAGCATCATGGTCTACAAGCCAATCTACCCCTAAAATGGCATCATAACCTTTCATATCAATGCATACTAAGTTTGCGGGGAGATTGTGTCCTTCTACCACTACCTTGCAATCAGGATAATGCTTGGTAAGCTTAGTTCCATATCCTAAAGGTGTAGTAACAGCAAGATCTGAAGGTAAGGAAACGGATGCAATTGGTAAGGTTTTACAAAAGTGGTGGAGATAAAAGAATGAGAAGCACCAGTATCGAATAGCACGAATGCAGGGCGAGAATAGATTTGAAGAGTACCTTCCATAAGTCCATCATTTAGATCCCTGGGTGCTTCATCTTCATCTATAACCGCATTGAGGCGAGCCAGCCTCCTGCGTCCTCCATTAGCTGATTGCTCTTTCATAAGGGGGCAATCTAGCACACGATGCTCCCTACTTCCACAACGCAAACAAGCACCGAGGCGCTTTCAGCATTCTTCAGTCGAATGGCCGAATTTCTCACAAAAAGTGCACGCCGCGGCAACTTGCTCCGTCTCTTCCTTAACCCATTTATTATTCTTTTGGGAACTTAAACCGTTCCCGCTCCTTGATCTTTTCTTGTTATCACGGCTTTTGTAGGGTTCCGTGATGCTAAACTTCTCCTTCTTATAATTCCGATCTAAGCGCCGGCTGGATTCCTCTCCCTTTCCTTTCAACTTTTCGACCTTCTCTAAGGTCCTCTCGCATAGATATGCCCTCTGAACCATCTCCGCGTAAGTGCGGATATTTTGTGTCCCAAGTTGCTGAATGAACCCGGGCCGTAACCCGTCCATAAATCGATTTGCCTTTAATAATTCCGTGCTAATAAGGTGTGGTGCATATGGTGCTAGTCTTGAAAACTGCAGCTCATACTCTGCTACTGACATCATCCCTTGACGAAGGGAGGCAAACTCCATGGCCTTCCTTTCCTTCACATGTTCGGAGAAATACTTGGCACGAAATAAAGTGAGAAAACCATCCCACGTGTGAGGTGCATCGGCCGGAGGTGCCGGGACCGATTTCCACCAAGTACGGGCATCCTTATTTAATTAGAATGTTGCTAGACGGACCTTCTCCTGATCAGTGCATTGAATGACATCAAAGATACGATTCATTTCATCGATCCAATTTTCTGCTTCGTCTGGATTGGAAGATCCATAGAAACGCGGAGGATTTAGACTCCGAAAATTGCGATGAAGGTCGCCAGCCCGTGCTCCTGCCCCTGCCTAGGCCATGGTTTGCAATGCCTGCGTAAGGCCGGCAATGGTTTGTTGCATGCCATTCCAGTCTACGCGATGAGCCATGATAAGAATAATAAGGTACCTGAGAGAAATACAACAGCTTGTTATTTCTCGTGAGACTGAAAGAAAATCAATCTTAAAGCTAATAACTACCTCATCCCGGCTCTACCCAATTCTCACATGGGCATGAAAATTCCTTCCTTGGTTCATAGGTGGGGGTCCTTAACCCTTGGACTTATCCTATGACATGATTCTTTTCCCTAAGTCCTGAGACTTAGGCTCTGATACCAACTTAACTGTCACGCCCCGAGCCTTTATTACAGTGGAAGACTAACACGGGGAGCGCGAACAGCCAGCATGGTAAGCCTCTTGCAAGCAAGAACGACCAGAGCGCAATACAATCACACACATAAATGTAATTGCACAAAATTTAATCATACTCCAACTTAATTTCATAAATGATCAATATTTGAAATACAACAACTTTCCATCATCTTTCATTCTACTAGACTCAAGAAATAGGAAAATTACATTGACTCAATCTAGACATTATAGACTTGCTAAGTCTTCGCTCATCTTTAATCACTCTCTGATCCGCTACTTGAATAATCTGAATCCGAACCCGACTCACTTTCATTTCTTGAAAAAGATTGGAAATAGGTAATGAGCACACTTGCCCAGTAGGTATCTTCGCATCAACATGAAGGCACTATTAAAGTGATTAATATTTTTGCTCTAAAGAAATATGGTAAAATCATGCAATGTGATGATCACGCGATTAAATCAAAGTAACAAGATAATCATATAAAATGGAATGAGAACAAGAATGAACTAGCAAGAATAGAACAAGAACATGGTATTGGCCTTTCATGAACAAGAATATATCGAGAATGTACTAGCAAGCCACATATTCATCACTTTAGCATCTTATGCTTATGAGCAAGTGCTTCGTGAATTTCTGTGGAATATCAAGCAAGAACGTCATGTCGTGTCGTGGATCTTCACTTATTTATAGAAATAGTACTCCCAGCGTAATGCGACGCCAGTAGCATCATACCCCATGGTTTATAAAATAGTATATTTTCGGCAATCAGCCGAGGGGACTAGCATAGAGCCTTTGAACACAATCAGTGCTCAATCGCATCTTCAGGTATAAATTAAGCTACTTCCACGCATGTAACAGTAAAGTATGGCCAAGAATATAGCAATTCCAAATAATGAAAATTAATGAATGAATGCTTCAATTCGAATATATGAGATCAAGAAATAGACTTAAACAATGTTATGCTCATGGAAATAAATCGACAGCATAACGGTACATTCTTTTACCTTTCATTCATTTCATTAAGTCTCTTCAACCATTATGCGAAGTTCTAGACTATCATTAGTCCATCTAGAACTTTAGAAATCAACCCTTGGGTCAAACCTTGGGTTAATATATCCAAGCTGTGTGACGGTCATCTACTAAGCCGTTACATTCTGTAACGCGCCAGTAGCGGGCCGTTACAGTGATCCGAGTCCAGAACAATAAAATTAGACTCAGAGAAATGTGACGGTCATGCAATGGTCGTTACGTGCTTCTGACGGTCCAATGTAAGGCCGTTACATTACTAGATCCAGAAACAACGATAGTGGATTCTAGTTAATGGGCTTTAATGATACAACCAACTCGGCGTCCTAGTGGGAATCCCAGGCTCACGGAGAATTACGGAGGCCTTGAAACAAGATTTCCTAGTCCATTGAAAGTAATATCTAATAGAGAGGTCCTCATGTCCAAGATTGTGTTCCTATAGTGCAAAGTGTGAACTAATGGACAACACACCGGAGTATGTGCCACATACTTATAAAAACGACTCTATTGATAGAGAAAGAATATATAGATATAGACATATATTGATGTGAAACCAAGATAAAAACTTTACTAATTCATCTTTCAAAATCATGTTTCTAATTACAAAACTATAGAGTTTGGCTTCATGGAATTAACATAACTCAAAGTAAAAGTGAGATACCAAATCATGCAATACCTATCATGAATGCTTAAATAATCTCAAAGTCATATAACCAGGTTAACACTTAGGTAACTAGGCTTAATAATAAGAAATATTAACAAATCATATTCTGTCTAGGGTTGACAGATCATAGACTCTGACGGTCTAGAAGTGGGGCGTCACGGTTATTGTGACGGTCAGAGAACAGTCGTTACAGTTATGTAATGCGTCTGTATAGATGCGTCAGAGTCAACAAAGAAACCCAAACATAACAGAGCGTATGACGGTCTGTCGTAAGGCCGTTACATGAGTGTGACGGTCCTACGCTGATGCGTCAGAGAATCTGCTAACAGAAAATGATGTAAAAACCTAAGATATCAACTCACATCATGTCTGTAAATCAAATATCATGTCTATTCTAGGCATGATAACGAAGTACAGGCTATCTATATGCATGAGTATCAGTGAAATAGATAGGATACATCTTTTAATTTTCCAATTTAAGGCTAAGAGATGCATGTAATGCATAGAACAAGTAAAACATGAAATTGATGCTCTACCATGCATAGAATTCAATCAAACCAGAGGGCTTATAGTCCTATCACGTTGTTTTTGCCGTTCATGAGATAACCTACCTCTCTCTCAGGCGGTAGCTTCTGAATTGGGTTGGGAATCTTGCCCTAGTTTTCTTCCTTCTGTGACTTTTCCAGCAACTTCCTTAGGCTCTAACTCCACGACCTCTTGACCTAAAGATGTGAAATTTGGAGAGGAGTTAGTCTAAAGTATTGAAAATAAATATTTCTAAAGAACTTACCCAAGATTACGACTCCTTACCTTGATTCAACGCGAGCAAAAGTAAGGGTCGCGCATATCAGAACTAGGTCCTATTTATAGGGTTCTAGCTAGGGTTTGAAGATTAGATCGATTCTAGAGTCCTTAATTTGCCAAAACCTGATCTCTAAGAGTCCTTAGGGTCTTTATACATTGTTCCATTTAGGTCTCTTGTGGATAGGAACATCAAGTTCCAATCTTTTTGTAAGTTCTCTCACTCACGGAAGTCGTAGACTGTGACAGTCGTCCCTTGCCGCGTTACACGGCTGTGGCGGTCTTACGATAGACCGTTACAGTCATCGTATTCAGAATTTTAAATTTAATAAAACTCTTTTATCTATTATCCATTAAATTATCTTATTATGTAGTGTTTATCTTTAAAAAAATCTGAGGATAGGCTTAATAACCTTCTAGAATATGGGCCAAACTAAATGGGCCAAGTCTTTAAATCTTCTGGATAATAATTAGATAGGCTAGGTTAACTTATTAACATATTTGGGCCTTATAATGACTTATTAATCTGTTAATCCATTTATAAATTCATTTAGCCCAAATAAATTCCAAAAAATTATTAATTAATCCAGAAATCACTTATATAAATTCCGGGGCACTACAGGGGGACTTGCAATGGTAGGACTCCCAGGGTCAGTAGGGTTGGAAGAAAAACCAGACAGTTAATGGCATAGCATATCGGGGTAAGACCCCGTTAATATAGCTCCGTTTAGACATGGATGAAGAGCCATGAAACTCTCATGATATGGTGGGGACTGGTATAATGGCCTGTGGGGGGGTCAAGGTCCTAAGTCCAGGCTGATGGTGGACTTGGCAGAGCTTCTGGAAGTTGGGTATATGACAGGTGGCCAACAACGGAAGGAGCCGGCGCGGCTAAGGTTTCGGCACGAAGGTAGAACGGCGCGGCAGGGGTTCCAACACGAAGGCCAACCGACGCGGCTGGGAATGAAGGGAGGTCGGCGCTGTAAGCTCCCCGGCACGCCCATCACCCGGCGCGAAATTGGCGGCGAGAGGAGGCTGCGCCGGGAGTTGTATGGCGCCGGGAGTTGTGTGGCACCGATAAAAGGGTGTTCCTGAGTTTTCAAGTACTATGTGGTGTTTTATGAATTCAAAGGGGTCCTTTGTGTTCAATAGGGGTTTCATGAGTTTATTCATGGTGGTATTTGAGTGGGATAGAGAGTGAGGGTAGGTTCATCCACATGAAGCCTAAGGAGACCATGTGTGATTGTGATGTTTATATTCCCCTTTCTCGGTGGTGGCCTGAGATGGTATAGCTCAGCTCTCTACCACACAGTTGGGGTTAAATTCATCATTTCAATGGAAGCATTATACTGTACGATAGAGCAAAGCTCGGGGATGAATTTTGATAGCACCTCCCCGTATTTTGGAGTGTGCCAAAAGGGTATTATAGGTCATCCGCTCACGAAATGTCGGAGTGGAAACCAAAAGAAGAGCCGGGCGTAGCCCGAGATCTAGGAGGATCTGAATCTTATGGGACTTTATCCACCTATTGTGGGATTTATTGATATCCCCTGTATAGTCAATGGAGAACATACAGTGGCAGACCTCCATGACTTGATGGGGTGACAGAATGTAGGGGGGAATTGACCCCTTTGATGTAGCTCCCATGAGGATCGAGGGATGGATAGTATTTCTCCTTAGAAGGACAGGGTATCGTGACCAAGGATGGCATAGCTCAAAGGCATCGGCACGAGCATATCAGGGTGGCCGTCTTCAGGATGAAAGGTGTGAAGGTCTCGGTGCGAAAAAGAAAATAGGTTTCGACGCGACATAAGAAGCTCAGTCCGGCGCGGGCAGTCCTCGGCGCGAGACTCGCGCCGAGAGGGGCTCGCGTCGGGAGGCTGGGAAGGCTTCTGAAATGAGGGTCTCAGTAATGTTTTGAAGGGATTTTTGAGGTGAAGGCTTCAAGGGGCTCTAGGAGTCTTAAAGGAGGGTTTATTCAGGGATTTGCAGAGAAGGTTTATTCAAGGGTTTGACTACCACTGAAGGGGTTACGGAGAGGGTATAATCCAAGGGGATGGTAGCCTTCCCTCTGGGGCCTCACTGGGGGCAGAACCACGGACGACCACTTCTGAATTTATCCCTCTTCATTTCACCGACGAGAGGCCATGAGATGGACTGTCTCAGGATCTCGATGTGGATACGAGGTTACGAGGAAACACAGCAGAGAAGACTTCAGTGCATCTGGGAGAGTAAACTATGAGATATATGTAGCTTGCGGTATCCATTGCATATATTAAGCCTCAGATGCAGAGGAAGAAAAAAAGATGAAAGGGGAAACTCAGCCCGCTTTTATTAACTATTTCATCTGAACGGCGTACATGAATTCAACTCAGAAGAGAATCCAACCAAAAACATATACGCAAACTCTATCCCTGATAACAGGGTTACATTAGCATTCAATGCTACTGAAGCAAAGATGCTCGAAAGCAGACACAAAAGAAGAAAGGGATACTCAAATAAAAGACGTGGGAAAGGGAAACCGTAGCCCCTTATGGCATCTTGAAATCGATCCCACCTTGACTCTTCCTTCGAATCGCTGCAACTCTTTCTTCTCCTCAGCTTCCTTAGAGGGCTCTCGAGCTCCCTTTTCTTTCAGTGGCTACTGCTCTCTATTTTTTCTCTCTTTGTTTTTCTGTCTCTTCTTTCTATTATCTTCCTCTTTTTTCCTATCTCGAACGGTAGCAGCTTTTATAGAGGGATGGCCCTCAGCCTCTCGGCATGAGCTCCCTGGCGCGCCAGCAAGAAGCTTCTCGACGCGCCTCAGCTTGTATTGGGCTTGGCCCATTTCTTCATCATCCGACGCCGGGTTCAACCTAATGGGCTCCCTTCGTCGGCGTGGTGGGCTTCTCAGAGTAGACACTCTATCCGAGGTTGCCTAACGCTTTGTATTCATGACCGAGCGTGAGGCTACTTGAACCCCTTTCTGTGAGCATCAGAATTATCTGAAGATCCTTTCCAGCAGGTAGATGGTTGCCTAGATTTTGTTATAGTCTTATCAACCTGACTATTTGAATGATAGCAGTACTGGGCAGCAGCCTAACCAGAGATGGCTTTAGCCGGACAAAGTGTTAGGGGTAGTGGATCTCTTCTATTCTGATTCTCAGAACTTCCAGGGATGGTGCAGGAGCCGCACCTCTGATCAGCCTTCAGAGGCCTGAGTCTGCTTTGGTCTCTCCTGGTATATTTTAGGTGTCAACAAATGCCCCCCACCCGCAGGTGGCGTAAGTGAAGGATGAGTGACCCGGGACATGAGGGTGTACATTGCACCGCGCTTCGTAATTTCTTCATGGCTGCTCCTATTCATTGTTCATTTTTATGACTCTGAGTCTTCATTCTGTTTGTATAATCCCAGTATTTGTAAGCATACTTAGACAGACATCAGCATTCTTGGTTTAATCTTCTGATTGCAGCACCTTGGGTGAGCCAACCGGCGCTGTTAACGATCTTGGCATGGTCGTCTCGGCACAACACCTAACCGGCGCGAGTTTCATATCAGCATAGCACTGGTTTCGGCGCGCCTCCTTCTTTGACGCTCTCGGCGCGGGGTGTTCTTCGGCGCGGCCGATATCGACGCAACTGATATCGGCGTGCCTTTCTTCTGCTGTCGCTCCCAGCGCAGGCGGTTGTCGACGCGCCTTTTGTCACGTTCCCATCCCTGCGCCGGGGTCGTCTCGGCGCGCCTTCTGGCTTTGCCTATTTAGGCGCCAAGAGGACGGAGAAAGCTCATTTCGCATTGAGCTTTCTCTCTCTTCAGCCTTCTCATCTTCCACTGTAGCGGCGATCGGCGTAGAGAGCATCCCCCTCCCTTTTTCATCTCGTTCTCGCGAGGTTCCCTTCTATTTTCATTCGGGACTACGTCCCTCTTTATTACGGAGTCACCCCCTCTTGGTGGGTGTTCTCCTATTTGACTTCTGGGCATACTCCGGATAAGGGGAGATGCTGTCAAAAATTTTCTTGAAATTTTCTTTTCCATTTTCCTCTTCATGTCATCTTATTTTTCCTTGATTTTGTCTGCAGCTGCTGAAATGGCCTCCTCTTCCATCCGTGTTGCTTCCGGCGCTGCTGATGTCAACGCTTCTTCCCAGGGTAGGGCATCTGGCAATGTTGTAACTTGGAGGAACGTCGGACAATTGGACCGGGGTCTTGGGAGGATCGCCATAGTCGATGAATCCTCCGACTCCGAAACAGATACAGTTTCCTCATCTCGTGTTGTGGCCGTCGAGGGAGGGCTGAACTTCAATCGCGATGATGGGTATCGCCCGGACTTCCCGAAGGACCGTCATCTTGCACCATTCATCTGCACTTTCAGTGTCTCGGGGAAGAGAGACGTCATGCTGGCTCGGATGGTGGAACGGGCCATGTTGGTGCACCGGGACAGCTTGAAAGGTTCCGTGTATCGCGGAGACACCATCTATCTTCCGGGAGAGCGGCGCAAGTGGAACGCCATCTTGGGGGTAACAGAGCTGGAGGCAGAGCAGAAAATGCTGACACGGGCTCCAGAATTCACACCAGCTAGGTGGGACACCACTGCAGGTCGGGTCAACAAAGAGAAACCCAGATACGGTTTATTCTTGGCGCCTATCAAGTGGGGCTATAGAGACGAGCCATTCGTCCTGAACTGCTTGGCTGTCCAGTTCAAATTCCAGTTGGCTGCTAGGTGGTTTGCCGACACGAAGGTGACCGACGCCCATCTCTTCCACGTAGGAGCGGTAGAATTTACAGAATATATTCTGAAGGAGTATGCGCCATTGCTGGTCAGCGACGGGGTGTATCACGGTGTGTATGCGTCCCGTTTCAGGTACCCCATCTCGAAAGGGTTGTGTTGCGGCATGTTCGAAGTGTTCTGCCCACAGTTCAATACTTTCTATACAGCGGAGGGCGAAACTTCTCTGGACCTCTGGAGCCTGTCACAGCTGTCGGGTCTGCCGATCAATGGAGAGCCCTATGAGGAGGTATGCCTCCATGACTTCATTAAGGATGAGACATACGGTGAGGGTGAGTACTATTTTGGCTACTCATACCGATACTTGATGAAAGCGTACCGCTCCCTCTGCTTGGCGCTGAATAGGGGGTCCTCGAAGGGGTATCATCCCCGAGAGAAGAGCAGTAAATTGAGAGTCCGAGTGGGACATTGGATTGAGTATTTCTTTGGCAGCCCTCTGAAGTACAGTGAGTTTCCCCATGTAGATCCTATTACAGGTAAGCCCAGCAAACCACCCAAGTTCAAGTCGGCGCTGCTGCTTCCCTTCGACGAATTAGTCACGGAGGACCGAATCCCACTGGGGTGGATCCCCTTACGCATTGTGCGGCTTACCTCACTTTCTGGTTGTGCACTTTTGCCCTCCCACAGGGAGATGAGACAGTCATTAGGCCGGAGGCAATATACCCGGCTTGTCAGATGGCTTGGGGCATGCGGCTTGCACTATGCCCAGCAGCACTCTGCCTGATCTATAAATCTCTTGGAGATATTCATAGGCATCGGGTCCCCCTCTCTTTTAGAACAGTGGGGCCGTTTCATTTCTTCAATGCCTGGGTGTGCAATTTTTTCCCAGAGATGGCTCCCAGGACCCTGCAGACGGTGACATTGTATCCCAGGATGTAGGAATTTGCTAGTGCTGAACCTGATCCAGTGTCTCATCAGCTTTTCTCCATCCGAGGCCGGCTGACAAGCGTTCCGATGGATTCAGCGGTGACCATCCATTTTTGGAATTTGGCCGCACATTCCGCTCCATTGGTGAATCGCCAGCGTGAATGTAAGCTTGAGGCAGTGGAGACTTTCACACATTTCATTTCAGGCAACACCGTGACCCGGCCAATCTTGGAGCCTGAGCTCATTGACTGGGCTTTATCAATTCGCCCCAGTGTCTTAGTGTTTAGAAAGGGGGGCATGGTTCATTTAGAACCCTACTATCCTTTTAGGTTTGGCCAAAATTTCAGCTATGATCAGCACATCTCGCCTTCGGTTGCCCTGTTTCCTCTGGATAGCAGGTCGAAGCATGGCTCGACTGTTGTAGCTGAGGGTCGCTCCTGGTGGGACTACTTTCACCGCCGGGACGCCAATGTTTTCAGAGTGCCGGTGCCGAACCGCGTTCCCCGGGTCACTCCAGAGTATATAAAGTGGTGGAATGCTCGAACGGGCTTTTATCGCAATGCCAGGGTGGCATGCCGGGATGTAGCCGAGCGCACCTTTCTGCGCCAACAGCCTGGGCCAGTTTTTGATATTGACGAAGCCCATTTGAAGAGGCTGTTCTCCCAACATCCGAAGGAGGTAGAGGCATACATAGCACGCAGGAAAGCCGCGAAAGAGGAAGCAACTGAACAGCTGGTGCCCGTGCTTGCTGACATAGCTGAAGATACTTTCACGCAGAATTTAGAACATTTGTGCCATATTGGTGGTTCCCGCTTGGAACTTCAGCAGTACCCATTCCCCATTGAGGAGCCACTCTCCAAAGCAGTTTCATTGAAGTGTGAAGTTGACCGCTTCTGCCCATACCGGGCGTTTGTTAATAGAGAAGACAGAACCCCGACATATTATCAACATACGTCTTGGTTGTTTGTCTTGATGAATATCCACGGACTGACCCTTGACAGTCCCGTAGCAGAGTGTTCTGGACAAGCCTTTGTTTGTATCTTTTCATTATGCCGATGTCTGGGGCTTCGACCACCTTGGCTTATATCATTGCATAGCTTCTCATGGTCATGCGGACTTGGCCGACCTAGTCGAGAAGTGCAAGAAGATTGGCGACGTCTGCTGGCTCATTCGGGAGGCTGCATTCCGAAGCAAGGAGGTGGCTGATCAGTATTGGCCCCTCTCGTCTTTTTACAACAGCCGGGCAGGTAAGTCTTCTTCAGTTGACATGTAGAGTAGTTTGTTGCTCAGTTCTTTTATAACGGCATGTGCTTCATTTGATAGACCGTCCAGATATAAAGCAGCAGGGACTTTATAGGAAGATCATCTCCCAGGCCCAGAAGCCGGAATATTTTGAGGCTCCTGCACCGGTGCCGACCACTACTCCGCTGCCACCTGGTAAAAAGAGAGTGGCTTCCGCGCTGAAAGTTGCAATAGGTCGAGCGAAGAAAGCTCAGAAAACTTCTTCCAAGCAGTCTTCGACTGATGCGGCTAAGGCTCCTCTGCCTGAAGTGCCGTCATTTGAGCAGTTTACCGCTCAGAATGAGGCCACTCAGCAAGCAGCTGAAGGTGACATCACTTTTCTTTGCGGTCTAAAGGAGTGTTCTCTTCATGACGTCTTCACTCCTTTGACGTTTTCTTTGTTTGACCTCAGCTCAAGGAGCGGTTGGCACCACCACACGTGCTGAGGAGGTCATCCTGGAGACGGGAGACATAGGGTCTTCTGTCATAGCCACGGTAGGGGCGACCAAAACAGTTGAAGCCACAGGGAAGAGTCTCTCCGCTACTGGGGAGGATGTCAGACTCCCTTCTCCCACACCTACCAGTGAGGCCGAGGGTGAGCCAAGTGACTGCCATCCTTCCTGACTCTTCTTTCTTATTGATCTTTTTGCCCTGCCTTATGTGTATGTTTGTTGTAGCGGCAGGAGTGGTTAGCACAGTGGTTGAGACGCCTGCCGTGGATGTTCCTTCACAGTCTGAAGGACATAAGACTGCGCTAAAGAAAGGTGCTATCCCATTGCGGCATGTAATCACCCGCTCGGCGGCTCGCCAGGTGACAGAGGAGGTGGGCCAACCGAGATCAGCATAGATATTTCCTCTAGTAGCTCTGCCACCCCTTCTGACGAAGAAATTGACTATTATTCTTCAGAAGGTGACGAACGAGCACCTGCGGCAGCCATCAAAGGGGATGTTCCTTTGATCTTTAGTCCTCCGAAGTTGCCGGTGACATCATCTGAGGGAATGTTGCCAGAGGAATTCGCCGGGCTAGACATGGAGGTGGAGATAACCCCTCCTTTTGTTGCTTCATCTGCATAGTTAGAATCTTCTACCCAGGCACTTGCAGAGATGGATGTTGCAGCCATAGTAAGTTCCGCCTGCCCTTCTACGGGGCTGCATATCTTTTTATTCCTTTCTGCCATTTTGGTGCTTACTGGAATCTTGTTCCAGGAGTCTGACGCAGCCGATCACCCTCTGGTATCACCTTTTGATGCCATCGTGGTTTCGTCGGAAGCTTTGGATATGCTACCACTAGCCACCGTGTCTTCTTCAGAGGCAGTTACCATACTTCGCCCTGTGCCAGTAAGAATACACGCAGCTGCCAAAGTATCATCAATAGAGCCGAGCTCGCTGGGAGAGAGTCTCGCCCTGGTGCCGGCAACAAAATTGAGAGCTGAAGCTGACCTATCAAGGGGTTCTGCCTTTGTCCCGGCGGCCATAATGACTATTGCACCTGACCCTATAGCTCCCTCCGTGCCAAAGATAGAGTTGGAACCTCCGCCTCTTCCAGCACCTGTAGAAGAGAGTTCTTCAAGGAGCCCGACGGAGCAAGAGCATGCTGCCGCGGTACCTGCTACTTCGGCTCTGGTGGCCGTTCCATCTTCTTCTTCCGAGCCAGACATTGGCTTATGGGCTTCCATAGACAGGGAGGTGACCTTCGAGGTGGCTCCGATAGCCTCCCTGGGCTTTACTTCATCAGAGGACTTTGTCTGGCAGTATTTAGAGATGTTGCGCCAGGTCGTGGAGTCTCAGCCGACACTATCTTATCCCCAGTTGAAGGAAGTGGCCGGGCGACTAACGATCGGGCTGTAGGCATTAGGCTATCCTTTGGACACCTGGACCCAGCGGGTGCTGTTCCTGCTAAAATTTGTAAACCGCCGGGACTTTCTTGGGAGGGTGATGAATGACCGACTAACGGCCCTCAAGTTGCAGAAAGCTGACTGTCAGGCGGAGCTGACGTCTCTGATCTCCGATCTTCAGAAGAGCAAAGCTCATGTTGAAGCTTCTGCTGCTCGGGCACATATTCTACGTAGCCGACGGGAAGAACTCCGGGCTGAATTGGCTACCATTGAAGCTGAGATACCACGGTTGGAAGCTGCAGAAGTCCAAGGCATCGAGGAAACTTCTTTACTGGAGGGCCGAGTCGCGTCCCTAGAGATGGAGGTGACTCACGTTCTGCAGAAGTCCAAGGCATCGAGGAAACTTCTTTACTGGAGGGCCGAGTCGCGTCCCTAGAGACTGAGGTGACTCGCGTTCAGGAGGAAGAAATGCAGCTCCGTGAACTGGGAGCGGCTCCACATGTTGGGCTCATTGACTTTATAGATATTTTCAGGCGGTCTTAGCTGATCTGCCTTTGTAATTTGTCCCCTCTGAAGGGCCCCTTTTGTATTCATTCCCCTCCTTTTTGCAATGAAATACAAGCCTCCTTTATTGTTTTAGGTGTCCACCTTTGCACTTGTATTCTATCACATCTTGTGGCAACTTTGGCGACCTGCTTGGAAGTATACCCATGTCTGCGCCGCAGGAGAGCGTCCATACTTCAAGGAAAGGATGGGGGCCTCGCTCCACCGCGTGACGGGGTTCCAGAGGTTGCCAGATTGGTGCAGATGTAAGTCTTGCCGACAAGAAATGTCAAAAATACGACTGCTGGCTGATGAAAGGTCCATCCGAGATAGGCTCTATTACCGGTGGGACAACTGATGAGAGTGCCACTCAGAGGCATAGCATATACTTTATAGTCATCACATTACTGACCCAAGCGCCCTTTCGGGTTTTTGTCGGGGTCGGCTTTGGGGAAATGCTGGCCGACCTTGTCGATGTTGACAAGGGTCGAAAAGGTAGTTGGTCTTGCCAATAGTGACGAAGACCGAAAAGGGTAGCAACCGATCTTGTCGATGGTGACAAGGGTCAAAAAGGTAGACGGTCTTACCGATGGTGACAAGGACCGGAAAGGGTAGACGGTCTTGCCGATGGTGACTAGGACCGGAAAGGGTAGCGATCGATCTTACCGGTGGTGACAAGGGTCAAAAAGGTGGACGGTCTTGCCGATGGTGACAAGGACCGGAAAGGGTAGACGGTCTTGCCGATGGTGACAAGTACCGGAAAGGGTAGCGACTGATCTTGCCGATGGTGACAAGGGTCGAAAAGGTAGACGGTCTTGCCGATGGTGACAAGGACCGAGAAGGGTAGCGACCGATCTTGCCGATGGTGACAAGGGTCGAAAAGGTAGACGGTCTTGTCGATGGTGACAAGTACCAAAAGGGGTAGACGGTCTTGCCGATGGTGATAAGGACCAAAAGGGGTAGATGGTCTTGCCGATGGTGACAAAGACCGGAAAGGGCAGCGACCGATCTTGCCGATGGTGACAAGGGTCGAAAAGGTAGACGGTCTTGCCGATGGTGGCAAGGACCGTAAAGGGTAGCGACCGATCTTGCTGATGGTGACAAGGGTCAAAAAGGTAGACGGTCTTGCCGATGGTGATAAGGACCAAAAAGGGTAGACGGTCTTGCCGATGGTGATAAGGACCGGAAAGGGTAGCGATCGATCTTGCCGATGGTGACAAGGGTCGAAAAGGTGGACGGTCTTCCCGATGGTGACAAGGACCGAAAAGGGTAGACGGTCTTGCCGATGGTGATAAGGATCGGAAAGGGTAGCGACCGATCTTGCCGATGGTGACAAGGGTCGAAAAGGTAGTTTGGGGTGGAATGACGAACGAGGATAAACCCGTTACTACATCATCTTTTCATTTCATCATCATTTTTATCATTTTTTTTATTCATTTCATCATCATTTTTTTAACCACATTACCGACTCAAGCGCCCTTTCGGGTTTTCGCCGGAGTCAGCCCCCTTTTGCTTTTACCCACGCGCCCTCTCGGGTTTTCACGTGGCGGGGTACCCGATTTTGTTTACAGCGCCCTTTCGGGTTTTCGCCACAGCCGGGTTGTAGCTATTTTTGCCCTCGTCCCTGTTTAGGAACAAGGCCAGCGGGGTATCTCTATTTTTAACCCCATCTTTCTTTTCTCTCTTTTTTTTGTAGGAAGAAGACGGGACACAGGAGAGCCTGCCCGCTAGCATGCCGATCGGCCTTGTCGATGATGACAAGGGTCGGATCCTAGTTTGGTTCGTCGACATTGGTTAAATGCCAAAGCAAAGGGTATAGTTCTTAACAGGGACAAAAGGTCCATATTAAGGGTAGAGGTCGACCTATCTCGCCGATGATGACGAGGGTCGACTCCTAGGTTTGTTCATCGGCAGGGGTTACATGTCGATGCAAAGGTATGATTATTGACAAGGACGAAAGGTCCGAGTTAAGGACTAGAGGTCGACCGGTCTCATCGATGATGACGAGGGTCGAACGCGGGTTTGTTCGTCAACATGGGTTACATGTCGAAGCAAAGGATATATTCAATAACAAGGACGGAAGGTCCAAGTTAAAGGAGTAGAGGTCGACCGGTCTCGTCGATGATGACGAGGGTCGAACGCGGGTTTGTTCGTCGACATGGGTTACATGTCGAAGCAAGGGACATGCTCATTAACGAGGGTGAAAGGTCCAAGTTATAGGATGGGGGTCGACCGATCCCGCCGATGATGACGAGGGTCGGAC
This sequence comes from Amorphophallus konjac, assembly GCA_022559845.1. Lineage (NCBI taxonomy): Eukaryota > Viridiplantae > Streptophyta > Magnoliopsida > Alismatales > Araceae > Amorphophallus > Amorphophallus konjac. The sequence goes on from CM040126.1 coordinate 274,148,479, forward strand.
GCAGGTTTATGAGGGGATCTCCGGTGGGACTTCCGATGGTTATCCCTTGGGAATCTCATTGAGAGGAGGATGAAGAGAAACTTTTGGATTACCACTTTACTGACCTAAGCGCCCTTTTCGGGTTTTCACCGAGGCCAGCCCCCTCTTACTTTTGCACACGTGCCCTTTCAGATTTTCACGTGGCGAGGTACCCGATTTTGCCCGCAGCGCCCTTTCGGGTTTTCGCCGCAGCCGGGTTATAGCCATTTTTGCCCTCGTCCCTATTTAGAAATAAGGCCGGCGGGGTATCTCTATTTTTAACCCCATTTCTGTTTCTTTTTTTTTTTTACTCATGTAACAGAAGGATGCTGAGAGGGTCGGCTAGAACATGAAGTATCACGCCGAGAAAAAAAAGGGGTTTGTTCGTTAGCAAGAAGGTAATGCTAATGCAAAGGATAGATTTTGTGCCTGATTCGGGCATAGGGCCCGCAATGGCAATGATGTATAAAGGTCGGCTAGGACACGAAGTCTTGCGCCGAACAAGGGGTTTATTCGTTAGCAAGAAGGTAATGCTAACGCAAAGGATAGATTTTGTGCCGATTCGGGCGTAGGGCCCGCAATGGCAATGATGTATAAAGGTCGGCTAGGACACGTAGTCTTGCGCCGAACAGAGGGTTTATTCGTTAGCAAGAAGGTAATGCTAACGCAAATGATGGATTTGTGCCGATTCGGGCGTAAGGCCCGTAATGGTAAAGTCATAGGTATTATGCGAGTCTGGCCAGGGCAGAGTGCCACTAGACCGAGGTAAGTATAGCTCGATCAGTACGGAATGCCACTAGACCGAGGTAAGTGTAGCTCGATCAGGGCGGAGTGCCACTAGACCAAGTTTGAGGTAGCTCGGTCAGGGCGGAGTGCCATTAGACCAAGGGTGGAGGTAGCTTGGTCAGGGCGGAGTGCCACTGAACCAAGGGTGGAGGTAGCTTGGTCAGGGTGGAGTGCCACTGAACCAAGAGTGGAGGTAACTTGGTCAGGGCGGAGTGCCACTGAACCAAGGGTAGAGGTAGCTTGGTCAGTGCGGAGGGCCACTGGACCAAGGGTGGAGGTAGCTCGGTCAGGGCGGAGTGCTACTATACCAAGGGTGGAGGTAGCTCGGTCAGGGTGGAGTGCCACTGGACCAAGGTGAAGGTAGCTCGGCAGGGCGGAGTGCCACTATACCAAGTTGAAGGTGAATCATTCGGGGAACGTCGGCTGAACCGTATGATATAGCCTTAGGTGCTTCCCATTAAGGGGAGAGAACTGGATGACTCCTTTGTGATCCGCAAGGACATACGCACCCCCTTCATATGCTCGGTGGACGACATACAGTCCGACCCAATTTCAACCAATTTCCCCTTGGGGTTGGAGGCCATCACCTCTCTTCTTTTAACCATCACCATGTCACCCCTTTTGAACTCCCGTCCTTTGACCAGCTTATCAAAAGCACGGGCCATGCGGGCTTGATAGAGTTGAATGTTTTGTTGCGCCCGGAGACGCTTTCCTTCAAGCTCGGCGAGCTCTTCTAGTCTTCTTTCTACATTGGTCTGCCCGTTGCCCACCAACCCATGCTGGATGGCGACCCGTAATAAGGGGACCTCCAGCTCAATTGGCACCACAGCCTCTGACCCATACACGAGGGAGTAGGGTGAGCAGCCGGTAGGGGTCTTGTAGATCGTACGGTAAGCCCACAGTGCCTCGTACATTCTTTCTTCCCAATCTCTTCTGTTAGTCTTGACAATTTTCGCCAGCAGAGTGCACAGCGTCTTGTTAAAGGCCTCTGCAAGTCCGTTGGCCTGAGGGTAGTAGGGAGATGATGTTCTCCAATCAATCTTGTATTTGTCAACTAGCCGATAAACCTTCTGATTTTTGAAGTGGCTACCGTTGTCGGAGATGATTCGACTGGGAATCCCGAACCGAAATATTACATTCTGCCGGAAGAATCTCACAACTAATTCTCCCATGACTTCTTTTAGTGCTACTACCTCTGCCCATCTGGAGAAGTAATCTGTAGCTGCTAAGATGTATTTGCACCCTGATGAAGATGCTGGTAGTGGCCCCACCACGTCCGTGCCCCACTAGGCAAACGGCCAGCTTGGTAAGGTAGGATGTAGAGGCACTGGAGGTCTTCTTGACACATTGGCGTGCTCTTGACATTTTTGACAAGCCTTGGCAAACTTGCAGCAATCATCAAATATAGTGGGCCAATAATAACCCAATTTCTTTATTTTGATCTTCATTTTCGGACCGGCCTGGTGCGCCCCGGCTGATCCGGCATGGACTTCTTGCATTACCTGCCTGGCTTCCCCTAGAGATAAGCATCGAAGTAATACCTTCTTTTGGGCATCTGCCATTATTCGGAACAATGTTCCATTCCTCATCTCATAAGAATCTTTGACTCTCAGGAGTCTCATTCTCTGTTCTTTCACCTTCAGAAGCTGTTGGTGTTGGAACCAATGCAGGAGGTACTCCCACCAGTCGGGCTGTTGGACTACTTCAGCAACTGCTACTTCATTGCCTTGCTCATCGGCTAAGTCTTCTATCATACTGCGGACCTGCCGCCGGTTGATGACTGCTATGTTCAGGCTCGTATCAGGCGGGACCGCCAAGGAACTTGCCCGCTTTATGAGGGCGTCAGCTTGAGCATTCTGTGATGGGGCATCAAAGGCGATTTCATTACACGGGTGAAGTGTATTTGTGTGTTATGACTTGTATAAGATTGTAATTATGTATTTTCTTTCTTTTGGGCTCCTTGTAAGGCTTATATCAAGCCAATGGGCCATTTGTTATGTCAAGTCCAAGGCTAGGTTGCCATTAGTAGAGTCCATTAGGGAGCTTATGCCATATTGGGTCATTAGGTTGTTAATGGGTCATTAATGCACTTAAGGCCCAAATTGGGTTACACTCCTTCATGGGCCAACTAAGTTGGAAGGGTCTAGCATGGTTGGTGGGCTGGTTACATGGCCTTTAACCACACTTGGCCCAAGAAGAGGCCCATGAATGGGGCGCCCCCTTTTTTGGCTCTATTAGGCTAGTTAGGTGTGTATTAGGTGGTGTTTGAATGGATCTAGTCCAAGGTTGAATAAGTATGGTCAAATTAGATTAAACTAATGTATTAAATGTGTGATTCACATTGTATCTCAGCCCTTCAATCCAAACCCCTAGATCCAAGGGTTGAGGTTGAGTTTGGTTGGCATCCTATATAAGGTTGTATTTTTCATATTGAATGAATGAATGAAGAGAAAATTGGCATTTGCCCCCAAGTGAAGCTTGCGCCCCTCCCCTCTCTCTCCCTGGTTCCTCCACCCCCTCTCCCCTTTCTAGAGTGTAATCCCTTCCCCCTTGATCCCCTCCAGCATCTGAAGCAACTCCGGTGATCGCCGCCGCCATCGTCTCGCCGCCGACGCGTCGTCGCCAACGGTTTCGGTGTTCTGTCCACTCAGGATAGAACCTTCTTCTCCGAATTCCTGCTATCACTCCCTTCATCTTCTGAAGCTCAAAATTTCAGGGTTGGTTCCCCTCTAGAACCCTTATCCCCACAAAAAAAATCACGTCAAAATTCATCCTTTAGCTATTTTTTTATTTTCGTCCAAGTCCAAGTTCCAGATCTGTCCTGGTTCTGTTTACTGTTCATCAGCTCTGAGTCTACCCCATTCAAACCATCTTTTGATTTTTGTTGGGACGTCCAAAATTACTGGGAGTTCTGTCCACATTCCTCTACCACCAGGAATTTTCTTAATTTTTGGTTCACCCTCCAAGTATTTTACAAAATTCGTCCAAGTTCCCAAGAACAGTCTGCCCACAGTTTCCCAGATCCGACCCAGGTCTAGTAAAAACATCCCAGAAAATTCATTTCATATCCAATCAAAAAACCAAAAATAGTCCCGGATTCCTCTCTCAGAGACCTTCAACTTTGCTGAAGAAATCATTTCCAGATTCGGAGGTCTTCTCCCCGGTCAACGTCGATCTTCATAGAAGTCAGAACCTGCCCCTGCAGTTCTGGCCAGATTCCAGCAAGCTTGTAAAATACATGATCAGAAATACAGATCTGATTATTTTTTTTGAAGACCCCTACGTCGAAGTATTCTGAGTCAGCTTTCCAACGGCATTAATCTCGTCGCATTCCGACGACGGGGCTGATCGCAGCAGCAGTTTTCTCCGAGTCGCGCGCCTGCAAACAGAACTTTCAGGTTCGTGGCTGAGTTCCCAGCGAGCGTCGTCCGAGGGCCGCCCGGCGTCCGGCGGTCGTTCCAGCAGCTCGCCATCCCAGGGGAACGCTTTCCAGGTGTCTCCACAACAGAGGAGTCATCAGGCCCCACACGACCCCTCCGGTCAATACGTGGGCCCCCACTAGCACGAGTACGCGTGAAGCCGAAGCATTGCCCGAAACCGCCCGTCAACCCGAACTTGGTCCTCCCGGGCCCACTTGTGTCGCCCTTTACCTCCCTGCGTGGAGTGGGCTTAGTTGCATTGTTGTAACCATAATGTATTAAGTTCCCGGGGGTACGAGTTCCGGCCGGGTCCCATCTTCGCCACGCCGAGAGCATGGAGGTATCGCCTTCACCCTTACACTTGGCATTAGCTCAATTCTTTATATGCTTTATATGCCGCTGCTAGAGAGCATGTGTAGGGATACCTAGCCCGCTTTCAATTTATAATATCACTGCTGCGAGAGAGAGCAAAGCCGTCCCGTGACCCGATCCGGGCACAAGTGAGAGCCGACCACCCTAGCTCCCAGCCGGTTTCTCAACCGCGCACATCCGACGCTTCCCTCGTTAAGGGACGATCGCGAGCTTGTCGTGTCCGTGGTCCCGTCTCGCATCAATTTGGTATCAGAGCGAGGTTGAGTCTAGGGTGTCAAAAAGAAAAAAAAAAGAGTGTCATTTACGTCTAGTCATTAGTCGGTCTAAGTCGTGTTTAGGGTCATCACAAAAAAAAAGTGTCTTTTTGCATTTACATCCCTTTACTCGGTATATCAAAAGGTGTTGTCCGAACGTTAGGCTACGCCTATCGGGAAGGTCGCACACTTGCGCGAGTGACCTTCGGGTCGATTACCTCCGCCGCGTACCGCGTTTAGGTTAAGTCTAGGCGCATCATTTTGCATCAGTGGGTTTTGCTTTAGTCGGCGTCTTCTAGTCGGTGTGTTTGCATGCCCACTCGTCGGGGTACTCAGTACTCACCCCCACCACCACCTATGGCCAACCCACGGGATACCTCGGGAGACTTCCACTCCCTACAAGAGGCGATGATGGCCATTATGACTAGGTTGGACCAATCCGATGCTAACTTTCGGACTTTCTCCGATAATATGGATGGTCGCCTTAGGGCCATGGAGGGGCGCTTGGAGACCTCCGACAGGTCGGTCCAAGACCTCGTTGGGCGGTTAGATAGGATGTCACACGGGGACCCTCCAGGGGCAGCCCAAGGCCCACCCGCACCTCCTCCCGCGGTGGCCCAAGTCCAACCCGCTCCCATGGTCCAAGTCCAGGCCGCTCCCGTGGCCCAAAACCAGCCACCATAGGCCCCTCCACCCGCCCTTCCTCGGGTTCCCCAACTACCACACCGTGACCTTGGTCTCGAGGACTATGGTTCCGACAATGCTTATGAGGGATATGGTCAACACCGTCATGGTTTGCATCCACAACGAGATGAGGATGATGATCGGGTCCTTAAGACCGTGCGAGCGGACCCTCCCGCTTTTTACGGGTCTTTGGATCCGAAAGTCTACCTAGATTGGGAGTTCGGCATGGACCGTTACTTTGAGTGGTATGATATGTCGGAGCGTCGAAGGGTCCGATTCGCCACCATGAAACTCATGGGGCAGGCACAAACCTATTGGAAGAATGTGGAGAGCTTGCTACTTCAGCGGCTAGAACCCCCGATCGACACATGGGCCGAGATGAAGAATAAACTTCGGCAAAAGTACCTTCCTCCCACATACCGCCAGCGACTCATCGATAGATGGCAAAGTCTTAGCCAGGGAGACCGGTCCGTCTCCGAATACATCGTGGAGTTTGATGAGTACTTTCTACGATGTGGTGTCACGGAGGAGAGTACCATGCCCGTGTCCCGCTTTCGACGTGGTTTGCGGCCACACTACCAGTATGAGCTTTTTCGCCGCAATGCCAAGACGTTGGAAGAGGCATACCAGGTTGCTCTCGAGATGGAGCAATTTGAGGGAGAGTTCGAGTCTAGCCATCGGTTGGGCCCCACCCCTCTCCGTAGTACCGAGCCCCGTCACTCTATAGGCCCACATCAGCGGCCTCCCATGGCTCGACCTCAGGAGCCCACCCGTCAGGAGCACTTCGCTCCACGGCCTCGCCCTCCTCCACCCCGGGATCTATTTCCATCCCAACCACCAGCACCCTTTGCCCGTCCCCCAGCTCCTATAGCCCGTCCTCTGGCACCGGCACCCCCTCCACTCTTGTCCAAGGCACCTACACCTCCCCCATTGTTGCCTACACCCCCTACCCGACGGGATGATAAGGGTAAGGCCCCTTTTATAGGAGAGAGTAGTCGGTCGCGAATACAATGTTTCCACTGTCACGAGTACGGCCACATTGCTAGTGAGTGTCCCGCTCGCACCACCCTAGCCTTAGGTGTTGGAGGATCCGCACCTCCCGAGCTTGAGCATGTCGATTACGAGGCCGATGAGGCACTGGCCGATGAATACTATGCCATGGGGGAAGAGCTGGGCGACCCTTCGGCCGCCCAAGATGTCGCCACCTAGTGGGTTTGATGCTACCACCTTAGTCTAGAGTCGTGCATGAGTCAGTGTGCTTTCTTTGTGTGGTTTGTTTGTGTGGTGATTTTGAGTCGATTGTTTGCGTGGTTTGCATTCGTGTGTCTGTGCATAGTGAGTCTGCATGTGTCTTGTGCAAGCTCGTTGTCAGTCTCTTACGAGTAAGAGGCGAGTGGACTCACTTGATGAGTATGGGATCGGTTTTACTTCTATATCCGGATCAGTCACCTATAGGGACTCAGCGGTGATTCCTAGTGAGTCTTCGAGCTGTTTCCTTCCTTTGAGAGTGCCCCTTCGGAGTGACCACCTTTAGCCATAGCAGTGCGCATATCGAGTATATATGGAATGAGCAGGTGCCGATCACTTGGAGTGGAGCATACCCGCGCTACTTAGCACGGTGACGGATCCGCCGGAGGACCGGAGCAGCCATACCCCTACTCGACGGGGTCGAGTTCCTCCCACCCGGGGAGAATTGATGGGGCATCAAAGGCGATTTCATTACACGGGTGAAGTGTATTTGTGTGTTATGGCTTGTATAAGATTGTAATTGTGTATTTTCTTTCTTTTGGGATCCTTGTAAGGCTTATATCAAGCCAATGGGCCATTTGTTATGTCAAGTCCAAGGCTAGGTTGCCATTAGTAGAGTCCATTAGGGAGCTTATGCCATATTGGGTCATTAGGTTGTTAATGGGTCATTAATGCACTTAAGGCCCAAATTGGGTTACACTCCTTCATGGGCCAACTAAGTTGGAAGGGTCTAGCATGGTTGGTGGGCTGGTTACATGGCCTTTAACCACACTTGGCCCAAGAAGAGGCCCATGAATGGGGCGCCCCCTTTTTTGGCTCTATTAGGCTAGTTAGGTGTGTATTAGGTGGTGTTTGAATGGATCTAGTCCAAGGTTGAATAAGTATGGTCAAATTAGATTAAACTAATGTATTAAATGTGTGATTCACATTGTATCCCAGCTCTTCAATCCAAACCCCTAGATCTAAGGGTTGAGGTTGAGTTTGGTTGGCATCCTATATAAGGTTGTATTTTTCATATTGAATGAATGAATGAAGAGAAAATTGGCATTTGCCCCCAAGTGAAGCTTGCGCCCCTCCCCTCTCTCTCCCTGGTTCCTCCACCCCCTCTCCCCTTTCTAGAGTGTAATCCCTTCCCCCTTGATCCCCTCCAGCATCTGAAGCAACTCCGGTGATCGCCGCCGCCATCGTCTCGCCGCCGACGCGTCGTCGCCAACGGTTTCGGTGTTCTGTCCACTCAGGACAGAACCTTCTTCTCGGAATTCCTGCTACCACTCCCTTCATCTTCTGAAGCTCAAAATTTCAGGGTTGGTTCCCCTCTAGAACCCTTATCCCCACAAAAAAAATCACGTCAAAATTCATCCTTTAGCTATTTTTTTATTTTCGTCCAAGTTCCAGATCTGTCCTGGTTCTGTTTACTATTCATCAGCTCTGAGTCTACCCCATTCGAACCATCTTTTGATTTTTGTTGGGACGTCCAAAATTACTGGGAGTTCTGTCCACATTCCTCTACCACCAGGAATTTTCTTAATTTTTGGTTCACCCTCCAAGTATTTTACAAAATTCGTCCAAGTTCCCAAGAACAGTCTGCCCACAGTTTCCCAGATCCGACCCAGGTCTAGTAAAAACATCCCAGAAAATCCATTTCATATCCAATCAAAAAACCAAAAATAGTCCCGGATTCCTCTCTCAGAGACCTTCAACTTTGCTGAAGAAATCATTTCCAGATTCGGAGGTCTTCTCCCCGGTCAACGTCGATCTTCAGAGAAGTCAGAACCTGCCCCTGCAGTTCTGGCCAGATTCCAGCAAGCTTGTAAAATACATGATCAGAAATACAGATCTGATTATTTTTTTTGAAGACCCCTACGTCGAAGTATTCTGAGTCAGCTTTCCAACGGCGTTAATCTCGTCGTATTCCGACGACGGGGCTGATCACAGCAGCAGTTTTCTCCGAATCGCGCGCCTGCAAATAGAACTTTCAGGTTCGTGGCCGAGTTCCCAGCGAGCGTCGTCCGAGGGCCGCCCGGCGTCCGGCGGTCGTTCCAGCAGCTCGCCATCCCAGGGGAACGCTTTCCAGGTGTCTCCACAACAGAGGAGTCATCAGGCCCCACACGATCCCTCCGGTCAATACGTGGGCCCCCACTAGCACGAGTACGCGTGAAGCCGAAGCATTGCCCGAAACCGCCCGTCAACCCGAACTTGGTCCTCCCGGGCCCACTTGTGTCGCCCTTTACCTCCCTGCGTGGAGTGGGCTTAGTTGCATTGCTGTAACCATAATGTATTAAGTTCCCGGGGGTACGAGTTCCGGCCGGGTCCCATCTTCGCCACGCCGAGAGCGTGGAGGTATCGCCTTCACCCTTACACTTGGCATTAGCTCAATTCTTTATATGCTTTATATGCCGCTACTAGAGAGCATGTGTAGGGATACCTAGCCCGCTTTCAATTTATAATATCACTACTGCGAGAGAGAGCGAAGCCGTCCCGTGACCCGATCCGGGCACAAGTGAGAGCCGACCACCCTAGCTCCCAGCCGGTTTCTCAACCGCGCACATCCGACGCTTCCCTCGTTAAGGGACGATCGCGAGCTTGTCGTGTCCGTGGTCCCGTCCCGCATCATTCTATCCTCGATTGACGTGCTTAACGCTGACGAAGTAGAATCTTGTCATTAGGCACAGGGCCAGATGGTAGTAAGGGACGAGCTCCTGCTTTCGCACCTCGAACTCCCCTTCCAATTGTTTTATGACCAGCATGGAGTCCCCGAACGCTTCTAGCATTTGAATCCCCATGGACAGAGCAATCTGTAGCCCGATTATGAGGGCTTCATATTCTGCTTCATTATTTGTGCAAGGCTTGTTTATTGAGCAGGACGTGTGTATGACTTCCCCTTCAGGAGACTTCAAGACTATGCATGCTCCTGCGCGGACTCTGGCCAATCCCGTCACTGAGGTGTCAATTCTGGAGGCACCATCAAAATACAGCTGCCATAGGGAGGGCCGCACCTGGCCGACCTCTAAAGTTTCATCTTCAGGAAGCTCTGGTTCCAGAGGACAGTCTTCGGGTACTGGATGTTCAGCAAAGAAGTCTGCAATAGCTTGGCCCTTGACGGCCCTTTGCGGTACATAGGAGATGTCATACTCCATAAGAATCACCGCCCATTTTCCCAGGCGGCCTTTGAGGGCCGGTTGGGACATGATGTATTTAAGCGGATCCTCCCTAGAAATCAGCTTAACTTCGTGCGACAGCATGTAGTGCCGCAACTTCTTGACCGCGAAGACCAATGCCAGGCAAATCTTCTCGATGTAGGTGTACCTTTTCTCAGCTCTGACCATTCTTCGACTGAGATAGTAGAGGGCTTGTTCTTTTCCTTCTTCATTATTCTGGGCTAGCATTGCCCCCAGAGAATTATGTGTGGCTGCTATGTAGAGGATCAGCGGCCATCCTTTCACTGGCGCACCCAGCACTAGAGGGGTTTTCAGGTAATCCTTCAGTTTATCGAAGGCTATCTGGCATTCTTCGTCCCAGTAGAAGGGAACATCCTTCATCATCAGCTTGTGAAAGGGGTGGCATCGCCCCGACAAGTTGGATATAAATCGCCGGACGTATGCAAGGCGGCCCTGAAGGGATCTTAGCTCAGAGAGATTCCTTGGCGAGGGTAACTCCTGAATCGCCTTGATCTTGGCAGGGTCTATTTCAATTCCCCGATACCTGACAATGAAACCCAAGAACTTTCCGCTCGAGACTCCGAACGCACACTTCATAGGGTTCATTTTTAATTCATACTGCCTCAACCTCTGGAAAATGACTCGGAGGTCTTGCAGATGGTCTTCTTTCTTTTTGGTCTTGACTACCAGGTCATCTATGTAGCACTCGACCTTATGGTAAAGCAGCTCATCAAATATTCTAGTCATCGCCTGCTGATAAGTTGCGTCGGCGTTCTTTAATCCGAACGGCATTCTTTTGTAGTGATAAATGCCTTTGGGGGTCCGGAAAGTGGTGTGGATCCGGTCATGTTCCGCGATCCATATCTGGTTGTAGCCAGATGACCCATCCATGAATGATAGGGCCTCATGACCAGTTGTTGCATCTATCATGACCTCCGTTATCGGCACTGGGAAGTCATCTTTAGGGCAGGCTTTATTCAGATCCCGGAAGTCAACACATATCCGGATCTGTCTGTTCTTCTTCTTCACGGGCACGATGTTAGCTCACCATGTGCTATATTGATTTTCCTCGACGAAACCCACATCAATGAGCTTGTCGACCTCTTTGCATATTTGGGTGATGAGCTCCGGCCTCATGCGCCTAGGGGGCTATTTCATCGGCTCTACCCCAGGGTTTATGGTCAGCTCATGCTGTGAGACTGAAGGGCTTAGTCCTGGCATCTCTCTGTAGGTCCAGGCAAAGCAGTCCCGATATTCTTGTAGCAACTGGATGTACATCCTCTGTTCTTCGGCAGACAGTTGGGCACTGAGGAAGGTTGGCCTGGGGTCGTCCTCATCTCCCAAGTTGACTTCTATCAGTTCATCGACTGTTGCTTGACCTCCGTCTTCTATCTCAGGGGGTGCAGGCTGGAGGTTGACAAAGTCTGGTATATCATCTTCGAGGTCAAGGACCTCGATCCCTTCATCTTGCTTTATTTGAGTTCTGCCATAAATCTCTTGTTCGGCTGATGATGGCTGCATGCGCTGTCCTGCCAACAAGTTTACCTTACTAGCAACTTCAAGGGGCGAGTTGATTGCCTCACTCCCTGCTGAGGGGGTTGCAGTCACCAGGGGCTGGTGATTATTTGTCATTAAGTCAAAGTAGCCTTGCAGCTCCTTGGCAAGGGGTGAAGAGATCTCGATCCCTTGAACCACCATGTCCTTAGTGAAGGCAACCATTTCTCTTCTAGCAGCATCCGTCTCTTGATCAGGCTCGGGGGAAGCTTCCCCGACTGGTTCGAGAAGTGCCGACATCATGAGTAGAGGAGGGCCACTGGAGGGAGGCAACTCTGCTTCTTCAACATCTTCAGCTTCACTACTGCTAGCTGTGTCAAATTTGGCTTGAAGAGCTGCATCTTCCTGATAGACTTGTTCCCAGCACCGGCAGGGGAATACAGTCTCGGATTCCAGATTCCTTGGTCGGGCTGGCTGAATGCACTCAACTTCTGTTAGGTGTTCACCAATGGTTGCCCCCAGTGGGTTATCCTCCATTGGGTAGAAAGCAGAGATGGTATCCACTTCATAGCGTCCGCTATCATAATATTCTTCGAGGGTGAAGCCCAATCCCGAGTGCTGAGAGACACGCCTCATTTCTTTGTCCAGGCTCGGAGGGTGCCATAGCTTCTGGAATTCTTCTTTCCTCTTGTGAGGCTGGCCAGAAGGGATGTGCTGCTTCTGGAACATCTTGGCCATTCAATTTGTTATAAATGTCAGCCCCTGTATAGGCATTGAAGGGTTTTCCATATCTTCAGGCAGATGACAATCAGTGTCTTCCTGTGTAGGGTGCTCTTCAGCTGTGTAGAACAGGCTGCTAGGACCATCTATCTGTGTCACCTCCCATGCTTTGAAAGGCTCGACAGTAGCATTATCGAGGCTGAGAATTGGCTTGGTAAGACCTTCGGGGATCCCAATGTGGTCGTGCTGCTGGTCAACCCTGACTTTATTAGTTTCGGGGTAGATGGCAGGAGGCGCTATCCGGCCTACATCCCCGGTGATAGTGATGTGTGAAACCACCTTGGGATCGATATATCCACGCGGCGGCGGAGGGAACCATTCTGCTTTGGAAGTGCCTTTTGTTGTGCTAGAAGAGGCCTTGGCCGCAGGGGCCTTCTGCGACCATTTCGCGTATAGAGGGGCGTCTGCCAAGTGGCATTCGAATACTTCGAATGGGTGGAGATCAGCAAATACTCTTTCCTCTCTCCCATCCATGTTGTATTTGATGCATTGGTGAAGTGTGGAAGAAACCACCATATTCTCATGTAGCCAAGGGCGGCCAAGCAGCACCTTGTATGAGGTGCGAGAATCAATGACATGAAATTGCACCTTCGTGACAAAGTCTGCTAGAGTGAGTGTGAACTCTGCTACTCCTAGCGACACTTCACACTTCAGATTGAAGCCGGCAATGCGCATATCCCCAACCATTTGTAGGTACACGTTGAAGTAGTGCCTCTCATATATCCTGTAGGGCAGGATGTTGACAGCTGCCCCAGGGTCCACTAGGATTCTGTTCAGCTCCCGGCCATTTAGATGCCCCCTCATATACAGAGGTCTGTTGTGACTAGTGGTGGGGAGCAACATATCTTCTTGGGTGAAGGTCATGCTGGCTTCCGACATTGCCTCAGCTAGGCAGGCTTCATATTGGGCAGGCGTCTGGAGAGCAGTATAATGATCGCATGTCGAGTCTCTTCACTGAGAGAGAGGATTTCCCAGACAGTGAATCTTACTGGGAGCTTCTTCAATAGTTTGACCACCCGACTTCCAGCTCGGACATTAGATAGCTTCATTTCATCTGCCCACCTGGGCTTGGAAGATCCTTGGACTGTGGCCCCTGATGCACCTGCTTCATCGGACTCGGAGGCTACACCCTTTTGCTTGGGATTACCTCCTGGCTGCTGCCGGGCGAGTTTCTACCTCTTCTGACAATTCGTGAGATTGCTGGAGTTGTGGGTGACTGCCCCCAGTTACCAGTTCAACCTCCCAGCATGGCTGCTTCCCTTTTGACATCTTTATGAACTCCAGAAATGAAGGAGCGGGAGTGTCGCCCCCACTTTGGTCGTATAAGCCTGACGGAGGAGGGATTTGAACTCCCCTGACCTCCGGAGGGGGTATCTTGTAGGGTTGCTCCCCTCTGAAGATAATGTTATGGTTGGCGGGCGGCTGACGCCCCCACCTTTGGCCCGACCGGGTTGCATGTGCGGCAGTTGCGGCTTCGGCCTGGCTTTCCTTAGCAGCGGGTGTGAAGCAAATCTCTTCTTCATCCTCCTCACCGGACAAATTGAACAGGGCAGAGAGGGTGTTGCAAGAAAGGATCACACCGGTTGTAGCCTTGCCGGCCTTTCTCTTCCTTCTTTGTCTTCTTTTCTTTTCTTTGGCTGGCGCTTGCCCCCAGAACAGGCTGACATCCCTGTCTGATGCTTTGCCAGCTTCCTCTTCCTGTTTCAGTGAAAGCTGTTCCAGCCCCTGCCACGGGAGATGATCCCGTACTAGCAAAGGTTCTAGCTCGGGCTGTACATACTCATCTAGCCCATTTATGAAGTCTTGTAGCCGCCGGGCTTCTGGACTGATCTTCTTAACTGCCGACAACGGGGTCTGCCTCCTCCGGTTGCCGGTAGGTATCCAGATAACTGCTGGCGGATTGGTCCACACAGGACAATCATATAAGATGGAATGAGAACAAGAATGAACTAGCAAGAATAGAACAAGAACATGATATTGGCCTTTCATGAACAAAAATATATCGAGAATGTACTAGCAAGCCACATAATCAACACTTTAGCATCTTATGCTTATGAGCAACTGCTTCGTGAATTTCTGTAGAATATCAAGCAAGAAAGTCATGTACAAGAATGTCATGTCGTGTCGTGTATCTTCACTTATTTATAGAAATAGTACTCCCAGCGCAATGCGACGCCAGTAGCATCATACCCCATGGTTTATAAAATAGTATATTTCCGGCAATCAGCCGAGGGGACTAGCATAGAGCCCTTGAACACAATCAGTGCTCGATCACATCTTCAGGTATAAATTAAGTTACTTCCACGCATGTAACAGTAAAATATGGCCAAGAATATATCAATTCCAAATAATGAAAATCAATGATTGAACGCTTCAACTTTAATATATGAGATCAAGAATGACTTAGACTATGCTATGCTTATGGAAATAAATCTACAGCATAACAGTACATTCTTTATTTTTTTTCATTCATCATATTAAGTTCCTTGATCAATATGATAAGTTCTAGATTATCATTAGTCCATCTAGAACCTTAGAAAATCAACCCTTTGGTCAAACCTTGGGTTAACATATACAAGCTGTGTGATGGTCATCTACTGGGCCGTTACATCCTGTGACGCTCCAGTAGTGGGCCGTTACAGTGATCCGAGTCCAGAAAGATAAAATAGACCTAGAGAAATGTGACGGTCATGCAATGGGCCGTTACGTGAGCCTGACGGTCCAATGTAAGGCCGTTACATTACTAGAATCAAAAAACACGATAGTGCATTCTAGTTAATGGGTTTTAATGATACAACCAACTCGGCGTCCTAGTGAGAATCCCAGGCGCGCGGAGAATTACGGAGGCCTTGAAACAATATTTCCTATTCCATTGGAAGGAATATCCAATAGAGAGGTCCTCATGTTCAAGAATATGTTCCTGTAGTGAAAAATGTGAACTAATGGTCAACATACCAGAGTATGTGCCATGTACTTATAGAAATGACTCTATTGATAGAGGAAAAATATATATATAGATATATATCGATGTGAAATCATGATAAAACTCCATCAATACATCATTCAAAATCATGTTTCTAATTACAAAACTATAGAGTTTGGGCTCATGAAATTAACATAACTTAAAGTAACAATAAGATGCCAAAACATGCAATACCTATCATGAATGAGTAATGAACCTTCACGTCACATAATCAGGTAAAAACTTAATTAACTAAGCTTAATAGTAAGTAACATTGATAAGTCTTATTCTGTCTTAAGTTGACAGTACACAGGAACCTGACGGTCTAGCCAAGGCGCGTCACAGGGAGTGTGACGATTTATCGAGCAACTGTTACAGAATGTAACGCTCCTGCATAGATGCGTCAGAGTCAACAGAGAAATCAATAGGCAATCAGGGACTGTGACGGTCCATCGTATGGCCGTTACTTGAGTGTGACGGTCCTACTATGGTGCGTTACAGTATCTGCTGACAGAAAATGATATGAAACCTAAGAGATCACATCACATCATGTCCAAATCAAATACCATGTCTATTCTAGGCATGATAACGAAGTATAGGCTATCTATATGCATGGGTTCCAGTGAATAGACAAGATAACTTCTTTTATTTCTATTTAAGACTAAGAGATGTATGACATGCATGGAACTATGAAAACATGAAATTGATGATCTATGATGCATGAAATTCAGTCAAATCAGAGGCTTTTAGTCCTATCAAGATATTTTTACCGTTCATGAGATGACCTACCTCTTGTCTAGGCTTTAAACTTCCAATTATGGTCTGAACACCGAGCCCTAGTTCCCTTCTTCCTGTGACTTTTCAGCAACTTCCTTGGGCTCTAACTCCACGACCTCTTGACCTAAAGATGTGAAATTTAGAGAGGAGTTAGTCTAAAGTATTACAAACAAATACTTCTAAAGAACTTACCCGAGATTACGACTCCTTACCTTGATTCCATGCGAGCAAAAGTAAGGGTCGCGCAGATCAGAACTAGGTCCTATTTATAGGGTTTTGGCTAGGGTTTGAAGATTAGATCGATTCTAGAGTCTTTAATTTGTTAAAACCTGATCTCTAAGAGTCCTTAGTAATGTTATAACGCTTGCCACGTTGATCCCTAGTAGATAAGATCATCAAGTTTCCATCTTTTTATAAGTTCTTCCTCTTACGGAATCTGCAGAGTGTAACGGTCGAACGCAGGCGCGTTAGGTGAATGTGACGGTCTCGCGATAGACCGTTACAGTCAACGTATATAGAGTTTCAAAAAAATAAAACTCTTTTATTCATTTATCCATATAATTATCTTAGATAATTAGTCTCTATCCTTAAAATCCATAAATAAGCTAAATAACCTTCTAGAACATGGGCCAAACTTAATGGTTTTGGGCCTTAAACCTTTTAGATGATGTGCAAATAGGCTTGGTTAATTATTTAACCTAATTGGGCCTTATAATGACTTATTAGTCTCAGAATCCATTTATTAATATATTTAGGCCTTTATAAATTCTAAAAAAATATTTATATAAAATTCTGGGGCACTACACCCTCCCCCACTTAGAAGAATTTGGTCCCCAAATTCAAGACATGGATTGTGGCGAGTGTACTTACAGTTAAATAATTCTGGAAATCTTTTTCTCATGACTGCTTCGATTTCTGTTGTGTAGTGGACAGCGGATCTAGAGGGGAGGCGTGAATAGATCTGCCCCTCTTTACGCGATGTAACCCTCTATATAGCTAGATGAGATAAATTGCAGCGGAATATAACTAGCTAAACGAAGGACACAACGATTTGCTTAGCAAGATGATTACTAATATATCGATTCGAACCTAAGCATGTATTTAGAAAAAAAATAATCACACAAACAAACCACAACACACGAGATTTTAAGGGGGTTCGGACTGAATCCCCAGTCCTACGTCCACCCCTCACCAAATCCGGTGAGGCTCCATTAGTGCCACACACTGAACCGCAAATCGGAAAGACCACCGATTGCCTTCCTACTAACCACCTGGTAGGGACGTCAACAACGCAGATCGGACAACCTCCGATTGCCTTCCTACTAACCACCGGTAGGGACGATTCTCAATTTTGATTGTTCGAATGAAATGAAGAAGAAAGAACAAATATCAAGCTATTCAAACATGATATGAAATGAGCTCAAGAAGAAAGATCTTGTCTGAAATTGCTGGAGCTTGAATCGGATTCTTCGATGGATGTAGATCACCAATAGAGGCTTCTATCTTCTTCACAAAACACTCTTCTTGATTCAACAGCAATGACTTCTTCTTCCTTGTGAGTTGTGCTTCCTTAAATCTGCTTGAGTTGATGAAGAGATGTATGGATGTAGCTTTGATCACCTTTGAGAACCTTGAGTGCTTCTAGCTTTGTTGGAGGTTGCTTGCTTCAGATCTCACCTTGAAACACCTTAGAATGGATGAATAACTTCCTCCTGAAACACTGTTCACGGAGGTGCTACAGTACCTCGAAAATGAGCTCCCTTGATCTCCCTTGAAGCCTTGAAGCCCTAGTGTTTCTAATCCCTCAAGTGAGAGTTTTATAGACCTTGAATGGTCCATAGACAAGCCTCAGACTAGATCCACAAATCATGGGTGTTTAGGTGACTTTTGGATTAAACAAATCCATGTTGAATGGCCCTTTTCGAAGTTAGAAATAAAGTCAACATTGAAGGCTCGGGGCTGGCGGTCGACCTGCAGCTCCTGGCGGTCGACCGCTACTGTGAAACCTGCAAACGGGCGGTCCCTGGGATTTTCGATAGACCGCCACTGGCTGGCGGTCGACCTGCAGCTGAAGGAACTGCAGACGGGGAGCCTCTGGCTGGGGCGATCGACCGCCCCTGTGCTGGCGGTCGACCGCCAGCTGGGCAGACTCCGGCTCATCCCGGGTTGGTTCGTTATCTATTCTAGCTCTGTCGCTTGACTTCATTAGCAGCCCGTTCATGTCTGTGGCATCTCCCTTGATAGTCTAAAATGTACCAACTAAGTTTATGGCCTTGGATTCTCTTGGCTGTACTTCTTTGTGCATTGACCTTGTATGTATGACGAGCCGAATATCACGTGTCGACTTTTGCATGTTTTCGCATCCTTGCTTGGGCGCGATCAATGAGCTTTCACTTTTGCCGACTTCACTGAATTCTTTGTCCATGTAATGGCGTACCTGTCATGAACAAACCATCACGTATGTCAGTCACATGAGAGTGGGAAATATCAATGACTAATCATGTTTAGCCATTATCAAAACCAAGAATACGACAGAACTCAAATGACCATAGGATGATGTCGAATTACCCAAGTGAACTCAAATGACCATAGGGGCACAACATTCTCCCCTTTTTGATGATGGTAACACTGTGAGTCATTATATGGCAGAAATATTCAATATGGCAAATATGGCAAAGTTTATGACATATGCAACCTGTGTGCAGCTCAAGATCCATGATAGTGAAACATGTAAATGTGGATATGTATGCATGGATGATCAAAGCATGTGAATGCTACATGTGAATGCTATGCACAAACCCTTATCACAGATGAAGGCTCTCCCCCTTTGATACTCCCATGACTCTCCCATGTCGACAAGGCACTCTCTCTTTTGACAACACACAAAGGCAGCATCTCCCCTTTTTGACTCTCCCAAGACCATTACCATGACCACAACAAAGACTCACAAAGACCCCAAGACCATTACCATGACCACAACAAAGACTCGACCACAACAAAGACTCACAAAGACGTTCTCCCCCTTTGCCAACAGCAAAAAGGAGGATACGAGATAGCAGGTGATAAATGGTCTAGAGATCAGAGTGGAATTATAGTGGAAGAGCAAGCCATTATATGGAAATTGAAATCATGCCGCGAACAATATATATATGTGGTTCAAAGCTAATGAAGTCCGAGTTCATCAACAGAGTTCAAAAAGTAGCTACATCCAAGATTTAATAGAAATGAACCAAAGTCCATATCATGGCAGTGTTTAACCTTCCTTTGTCTTAGATATCCATATTCAATAACTGCATAGGAAATAACATAAAAACTAGTATTGAAGCTAAACAATCATGATTAGAGCATGGAAGTGTTCTGAGTGCAATAACTTTGAATTTCAATCTCTATTGAATTTGAAGGCATATTACTCATATTTTACGAGCAATCAAGTCTAGTACACGCCTCCTAGCCGTAAGAATACACGTTGTTTAGACGCCAGTATTCCTAGGTATTTGGCAAGACTAACGGTTATACTTCGGAATGAACAGAGATAGCAAAGTCACGTCATGACATACCCAATCTCATTTCTTTGATGAGAGGATATATTTCTCAGCAATTATGCCATTGCTCTGCCTAGAGTCCAAATGAATTGAGACAGAGATAACAGAGGCACATCATGACATATCATTCGTCACTTGATTGGATGACGTGACATATTTCTCCGTGCAACAGTATCATTGCTCTGTCAAATTGATTTTCAAGAGTTCCAGCTCATCAAGATGTTTAGAAATAATACTAAGCTCTATAGTATCACTAAGAGTGTCATGACGTTTGGATTTTTCAGATCGCAGGAAAGTTATTCAAGGCACAACATGTAATCTCTAGTTAAGGTCTATTAAAACGACAGAATATAGATGATTTCAAGCAAAATATAGCAGAACTACAAGGAAATCATTAGATCTGAACCATTTTCATTGAATAGACAATCATCAGTTCATATAATAGAAAGCTCTCACACCATCTGTTTGTCAGTCTCATGATCTCATATATAGACTGTAAGCCATGGAAGCACAGATTGTAAGAGATTAAGAGACTCAACAAAACTCCCCCTAAGGATATGCAATGGATACGCGAAGGGGTTATGTTTGCAATCAAGTGGAATGGCAAAGGAGGTTGACCTAGTCACTCATGAAGGTAGCAGAAATGAAATGTATGACCCAACGCATGGTTGTAAACTTATTAAATGCCACAGAATGAATATGCATGAATGTTGCACAAGGACAACTCCCCCTTACTATATGGCCTATATGCGACATTGACACATGGTACTTGGCGGAGGTGAAACCTCACGCATATTGAGTGCTTCGAGACAAGCATAACCTGCCCTTCCATACATCAACATTTGATATACCATGGCCATGCAAGAATGATGCGACACAAACCTTGCAATACATTGGAACATAGATTCAACTTGATTATGCAACTACATGCAATGCGACACCATATGCAAAAAGACATATTGACATATAAACAATGCATGAATACCAACGTGCAAAACACACAACTAATTGAACATGATCATCATTTCAATTTTTAGTGGCCTGAGGTCGGCAAAGACCAAGCTCCCTTCTGAGTGTTGAAAACCTGTCATTACACAAGGGCTTGGTGAAAATATCAGCAATTTGATTTAGAGTATCAACAAAATACAGTTCAAAATTTTTCTTACTGACCTCGTCTCTAATGAAGTGATACCTAATCTCAATATGCTTAGTCCTAGAGTGCTGGACTGAATTTTTTGCAAGGTTGATAGCACTAGTGTTATCACACAGAATCGGGACACAACCAAGATCCACCAAGTAGTCTTGGAGTTGGTGTTTAATCCACAACACTTGGGTGACGCAGCTCCCCGCAGCAACATATTCTGCCTCCGCGGTTGAGAGGGCAACCGAGTGTTGTTTCTTGGAGGCCCAAGAAACTAAACACCCACCTAGAAACTGGCAATAGCCACTAGTACTCTTACGATCCAGCTTGAATCCAGCGTAATCCGCATCAAAATAAGATATAAGAGATAAATCACATGATGACGGATACCACAATCCCAAATCTTGAGTGCCGACAAGATATCGAAGGATACGTTTGACGGCAGTCAAATGAAATTCTCTAGGACTGGATTGAAATCTAGCATAAAGACATACACTAAACTGGATATCTGGTCGGGATGCAGTCAAATAAAGCAAAGAGCCAATCATACCTCTATAGACCTTTGCATCCACCAATTTACCATTTTCATCCGAATCCAGTGAAGTTGAGGTGCTCATCGGAGTTGCAATGATTTTGTTGTTTGCCATGTCAAATCTTTTTAGCAGCTTCTTGATGTATATGGCTTGGCTTATGAAGCAACCATCTTCTCCTTGGTTGACCTGCAAACCGAGAAAGAATTGAAGTTCTCCCATTAGGCTCATCTCAAATTCACTAGTCATGAGGTTAGCAAATTCCTCACACATTTCAGATTTTGTAGAACCAAACATAATGTCATCAACATAAATTTGAACAATCAAGATGTTCTTACCATGCTTCTTGGTGAAAAATGTTTGATCTACCTTACCTCGTGTGTACCCTTTTTCAATGAGGAACGAGCTTAGTCTCTCATACCAAGCTCTTGGTGCTTGCTTAAGTCCATAAAGCGCCCTGTCTAGCTTGTATACAAAATCTACATTGTTAGAATTCTCAAAGCCAGGGGGCTGCTCAACATAGACTTCTTCTTTGATCAAGCCATTCAAGAAAGCACTTTTGACATCCATTTGATAAAGCTTTATTCTAAGGGAGCATGCAAAGGCAAGTAAAATTCTTATGGCTTCGAGTCTAGCAACAGGGGCATAAGATTCATCAAAGTCTACCCCAAACTATTGATTATACCCTTGAGCCACCAATCTCGCCTTGTTTCTTATTATCTTGCCATCCTCACTTAGTTTGTTCCTAAAAACCTATTTAGTGCCCATGACAGATTGTGATGAGGGTCTAGGAACGAGATGCCAACCTTTATTTCTTTCAAACTGGTTTAACTCGTCTTGCATGGAATTTATCCAGTTTTCATCTTTTAAGGCTTCATCAATATTTTTGGGTTCTAGCTGAGAGACAAGAGCAAGTTGATCTAGTTCTTCCATAATTCTAAAATGTGACCTTGTTCTAGGTGGGTCATTCAAGCTCCCAATGACATTTTCCAAGGGATGATCCTTAAGAATTCTAATATTTGTAGAATCGTTACCTTCCCTTGGAGCTTGATCCCTTGCATTGTTTGATTCAGCTAGGTCACCATCTTCTTTTATTTCTTCTTGTGGAGGATCACTCTTGTCCTTCGTGTTTAGGAATTCTCCATCTTCATCTTTTTTCCTGCAAGAGTTATCATTGTTAGAATCATGATATTCATCAAAGGAAACATGGGGTGATTCTTCCACAGTTTGATTTTTGATATTATAAATTCTATAAGCCCTATATCTATCAGAATATCCAAGGAATATACCTTCATCGCTCTTGGGCTCGAATTTATCTAAGTCTCTTTTGTCATTGTTGTGAATGAAGCATTTCGATCCAAACACTTTCATATGTGAGAGAGAGGGCTTTTTACCTTTTAGCAACTCATAAGGAGTCTTTTTGGTGTGTGGCCTTACCATAGAGCGGTTGATAATGTAACATGCCGAGTTTACCGCTTCAGCCCAAAATCTCCTTGGAAGTTGCCGTTCAGCAAGCATGGTTCTTGCCATCTCTACAAGTGTTCGGTTTCTTCTTTCAACTACACCATTTTGCTCCGGCGTTCTTGGTGAAGAGAATCGGTGTGAAATACCTTCAGCCCTGCAGAGATTATAGAAATCAGCATTTTCAAATTCACCACCATTATCAGATTGAATCTTGGAAATTTTAAACTCACCGTCATGCTTTATCTTCATGTAGAGTGCCTGAAACTCGTCAAAAACATCATTCTTATGTGTGAGAAAGAAAACCCATGTGAACATAGAAAAGTCATCCACCAAGACATATCCATATTTTCTACCACTTAAACTAGTAGTTCTGGTTGGACCAAACAAGTCCATATGAATTAGCTCGAGTGGTTTGGACGATGTATTTTCAGATCTTCCCTTGAATGATTTTCTAGTTTGTTTACCTAGGGCACATGCATCACATAATTTATTTTCTTGTTTAAAGGATAGTTCAGGCAAACCTTTCACCATTGAATGCTTCAAGAGTTTATGCAAGACATTGTAGTTAGCATGTCCTAGTCTACGATGCCATAACTATGCAATTTCAGATTTTGGTGCAGCAAGACAAAGGTTTGAATAAGCATGATCATCTAAGTCAATCATGTAAACATTGTTGACTCTCTTACCAGAAAATTTTACCTTGTCAGATTTTGGTTCAAAGATTTTACATTCATGAGAATCAAACAACACTTTGTGACCTTTATCACACAATTGACTTATGCTTAGTAGGTTATATTTCAAACCTTCAACTAGCAACACATTTCCAATGGAGTTGGAGAGGTTCTTACCTACATTACCTGTTCCAATGATTTTTCCTTTGTTGTTCCCTCCAAATGTGACATGTCCTCCTTCCTTTTCCTCCAAGAGACAAAATTTTGATTTGTCTCCGGTCATGTGTCTTGAACAGCCGCTATCAAGGACCACCTGTTATGTATGGCTGCAAGACACTCCTGCACAAGTAATTAAGCAAATGTGTTTGGAACCCAACCAAATTTGGGTCCCATCATACTCTTCAAATTTTCAAAGCATGAAACCATTTCTTTTGGAATCCAGACTTTTCTAACATTCATGTTTTGTTTGCTTAGAGCAGGGATTTGGTTTTTCTTTTCAACTTTGACATTCATTTTCTGTTTGGAGGTTCTTGGTTGGAATTTGTGAAAGTTTGGCGAAGTTGGCTTCTTAACCCATTGTGGACATTGGTTATTTTTGGGTTGAGAGTGATTGTTCTGCCACCTAGGAGATTGAAAGTTATAGGATTGATGAACACATGAATCACAATTTCTCCAAAAGTATGGTGGTGTTGGCCTATATGAATGTGCAATCTAGTTTTGGTGATATCTAGAAGATTGAGCATGCAATGGCCAAGAATGTGTGGACCTATGCTGCGGGGAAGGTCGACCTTTCTTAGGTCTTTGGACAGGCTTTTTGGGAATGTTGGTGACTCCCCCTTCAATCTTTTCTTTTCCTTTCTCCTTTTGTTTTTGCTGGTTTTGTGTGGGAGTTATGTTTGAGGTGGAGGCTTCGGAAGATGAGACAAATGTGACTGTTTTTAGCCCAATTGACCTTTTCTTTGTTGGTTCAAAACCCAACCCTTCCTTGTTGAAATTCATCCTAGTACCTAGCAAAGCATCTAGGTTTTCTTTTCCATCCACGAAATTTTCCAAGGATTGTTGTTTATCCTTCAATTCTTTTTGTAAGTTTTCAATGTTTTGCAAGAGTTGAGTGTTGACATGTTTTACAGCTTCATATTTTTCATTACTCAGTTTGTTGTTCTTTTCATAGGTTTGCATTTTTAGCTTAATGCTATCAATCTCATTTCTCAAGTTTTCATTTTCAGTTTCCAAGTCAGCCATTTCTTTTCTTCCTTCTTCCAAATCCTCAATCATTTTCTCAAGATCTTCAATTTCAGTTTCAAGTAGAGCATTCTTATCATCCTTGTCATGATCATGTACAAAAGAATTGATTTTCTTTTTCAATGATTTATTTTCCTTTTTGTACATTTCATATTTTTCCATGAGTTGTATATATGCATCCTCCCAATCATCAATTGTATAATCTTCAAATGGAGAATTTACCTCAATTTCTTCGTCACCTTTGGCCATGAGGCAGAAATCTTCTTTTTCTTTGTCCGAGGAGCTAGTTCCATCATTACTTTCCTCTTCATCGCTCCATGTGGACACCATGGCCTTGTTATTCTTCTTGCCCATCCATTTGTCAGCTTTTTTGAATCTGTCGGGACAGTCATTCTTGAAATGCCCTGGTTTGTTGCAAGAATAACAAATGATTTTGTCAGATTTCTTAGAGTTTTCAAAATTAGATTTGAAACCATTTCTTACCCTTGACCTTCCTCTCATGAAGCTCTTACCTTCCTTTCTCAGGAATTTCTTGAACTTACGTGTGAGCATGGCTACGTCATCCTCATCTCGCTCACTTCCCGAATCCTCACCTTCATCAGAAGTATCTTGACGGCTGGGTCCAGCTTTAAGAGCTAGGGACTTCTTCTTAGGTGCCTCAGCCTCTTTGTTCTTGAGGTTGATCTCATAGGTCATTAATGACCCAATGAGTTCATCTACCTTGGTGGTTGCGATATCTCTTGATTCTTCAACAACGGTTGCCTTCGTGTGCCATGCTGGAGTTAATGATCTGAAAATTTTTCTTACAAGTTCTTACTCTTTATATTTCTTTCCCAAATCAGTTAAACTATTAGTAAGCACAGTTAAGCGAGCATACATATCTTGAATTGACTCATTAGGCTTCATGCGGAACATTTCATATTCAGAAACTAAAATATTGGCTTTTATTTCTCGTACCTGAGAGGTTCCTTCGTAGATTACCTCTAGCTTATCCCACATCAATTTCGCAGTTGCGCAGGTGGCTACTCTTGAGAATTCAACTGGATGGAGTGAGCATTACATGATATATTTAGCACTCCAGTTGACGGTGGATTGCCGTATTTGTTCTTTCGTCCACAAGTCCTCATTATCCGTAAGCTCATACGGACCTTTGCTGATCACACGCCAAAGTTCGTAGTCTTGGGCGCGAATGAACACCTGCATGCGATGTTTTCAATAAGGATAGTTAGATCCAGTGAAATAAGGAGGTCTGTTCACAGAGTGTCCTTCAGGTAAATAACCCTTAGATGCTGATCCACCATTTCCCTCAAGGTCGTTGGACCCCATAATGAGATATTAGGCTATGATACCACTTGTTGTGTAGTGGACAGCGGATCTAGAGGGGAGGGGTGAATAGATCTGCCCCTCTTTACGCGATGTAACCCTCTATATAGCTAGATGAGATAAATTACAGCGGAATATAACTAGCTAAACGAAGGACACAACGATTTACTTAGCAAGATGATTACTAATATATCGATTCGAACCTAAGCATGCATTTAGAACAAAACAATCATACAAACAAACCACAACACACGAGATTTTAAGGTGGTTCAGACTGAATTCCCAGTCCTACGTCCACCCCTCACCAAATCCGATGAGGCTCCACTAGTGCCACGCACTGAACCGTAAATCGGAAAGACCACCGATTGCCTTCCTACTAACCACCTGGTAGGGACGTCAACAACGCAGATCGGAAAACCTCCGATTGCCTTCCTACTAACCACCGGTAGGGATGATTCTCAATTTTGATTGTTCGAATGAAATGAAGAAGAAAGAACAAATATCAAGCTATTCAAACATGATATGAAATGAGCTGATGAAGAAAGATCTTGTCTGAAATTGTTGGAGCTTGAATCGGATTCTTCGATGGATGTAGATCACCAATAGAGGCTTCTATCTTCTTCACAAAACACTCTTCTTGATTCAACAGCAATGGCTTCTTCTTCCTTGTGAGTTGTGCTTCGTTGAATCTGCTTGAGTTGATGAAGAGATGTATGGATGTAGCTTTGATCACCTTTGAGAACCTTGAGTGCTTCTAGCTTTGTTGGAGGTTGCTTGCTTCAGATCTCACCTTGAAACACCTTAGAATGGATGAAGAACTCCCTCCCGAAACACTGTTCACGGAGGTGCTACAGTACCTCGAAAATGAGCTCCCTTGATCTCCCTTGAAGCCTTGAAGCCCTAGTGTTTCTAATCCCTCAAGTGAGAGTTTAATAGACCTTGAATGGTCTATAGACAAGCCTCAGACCAGATCCATAAATCATGGGTGTTTAGGTGACTTTTGGATTAAACAATCCATGTTGAATGGCCCTTTTCGAAGTTGGAAATAAAGTCAACATTGAAGGCTCGGGGCTGGCGGTCGACCTGCAGCTCCTGGCGGTCGACCGCTACTGTGAAACCTGCAAACGGGCGGTCCCTGGGATTTCCGGTCGACCGCCACTGGCTGGCGGTCGACCTGCAGCTGAAGGAACTGCAGACGGGGAGCCTCTGGCTGGGGCAGTCGACCGCCCTTGTGCTGGCGGTCGACCGCCAGCTGGGCAGACTCCGGCTCATCCCGGGTCGGTTCGTTATCTGTTCTAGCTCGTCGCTTGACTTCTTTAGCAGCCCGTTCATGTCTGTGGCATCTCCCTTGATAGTCTAAAATGTACCAACTGAGTTTCTGGCCTTGGATTCTCTTGGCTATACTTCTTTATGCATTGACCTTGTATGTGTGACGAGCCGAATATCACGTGTCGACTTTTGCATGTTTTCGCATCCTTGCTTGGGCGCGATCAATGAGCTTTCACTTTTGCCGACTTCACTGAATTCTTTATCCATGTAATGGCGTACCTGTCATGAACAAACCATCACGTATGCCAGTCACATGAGAGTGGGAAATATCAATGACTAATAGTGTTTAGCCATTATCAAAACCAAGAATACGATAGAACTCAAATGACCGTAGGATGATGTCGAATTACCCAAGTGAACTCAAATGACCATAGGGGCACAACAGTTTCCCATGTTACTTCGTATGGCCATGTTTTCTTCCATTGAATTTTGACCATAGGGATAACCTTATTTCTTAGTTGACGCACTTCCCGATCCAGAATCTTTATTGGCGTTTGCTCATATGCCATATCCTTCTGAATCTCCAGATTGTCATAAGTGATAATATGGTCAGGATCGTATACATATTTCTTCAGCATGGAGACGTGAAATACGTCATGAACTCTGCTAATTGTGGAGGTAAAGCCAATCTATAAGCCACTTCACCGACCCTTTCAAGAATTTCAAATGGGCCAATGAACCTTGGAGTTAGATTTCCTTTAATGCCAAATCTTCGAATACCACGACCTAGAGAAACTTTCAAATATACATGATATCCTACCTGAAACTCCAAGTCACGTCTTCGATTGTCGGCATAAGACTTTTGCCTATCTTGTGCCATTTTCATTCTCTCTTGAATGAGCTTGATTTTCTCCGTAGAATCCCTGATAAGATTGGGGCCTAAAAATTACTTTTCCCCTATTTCATTCCAACATATTGGAGATCGACAACTTTTCCCATATAGAGCTTCAAAAGGTGCCATTTGTATGCTTGCTTGATAGCTGTTATTATATGCAAATTCCACTAGAGGCAAGTGATCATGCCAACTTCCTCCAAAATCAATGACACAAGCCCTGAGCATGTCTTCTACCACCTGATTTGTTCTTTCCGTCTGACCATCAGTTTGTGGATGAAAGGCTGTGCTAAAATTTAATCTGGTCCCTAGTGAATGTTGTAGATCTTTCCAGAACTGTGATGTGAATCGAGGATCTCTATCTGATACAATAGTGACGGGGACACCATGTAATTTAACAATTTCCTTTATGTACAATGCTGCTAGAATATCCACAGACCATCGACTCTTTATTGGTATGAAGTGCGCAGATTTAGTCAATCGATCTATGATTACCCATATGTCATCATGTCCACCTCTTGTCTTAGGTAAACCCATAATGAAGTCCATCCCTATGCTCTCCCATTTCCATTCGGGAATATTTAAGGGATGTAATTTACCTACGGGTCTAAAATGTTCAGCTTTAACTTGTTAGCAGGTTAGACAACGAGACACGAAGTCAGCTATTTCCCTCTTCATATTGGGCCACCAAAAGTTTCTTTTGAGATCCTGATACATTTTTATACCTCCTGGATGAATGGTGTACTTTGATTTATGTGCTTCTTCTAGGATCAATTTCTTTGTATCCTCATGATCTGGTATACACATTCGGCCCCTGAATAGCAATCTTCCATCATTAGAAGTAGAAAAATCCGGCCTTTGTTCAATATTGGCCTTAATTTCAGTAAAACTAGATCATCCTCTTGTAACTTGGCCAAATCCTCTATTAATGTAGGTTGAGCTCGGATATTAGCTATGAAGCAATCTTCTTCCTTAATGTCAACATCTAAATTCAACTGAGCAAATTGAGGAATAAGGTTAGTTACACTAATCATGAGACTTGATAACATACACATTGATTTTCTGCTGAGTGCATCTGTTACAGCATTTGCCTTGCCAGGATGATATTGAATAACAAAATCAAAGTCCTTGAGATGTTCTAACCACCTCCTTTGCCTCATGTTAAGCTCTTTTTGAGAGAATAAATATTTCAAGCTCTTGTGGTCTGAGTAGATCTTAAACTTTTCTCCATAAAGATAATGACGTCAAATTTTCAAGGCGAAAATAACCGCTGCCAATTCTAAATCATGTACATGATAATTTTCTTCGTGACGTTTCAATTGTATTAAAGAATAGCAAATCACCTTTCCATTTTACATAAGGACACATCCTAAGCCAATTCAAGACGCATCCGTATATACTTCAAATCCACCACCCTCCATCGGTAGTGTTAGAATAGGAGCTGTTGTAAGGTGATTCTTAAGGTTTTAAAAACTCTTCTCACATTCCTCTGACCAGACAAAAGGATTTTCTTTTCTCGTAAGTCTAGTTAAAGGAACCGCAATTTTCGAGAAGTCCTTAATGAATCTTCTATAATAACCAGTTAGACCCAGAAAGCTCTGTTGAACATGTGTGCAACATGATTAATTTTATGGTTTTGATGATGTCTGTCTCTGTAATCATTAATGAACTATACCTGCAATTGATAGGGTTAATATTCATTCATTTCAGGTCCTTATACTTCCAGCGCAAAAGATCAAGGATGACACACAAATCTAGGCAACTGGATACACAGATATCAAGGTCATTATACTTCCAGCGTAAAAGATCAAGGATGAGACACAAATCTAGGCAACTGGATACACAGATATCAAGGCATATGACAATATTGGAGGCACAAAAATCTAGCATGTTTCAAGCATAGAAATCAAGTTCAATAGCATCACACATAAGGTCATTGTGTATTCCTTATATGATCAATGCATATCTTGCCTTATGGATGGTTCAAGGTCGGTGCAACTTCTGGATAGCATGCTACAAGATAATCCAAGAAATGGAGTGGTGTTGGCAAAGGTGAAAGCTCATTGATCGTGCCCAAGCAAAGATGCAAATCTCTTTTACAAGCAAAAGTAGGCATTTCACATTCGGCTCGTCACACATCCAAGGTCAATGCACAAAGAAGTATAGCCAAGAGAATCCAAGGCCAGAGACTCAGTTGATACCTTTTAGACTATCAAGGGAGATGCCACGACATGAACGGGCTGCTAAAGAAGTCAAGCGGCGGAGCTGAAGCGGCTAACGGACCGACCCGGGCTGGACCGGGGGCTGCCCAGCTGGCGGTCGACCACCAGCACAGGGGCGGTCGACCGCCCCAGCCAGGGAATGCCAGTATGTATGTCTTTCAGCTGGCGGTCGACCGACAGCCAGTGGCGGTCGACCAGAAATCCCAGGGACCGCCCGTTTGCAGGTTTCACAGTAGCGGTCGACCGCCAGAAGCTGCAGGTCGACCGCCAGCCCCGAGCCAACCAATGTTGACTTTATTTTCCACTTCGAAAAGGGCCATTCAATATGGATTTGTTTAATCTAAAAGTCACCTAATCACCCATGATTTGTGGATCTGGTCTAGGGCTTGTCTATAGACCATTCAAAGTCTATAAAACCAACACAAGAGGGTTAGAAACCCTAGTTGATCATTTGGAGCAAAGAGAGATCAAGATAGGCTAGAGAGGAGATTGGAAGAAGAGGTACTGTAGCCGTGAACAGTACTTCGTGCAGAAGTTCTACATCCAATCCAAGGGATTCAAGCCTACATCTGAAGCCTTCAATCTCCAAGGAAGAAGAGAAGCAAGCAAGCTCACAAAGGTGATCAAATCTTCATTCAAACCTCTTCGTCAACTCAAGGGAAGATCAAAGCTACATCCAATAATCTCTCCATCAACTCAAGGTGATTCAAGCTCATATCTCAATCCATCAACCTCCAAGGAAGAGTAGAAGCAAGCAAGGCTAATAAGGGAGATCAAAGGAGGCTGCAAGGGTGTGTTCAAGGGAGAGGAGTTCGAGTACTGTAGCTGTGAACAGTACTCCGGGAAGAAGTTCTTCATCAAATCCTCAAGAGATTCAAGCTCCAGCAAACCTCAGACAAGATCCTTTCTCTTAAGCATATTCGATATCTTGTTGAGTGTTTTTCATAAGTTGTTCTTATTCTTTCAAACACTTGAACTTGAGAATCGTCCCTACCGGTGGTTAGTAGGAAGGCAATCGGAGCTTGTCCGATTTGCGGTGTTGACGTCCCTACCGGTGGTTAGTAGGAAGGCAATCGGGAGTTCTCCGATTTGCGGTGTAGCCGTCCCTGCCAGCTTTGTGTGTAGGAAGACAGAAAGAGGGCTTTCTCTGTTCTGTGGTTTGGGGCGTGTCCCCGGTCAAGCTGTGAGTCAGCAAGGAAGTCTCACCGGGTTTTGGTGAGGGGTGGACGTAGGTTGCGGGGTTGCAACTGAACCACCTTAAAAATCCCTGTGTTGTGGGTTGTTTATCGTGTGTGATTGATCTATATCTTCTAACCCCATTCGCAGGTTTGTGTGCTTCCATACTTGGTTAGATTGTTCACACACATATGCACTTTGAGTGATCAACATAGCACATACACACACACACGGTTGTTGCAAGCTATTGCATGCTCTAGTGTTATGCTTTATGATCTCTGCACTACAAGGCTTATTTCTTTCAAGTTCACAAATGTGCTTAAAGAAGTGTTGACGTTTCATAGCTTGTAATCCAAGTCTTTTCATTTGAGCCACTCTACCTAATTCTGCTGTGCATTGTGCCTAAGTGATTCATTCACTTTATAAGAGTGGTTTAAGTTTCTGTTAGCTAAGAGTTTTAAATAGGCCAAAGCTTTTTATAGGATCTATTCAACCCTTCTAGATCCGTTTACACCTCGCGGGACCCAACAAATGGTATCAGAGCGAGGCTCTGTCATTCCCAGATCCAACGATCTGCAGGGAAAGATCCCGGTATTTGTTATTTAGATGGATTCACATGCTACACTTGCTTCGATGGCTTCTCCACCCATTTATGATGGTTCAGATTTTTTTACATGGGTTGGAAGAATGTTCATCTATGTTAGCTCCATAGATCCACAATTGTGGACTCTTATATACAATGGTCCTCATGAGCTGCCATCAAATTCAATTGATTGGTTAGCCGAACATGAGACCAAACACAATGATAATCATCTTGCATATAACTTAATTACAGTTGCAGTTGATCTAAGACTAATTCATCTTGTGTCCTCTTGCAGCACAGCCAAGCAAGTATTGGACAAGTTGATGAAAATCCATGAAGGGAAGGAACAAGAACAAGAATGCTTCATGGCCGACCATGCAGAACAGTCCAACAATACATCCTCATCACAGGTAAACTCTGACTCCGAGGAATTCACTTTAGAAGAGCTTATGGAAGTCTATGATGAATTGATCACACAATACAAAAAGGTAAAAATAGAAAATCAAAATTTGAAAAAGGATCTCAAGAAAATTAACCAAAGTGAAAGCTCGATTTGTAAAAAGTGTTCTATTTTTGAAGAGCTTAACGACACTCTCTCAGTTGATCTAGATACGCATAAATAAAGCATTACATGTCTAAAGGATGAAAATGAAAATCTTCATGATGAAATCACTAGGTTGGAAGAAATTGTAATAAAACTTCAAAACTAACCTAAGTCAATCTCTAATGATCAAACTATGGCCGATGGGCTAATCCATGATGAGAGGTTGATTGAAGAAAATAAAAATTTTGTTTCATGCTCTGCTAACTTTGTATGTGAAAAATATTCATTCTTGAGAAACATAAATGTTGGTCTTCATGATGATCTTGAATGGCAACAAAAACTGATTGATTCTCTGAAAGAAGAGAATAGAGAGTTGTTGGAAAAGAAAATTGAACTTGAACAAGCTGAAGAAGAATTGCATGAAAAACTGGCTGCACATGAAAAAGGCAAATCTGTCATTGAAGATCACTCTGAAACTTTGCATGCTTTAGAACAACAAAATCAAAATCATAAAGCAGTAAACGCCATGCTCAATGAGCAATTGGCAGCATGCAAAGAGGGCCTTGTTGAATCTAAACAACACATTTTCTCACTTGAAAATGAAATTCAAGGTTTGAATGATTTCCTGTCAATGTTTGCCCAAATCCAAGATTCTGGTTCACCGAAAGCCACCACTTCCTGTGGTCACCAAAAAGGGCACACTGCTCGAAAGAAAAGTAAAATTCAGCATGCTCATCAAAACATGCACCATAACACGTCCAATGCTAAATATCATGCTTTCCACAAAATGAATGTCCATTGCTATTATTGTGGTAAACATGGTCACACTGTGCATGATTATTTTATCTTGAGAAATGATGAGCTTAGAGCAAGAGATCAAGTGAAAGAGCAAGGAAAGAAACAAGTCAATACTGGCAGAGGACCTACTCAGCAGATATCTGCACAGAATTGCACGGGGAGTCAGAAGAGTCGACACTCCCATACAAGCAGGTCGACACTCTCCATGGCTTTAAACAAATATGCCTCTCTTTGCTGCTCTCATTGTGATAAGGCTGGTCACACTGACCAGGAATCCTGGTATTTGAAAGAAAGACATCACCCTCATACCATGAAAGGTAAAAATTATGCTCGCCCACAAAAGCATAGTCCACATGCACACGCACATGAACATAAAAAGAAAAATCAATCTTTTGTGTGTTGTTTCTATTGTGGAAAAAATGGGCATAAGATATATGATTACCTCACAATGAGGGAGGATGATGTGATTGCCTTGAAAAAGATGGACCAAGATGCTAAACATGTTGCTAACCCACAAGGACCCAAGCAAGCTTGGGTACCTAAAAATTCCAAATGAGAATTTTGGGTGCAGGATGCCTTGGAGCTGAACAAAGGATCATAAGGTAAATAAAAGCTCAAGGCACAGGTATGTACATAAACCTTTAAGTTCAGTCATCTTGCATGTTTAATCTTGACATGTAGATAGTGCATCATACGTCTGCCCAATGTCATTAGATTCTGCAAACTGAATTGCTCTTAGAAATGCAAAACCCCCAAGGTGTGAGATGAACTTTTGAGCTTGATAACTTGCTCACACCATGCTTGATTTCAGCTGTTTAATTCATGAAAAACTTGTTATGCAGATGAAGTTGATGTGATGATGAGTTGCTTAAGTCTTGCTATCAGCCACTTGAAATTCTTGGACTTTGGTTTTGATGATGCATGTCATGGCTCCATTTTCAACTCATTATTCATGTTAGCATTATTCAAAAGGGGGAGTCTAGCAATTGACATCATCATGTTGCATTCAGTTCAAAATCAATTATGAATGATTTGTGTTTGCATCATATTGTGATCACACATACCTTAATGCACATCATGTTTAGAAGACAAAAATGCACAATCATTTTGCAGCATCTTCATTACATTGTGTATTCACATAAGTCATAGGCTGCATAATTCATTGCCAACCTATGCATGTACTCAGGGGTGTAGACACGCCATTCCTGACGTCTCCTGAGAAAGTCTCATATTACTATACGACGCCCCGCGGCGGATTTCGCATTTTTGAATCACTTGAGTGCTTCCTTTTCTTGGGTCTTCTTCTGCCTTTTTCAGCATCCGGAATCGTCTCGTCACGGCATTCGGACGACATCAACACCAGTCGGACGCATCAGAGGTTCCGAAACTAGGAAGGGTGTCTGCCGGGCGGCCGCCAACGCCTGAACTGAGGACCCGGGTGGGTCTTTATGGGGGCGTCCAGGCCCCTGGACGCCCCCATTCTTTTAATTTTTTTTTCTTTTCAAAGCCCAAAACCAAATAAAAAATAATATATTAATGGAGGCGTCCAGGCCCATGGACGCCTCCATAAAAATAAATATAAAAAATATAAAATGCCAGCTTTGGCATAAAAACAAAACAAAAATAAAAAATATATTTTCTTGGAGGCGTCCAGGACCCTGGACGCCTCCATCAACTCACTCACGGGGCCCCGCCCACCGAACGACGGTTTGTCGTGTGTGAAAGAATCCAAATTGTGGAGACGTCCAGCTGGCTGGACGCGCCCATTTCCAAATCACGGGTCGCCGCTCCAAAACCACGCGTTGTGCCAAACCGCGTGCGGCTTTCGGTGGAGTTCGGAGGATGTTATAGAGGCGTCCGGGACCCTGGACGCCCCCAAGAAAATATTCGAAAAAAATGAATAAAAATAGAATAAAATATTACTTCGGCCCTGATGGAGGTGTCCAGGGTCCTGGACGCGTCCACCCTCCGGAGCCCTATAAATAGAGGCCCACCCCCTCAGTTCTGGGAGGGCTTCTAAGAGATCCGATAGGCTGCCGGAGCCCAGAGGCTACCGGAGTCATTTCTAACCCGTGGGGTCTTTTGTAGGTGGAGGTTCTGCCGGCTTCTCGGGTGCCCACGCTCGCGAGAGGAAGGTCATCTTCATCCACCGCGCTTCCACGTCGTCCCTACGCTGCCGGAGCTCCGCCGGATTTCACCATCGGCACATCCAATAAGCCAATCCTTTCCTTTTCTTCGTAGTTCTTTTGCATTCATCATCTCGCATCCTCTATCCCCCTTCATAAGGGCGCCTCTTCTTATATACTTCTTGCATCCATCATCTTATTTTCCTCCTACTCGAGTCCGAGAGGGGTTTAAAAGATAACACCAACCAGGTGTGTGTCTTGCCATCATTTTGTTATTTTTATCGCAAGGATTTGAATACTACACCTTCATCTTTTAATCCACTCATTACTTGTTTGTCGTTGTTTTGCAAGGGTACCCAAAGAAAGCCCTCTCCGTCGGCCGACCGAAGGGGGAGGAAGAAGCAACCCGCCATCTCCCGCTCTTGAGGTAGGCGCGATCACTTTCTTTATTTTGGGGTCTTTTGGCCCCTGGCGATCACATCTTGTTCTCGAGGCCGCGGCGAGTCACTTCCCCAATGGCCGTTTAAATTCTCATTCTTATATTCTCTTTATATTCTGTTATATTCTGCTCATATTCTCGAGGTCGCGGCGAGTCACTTCCCCAATGGCCGTTTAAATTCACGTTCTTATATGTTATATTCTTATCTATTCATGTTCTCGAGGCCGCGGCGAGTCACTTCCCCAATGGCCGTTTAAATTCCCGCTCTTATATTCTCTTTATATTCTGTTATATTCTTATCTATTCATATTCTCGAGGCCGCGGCGAGTCACTTCCCCAATGGCCGTTTCAATTCTTGCTATTTAATTTCTGCACCATTCCCGTCCCCCCGAGGTCGCGGCGAGTCACTTCCCGCTATGGCCGTTTAACCCCCATATCTTGCTATATTACATGTGTCCTGCTCGCCCCGCCGGAGTAATCTCCCGTGGTGGCCCCTTCTCTCTTCTCTTATTTCTGTGTTGCAGCAAACAAAAAGAGGAGCCCGCGCGCTCCGCGTCTTCTTCGCTCCCCGAACCGCGTGACGTCGCTCATAGATTGGCGATCACGGTGGGACCTCTACTGCTTCCTTTTGGCTACCCTTGCAAGTTCGGCACCGTCCGTGCCTCTCCACCTTGGCGCCCTCGCGCGCCCCCGTTGTGCTCACGGCAGCACTGTCAATTTGATTGGTTGGGTGTTTATTATATGTTTGTTATTTCTGTTATTTTCTTACTCTATATCTTTGTCAGCATTCCACTGCATACATCCATCCCTCTTTTATATCCTTTTTCATTTTTCTAAGGATCACCCTTTCCCGGTGAAGGAAGGACTCTCCGTTTGAGAATTCCTCTCAACGGACTAGAATCTCCTCCACTGGGACCTCCGTAAGTCCCCGACATCGAAGAATCTCCTCTTCGTTCACTGGGCTGGTTGTACCATTGAAGTTCCCCAGAGTTAGTCATCCATTCGTGGTGAGACGAGAGACCCTAGCTGACATGGCGGTGAAACAAAAATAAATTAGGGTCCCTATTTTGTGTGAACTTCGGATCTCGCTAAAAACAAAAAAATCATCAAAATCAAAACACACAAAAAAGGCGTAAAGGCATCCACTTGTTTGATAATCTCTGCTACCTGCTTGCTAGTGTATGTTTTTGCGTTCTGGGAAAACTGTGAGCATGGCTCACGAGTCTTTTGAGGAGAACCACCCTAGTCGTGGTTTATCAGCCGACCCGCGAGTCTATGCTATGGACTCGGGTCCCTCTCATGAGCCCTCGCATGAGGTGCAGGTTATTGCCGGGGACACGTCCCCACCACAGGATATCTCTTCCTTACTGGGCGTCCTCGCCAACACGGAGCTTACCTCTGAACAGCTCCGGGCCTTCCAGGCCATTCCGAAGGGGAAATCTGTTTTCCCCACGCTCCAGGAATCAATTCCGGCCATCGCACCTCTCCAAGAGTCCGTGCAGGCCATTCCATCTCCTTCATTGGCGCAAGCCATCCAGTCTCCCTCGCTTCAAGGACAAGCGAGCCAACAACCACCCTCATTCCAGTTCCCGTCACAATCTCAAACTCCCGTTGTTCCCCACATACCGCTTCAGCCAAGGCCAACTGTCGGCGGTCCGACAGCTCCCTCTCATTCGGGGTTCCCCCCTCAAGTCTCTGGGAGACAGTTTCTCCCCCAGTGGCAAGTACCACCTTCACCTCCAGAGGAGCTCGCCCAATCGCTCCTCAATAGGTTCAATCGCATGGACGAGCAGTTTCAAAATCTGAGAAGAATGGTGGATGTGAAAGCCACCCCGGAGGTTGCTTTGCCAATCCTTCCTGTCATTCATCTTCCTCCCTCCGAAATGCCCACGTACCGCAGATACAATGGTACCGGCAACCCCTTCATTCACCTCAAGGATTTCATGTATGAGTCCTCCTATTGGCAAAATGATCAGAGGTCCCTGGCATACCTCTTTCGGAGATCATTGGATGGTCCCGCGCTTGAGTGGTTCTATTCCTTGGAGCCCCGCGAGGCCGAGAATTTTGAAATAGTCCAGAGAAGGTTCTTGCAGAAATATAGGGATAGGGTCGGTCCCTCACTCTCCATTACCGACCTAGTGGCCGAAAAGATGAAGCCCGATGAAGATTTTGTCCGCTATGCTGATAGATGGAGGTCTCTGCCGGAAAGAATAAGGGATACCCTCTCCGAGCCCGAACAAGTGAAGATGATTGTGTCTAATGCAACCCCACAGTTCAGACACGTCCTGACCATGAATAAACTTACTACAATGGAAGAACTCTATGAAAGGGCCAGGTACATCCAAACCCAGTTAAAAGACTCCCCCAGTATGAACATGTTTGAGTCACCGAAGCCCAAAGTGGTCAGAAAGACAGGCGCTAGTGTCCCGGGCGGAGCCACAGAAGGGGTCGTGACAAATGAGCAAGTGGGTGCGGTCAACAATGCCAACTATATAGTCAACCCAAGGCCTCCACAAATGCCCCGACTTCCCCTCCAACCAGGTCCTTTCCCTCTTCGTCCTCCACCCCAAAATAATCCACCCCAGGATAATATGCCTCCATTACGTCAACCCCAGCAACAACAACCACAACCTCAGCAACAACAACCACCGCTTCAATACAACCAAGTTCCACCCTCGGGGAACTATGGTCCCCAACAGCAACAAAGGAGGCCGGTCGGTCCCAAGAGAGCCTACATCCACCATTGCCAGAAACCTTAGCAGACATTTTTAATGCCCTCATGGCATCAAACCAACTCGCCCTACCCAGAGAAAGGCCCGTGTGGCCCCCGAATGTTGATACCTCCAAATACTGCGTCTACCATAGGCAGCCAGGACACACAGTAGATTACTGCTTCCATTTCAAAGATTACATCCACGATATGAATGATGAACATCAAATAGATTGGGATGAAATGAGACGATACGTCGCCGCTCTCAAGGCTAGGAGACCTCCTCATAGGCCACAGCAGCAGTTACAACAGCAGCAGCAGCAGCAACCATAACAACAACAACAGCCCAACATGGGCATAATCCAGAATCCATTACCGGAGCACCAACAGCCCAATCATCAGGTTAACCCCATCTCCTCCTTCCCGGAAGTCGGGAGAGAGCAGGTGTGGCACCAGGAAAGTACCTTCATTCTTTCTACCGCCAATTCTATCATCACGCAACACCCTTGCCTTGCCCGGGTAGCACCTCTCTCTCATCAACTTGCGTCAGTATCACCTTCACCATTTCTACTACCATTACGCCCTCTCATCCGTATCCCGACCCCCTATCAACCAACACTCTCCACTACGCCTTCACACCCTCTCATCTTCTCCCACTCCCCCACTATACCATCCACCTCTACCACATTTACCCCTACGCCTTCTAAATCCCTTATCATCCGTCAACCATACATAACCCCGTCTTTCTCCACCATATCACCACTAATGCCTTCAAAACCACTCATTACCCATCACCCACCTCAAAATCATTGCCCGCTTCAAGCCCTACTCACTTCTACTTCGTCTCCACCTCCACCTTCCAGACCCCTTATCCTTCATAATCTGCGCGATATCCCCTTTACCTCCACCATGTCTCCACCTAACAAACCCCTCATCAGAATCCCTACTCCCGTCATCACCCCTGCTTCATCAACCATTCCTCCACCACTACCCCTCAAATCCCTGTTAAAACCCACTGCTACCCCCACAGAGGTACAAAAGCCACAGGCAATGGTGCTCCGGAGTGGAAGGATTTTCCACAGGGTTTTCCCCCACAACAGTCAGAATCCTGAGCAATCTCAGCCAGAGAAGGATGATGGAGAACAACCAAAAAGAGCTATCCCTGGAACACAGTATGATCTATTGAAACACTTGGACAAGACGCCTGCTCGGATCTCCATCCTGGAGCTACTTCAAAGATCCACATCCCACCAGGCAGCCTTAATGGAGTACCTTCAAAGGGTCATGGTGAATAAGGACCTCCCTATAGAAAAGATCTCTACCGTCCTGACCCCAACGGACACACAACCGACCATCATGTTCCACAACTACGAGCTCGCTCCCAAGGAAGCTCGAAAATATGCACTGTGCATTTCAATAAAAATTAATGAGGTATCCATAAACCCGTGTCTTGTGGACACGGGTGCGTCCATAAATGTGATCTCCATGGACACCCTTCAGTTGTGTGGGGTCAACGAGGAACAAATAAGACCTTCCTCGATCACGGTCACGGCTTATGACAATAGCAAAAGGCCGCCGCAGGGGATGATTATTCTGAAGGCAGAACTAGGCCCCATGTCAATTCCCACGGAATTCCATGTCCTCGACATGGACCCCACATTCAAGGCTATACTGGGTCGCCCTTACATCGAAGCCATGGACGCTGTGCCTTCCACCAACCATCAGTGCCTGAAGTTTCCTTACAATGGGAGGATTATTAAAGTGGTCAGTACACCTGTCCTTCACACAGTGGATGCTATCAACACCTCTCTGCCCTCTGTTTGGCCGTCTCATCGGCCCATATTGTCACTACTGGACGTACGTGATTCATCTCACGTTCCACTAGCACCAAAGGAGCCGGTCAGGACAACCGCAACATCATATCTCCCTTTTCGCTCCAAAGGGTGGGAGATTATGAGGAACATCGGCTACCAACAGGGTAAAGGTCTGGGCACACAGTTACAGGGTAGGCTCAAACCGCCAAAGGAAATTAGGTCGAACCGCAGGTTTGGCCTAGGCTTCAAAGGACCGTTCAAGGCGGATTGGAAGCCCCTCACATGGACTCTATCGAACCACTTCAACAGAGGGCCCGTTGTTCAGATGGGAGATTACCCACGAGAAGCATATGGGAGATCACATGTTGTATATTTGGCTGAAAAATATCTGAGGATCACCAAAAGAGACAAGATCAAAGATCCGGAATGCGAGTGGAACAAATGGTTCGACATACGGGACATTTTCGTTGCACTGGAAAGGATGTTCTCATCTCCGCAGCCTGAAGGACCGCCATTGATCTCCGGAATACCAGAGAATATCACCACTCTTGCCAAGGTTCCAAACTATCCTCGTCCTCGCCAGAAGGACCCTGTCATCGACGGATCTTCATCCGTCCTCAACATTACCGTCGACGGCTCATTAGCCGCCATCTTCTCCATCCACTCGTCTCAGCCTTTGCTGATATCTTCTTCCTGGGCCAGACAATTGTCTGATGATCTTCCCAGATCCCCTTCTCTGCTTACATACCTACGCGGGCTTCTTAACCCGCGCCAGGTCTTCAACCATGATCTACTCTATGAGCCTCACAATCCTCTAGCCATAACCACTTTTCTCTCTCCTCCAATCTCTTTTCACTGCTTTGTCATTAAAACTGAAAATGAAAAAAAAAAGTCAATTTTTAAACTCCTCAACAACACATCTCCGTTGAGGAAACCTCTTACATCTCCCACGGGTGCGTCCCGCCATGCGGACCACCCGTCCAAGGTCCGATGAGCGACCTTTTCTACCCCTCCTCTGAGGGGTCTTCTCCTGTACATTCTACACCATCCTCTTCGTCTTCCTCTTCTTCTGTAAATATTGTCAGTCAATCTAAAAATGATAGGTCAATTGTAGTAGCTAGGAAGAAATCCAAGGGTAGGCAGATCCCTCGTCGATTCCTTCTGGATTTAGCCGCCAGGTGTCAGGCCCTTCTTGCCATCCCCCAGTTGCTAGAAAATCCCATCCAGCTACCGGAAATAGAATGTGAGGGCGACTGTGCATTTGATGAAGGGTATGGAGTCTACGAGATCACGGATGAAGAATACCCTACCGAAGATGAGGGTGAGGAATATGAGGACGCGGCTGGCGTATATGCTAGTGGAATGAGGAGATTCGACGAGCCGTCAACCGCCGTAGAAGAATCCACCAAAGAAGTCAACTTGGGAACTGAGGAAGACCCTAGGATCATCCTCATAAGTGACAACCTATCACCCTCTGAAGAAAAGGCATTAATTAAATTCTCAAGGAATATAAGGACACGTTTGCATGGAGCTACGAGGATATGCCGGGTCTAGATTCAACCTTGGTCGAACACCGTTTAACCCTAAAACCAGGGTCCGTCTCGGTAAAACAAAGGTTAAGGCGTTTCCACCCTCAGATGGCTTTGAAAATGAAAGAAGAGGTCGATAAGCTCCACAAAGCCAGGTTCATTAGAGTCGTTCTTTATCCTCAATGGGTGGCGAACATTGTTCCGGTCATGAAGAAAGATAGGAAAGTCAGGATTTGCATCGACTTCCGGGACCTTAACCGCGCGTGTCCGAAGGATGATTTTCCTTTGCCTCACATTGATGTGTTGATCGATAACACAGCAGGATATGAGACCCTCTCATTCATGGATGGATTTTCAGGATATAATCAAATTCGTTTGGCAGAAGAGGACCAGGAGAAGACGTCATTCACTACCCCTTGGGGAACATATTGTTATGTGGTCATGCCGTTTGGGTTAAAGAATGCTGGAGCTACTTACCAAAGAGCGATGATGGCCATATTTCATGACATGATGCACATATATCTGGAAGTGTATGTGGATGACTTATTGGTGAAATCAAGGACCAGGATGGAACATCCAGAAGTTTTGGCTAAGGTCTTGCAGAGGTCAAGGGAGTTCCAATTGAAAATGAACCCGAAAAAGTGTGTGTTTGGTGTGTCATCGGGTAAATTGCTGGGGTTCATTGTGAGTAAAAGAGAGATCGAGATAGATCCTGACAAAGCTAAGGCCATCAGGGATATGCCGCCTCCCAAGAATTTGAGGGAAGTCCGAGGTTTAATCGAGAGGTTGCAGTTTATTCGTCAGTTTGTGTCCCAACATTCACAAAGGTGTAGACCTCTCTACGAGTTGACCAAGCCAGGAGTAGAATTCCACTGGAATTCTAAATGTCAGAAAGCTTTTGAAGGGTTGAAAGAATATCTGGCTAGTCCACCCGTTCTCATTCCACCCAAACCAGAAAAACCACTGATCCTTTACGTCTCAGTCTTGGATGACTCCGTGGGAGCCGTCCTCGCACAAGCTGATGAAGAAGGTAAGGAACGGTCAACCTATTACTTGTCCAAACTTCTCAATCCCTATGAGCAGAAGTACACCGTCATGGAGAAAACCTGTGCTGCCCTCGTTTGGGAAGTGCAGAAATTGAAGCACTACTTCTTGGCTCATGAAGTCCACTTGATTGCTCGAATGAATCCTATCAAATTCCTTCTGGAGAAATCCGTCCTTACGGATAGGCTAGTACGCTGGCAAAGTTTTCTCTCTCAGTTCGACATCACCTACATCCAGCAACAGGCGATTAAAGGCTATGCCATAGCCGAGCATCTCGCTCACCATCCTCTCCCCAAGTTCGATCCCGTCCAATCAGAGTTTCCAGATGAGGAACTAATGTCCGTCAACCAATCAGATGAGCCAATGTGGACGCTACATTTTGATGGAGCTCTGAATTCTCAAGGGAGAGGAATCGGCGTCGCCCTCTTGTCGCCTGAAGGCCTCACATTCCCATTGGCATACCAGCTCAAATTTCCAGTTACCAACAATATAGCCGAATATGAAGCTCTTCTAACTGGCCTAGAACTCGCTCATTCTTTTCGTATCACTGAGTTGCGAGTCGTAGGTGATAGTCAACTCATCCTTCGCCAGGTGCTCACTAAATATCGCACTCGCGATCCCAAACTCAAGCCATACCAAGAACTCACTGCTGCCTTTGCCAAACTGTTCACCAAACTGATCTTTGTTCATGTCCCTCGTCATCAGAATATTCTCACCGATGCCCTCGCCTCGTTGGCATCATCCATAAGGTTCCCTCTAGGAAGATGGTTTGAGTCCATTTCCATCTACAAACTTCACGCCCCTGCAATCGATGATGCTTCCTACGTAAATATCAAAGACAGGATAGCAAGGAAGATCTTACAGGAAGATATCCTTGAGAAGAGGGAAATCATGTTGGCAGAGGCTGAAGAAGAACTGGCTGATGAAGAGAAACCATGGTTCTATGAAATCGTCAAATACTGCCAAGATCAGTCTTATCCTAAATGGGCCACCACAGAGGACAAGAAAGCCATAAGAAGGGTGGCTCAGAAATACACATTGGTTGGAGGTCAACTCTATAGGAGGAGCCTTACTGGTATTCTGTTAAGATGTCTTGGTGACGATGAGGTTTGGAAATGTGTAGAGGAGACGCACTCGGGTGTGTGCGGTGGCCACGTGAATAGTCAGATGCTCGCCAAGAAGATCATTCGCCAAGGCTTTTATTGGCCCACTATGGAAGAAGATTGTGCTGTCTATGTCCGTAGGTGTGTCAAGTGTCAACTTCACACCGATAAAATTCATTCACCATCTTCCTCACTTCATCCAATATCCTCCCCATGGCCTTTCTCCATGTGGGCATTCGACATCATTGGTCCCCTAGGTGATCCCAATTCCCTCACCAAGCAGAAATCTTTCATCCTTACTGCGACGGAATACTTCACCAAATGGGCCGAAGCTGAAGCTTACACGGAAATCAAGGCGTCAATAGTCTGCAAGTTCATCATGAAGAACATCCTCACCAGATTCGGCGTCCCAAGCACAATCGTCACCGACAATGGGCCACAGTTCATTTCTCAGGACCTACAGGACCTCTGCAAAAGGTACGCAATTGCATTGCATCATTCATCGCCTTATTACCCACAAGGTAACGGCCAAGCGGAGGCCACCAATAAAACATTGCTCAAAATCATCAAAAAAACCTGCGAGTCTAGTAAGTTTTCAGACTGGCCAGAAAAACTTATCGAAGCCCTATGGGCCTATCGCACTTCAATCCGTACCCCCACCGGGCAGACTCCATTTGCCCTTACTTATGGTATGGAAGCGGTAGTCCCGTACGAGACTCTGATCCCTTCTCTCTGGGTACAATTGGACGAGGAATTTCCCCTCGACGATCGTCGTAATTCACTCCTCGCCCAGTTGGAACTCTTGGATGAGAAGCGGCTGGCCGCTGCCGAACACGCGCGTGTGTATCAAAATAGACTCGCTCGCTTTTACCAAAAGAAA
Source organism: Amorphophallus konjac (assembly GCA_022559845.1). NCBI lineage: Eukaryota > Viridiplantae > Streptophyta > Magnoliopsida > Alismatales > Araceae > Amorphophallus > Amorphophallus konjac. The sequence goes on from CM040126.1 coordinate 274,193,473, forward strand.
GTTGTTGAGAGAAAATTCAAAGTCGGTGAGATGGTCGTAAAAAGAATTTTTGTCAAACCTGGAGGGCCGCGTTCTAAGCTCCAACCCAATTGGGAAGGACCATATGTAATTCAAGCCGTGTACCCTGGCAACGCCTACGAGCTAGTCAACGCCGAAGGGACCGAGTTATCCCACCCTTGGAATGGGCTTTATCTTAAGAAATACTACCCTTAGCACAAAACAAAAAAAATGATGAAAAGATAAAAAAACATCAAAAATAAAGAAATATCGAAAACCACTAAAAATATGAAAAATTCAAAATGCCGATGCCTGGCAGTCACCATGTAGTTAAGTCCCTGCATCTAACCTTCATGTTAGGATAGGGCCCTTTAAGGCTTGGTAGGCACCGGGTCTTGGTTTGCCAGAACCGTGGAGATCCCTGTCCGGCCACGTCGGCCTATGCTCGCTCGAAGGAAGCTAACATGTGCTCACTTATGTATTTTATTCAAAAAAGTCGGTAGCATCACCTACGGTGGGGCCCCACCCGAAAGATCTCCAGAAGCTGTAATCTTTATTCTTTTCTCTTTGACCAAATGAGACAGTCGGCGCCCTTAAAATGCTGAGCATGAGAAACCAAAACTCAAACCCCTTAAGGCAAGAGTAGGATCCATTTCCTCGAGCATCGATCAGAGCACGAGAAGAGGGCAGTGTCCCCGCAGGCACACAAAAGGGATCCCACAACGTCAAATGACTATATCTCCCTTACAAAAAGAAACACAAAATCAAAATCAAGAGAAAAGCCTGGTCGTGACCGTGCCTGACGCGATAAATGGAACCCCTCAAAGCAAAAGTTTGAATCCACAAAAAGGGGGGGCTATGGAATGTAAATGCTCGAGATTTGGTCCGAAGTTGTCCGAAAGGAAAGAGTTAATGGGCCCTTATTCGCTCGCCGGGTTAACGGCTTTGCCGGTCCTCTCAGGAGGTTTATCCCCTACACTCTTCCTTCTCCCTCTAAAGATGAAGGTTCGATGGAGTTTCTGAAGGGTGAAAACTGCCTAGGGTCTGCGACCTTATTTTAATATACACATTTGGTTGCCTACTTTGAAAAGCAAAAGCTATCGCTGCGAAGGAGTCTCCGTGTTTCTGGCTGGTCAAGACCCCTGTTTACCACCTTGATGTCTTCTTGTTTAACCTCGGGCTTAGGCCAATGCAAGCGCGTCACCTATGGGTGCGACGGCGTCTGATTCCGGGTCAGCGTCGCGCGGTTGGTCATTGGGGTTCCAGGGTGTTCCATCATATACCATCTAGAGTTGTGAAGAAACAGACCCGGGTCGGGCAAATCTCTTACCTCAAACACCTTTTGGGTGAATCCCTGTGGTCGGAAGCGACTGGGAGCCTAAGCATGGCATGACGGTATTGTCATCAGGGTAAGTCTTAGCCGGCGGGATCATCATTCGAGGGGTCTAGAGGCCCAAATCAACCTAGATGTGCACTTAGGATACCTGGGAGGTTAGTAAGAAACCCATGTTCTCACGTAGGTTAGGTGCCATTTGGGTGCTTGCCAGGCATTAGCAACAAAAAAATTGAAATGATAAAAACAACAAAAAAGAAAAAAAAGAAAATGTACATATTTGCAAACAAAAAAAATTTTTTTATGATAAAACAAAAAAAATGCCAAATATAAAAAAGAAAACAAATCATATTTGCATGATTGCATTTGCGTGCAGCATCTCACTTTTAATACTGCTTGCATTCGTGTGCTTGCCTGTCGCATTTATCATCACCGCATCTTTCCCTTGCCTTCGTTAAATAAAGGCTTGGCCCCTTGACCAGTTATCAAGGACAGTCACAGTGACCATTTGCTTATTGAGCAAGGGGCCAAGTCAGAACAGAAATTCTGATTTGTTTGTTTCAGTGATGTGTGCAGGGATTCGAGGCGACAAAAGTAAAGGTGAAAACCAAACAAACTGAACCTTATATTTTATTCCAAAAAATCAAAAAAATTACATCAAGTTCCACCCTCTCTCTCTCTGTATTACTCGTCCCACTACTCTCCGGGCAAAACGCTCTCAAAGGTGCTACCCAACTGCGAAAAGCGGTACTCCTACCACTCTGTACTCCCCTTCCTATTCCCACACCCCGGCGTTGATCCACGGAAGCAGCAGAGAAGCTACCAACACGAAAGCCACGCTCTCGTGCTCTTCGGTAGCGCTCCTCACCATCTCTCAGCCACTGTTCAGCAAGACCAAGGATGGTTCGGAGTTCGAACAACTGGGCCTCCATGGCCCTTCGTTCCTCCCTTTCAGTCAATCTGTTGGCTCTTTCTCTCTCTGCGTCTCTTTCTCTCTCTGCCCGTTCTCTCTCACGGTCTTCCCTCTCCAACTGGAGAGTGATCCTCAGTTCCACGGCATCCCTAGAGGAGTCGTTATCAGGATGACGCCGCAGTTCCCTCTCCAGTTCTGCTATCCTAGCCTCCCTCTGCGCAGCTTGGGCAAGCGCTTCTTCCATCTCCTTTTCCTGCCGAGTGTACCATCTCAGATACGCGATAAGGCGTAAACAAAGAGAACTCAACACTGAAACTTTTACCTGTATACAGAGCATCCCTTCTGCCTCCGCAGCACGCTGCGTGGCGTGAGAAAGTTGCTCATGAAGCAAGTCAAGTTCTGAGGTGGGAATCCACAAGCTGGAAGAGGCACCACCTACTCCCATCGCTGGGGAAGCCGCACCAATCTGGGCATGCTACGACCGCGTGAATTAGCAGCCAACATCTGGAATCTGGGGTTTTAATTAGGAACGCAATGTACACCTACCAAGGCGCTCGTAGCTCCGCGGGCATCGCCCAACCGTTGCTCCATCTCTGCCAAGCGAGTTCGTAAAGTCGCTATCATCGTATCACGGATATCCTGTAGCCATACGAGTCAGTATTTCCACCAGAAAACCAAAAAAGGAGAAAGAAGAAAAGAGAAAAAGGGGAAACCTACCTCCACAAGTCCCCAGGTTTGTAACCGCTCTGCGTACCTTGTCTTGTATAGACGCAGGTAATCCTCGCTATCCCGTGCCTGCGATTCCACGATTATGCCACCCCGTTGCCAATTTTTGCACTGTTCGGGGAATCGCACACGCCAGTCAATGCAGGTCGCCGGTCCTCGCGTCTTTCTCCCGACACGAGGTGGCGCAGCCGTATCCACCCATTCTTGAGCCAGTCCCAAAGTCCTCATAACCAATCATAGCCGAAGCGGCTCGATTTCATTCAGGCAGTGCATCCACAGTTCCCGCCCAAACCGGGCACGACTTCTTAGAACCCATGGTTGGTCGGCATCGACCATGTCTGAGTAGGGTCTCCAATTTACCTAGGTTAGGTTGTGCATACCTGTTTAGTCAGTCAAGACCAAAGATAAAAACAAAATAATTCAAAAAAATCCCACCATCGCTGCAGGGAACTCCTGTAGCTCCCGCCTTAGCACCATCAGTTGGTAGGTTAGGGGTGCCGCACTCATGATGGGTTCTCACCGCCTGGCTAGCGGCACCATCGCGGGTCGCCAATGCCGAGCTCTCCCCATGGGGAGGTAATAATAGCTCCACAGCTACTCGGCGCAGGTCATCAGTATCTTGCAAAAACACAAAAAAAAATACAAAACAAGCAAAACCCTGGATGAATGGTGTGAAACCACTCACAGCCATCTCACGATCCGCTTCTTGGAACAGGCCTGCAAACAAGTGTGCCAGCATGGCAGCTCCCCAGGCATAGTATCCTACTCTTTCAAGATCTGATAGCAGCTCCAGGAAGCGACATTGGATACCGTCCCCTTTCGAGCTCAGCACCAATCTCCCCAAAAGGAAGAGGAGAAATCTCCTCAAATCTATGTTGCATCTTTCCCAATTGCCGAAATCTGTGCAGTACACAGCACGGCATCCTATCTCCATCCTTTCCATGAACTCTTCTGAGGATTCGTCGTCCCACCGACGAGTGTCGGTGAGCCCTAATGCATCCATGAGGGACGCCCTAGCTACCGACCTATTTTTCCGACCATCTAGGTCCAAACCCAGTAGCTTCCGAGCACCTTCTCGGTAATCCGCATAAGTGACCCCGGTCACTGCCTCGCACTCCACCTTCAGGCTTGTGATCCGGACCACATCCTTCAAGCTGGGCACCATGTGCCCCCAGGGCATCAGGAATGCCCGACTCACTCGGTCCCATCTCTCACACAAGGCTTGGATCAGGACCAGGTCGAGCTGGATCGGCTCGATCCGAAGAAAGGCACCAAATCCCATCACGTCTAGCCTAGCCTTCTGAAAATCCGGGAGACCCCTGTATGCGGCCACTGCTAACTCCCATGAAATGTTTCATCACACTCTGTGCGTGCATAAGAAATGGAGAAGGGTGTTGTCAAGAGGAAGGAAGAAAGAATGAGAAAAGGGCAGGAAAGCTCAGCTTACGAGTTGTGATTGGGCCCTTTTGTTAAAGTGCCCTTCGAGGTCCGAAAGCCTCCTAGAACTACTACCACTGGACCTGCTTCTCTTCGAAGAGTGAGAAGATTCGCCCTCCATCCAACTCTCGGAATTTTGAACTCCTCCTCTCCCGTGAGAACTTGTGCTCCTCGAGTTAGCTCTCGATATACCTGGGAGGATAAAAGGGACAAGAATTTATAGAAATGGAAGGAGTACAGGCGAAGATTGCCTCCATCACCTTTAATGATAGCCCTCGCAATGAGGCACCTACCATGCGGTCCCGTGTGTCACTTCACCGCTCGCACAGGGTGATTGATTGGACGAAGAATATGACGACAAGCCCCCTATGTTGTCTAGGGATACCCTATCATGTTTTGGAGGACGTCCGCAAAATTTGACACAACATCCAGGAAAAGGGACTAGGGCCGTCATTATTGACTTCGACGATAGATTCCCGTGGAAAATGGTCACAACAAGACGCGATTCTCCGCTCGGGGTGGAGTCTCGACAGACCCATCACATGGGAACAGTGCAAAGGAGAAGAAGTGTAGGGAAGAAGGAACACACAAGAGAACAAACAAGCAGCAGGAAATCAAATCACTCCATTCATAATTCTACATAAGCTGTCATAAACACTACAATCATAGAGATGAGGCGGATCGTGCCATTATCTTCATGCTCGTCCCTCTAGGCGTCCCTCTCCTCTCCCCTGAGGTGAGGGTCCCTCAGAAGCCTCCGGGATCCCCGTGCAGTAGCACCCGCCTCGCCTCGTGGCGCCGACTCCACAGCAATGACTCGCTGCTCCTCCCCTAGCGTGGTAAAGAAGCCACTAGCGGCAAAGCGACCAGACTGGCGCAGTCGCTCCCCGAACTCTCGCGCTCTCTCGTAGCGCGTCTCCATCCCTCCTAACCTCTGCACGACGGCCTGAAGGCCCAGCTGGAGCTCCCTCACTTGGGCCTCCAAGGTCCACCTCTCGGTCTGATCTCGCTGTCGCTCGGACCTTCTCTCGGCTTTCTCTCTCTCTGCCTCTCTCCTCATCATCTGCAGAAGAACCCTTAACTCCATGATGTCTGGAGAAGGTCTCTCCTCACCGCGATGTCGCAGCTCTGCTATAGTTGCCACCCAGACATCACGCTCCTCTTCCGCCCGGGCAACCCGAGCCACCGCACCAGCAAGTTGCTCCCGAAGGGAGGCAATCTCGAGAAAAGGGGCCGAGGAACTGGAAGATGCGCCGCCAGTCACTCCCACCATTGCTGTCTGCTGGGCACGCTGTGTTAGCGCAGCAAGAGTGATATAGAAGGGGGGGATGAATAGATCACTCCCAATTTGCAGAAACTCAGGCGGAAAATAGATTCTACTGCTAACGCACCTCCTTAACCCGTACACAGAGAAATATAGATGAGAGTGAAGAACTGATCACTTGAAGGCAAAGGGACAAGCAGATGAAGAGCACTGAAATCAATAGCAAACCACAGAGGAGGCACTCGGTTTTTAGGTGGTTCGATTGCAGTCCGCAATCTACATCCACCCCTCACTCCAACTAGAGTGAGGATTTCACTAGGCAAAGCTAGATCAATGCAGACTCAGTCTGCGAACAACATGTTGCCACACAGCTTGAACACCAAGGGAAACAAATCCCTCAACCAAGTTCTGCTACCCACAGAACTTGAAACCTGTTCTAGCTCCCAGCTAGAACACAACAGGAGAATCCTCTCCCTTCCTCCACACACCGGAGGAGAACAGTTAATGACAACCTGTCACTAACACCACCAGAGATCACCGATCTCTCTTCCTCTGCAATTCAGAGGGAAACTGGAGTAGTACTCCCTTCCTCCACACACCGGAGGGAAACCAATTCAAATCAGAATGGAAGAACGAAAATAAACGAAAGTAAAGTAGAAACAAAAACAATGAAGAATAAATCGGTTCTGAAACCCAATACAAATGTAGCTTCAAATGAAGCAATTCATCAATCCACACACACTCTCTCTCTCTCGAACAATCTCCTCTCAGATATGGAACTCTCTGCTCTTTTTCTTTTCTGGATCGTGCAGACTCTCACCAATGGCTTCTGCTTTTTCTTTTCACGGTCCAGCTTCTACTGAAGGATGAAGCTCTATATTTATAGCAGATAATGGCGTGTGGCTGCCAGGTTCCCGCCTTAAGAATTCGGACCACGTGGCAGCATCCAGCAGGCTGTCAGAACACGTGTCCTCATCTGGGCACTCTCCTTATCCTCGGATCACGTGCCCAGCACCAGTACGCTCAGCAACTGGAGTTAGATGGCGTCAACTCACTTGCTCCAAAGAGTTGACGCAGCCATCAGATATCTTCAACCTTTTTAACCGCTGCGTCGACTCCATCAGCCTGCTGCGTTGACGCAACGGTATCGGCAGTCCAGTGATCAAGTCTTCAACAAATGGGCGTGCTGCGTCGACGTTATCAGCATGTTGCGTTGACGCATTGAACATGTACATTTGTATACTGGCGTCTCTTAAGCCGCTGCGTCGACGCTGCTTGTTGATGGCGTTGACGCAGTGGAAGATATCGTGAAAGCTTCGTCGCTTGTAAGAGTCTCTGCTTTTTCTAACTGCTGCGTCGACGCTGCTTGCTTGTGGCGTTAACGCAATAGAAGACATCGTGAAAGCTTCGTCTACTGATGCGTGGACGCTTTAAGCTTCAGGCGTCGACCATGTTCCCTTCAGCAACAATAATGAAGTATATAGACTTAGTGTTAACGTGAAGCATTGTATAGACTTCAGAGATCAATATAGCAAGTGTGTACATAGTGAGGGAGTGTATAGACTTAGCAGTCTAGGTCTCTAACAACGAGTGTATAGACTTGCAACTCTTCATGAGATCTCAGTGTATAGACTCAACCAATGTATATAGTTGAAGATCTAACAATCGAGTGTATAGAGTTAGTTATGTGAGCATGCGTTGTATAGACTTCACACAAGAAGACAACAGGCTGTACAGACTTGGAGAGTTGAACCCAATGTACAGACTTGTTGATATCAAACGAAGAGCTTCCAGTATATGGACTTTGCAGTGTAAACAACAATGTATAGACTTAGAGAAATGAAGTCTAGTGTATAGACTTGGAGAACTGTTCAATGTGTTGGGTTGGCGTTGTATAGACTTGGCTTTGAGCACTTGGGCTGAAGGCAATGGGCAGACTAGGCGATGTGTAGACTTTGCCCAAGGAACCGAATGTATAGACTTTATGAGATACAAACGGATGAACAGACTTGAATGAGTATAGGGTGTATAGACTTGAAAGTCTGAAGGCGAAGTGCAAACATGCTGAGTTGACGCTACAGCCCAATGAGTTGACGCTGCAACGTATTACTTTTACGTTCAACTGATGATGTATAGACTTAATCAAATGAAGAACCTGAACAGAAGAGTCTACGCATCAGCACACTGAGTTGACGCACTGGTGTGAGAATAGAGACATACAATGACTGAAGGGTCGACGCATCAGCACACTGAGTTGACGCACTGGTGTGAAGACTGTGCAGACAGAGTGTAGGTAGAATTAAGGTAAAGCATGATATCTGACAGCCATTGAACTGTACTCACTCACATGATGAAACAGCATTAATCTAGAGATAGAAGATTGATTTATAGTGTGGGACATCATCAAAACCATAGGGATGTAACAATCTCCCCCTTTTTGATGATGACAACACTATGAATCAAGCAATATCAAGTTTCAACAAAAAGTTAATACCAGCTGCAACAAGCAGAATAAATTCAAGACATGCTCATGCAAATGAATTAAACATTCCCTACAGCATTCCCTACAGCACACTCTCATCTCCCCCACAACTCATAACCATTTCTTCCACGAAGCAACAAGACTCCCCTCAAAGCTCAAGACAAAACCAATACTCACTGATATTGCAAACTTCTCACTGAAATTGCAGACATTGCCAAGCGTCTCTCCCCCTTTGCCATCAGCAAAAAGAACTACAGAATGTGTGACAGTGCTGGAAACATGAGGACTAAGGGCAATTACTTCTTAGTGCAGAAAGTCACGAGTAGGTCTTAAGAGAATAAGTGAGTTTCTAATCTCAAGAGAGGATTCTTTAGACTTTAGTACACAATAGAGAAGTAGAATGATAGACAAGTTTATCAGCATACATAGTGGATGATTGAGAGCAGGAGTTCACAAGTATGGCCAGATATAGCTGATCATTCAACTATTTCACAAGACAGCAAGAGACTAAATCAGAGAGGTGTTCTCAAGGTATTGAAGACAAGCAATCCATTAGTTGCATAACAACAAGGAATTTTTGTTGGAGATGATTTTCAAGAAGATCAATGAGTAAGTTGGTAGTTCACTTCCTTTGACATTAGGGAGACACCTTGATTAGAGGCCTGAATCCCCAGTTACTCAGAGTGAGTACCTCATTACTTCCTTTTTTTTTATTAAGGAACAGAGTAAGTAACTGTGGCTTTTGACATGAGGAAACACCTTGATTAGAGGCCAGAGTCCCCAGTTACTCACCAGCAAGCCACCATTGCTCTGTCATGACTTTTCATTTATTTTAAGCATTTGACACCTCATGACTTGGGAGAAATATTCATTTCATTGATGAAGCTCCCAGTTTCTCAGTGATCAAAATAGAACATGTTTGTTCAGTTAAGCCCTTGAGTTAAAGAGATAGAATGATTGAAGACAATACCAAAAAGGACTTTTCTTGAATTGAGTCTTGAAGTCTAGATTTCAAGTTGATTGGGTCAGATATCAAGACATACAAGTTTTTGGCCTGAACCATAATCAATGACAATGTAGGAAGATATACTTTATACAATTAGTCCAGATCTCTGAAAGAGTACCAAAGGAAAGATTCTAACTTGGAGATTAGAGTCACTGACTTATAGACTTAAGAGATAAGTGACACCTTACTTTCTCAGAGAACCACACTAAATCAGTCATGCAAGACCAGCAAAGGTACACATCTGGACAGCCCTTTTTAATCTGTCAAAGAACTTCTCTTCTCACATTACAACTCAGCTCCCCCTAAGACATAGCATTCCTCAATAAAACATTTCAGCAAAATCTCAAGGCTTTCCTTTATTTAGAGCATTCCTGAAAGCTAACCAGTAAGCATTCTGAACTCCCCCTTAAACCAGCATGCAAGAAGGCTAAACATCAGATAGACACAACTCCCCCTCACAACAAGAACAGGCTTCATAATTAAGACAATTTGTATAAGCCTAATTCTCTTCTCAATGTGGAAAATTTTTCATTATCCAGAGGTTTTGTGAATATGTCAGCAATCTGATTATCTGTGCCTACATGAATCAGTTCAAAATTATTCTTAGACACCTCATCTCTTATAAAATGATGTCTTATCTCTATGTGTTTAGTTCGTGAATGCAAAACAGGATTTTTAGCAAGATTGATGGCACTAGTATTATCACAGTAAATAGGTGTGCACCCCAGGTCTACTTGGTAGTCCTGAAGCTGGTGTTTAATCCATATGACTTGTGTTCCACAACTCCCTGCAGCCACATATTCAGCTTCTGCAGTGGAGAGGGCCACAGAATGTTGTTTCTTGGAGCCCTAAGACACTAAACACCCACCCAAGAATTCACAATGGCCACTTGTGCTTTTCCTGTCTAGTTTACAGCCTGCATAGTCAGCATCTGTGTATGCTACTAGGTTAAGTGTGTGAGATGCAGGAAACCATAAACCAAGAGAGTGACTAGCTGACAAATATCTGAAGATTCTTTTAACTGCAGCTAAGTGTAGTTCAGTAGGTCTAGACTGATACCTTGCACACATTCCTACACTGAATTGTATATCAGGTCTAGAGGCTGTCAAGTAAAGTAGTGATCCAATCATACCTCTATAAAGTTTGGCATTTACTTTTTTACCTGTCTCATCTGCATCCAATGAAGTATTGGTGCCCATGGGTGTAGTAATGTGCTTTAAGTTTTCCATGCCAAACCTTTTGAACAGTTCCATTGTGTATTTGGTTTGGTTGATGAAGCACCCATCTTCTAGCTGTTGTACCTGCAATCCAAGAAAATATTTTAGTTCACCAACCAAGCTCATTTCAAATTCAGCAGACATCATGGTAGAAAATTCATCACATAGTTCATGCTTAGTTGATCCAAATACAATGTCATCTACATATACATGAACTATGATGAGATCTTTATTCATGCCCTTGGTAAATAAAGTCTGATCAACTTTACCTCTTTTGTAGCCCTTGCTGATCAAAAATTCAGATAATCTTTCATACCAAGCTCTTGGAGCCTGCTTTAGACCATACAAGGCTTTGTTTAACCTGAAAACTTGGTTAGGTTGAGGAGAATATTGAAATCCAGGAGGTTGTTCAACAAAAACTTCTTCTTTAATGACTCCATTTAAAAAAGCACTTTTAACATCCATTTGTCGGAGCTTTATGTTCTTAGAGCATGCAAAGGCAAGCAACAGTCTTATAGCTTCCATCCTAGCAACAGGTGCATAGGATTCATCAAAGTCTACACCGAATTCCTGACAGTAGCCTTTGGCTACTAGTCTGGCTTTATTCCTCGAGATAATTCCATCTTCATTCATCTTATTTTTGAACACCCACTTGGTTCCTATGACATTAATACCATCTGGTCTTGGGACAAGCTCCCAGACATTATTCCTTTCAAACTGACCTAATTCCTCACTCATAGCATTGACCCAAGCTTGATCAGCTAAGGCCTCTTCTACTGTTTTGGGTTCAATTTGTGAGACTAAAGCAATTAAGTCATCATTATTCACATTTCTAAAATGAGACCTAGTCCGAAGAGGATCTTCAGGATTGCCTATGACTTTATCTAAAGGATGGTCTTTAAGAAATCTGATATTTGTTGAAGACTCACATGTTTCTCTTGGCCCTTCCTGATTGGGGGAATTTGTTTCTCCATTTGGCTGAGTCTTCTCTTCTTCCTGTTGGTCTTCTAGAAAGTCTCCACCATGATTGGAATCCCTGTCAAGATTTTCAACATTAGAGACATCTTTCTTTTCACTAAAAAGGATGTGTGGAGATTCTTCCACTTTCTGATCTGATATGTTAAATACCCTATATGCCCTTGACACTTCAGAGTAACGCAAGAATATTCCAGGTGAACTCTTGGCTTCAAACTTGTCTAAATCTTTCTTATCATTGTTATGAATAAAACATTTTGCTCCAAAAATTCTGAAATGAAACAAGTTTGGTTTCTTACCTTTTAGAAGCTCATAGGGTGTTTTCTTGTGTATGGGTCTTACCATGGCCCTGTTGATTATGTAGGTTGCTGTATTGGCCGCTTCTGCCCAAAACCTTCTAGGTAATTTGCTTTCAATCAACATGGTTCGGGCCATCTCCACCACTGTTCTATTTCTTCTCTCCATAATCCCATTTTGTTCAGGTGTCCTGGGAGAAGAAAACATGTGAGTTAGTCCTTCTTTGTCACAAAGTTCAGTAAACATGGAGTTTTCAAACTCACCTCCATGGTCAGATTGAATAGAACTAACCTTGTACTTCCCTTCTTGTTTGACCTTATTGAAAAACAGATTAAACTTTTGAAATGCATCACTCTTATTTACTAAGAAAAATATCCATGAATATCTGGAGAAGTCATCTATGATGACATAGCCAAACCTGTTTCCATTAAGACTCTGAGTTCTAGTTGGACCGAAAAGGTCCATATGAAGAAGTTCCATTGGTCTAGAAGACAATGGCTCAGATCTTAATTTAAAAGAATTTCTGGTCTGTTTGCCTAGAGCACAGGCATCACATGCTTTTGATATTGAGTTGAATTTAATTCTAGGCATGCCTCTAACTAAATCATGCTTGACCAATTTATTTAAAGTTGAAAAACTAGCATGACCTAGACGTCTATGCCATTCAAAGGCATCATTTTCAGAATTGGCAGATAAGCAAATAGTAGATTCAGAATTCTCATCTAAGTCTACAATGTAGACATTATTAATCTTGTTGGCTACAAATTTAACCATGTCAGAATTTGTTTCAAGGATTTTACATGAACTATCATCAAATACAACCCTGTGACCCCTGTCACATAATTGGCTAATGCTAATCAGGTTGTGTTGAAGCCCTTCCACAAGTAATACTTTTTCAATGGAATTTGTGGAAGACTTACCTATTGTGCCAACTCTAATTATTTTACCTTTGTTCTTTCCTCCAAACTTGACCAGACCCCCTGGCTTCACCTCTATCTTGCTGAACTTGGATCGGTCTCCTGTCATATGCCTGGAGCAGCCACTGTCGAGGTACCACTTGTTGTCTTCAGCTGCCAGGCCGACCTACACAAATATATCAAGCAGATTGATTTGGAACCCAGGATGAGTTGGGTCCAAGGACATTGTTCAAATCTCTGATCAAGTGTTTAGGTATCCAGATTTGTTTCAGCATGGTTTTCTCTGGCACCTTCCTTTCTGGTTTATTAAGGTTGAATCCAGCTGAACTGGAGAAGTGAGTTCTATTCCATTCATTAGTCTTCCTATTCCTAGGAAATTTCCTGTAGGCTTGTTGATTAGCATATCTTTGACCATGAAAGTTATTCCTCCAGTAGGTCTTGTTTGGACCCATCTGATTGTTATAATTCCAGCTCTTATTCTGATTTATTTTCTTGGTCCAGCTACCATTTGTGTTCTGGTGAGTGGACTTAATGTTATTCTTCATAAAATTCATTCCAATCTTAAATGGTTGTCCAGTACTGATTTTTGTGTTTTCTTTGGGACTTTGAGTTCCCTTAGAGCAGTTTGAGCTGGATGGTGTGTCCAGCTTTTCTTTTCCCTTCTCTGGACAGAAGGTGATGGTCTTGAATTGCAAGGGTCTCTTGTTGGTTGGGTCATAGCCTAGACCTTCCTTATTGAAATTGACCCTAGTCCCTAGTATAGCATCTAGGCTAGTCTTTCCTTGGACAAACTTTTCTAAGATTTTCTGTTTGTCTTCCAGCTCCTTTTGAAGAGACTCAGAATTCTTTAGGAGTTCAGCATTTACTTTCTTCACAGCTTCATATTTCTCTGAATTCACTCTAATTTCATTCATGCTTTCTTCAATTTTAGTTTTGAATTCATTGAGCTATTTTTGACTTTCTTGAATTTCTCCCTTAAGCTTATCATTCTCTTTCCTTAGTGAGGTCATTTCTTCTAGTTGTTCTTTTAGCTTTTCATTTTTCTCACAGACCAGAGTTTGTTCTTCAATATTTGTGTTAAATTTTCTTTTCAGAACTCTGTGCTCTTTGCTAAGAGAATTAAATTTATCTAGCAAGTCACCATAAGCATCCTCCCAGTCATCAATTGAGAAATTTTCAAAAACGTTTATTACCTCCTCTTCACTGTTTGCCATAAGGCAAATTCCATCGTCATATTCTTCTGAGGAAGCATCTTCGGGATCTTCTTCTTCCTCGCTCCATGTGCAGACCATCGCCTGTGGCTTCTTCTTCTTCTGCACCTTTATGTTTTTCTTCTGAAGATAGGGACCCTTCTTCTGGAGGTCTGGGCATTCGCCTCTCATGTGTCCCTGTTTGTTACAATTAAAACAAGCCAGTTTCTTAGGATTTCTATCCCTGTAACTGGTAAATTCAGCATTCTTGTTAAAGGGTTGTGGCTTCTTCTTCCTAAAGGTCTTTCCCTTTTTCTTCAAAAATTTTCTGAACTGTCTAGTGAGCATTGTCTGCTCCTCCTGGTCGAGATTTGATAAACCGTCAAGCTCGGACTCAGACTCGGGGCTACTGCTGCTGCTCCCACTGTTACTACCCTTGTTGCGGGAAGCTCTTAGAGCTACATTTTTACCCTTCCTCTCACTTCCTTCTCCACCTCCTTGGAAATTCATCTCATAGGTCATCAGGGATCCTATGAGTTCATTCACAGTTAAGACAGTCAAATCTTTTGACTCCTCAATCACAATGGCCTTAGTGTGCCATGCCGGGGATAAAGATCTAAGGATTTTCCTGACTATATCTGCCTCAGCAAGATCCTTCCCTAGCCCTTTAAGAGTGTTAGTGATCAAGGATAACCTGGCATACATTTCGGTTATATTCTCATCTGCATTCATCTTAAACATTTCATACTTAGAAGTGTAGACGTTTACCTTCGAGGCTTTCACTTGAGCTGTACCTTCATAGATCAATTGCAGCTCATCCCACATTCGCTTGGCAGTTCTGTATGCAGATATACGAGCATATTCCTCTGGATGAACAGCACATTGGATTATGTTCAGCGCCGTCCAGTTGAGTGACGAGAGCTTCACATGGTCATCTGTCCAAGCATCCTCGTTTGGTGGCAGCTCATATGGCCCCACCGTGATTACTCTCCACAATTTATGACTCTGAGCTCTGATGAACACTTCCATCCTGTTCTTCCAAAACAGATAGTTACTACCATCGAAATAAGGAGGGCGACTAATGGATTGACCTTCGGCCATGAAGGTTCTAGGACCACCAGCATTTCCTTGACCGTTCGTCCACATGGCGTAAACCTGCTCTGATACCAATTGTTAGCGCAGCAAGAGTGATATAGAAGGGGGGGATGAATAGATCACTCCCAATTTGCAGAAACTCAGGCGGAAAATAGATTCTACTGCTAACGCACCTCCTTAACCCGTACACAGAGAAATATAGATGAGAGTGAAGAACTGATCACTTGAAGGCAAAGGGACAAGCAGATGAAGAGCACTGAAATCAATAGCAAACCACAGAGGAGGCACTCGGTTTTTAGGTGGTTCGATTGCAGTCCGCAATCTACATCCACCCCTCACTCCAACTAGAGTGAGGATTTCACTAGGCAAAGCTAGATCAATGCAGACTCAGTCTGCGAACAACATGCTGCCACACAGCTTGAACACCAAGGGAAACAAATCCCTCAACCAAGTTCTGCTACCCACAGAACTTGAAACCTGTTCTAGCTCCCAGCTAGAACACAACAGGAGAATCCTCTCCCTTCCTCCACACACCGGAGGAGAACAGTTAATGACAACCTGTCACTAACACCACCAGAGATCACCGATCTCTCTTCCTCTGCAATTCAGAGGGAAACTGGAGTAGTACTCCCTTCCTCCACACACCGGAGGGAAACCAATTCAAATCAGAATGGAAGAACGAAAATAAACGAAAGCAAAGTAGAAACAAAAATAATGAAGAAGAAATCGGTTCTGAAACCCAATACAAATGTAGCTTCAAATGAAGCAATTCATCAATCCACACACACTCTCTCTCTCTCGAACAATCTCCTCTCAGATATGGAACTCTCTGCTCTTTTTCTTTTCTGGATCGTGCAAACTCTCACCAATGGCTTCTGCTTTTTCTTTTCACGATCGAGCTTCTACTGAAGGATGAAGCTCTATATTTATAGCAGATAATGGCGTGTGGCTGCCAGGTTCCCGCCTTAAGAATTCGGACCACGTGGCAGCATCCAGCAGGCTGTCAGAACACGTGTCCTCATCTGGGCACTCTCCTTATCCTCGGATCATGTGCCCAGCACCAGTACGCTCAGCAACTGGAGTTAGATGGCGTCAACTCACTTGCTCCAAAGAGTTGACGCAGCCATCAGATATCTTCAACCTTTTTAACCGCTGCGTCGACTCCATCAGCCTGCTGTGTTGACGCAACGGTATCGGCAGTCCAGTGATCAAGTCTTCAACAAATGGGCGTGCTGCGTCGACTTTATCAGCATGTTGCGTTGACGCATTGAACATGTACATTTGTATACTGGCGTCTCTTAAGCCGCTGCGTCGACGCTGCTTGTTGATGACGTTGACGCAGTGGAAGATATCGTGAAAGCTTCGTCGCTTGTAAGAGTCTCTGCTTTTTCTAACTGCTGCGTCGACGCTGCTTGCTTGTGGCGTTAACGCAATAGAAGACATCGTGAAAGCTTCGTCTACTGATGCGTGGACGCTTTAAGCTTCAGGCGTCGACCCTGTTCCCTTCAGCAACAATAATGAAGTATATAGACTTAGTGTTAACGTGAAGCATTGTATAGACTTCAGAGATCAATATAGCAAGTGTGTACATAGTGAGGGAGTGTATAGACTTAGCAGTCTAGGTCTCTAACAACGAGTGTATAGACTTGCAACTCTTCATGAGATCTCAGTGTATAGACTCAACCAATGTATATAGTTGAAGATCTAACAATCGAGTGTATAGAGTTAGTTATGTGAGCATGCGTTGTATAGACTTCACACAAGAAGACAACAGGCTGTACAGACTTGGAGAGTTGAACCTAATGTACAGACTTGTTGATATCAAACGAAGAGCTTCCAGTATATGGACTTTGCAGTGCAAACAACAATGTATAGACTTAGAGAAATGAAGTCTAGTGTATAGACTTGGAGAACTGTTCAATGTGTTGGGTTGGCGTTGTATAGACTTGACTTTGAGTACTTGGGCTGAAGGCAATGGGCAGACTAGGCGATGTGTAGACTTTGCCCAAGGAACCGAATGTATAGACTTTATGAGATGCAAACGGCTGAACAGACTTGAATGAGTATAGGGTGTATAGACTTGAAAGTCTGAAGGCGAAGTGCAAACATGCTAAGTTGACGCTGCAGCCCAATGAGTTGACGCTGCAACGTATTACTTTTACGTTCAACTGATGATGTATAGACTTAATCAAATGAAGAACCTGAACAGAAGAGTCTACGCATCAGCACACTGAGTTGACGCACTGGTGTGAGAATAGAGACATACAATGACTGAAGGGTCTACGCATCAGCACACTGAGTTGACGCACTGGTGTGAAGACTGTGCAGACAGAGTGTAGGCAGAATTAAGGTAAAGCATGATATCTGACAGCCATTGAACTGTACTCACTCACATGATGAAACAGCATTAATCTAGAGATAGAAGATTGATTTATAGTGTGGGACATCATCAAAACCATAGGGATGCAACACGCTGGAACGAACAAACAACAGCAGTCAGCTAAGCTCCACATTTAAAAATAGAAAATACAGCACTTAGCTTACCAGGAGCGACAGTTCCTGTTGAGTGGTGGCCAGCTGCCGCCTGACCTCGGCTAATTGGGTACGCGACCCGTCGACGTCGCGCGTATCCCCGGCTTGGGAAAGCCCCGCATAACTCTCTCTCTGCCGCCGCATGAAGTCGACACTATCCTGCACCAGTACGCTCCCTTGCTGCCCAGGGAGACGTATACACCAATCTTCAAGCTTCGCCTTGCCGCGACTCTCCTTCCTGACGCGGATCGGCTCGTCTGCACTCGCCCACTCATCGGCCAGGCCCAGGGTCCTCGCCATGTCCTGCACCAAGAAAGAAGGACCTCGCATCATAACAAAGAACGCATCCCCTGTCTAGGACGCATCCATCATTTGAGTGCAACACTCTCCGAACCCTTTCCCCCCTCGCGCGGCCCGCTTCAAAACTCAAAATAGATCAAAGAAGGGGAAACCGAAGCACTCACCAAGCCGTGTTCACTTCCTTTCGCGCCATTAGGCCCCTCGGGTCCCTCGGGGGCCCGAAGCGGCCCTTCCTCCTCCATGGATGCCGTTCCGTTCTCTGGCGCGTCCCTCCTCAGGCGAGGGGTCCCGCGTCCCTCTCCAACTTCGTCGTGGTCCAGACCGCCGAACTCCATCGATCGAGGGGAAGAAGACAAAGACGGGCAAGCGAGTTTCGGCGGAAGGCGGGCTCGTTTGCGGGTAAGGCACGGGAGAAGAAAGGCCACCCGGCGCTTTAAATTTGAATTCGAGGATTAAGACGCGTCCTCGCACCTGGACGCGCCCAAAAAGGGAGAAAGGAAACAGAATCCCCCCGTGCAAAGCGTAGTTCCCCGCTGTTCAGGGCAAGGTCTCGTGGAGCGTGCTTCGAAGGACAAGTGCAAAGAAAGAAAAGTGAGAGAGGAAAGGTACACACAACACAAGAAAGCCATTTTCATTTCATATAATAGTCGAAAGTACATCATGCAGTAAGGAGGGTGGAGTGTACAAGCAACTCTCTAACTCTCGTCATCGCCCTCCTGGTCATCTCTCTCCTCCCTCCTCTGACGGGGGTCCCTAGGGGGCCTCTGCGACCTCTGCGAACCCTGAGAAGCAGTGCTCGCCTCGCCCTGCGGTGGCACCCCAGCCTCGAAGGCACGACGACGCTCCTCGGCCGAAGAAACCAGATAGCTGCCCATGGAAAAAGAACCAGACTGACGAAGTCACGCCCCGCGTTCCTTCTCCCTCTGGTACCGCTCCTCGCTCTCTCGAAGCCTCCCCTCCGCCGTGCGGAGACTCAATCGGAGCTCCATCAGCTGGGCCTCCAGAGCCCTCCTCTCGTCCCAGTCTCGCAGTCGCTCCGCCCTCATGTCCTCTCTCTCTCTCTCTCTGCCCTCTCTCTCCCTCTCCCTCTCCTCTCTCTCTCGCGTCGCCTCCCTCCTCGACAGTTCGAGGGCGATCCGCAAATCCAGCACGTCACGAGGGAGCTCCTCAGCCTCCCGTCGACGCTCCTCCTCCAGCTCCACAATCCGAGCGTCACGCTTCGCCACCCGAGCGTCGCGCTCTTGCTCGGCACGAACAGCACGCGCCAGGGCCTCTCGGATCTCGGCCACCTGTTAAAGTACGCGTGCATCGTAAGAGAGAGGTGAAGGATGAAAGAGTAACTAGAGGAGGGTCAGGGCCAAGTAGGCACTCACTCGAGCCTCGCGATCGCGCTCGGCCTCCTCAGCCCGGGCCACCGCATAGGCCAGCTGCTCCTGAAGCGCAGAAACCTCCGGAGGAGGGCCCCACGAACTGGGACCCGCCCCACCAGCCGTCCTGGCTACCGCTGCCTGGTGGGCCCGCTGAAACACGGGGCAAACGACAGTCAGGGGCTAAGCATCGAAATCCAGGTCACAAGAAATGCATTGCATAGACTCACTAGGATCTCCAACTCATATCGAATGGCCACCAACTGCCGCCTGGCGTCCGCCAACTAGGCCCTCAGCTTGGCGATCATGTTGTCACGAGCATCCTGCATTACACATAAGTTAGTGCCACAAGCATATACATATAGAAGGGTGAAGCATTTTCATTTCACTTACCCCTGCCATACCACCAAGGAAGAGGCGGTCCCCGTACGTAGCCCGGTACCGTCTCAGGTAATTAGTACTGTCATGTACATGGGACACCACTGGGACCCCGCCCTGCTGCCAGTCCTGGTACTGTGCCAGGAAGCGCGTACGCCAGTCCACAATCTTCGCCTTCCCCTTGGTCTTCCGCCCAATGCGGGCCGGCTCATCTACATCAACCCACTCCTGGGCTAGCCCCAACGTCCTCATAACCAGCCTCAGCCGAAGCGGCTCGATCTCGTTCAGGCAATGGACCCACACGTCCCGCCCGAAACGAGGAAGACCCGCTACAACCCAAGGCTAGCCAGCGTCACCCATGCCCAGGTAGGGTCTCCACACCACCTGCATCACCATACATACATCATGTTAGTTACCATTCAGTCACATGCATAAAAACACAAAAAATAATACGCATTATACCATGGCCTCGGGATACTCGCTCAGCTCCCGACGAAGTGACGCCAGCTGGTAGCTGTGTGGTGCCGCTACCACGACCGACCTCCACTGTCGCGCTAGAGGAACGGCTCTCCTGTTCCCCTGCCTGGCCCTCCCCATCGGGAAGTAGTAATAACTCCACACCTGCATCCATCATACGTCATTAGCACGAGTAATTGCATATTTAACTACGGTAAAATGCATAAATAAATTATGTACCTGGAGAAAAGGTGCGAAGCCGCTGACTGTCGTCTCCCTCTCTGAAGTCTGGGAGAGATCAGCAATCAAATGGGCAAGCAGAGCCGCTCCCCACGCGTATTGCCCCACTCTGTCAAGGTCCGCCAGGATCCCGAGGAAGCGGCAGTGGATGCCATCCCCCTTCGTCCCCAGCAGGAGGCGGCCCAGGAAGAAGAAGAGGAACCTCCGGAGGTCTAGATCCACCAGCTCCCGCTCGCTCGGGTCTTGGGTGAAAGCTGCACGGGCATCTCCCTCCAGTCGTGCCAGAAACTCAGCTCCAGTCTCGCTAACCCGCTGGCGCGGGTCACCGAATCCGAGCGCCTCCATGATCTCCACTCGGCCGACTACCCTGCTGTCTCTATCAGTCACGCTCGTCTCTAACCACAGCAGGTCCAGGGCACTCTCTCGGTAGTCGGGGTAGGTGACCCCGCTCACCGCCTCTCCGTCAACTCGTAGCCCGGTGATCCGAGCCACGTCCTCTAGTGTCGGCACCATATGTCCCCAGGGCATCAGAAACGCCCGGCTCGGCGCGTGCAACCGCTCCCTCAATGCCTGGATAAGAGGAAGGTCAAGTCGGAAGGGCTCGATCCTAAGGAAAGCTCCAAAACCCATGGCGTCCACACGCGCCCACTGGAAGTCCGGCAGTCCACGGTATGCTGCCACCACTAGAGACCAGCTGATCCGGCTCTTCATCACGCCCTGCACACCACAAAACCAACCAAAGAACACATCAGCATCATGGATAGTAATAAACAATAACACTGTATATGCTACTTATTTATTTTATTTTATTTTATTTTTAAAAAAAATATTTATGTTTTTTTAGTGGCGTCCAACACCTTGGACGCCTCCTCTTTATTTTCTTTATTTTATTTTTAGACAAAACCAAAAACAAAAACAAAAATAAAAAAATATATATATATTATCATGGAGGCGTCCTAAGTCCTGGACGCCTCCTTATTTTTAATCCTATTTTATTATTTACGTGAATAAATAAATAAATAAAAAGAAAAAAGAAAATGTGGAGGCGTCTAGGCCCCTGGACGCCTCCTTCCCTCACTCACCGGCCCTCACTACACGGCCTCTCGTCCGCCTATCCAGCCTATTAAACCAACAGATTGAAGTTCTGAAGGGCTTACCGGGTCGTGATCGTCCTCTCCTGCGTCGCCAGCATCTACTGCAGCCTCTACGGCCAAAGGAGGAGCCTCCTCCTCCACGGCAATCTCCTCGGCATCATCCCTCAGCCTCCTCGGACGACGAGCCCGTCGTTTCCGCTTCTCTCCACCCTGGCTCGGGCCTCCTTGCTCCATTGGGACTAAGAATGGGTCGTCTGGTTTGACTGGGTCGTCTGAATGAACAGTAAATGAGCAAGGGGGGGAGGGCCCCCCCCATATATATAGAATCCACCTTATTTGGGGCGTCCAGGCGCCTGGACGCCCCCACGTTTTTTATTTTTTTTCAAAATTCAAAAAAATTAGGGGCGACTAGGCACCTGGACGCCCCCAAAACAAAAACTAAAAAAAATTAAAAAATAAAAAATTAGGGGCGTCCATAACCCCGGACGCTCCCAAAAAAAATAAAAATTTTAAAATAAAAACGTAGGGGCGTCCAGGCCCCTGGACGCCCCCATAATAAAAATTTCAAAAAAAATAATAAAAGAGAAATAAGACAAGAGTATGTATATAATCCAAACAAAAGCATAAAATAAAAACACAAAGAAAAAGAAAAATCACCAAAAAAATAATAATTAAGGGGACAAGGGTCCAAAACATCCAAATATCAGATTTTATTCCATCAGAAAAGCAGAATGAGCTACATCAGGGGCTTAGGCACCTTAGGCCTTAACTTCCCCAGTTCAGTTACATAAGCCCTCCACAGCTCGCATTCTTCCCCCACATGCGCTAAGACCTTTCCCGCAACACTTGTCTTCCAGGGTGCTTTGACGGCCTTCGCTTCCTTCGCATCCGCTTCAATGCCGAACTCTCTCTTCTTCAAAGGAACGATGCCAGTCGGTAGTGGGAACGAATGACGTGGAATACCGATCTGGAGGCAGCACCGATGCGCGTTGTAAAGGACGAACTCGGTTGCACCGATCAGTTGGAGATCAACTTCAGAGGAAGGCCTCATGAGGAGATCAAGCGAAAGCAAACATGTCGATGCGCAAGTGAAGAAACTTTGTGTCACGGTGCGGAAGTGAGACCACCAGTCTTCACGTTTCTTCAGCCACGGAACGCGGTTCACTACAGTACCACAGAAGCCTAACACGTCGACTATGTGATGAAGAGGGCTTTGTTGGAAAAGCTTCGAAGCATTTGGCATTCCCTCACGGTGGTCGAATTTGAAGTGCAAATCAAGCCAGCAATTCAAGACAAGTGCGCAACCGAAAGGAGGCTTACCCATGCTCGAGGTAGTAAGGCCGCTGTAAAGATAGGCAAGCACGGCGGGTCCCACCCTCTTTCCACTCCAGATTCCGCGAATGGCACTCAGTTGGTCTTCCTCCACCATGTTGTCGGTATAAGGAAACAAGAGAGCACCCGCCAGATAAATGGTGAACCCTTTCATGATTCCCTCCAAATAGTTATCGTCTGGTAACCCTCTGAGGGCCTCCATGACCCATTCCGCGAGCTTTTGTAAATCAATTCTCTTTTGAGTACGAACCTTTCGGGCTGCGTCGGGCGGCATGAAGCTTCCAAGGACGCTTTCGGAAGTCCCCCGTGTCAGCATCCGCATAGCCTTCACCTTCCCGTCACTCTTGAATTTCTTCAATCCGAGCAGAAGTTCCACCTCCTCGAGGAGGATGGTCCCCTCGAAGGTCGGGAAGATAAAAGTGTGGGTCTGGGGATGCCAGATCTCCACTAGTGCGCCCATAGTCGCCCAGTCCATACGAATCTTCTCGTAGTGTTTGGCGTGAATAAGGAGCCCCTGCAGATGCCACTTCGAGAGTATGGCCCTCATGCCGATGGAGATGTTAGAAGTTAGCTTTGAAAGCCATGGCAGTTTGGAACACTTCCTCGGGCCTGGGAAGAGTGGATATGGCTGGAAGAGAAAAGAAAGAAGAAGAAATGAAGGAAGTAAGAAGAAGGTTCACGTAGAGAAATTTGAAAAGAATCAGCTTACCATATGCGACATGATCGTCCCACTCAGATGACCCTCAAGGTCGGAGAGTCGCCTGATCTCGCTGCTAGGCCTGCTCCTCTTCATAACGCGGGAAGACTCTCCTTCCATCCTGAGATCTCTAGATTCCCCTCTCCTTCCTCTCCTGAGCTTCCAAAACCTACCTTGGTGCATTTGATTGAACTAGCCTAAGGGGAGTTCTTATAGGAAGGAAAGATCACTACAGGACAGAACATGTCACATCAGCGGTCAATGTCAGGATTTCGGCTAGATCTCCTTTCCATTGTGGTGCGATTCTGTTACGATTCTGTTACTTTCTGATGTTATTAATCCATGCTGGCCTGTGCAGGTTTTACTAACGAACGTCTTTGTCCTATCTCCTGTCCCACCTTTCAATGGTTGGTCCCACCATGTCATGCATCGTAGTATATGATACCTACGCTACTAGAACATGTCAAGGACCTTGCGGCCCGAACGAATCTGGGATTTGAGTTCCCCTTCAACAAAAACAGTGATGATCCCGGAAGAATTTGGGTTGTACGAATAGGCCGTTAACTTGTGGAAGCATGGGGACGACGGTTCCATTCAGTGAGTTGGTGCGCGGATAAATGGGCCCCAGCCCAGTGTCGGCTCACCGGATCGGTATCCTGACCCGTTCTTAACAAGTTGACAATATTATCCTTGGCTATTTTCTATTTTAGTTTGTTTTAAATTTTTCTTTAAGCCCAGCATACATTCATATAGGACTTTGATTTATTGCGGAAGATCATTCAAGTGATTGGATTGCGAAAGCCGCTGTGCTTCAATTCTTACAAATATGAGATATTCCACTCCGAATGAAATACTGAGTTTCCTTGAAACGGCCCAACGCTGCTCTTCCAAAGGAGACCCTTGTTTGGACAGACTCTCAGATATTTCTTTAATTTTTACCTTGTTTGACTCACCTTGGCCGCAGCACTTCCACATTGGCTGGTAACCGCTCACCAAAGGTGAAACCTGCGGGTTTATGACCCAGGTACTTCCACACCGAGAAGTTGGTCTCCTTTATTTTTCGTGCCTGAGCACACATCTCACCCTCCCTTATTTGATCTCCGTCCAAGCAAATCGTCAAAATTTGAAATACCTCCTTCAAGGTCGCCTCATTGAAACTTCATGAAAGATTCCAAACAGTAACGTCAAAAGTGTGTCTCATCACACCTTGGCATCAACTTATCAGTCCGCTCCCACTTCACTCCACTTCGATACCATTCCACTACGTGTCGCTCCCTTGCAAAGCAGACGCCAAGGCGGGGCAGCTGTAGACACGCCATTCGTGACGTCTCCTGAGAAAGTCTCATATTACTATACGACGCCCCGCGGCGGATTTCGCATTTTTGAATCACTTGAGTGCTTCCTTTTCTTGGGTCTTCTTCTACCTTTTTCGGCATCCGGAATCGTCTCGTCACGGCATTCGGACGACATCAACACCAGTCGGACGCATCAGAGGTTCCGAAACTAGGAAGGGTGTCTGCCGGGCGGCCGCCAACGCCTGAACTGAGGACCCGGGTGGGTCTTTATGGGGGCGTCCAGGCCCCTGGACGCCCCCATTCTTTTAATTTTTTTTTTCTTTTCAAAGCCCAAAACTAAATAAAAAATAATATATTAATGGAGGCGTCCAGGCCCATGGACGCCTCCATAAAAATAAATATAAAAAATATAAAATGCCAGCTTTGGCATAAAAATAAAACAAAAATAAAAAATATATTTTCTTGGAGGCGTCCAGGACCCTGGACGCCTCCATCAACTCACTCACGGGGCCCCGCCCACCGAACGACAGTTTGTCGTGTGTGAAAGAATCCAAATTGTGGAGACGTCCAGCTAGCTGGACGCGCCCATTTCCAAATCACGGGTCGCTGCTCCAAAACCACGCGTTGTGCCAAACCACGTGCGGCTTTCGGTGGAGTTCGGTGGATGTTATAGAGGCGTCCGGGACCCTGGACGCCCCCAAGAAAATATTCGAAAAAAATGAATAAAAATAGAATAAAATATTACTTCGGCCCTGATGGAGGTGTCCAGGGTCCTGGACGCCTCCACCCTCCGGAGCCCTATAAATAGAGGCCCACCCCCTCAGTTCTGGGGGGGCTTATAAGAGATCCGATAGGTTGCCGGAGCCCAGAGGCTACCGGAGTCATTTCTAACCGGTGGGGTCTTTTGTAGGTGGAGGTTCTGCCGGCTTCTCGGGTGCCCACGCTCGTGAGAGGAAGGTCGTCTTCATCCACCGCGCTTCCACATCGTCCCTACGCTGTCGGAGCTCCGCCGGATTTCACCATCGGCACATCCAATAAGCCAATCCTTTCCTTTTCTTCGTAGTTCTTTTGCATTCATCATCTCGCATCCTCTATCCCCTTTCATAAGGGCGCCTCTTCTTATATACTTCTTGCATCCATCATCTTATTTTCCTCCTACTCGAGTCCGAGAGGGGTTTAAAAGATAACACCAACCAGGTGTGTGTCTTGCCATCATTTCGTTATTTTTATCGCAAGGATTTGAATACTACACCTTCATCTTTTAATCCACTAGTTACTTGTTTGTCGTTATTTTGCAAGGGTAACCAAAGAAAGCCCTCTCCGTCGGCCGGTCGAAGGGGGAGGAAGAAGCAACCCGCCATCTCCCGCTCTTGAGGTAGGCGCGATCACTTTCTTTATTTTGGGGTCTTTTGGCCCCTGGCGATCACATCTTATTCTCGAGGTCTCGGCGAGTCACTTCCCCAATGGCCGTTTAAATTCCTGTTCTTATATTCTCTTTATATTCTGTTATATTCTGCTCATATTCTCGAGGCCGCGGCGAGTCACTTCCCCAATGGCCGTTTAAATTCCCATTCTTATATGTTATATTCTTATCTATTCATGTTCTCGAGGCCGCGGCGAGTCACTTCCCCAATGGCCGTTTAAATTCTCGCTCTTATATTCTCTTTATATTCTGTTATATTCTTATCTATTCATATTCTCAAGGCCGCGGCGAGTCACTTCCCCAATGGCTGTTTCAATTCTGTCTATTTAATTTCTGCACCATTCCCGTCCCCCCGAGGTCGCGGCGAGTCACTTCCCGCTATGGCCGTTTAACCCCCATATCTTGCTATATTACATGTGTCCCGCTCACCCCGCCGGAGCAATCTCCCGTGGTGGCCCCTTCTCTCTTCTCTTATTTCTGTGTTGCAGCAAACAAAAAGAGGAGCCCGCGCCCTCCGCGTCTTCTTCGCTCCCCGAACCGCGTGACGTCGCTCACAAGGGGGAGTCAACATCAATCTAGTTTGAATCATTTCACATCATCTCACTCTTGCACGGCCATGGTATATCAAATGTTGATGTATGGAAAGGCAGGTTATGCTTGCCTAGAAGCACTCAATATGCGTGAGGTTTCACCTCCGCCACGTACCATGTGTCAATGTCGCATATAGGCTATATAGTAAGGGAGAGTTGTCTCTTTGCAGCATTTATGCATATGTTTCATCTTCATTCTGTTGACATCATGGCATAGAATGCATCTTCTCAGGGGGAGCTTGTTCATCATGAAAATCCAGTCAAAATTCTGCCAGTCGACCTCACTCCTTTGACAGGTCGACCCCACACTTCTTTCTGTCTAAAAATTACGTTTGTCTGAGCTTAGTGCATAACCTCAGGGGGGAGTGTTCTTCATATATTCTTGCCTACCAGTTATGCAACACTCTCTTCTTAAACCAAGCCACTGCATGATATTGCTTAATCCTTGTGTGGTTCAATTTGGACTCAAGGTACCTTGAACTTCTTGGAGGATTCCCTATCTATTATTGAGGTTGTTTATCAGAGTAAATCTTCAAGAAGAATTTTCTCTTATGGAGTCTTGTGATTGCCTTGAACATGAATGATTTTGGTTTAACATTAATGATTTCTTGAGTCTTGAAGTTTGATGGTCTTGAACATGTTTGTGATCGGGTTTAATAGACTTAAACTAGTTTCTCATGTTTTGACTTGTTATGACATCTTGAATCTGAAAAAATTTTGAGTACAAAGGCATCCTTGATCGAGAAACTTCAGCTAAGTATTGTTTTTAAACATTTGTTGAATCTGTTTATTTCAAAAAGTGGCTATACTTAAAGTAACCTCAAGGCAGAGCAATGGCACTGTTGCTGAGAAATATATCTCCTCATCAAAGAAAAGGAGGTTCGATATGTCATGAGGTGACTATGCTATCTCTGTTCTAAGTGAAGTAAAATCATGAGCTACACTGAGTAACTGGGGATGCTTGCGTCTGGTAAACGTGCACACTCACGTCAAAAGGTGGTTGCTACACTTGACTGCTCGTAAAATGATGACAATCATCTTTCAAATGATTTCAAAAAGAAAAATCTGAATGTGTAGCACTCATGAATCAAATCTAAGTCATCCAAGTGTTTAGCCTCAATACTTATTGTGGTCATTCTCAAGGGAACCAATGAAACTGAATGAGTAAGATAAGAGAAGGTTAATCTGGTTTTGACATGAATTTTTGGTTCACTACTATTAAACTTGCATGCAAATGTTTTCATGTGATTCTACTGAGTAGGCCAAAACTCATTAGCATTAAACCAATCTGAATGTAAGAGCTGGTACATTTGGGTTCTATAACTGAAAATTCTGAAAAATCCATAACTCTGATTTATGAACTTGGTTTCAGATTAAAGAACCTACATTCTCTCTTGAGAAGTCATATCTTGATGCTCCTTCTTGTTTGTCTTCATCTGTCATATCTACATAAATCATTCAGGCTGCCATGATTACATCACCGTGGTATAATCCAACAAGTGGTATCATCTTGATGCTCCTTTCAAGTCGTATCCAAAATCATTGGTGTCTTCTGTCAAGTGATATCACATTGCTTTCTCATTCTTTGGCATGTGGCATAAGTCCTAGCATCATTAGCATCATGCTTTCATGCAATAGGGTGGCATGCACGTCTTACTTCATACAATTGTAGCTTGCATTTATCATTTCCATGCACTGCATAGAAAATCCAAAAAATCTGAAAACTAGAAAACCACTAAAAATCTTGCAAAATTTGAAATCAAAAATTGCTCCTTGGCTGCTCTATCCATCTCCTATTTGAGAAATTGAATCATGCTGTTGTGGCTCCACCTCTCCCACATACATTATCTTTTCCAAGCCACGGAACACCATCATGTTCGATACATCCATATCATTCATTGGTATCAGTCCCATAACTGGCTTTCCACAATTGATTGTTCTCTTTGGTTATTTTGCCAATCATAATAAGTGTACAACCATTGGCATGTATTTCTACATCATCTTCTGCAATGTTGCCTACAATGATATGTTTCTCCACATTATGGTTGCTTATAATGATGTCACATAGGAGATGCCAGAGCTTTTTGTAAGTCATTTTGTGTGCGTCATTAATGCGAGTCTCTCTGTCTCTTTTCTGGATCTTTTGATGTTCTCAAAGGGGGAGAAGTGTATGTGAGTCATTAATCAAAGAATGTGGTAAGTTTATGTGCATCATTAATCCAAGAATCCACTCTGTGTGTCAAAGGGGGTGAGAACCATGTGAGTCTTTGTCAAAAGGGGATAGGGAGAGAATCATCATCTTCTTCTTCTTAAGAATGTTTATGACTCATAATTGCCATGTGAATTACTACTGCATGTGAACTTATAATGACTCATAGTTCAGAATGACTCATAGTTGCCATCATCAAAAAGGGGGAGAATGTTGAACATGTGTGCAACATGATTAATTTTATGGTTTTGATGATGTCTGCCTCTGTAATCATTAATGAACTATACCTACAATTGATAGGGTTAATATTCATTCATTTCAGGTCATTATACTTCCAGCGCAAAAGATCAAGGATGACACACAAATCTAGGCAACTGGATACACAGATATCAAGGTCATTATACTTCCAGCGTAAAAGAACAAGGATGACACACAAATCTAGGCAACTGGATACACAGATATCAAGACATATGACAATATTGGAGACACAAAAATCTAGCATGTTTCAAGCATAGAAATCAAGTTGAATAGCATCACACATAAGGTCATTGCGTATTCCTTATATGACCAATGCATATATTGCCTTATGGATGGTTCAAGGTCGGTGCAACTTCTGGATAGCATGCTACAAGATAATCCAAGAAATGGAGTGGTGTTGGCAAAGGTGAAAGCTCATTGATCGTGCCCAAGCAAAGATGCAAATCTCTTTTACA
This sequence comes from Amorphophallus konjac, assembly GCA_022559845.1. Taxonomy (NCBI): domain Eukaryota; kingdom Viridiplantae; phylum Streptophyta; class Magnoliopsida; order Alismatales; family Araceae; genus Amorphophallus; species Amorphophallus konjac. The sequence goes on from CM040126.1 coordinate 274,222,948, forward strand.
AGCAAAAGTCGGCATTTCACATTCGGATCGTCACACATCCAAGGTCAATGCACAAAGAAGTATAGCCAAGAGAATCCAAGGCCAGAGACTCAGTTGATACCTTTTAAACTATCAAGGGAGATGCCACGGACATGAATGGGCTGCTAAAGAAGTCAAGCGGCGGAGCTGAAGCGGCTAACAGACTGACCCGGGCTGGACCGGGGGCTGCCCAGCTGGCGGTCGACCGCCAGCACAGGGGCGGTCGACCGCCCCAGCCAGGGAATGTCAGTCTGTATGTCTTTCAGCTGGCGGTCGACCGACAGCCAGTGGCGGTCGACCGGAAATCCCAGGGACCGCCCGTTTGCAGGTTTCACAGTAGCGGTCGACCGCCAGAAGCTGCAGGTCGACCGCCAGCCCCGAGCCAACCAATGTTGACTTTATTTTCCACTTCGAAAAGGGCCATTCAACATGGATTTGTTTAATCCAAAAGTCACCTAATCACCCATGATTTGTGGATCTGGTCTGGGGCTTGTCTATAGACCATTCAAAGTCTATAAAACCAACACAAGAGGGTTAGAAACCCTAGTTGATCATTTAGAGCAAAGAGAGATCAACAGAGGCTAGAGAGGAGATTGGAAGAAGAGGTACTGTAGCCGTGAACAGTACTTCGTGCAGAAGTTCTACATCCAATCCAAGGGATTCAAGCCTACATCTAAAGCCTTCAATCTCCAAGGAAGAAGAGAAGTAAGCAAGCTCACAAAGGTGATCAAATCTTCATTCAAACCTCTTCGTCAACTCAAGGGAAGATCAAAGCTACATCCAACAATCTCTCCATCAACTCAAGGTGATTCAAGCTCATATCTCAATCCATCAACCTCCAAGGAAGAGTAGAAGCAAGCAAGGCTAATAAGGGAGATCAAAGGAGGCTGCAAGGGTGTGTTCAAGGGAGAGGAGTTCGAGTACTGTAGCTGTGAACAGTACTCCGGGAAGAAGTTCTTCATCAAATCCTCAAGAGATTCAAGCTCCAGCAAACCTCAGACAAGATCCTTTCTCTTAAGCATATTCGATATCTTGTTGAGTGTTTTTCGTAAGTTGTTCTTATTCCATTTCTTTCAAACACTTGAACTTGAGAATCGTCCCTACCGGTGGTTAGTAGGAAGGCAATCGGAGGCTGTCCGATTTACGGTGTTGACGTCCCTACCGATGGTTAGTAAGAAGGCAATCGGGAGTTCTCCGATTTGTGGTGTAGCCGTCCCTGCCGGCTTTTGTGTCTCTGTTCTGTGGTTTGGGGCGTGTCCCCGGTCAAGCTGTGAGTCAGCAAGGAAGCCTCACCGGGTTTTGGTGAGGGGTGGACGTAGGTTGCGGGGTTGCAACTGAACCACCTTAAAAATCCCTGTGTTGTGGGTTGTTTATCGTGTGTGATTGATCTATATCTTCTAACCCCATTCGTAGGTTCGTGTGCTTCCATACTTGGTTAGATTGTTCACACACATATGCACTTTGAGTGATCAACATAGCACATACACACACGCACGGTTGTTGCAAGCTATTGCATGCTCTAGTGTTATGCTTTATGATCCCTGCACTACAAGGCTTATTTCTTTCAAGTTCATAAATGTGCTTAAAGAAGTGTGGACGTTTCATAGCTTGTAATCCAAGTCTTTTCATTTGAGCCACTCTACCTAATTCCACTGTGCATTGTGCCTAAGTGATTCATTCACTTTATAAGAGTGGTTTAAGTTTCTGTTAGCTAAGAGTTTTAAATAGGCCAAAGCTTTTTATAGGATTTATTCAACCGCCCCTTCTAGATCCGTTTACACCTCGCGGGACCCAACAAGCTCCTTACTTCAGACACAGTCGTAGGCCGACTCCAATTCTTGACAGCTTCTACCTTAGAAGGATCCACAGTAATACCTTCTTTTGAAATAATGTGGCCTAGGAATGAGACTTCCTCGAGCCAGAATTCACACTTATTGAGTTTGGCATAAAGCTTGTGTTCTCTAAGTGTTTGCAAAGCTATTTTCAAATGTTCTTCATGTTCTTCTTTTGTCTTGGAGTATATCAGGATATCATCGATGAAGACGACAATGAATTGATCCAGGTATGGCTGGAAGACACTATTCATAAGTTGCATAAATGCTGCTGGGGCATTAGTTAACCCAAACGGCATTACCACGAATTCATAGTGGCCATAACGACTTCGAAAAGTCGATTTATAAATATCTTCATGTTTGATTCTAAGCTGATGATAACCTGATCTGAGGTCAATCTTAGAAAAATATTCTGCTCCCGAAAGCTGATCGAAGAGCTCATCAATACGCGGCAATGGATACTTGTTTTTAATTGTCAGCTGATTCAGTCGCCGGTAATCGATGCATAGCCTGAGAGAACCATCCTTCTTCTTGACAAATAAAACCGGCGCACCCCAAGGGGATGTGCTAGGTCTGATGAAACCCTTGTCTAGTAGTTCCTACAACTGCCTTTTTAGTTCCTTGAGTTCTGTGGGGGACATCCTGTAAGGGGCTATAGAAACAGGTGCTGCTCCTGGAATGAGTTCGATGGTAAAGTTTACTTCCCTCTCAGGCGGTAAACTAGGTAGTTCAGATGGGAACACATCTGGGAACTCATTTGCAATAGGAATGTTTGCTAGGATAATTTCCTTAGATTCGGTGATAATGACTGAAGCAAGAAAAGCTTCACATCCTTGCGAGATAAGCTTGCAAGCGTGAAAAGAAGATATAATGGTAGGATGTTTCTTGTATTTGATGCCAAGAAAAGAAAATCTTGGAAGACCGGGCTTTCGAAAAGATATAATCCTATTTCGGCAGATGATATGAGCATGATGGTCTACAAGCCAATCCACCCCTAAGATGGCATCATAACCTTTCATGTCAAGGCACACGAGGTTTGCGGGGAGATTGTGACCTTCTACTATCACTCGCTATTAGGATAATACTCGGTGAGCTTGGTTCTAGATCCTAAAGGTGTAGTAATAGCAAGGTCTGAAGGTAAGGGGACTGATGCAATTGACAACGTTTTTACAAAGGTAGTGAAAATAAAAGAATGAGAGGCACCAGTATCAAATAGCACAAATACAGGACGAGAACAAATTTGAAGAGTACCTTCCATAAGCCCATCATCCCTGGGCGCTTCCTCTTCGTCTAGAACGGCATTGAGGCGAGCCTGCCTCCTACGTCCTCCATTAGCTGATTGATCTTTCATAATGGGGCAATCTGGCACACGATGCTCCCTACTTCCACAATGCAAACAAGCCCCGAGGCGCTTCCAGCATTCTTCAGCCGAGTGGCCGAATTTCTCTCAAAAAGTGCATGCCGAGGCAACTTGCTCCTTCTCTTCCTTAACCTTTTTATTATTCTTCTGGGAACTTCCACCGTTCCCGCTCTTTGATCTTTTCTTGCTGTCACAGCTTTTGTATGGCTCCGTGATGCTAAACTTCTCCTTCTTATAATGCCGATTAGATCGTCGGCTAGATTCTTCTCCTTTTCCTTTCAACTTTTCGACCTTCTCTAAGGTCCTCTCGCATAGATATGCCCTCTGAACCATCTCCGCATAAGTGCGGATATTCTGTGTCCCAAGTTGCTGAATGAAACCGGGCCGTAACCCGTCCATAAATCGATTTGCTTTTAATAATTCCGTGCTAATAAGGTGTGGTGCATATGGTGCTAGTCTTGAAAACTGCAGCTCATATTCCGCCACCGACATCATCCCTTGACGAAGGGAGGCAAACTCCATGGCCTTCCTTTCCTTTACATGCTCGGAAAAATACTTGGTACGGAATAAAGTAAGAAAACTGTCCCATGTATGAGGTGCATCGGTCGGAGGTGCCGGAACCGACTTCCACCATGTACGGGCATCTTTATTTAGTTGAAATGTTGCTAGACGCACCTTCTCGTGATCAGTGCATTGAATAACGTTAAATATCCTATTCATCTCATCGATCCAATTTTCTGCCTCATCGGGATTTGAAGATCCATAGAATCACGGAGGATTTAGACTCCGGAAGTTGCGATGTAGGTCACCAGCCCTTGCCCCTGCACCACCTTGTGCTATAGTTTGCAATGCCTGAGTGAGGCCGACAACTGTTTGTTGCATACCGTCCCAATCTACGCGATGAGCCATTTGTAAAATAGGGTACCTGAGAGAGAAAAATAACAACTTGTTATTTCTCATGAGAATTAACCTTAAAGCTAATTAATTATCTTATCCCGGGCTCTACCCAATCCTCACATGGGTATGGAATTTCTTCCTTAGTTCATAGGTGGGGGTCCTTAAACCTTGGACTTATCCTTTGACATGATTCATTTCCCTAAGTCCTGGGACTTAGGCTCTGATACCAACTTAACTGTCACGCCCCGAGCCTTTATTACAGCGGAAGACTCGCTCGGGGAGCGCGAACAGCCGGCATGGTAAGCCTCTTGCAAGCAAGAACGACCAGAGCGCGAGACAATCACACACATAAATGCAATTGCACAGAATTTAATCAAACTCCAACTTTATTTCATAAATGTTCAAAGTATTCCTTTACAATAATCACCTTTCATTCTATTAGACTCAAGAAATAAGAAAATTACATTGACTCAATCTAAACATTATAGACTTCCTAAGTCTTCGCTTGTAGCTTTACAAGACTTTCACTCACTTCCGGACCCGCCACTAGTATAGCCCAAATCCGAATCTGAACTACTTCCATCTCCTAAAAAATGTTGAAAAATAGGTAATGAGCACACTTGCCCAGTAGGTATCTTCGCTTCAACATGAAGGCACTATTAAAATAATTAACATTTTAGCTCTAAAGAAATAAGATAAAATCATGCAATGCGATGATCACGCGATTAAACCAAAGTAACAGGACAATCATATAAGATGAAATGAGAACAAGAATGAACTAGCAAGAATAGAACAAGAGCATGATATTGGCCTTTCACGAACAAGAATATATCGAGAATGTACTAGCAAGCCACATAATCAACACTTTAGCATCTTATGCTTATGAGCAAGTGCTTCGTGAATTTCTGTGGAATATCAAGCAAGAAAGTCATGTACAAGAATGTCATGTCGTGTCGTGTATCTTCACTTATTTATAAAAATAGTACTCCCAGCGCAATGCGACGCCAGTAGTATCATACCCCAGGGTTTATAAAATAGTATGTTTCCGGTAATCAGTCGAGGGGACTAGTATAGAGCCCTTAAACATAATCAGTGCTCGATCGCATCTTCAGGTATAAATTAAGCTACTTCCACGCATGTAACAGTAAAGTATGGCCAAGAATATATCAATTCCAAATAATGAAAATCAATGAATGAACGCTTCAACTTGAATATATGAGATCAAGAATGATTTAGACTATGCTATGCTTATGGAAATAAATCGGCAGCATAACAGTACATTCTTTATTTTTTTTCATTCATCATATTAAGTTCCTTGATCAATATGATAAGTTCTAGATTATCATTAGTCCATCTAGAACCTTAGAAAATCAACCCTTTGGTTAAACCTTGGGTTAACATATACAAGCTATGTGACGGTCATCTACTGGGCCGTTACATCCTGTGACGCTCCAGTAGTGGGCCGTTACAGTGATCCGAGTCCAGAAAGATAAAATAGACCCAGAGAAATGTGACGGTCATGCAATGGGCCGTTACGTGAGCCTGACGGTCCAATGTAAGGCCGTTACATTACTAGAATCAGAAAATATGATAGTGCATTCTAGTTAATGGGTTTTAATGGTACAACCAACTCGGCGTCCTAGTGGGAATCCCAGGCGCGCGGAGAATTACGGAGGCCTTGAAACAAGATTTCCTAATCCATTGGAAGGAATATCCAATAGAGAGGTCCTCATGTTCAAGAATATGTTCCTATAGTGAAAAATGTGAACTAATGGTCAACATACCGGAGTATGTGCCATGTACTTATAGAAATGACTCTATTGATAGAGGAAGAATATATATATAGATATATATCGATGTGAAATCATGATAAAAACTCCATCAATACATCATTCAAAATCATGTTTCTAATTACAAAACTATAGAGTTTGGGCTCATGAAATTAACATAACTTAAAGTAACAATAAGATGCCAAAACATGCAATACCTATCATGAATGAGTAATTAACCTTCACGTCACATAATCAGGTAAAAACTTAATTAACTAAGCTTAATAGTAAGTAACATTGATAAGTCTTATTCTGTCTTAAGTTGACAGTACACAGGAACCTGACGGTCTAGCCAAGGCGCGTCACAGGGAGTGTGACGGTTTATCGAGCAACCGTTACAGAATGTAACGCTCCTGCATAGATGCGTCAAAGTCAACAGAGAAATCAATAGGCAATCAGGGACTGTGACGGTCCATCGTATGGCCGTTACTTGAGTGTGACGGTCCTACTATGGTGCGTTACAGTATCTGCTGACAGAAAATGATATGAAACCTAAGAGATCACATCACATCATGTCTAAATCAAATACCATGTCTATTCTAGGCATGATAACGAAGTATAGGCTATCTATATGCATGGGTTCCAGTGAATAAACAAGATAACTTCTTTTATTTCAATTTAAGGCTAAGAGATGTATGACATGCATGGAACTATAAAAACATGAAATTGATGATCTATGATGCATGAAATTCAGTCAAATTAGAGGCTTTTAGTCCTATCAAGATATTTTTGCCGTTCATGAGATGGCCTACCTCTTGTATAGGCTTTAAACTTCCAATTATGGTCTGAACACCGAGCCCTAGTTCATTTCTTCCTGTGACTTTTCAGCAACTTCCTTGGGCTCTAACTCCACGACCTCTTGACCTAAAGATGTGAAATTTGGAGAGGAGTTAGTCTAAAGTATTGCAAACAAATACTTCTAAAGAACTTACCCGAGATTACGACTCCTTACCTTGATTCCACGCGAGCAAAAGTAAGGGTCGCGCAGATCAGAACTAGGTCCTATTTATAGGGTTTTGGCTAGGGTTTGAAGATTAGATCGATTCTAGAGTCTTTAATTTGTTAAAACCTGATCTCTAAGAGTCCTTAGTAATGTTATAACTCTTCCCACGTTGATCCCTAGTAGATAAGATCATCAAGTTTCCATCTTTTTATAAGTTCTTCCTCTTACGGAATCTGTAGAGTGTAACGGTCGAACGCAGGCGCGTTAGGTGAATGTGACGGTCTCGCGATAGACCGTTACAATCAACGTATATAGAGTTTCAAAAAAATAAAACTCTTTTATTCATTTATCCATATAATTATCTTAGATAATTAGTCTCTATCCTTAAAATCCGTAAATAAGCTAAATAACCTTCTAGAACATGGGCCAAACTTAATGGTTTTGGGCCTTAAACCTTTTAGATGATGTGCAAATAGGCTTAGTTAATTATTTAACCTAATTGGGCCTTATAATGACTTATTAGTCTCAGAATCCATTTATTAATATATTTAGGCCTTTATAAATTCTAGAAAATTATTTATATAAAATTCTGGGGCACTACATTGCAGCAGTGATTGCTGCCCATTCTAGGGTGTGAAGCCCTCATCTTGGTGTGACTCCAAGATCTCCAACCTCTGTTGGATGCGACTTCCGGCCGCCGCCTTTCGTTCGCGCCGCCATCGCGGTGCCACCGCCATCGCCGAGCTCTGTCCAAATCAAGATAGAACCACCATCCCGTAATTTTATATTTTTCTCTTGTTGTCTGATCGAGCCCAAACTTTGAGGGCTTGTTCTCCATGTCTTCCCTAGTCTCCAGTTTAAATTTCGTGCCATTTGGCTTTCGTTTAGTATTTTTCCCATATTTGTGTTCTTCCTCTCAGTAATCTGCTAGTTTGCAGATCTGCGAGACAGTGTTCCATTTTCGTATTTTTTCCACCCCCTTATAAATTTTCAGGAAATCCATAAAAATTCTCATATGTTCCTAACATCCACCTCTTCCACCAGTAATTTTCGCAGCACCCATAAAATTCCCCTAACCACCGGTCAAAAATCTTCAGGCAAATCGCTTTCTGTCCTGATAGTCTGTAACCAGATCCACAGGAAAACCCGTAGATTGCAGAGATTCTCATTTCTAATCCCTTCTCTGGATCAACGGGAAAAAAATATATGTTGTAGACCTGTGAGTCCTCTTTCCAACGGCACCAACCACGCCTCGATCGGCCTCCGAATTTGAGCACAATAATTCTTGTTGCCGAGGCGCGCAATTCTGTTCCTTGTGTAGATCAGAAAAATCAATCCGTGGATAATTCGTGCAAAAATACCAAAAGTCAACTTCTGGAACCGCCACTTCAGGAAGTTGTTCAGGGACATCCTGCCCTCATCCCAGCCAAGCGGCACCTTCAGAAGATCTCAGGAAGACGACGTTCCTTTGGAGACCACGGCTTGCTGTCCAGCGAGTCAGAACCGAATCGGCGCAGCACCGAGTTGGCGCAGTACCGAGTCGGACCAGCAAGACGAGTTCATTCCGAACACCCCTCCGGCCTGCTGCCCGTCAACCCAAGATCGGTCCTCTCGGGCCCACTTGTATCCCTTTACCTCCCGGCGTGGAGTGGGTAATATAATTCACTACTGTAATTAAATTTTAACCGTTGTTACCGGGAGTTACCGTACTTGGCCGGGGTCGCCTTCCCCACGCCCGGAGCGTGGAGGTATTGTGTTCTCCCTCTTACTCAGCATTTGCTTTACTCGTATCCATTCGTGTATGCCGCTACGAGTGATAGGATACTAGCTCGTATATACTTTTATCACCACTGCAAGAGAGAGTGAGTGACCCGTCCCGTGACTCGATCCGAGTACACGCGGAAAGCCGATACCGTAGACTAACTGTCGGTTCCTCAACCGCGCACGATCCCCCGTTTCCCTCGCTTAGAGACGAGTTGCGAGCTAGAGTCCTAGGTCGTGTGTCCGTCCCGCATCAATTTCACCCCCACATGGTCTTGAGGATGAAGGAAGAAGTCGATAAATTACATAAGGCCAGGTTCATTAGAGTTGTCTTGTATCCTCAGTGGGTGCCAAATATAGTCCCTGTCATCAAGAAGGATGGAAAAGTGTGAACTTACATTGATTTCAGGGATCTTAACAAAGCAAGTCCCAAAGATGATTTCCTACTGCCTCATATAGACGTTTTGGTGGACAACACCGTCGAGTACGAAGCATTGTAATTCATGGATGGTTATTCAGGCTACAACCAAATCCGTCTCGCTCCGGAAGATCAAGAGAAAACCTCCTTCACCACGCCCTGGGATAAGTATTACTATGTGGTCATGCCGTTTGGTTTGAAGAATGCAGGTGCCACTTATCGAAGGGCAATGATGACTATATATCATGACATGATGCATGTTTTCATGGAAGCTTACATGGATGATATCTTGGTGAAGTCAAGGACTAAAGAAGAACACCCCGCCATTCTAGCTAAGGTGCTTCAGAGAGTTAGGGAGTACCAGTTAAAAATGACTCCAAAGAAATGTATTTTTTGAGTCTCTTCAGGGAAGTTGCTAGGTTTCATAGTTAGTAAAAGGGGGATTCAGACCGATCCTACCAAAGCAAAGGCCGCCATGGACATGCCTCCGCCTAAGAATATCACGAAACTTCGAGGACTGATTGGACGATTGCAATTCATCAGAAGATTCATATCCCAACATTCTCAGAGGTGCCGCCCGTTTTACGAATTGCTAAAGGCGAGGGTCAAGTTTGAATGGAATGAAGGCTGTCAGAAGGCCTACGAAGATTTAAAAGTATATTTGTCTATTCCTCCGGTTTTGCAACCTCCTGTCCCTGGGAAACCCCTTATCCTATACATTTCTATCATTGAGGACTCCCTAGGAGCTGTCTTGGCACAAGTTGATGACGAAGGCAAAGAGCGGGCAGCTTATTACCTCTCCAGGTTATTTAAACCAATAGAGGCCAAATACACCGCCATGGAGAAAACTTGTGCCGCCTTAGTTTGGGTAGCTCAGAAGCTGAAACACTATTTTCTAGCTCACCCAGTTAGGTTGATCTCTAGAATGGACCCAATCCGCTATCTCTTGGAAAAGCATGTCCTTTCTAGTATGTTAGCTCGCTAGCAGAACTTCCTCTCTCAATTTGATATCACATTCGTCATTCAGAAGGCTATCAAAGGATATGCTATCGCTGAACACCTCGCTCATCTTCCTATTCCCTGCACAGACCCTATTCAGGATGATTTCCCTGATGAGCATCTCTTTGTTCTTACTCATCATCCATTTTGGTCTCTGCACTTTGATGGTGCACTCAATTCCCAAGGCCGAGGATAGGCGCTGTTCTCCTTACTCCGGAAGAGTTACAATTCCCTTTGCTTATCAGCTTCATTTTCCTACTACCAATAACATCGCTGAGTATGAAGCTCTCCTGGCCGTACTGAAGCACGCCTATCTCTTGGGCGCGCGCTACTTGAACATCATAGGAGACTCTCAACTCGTTCTGCGGCAAGTTCTGTCCACTTACCGCACTTGTGACCTAAAGCTCAAGCCATATCAGGATTTGGTCACTCTCTTGGCTAGGCAGTTCCATAAACTGATCTACATCCATACTCCTCGATCTTAGAATATCCTTGCTGATGCATTAGCATCTCTTGCCTCCTCCCTGTCTTTCCCTCTCAGTCGAAGCACTGAAACTATCATCGTCCAGAGATTGGACCTCCCCTCTCTTCAGGATCCTTGGTTCGCCAACCTTAGGAAGACTGTAGAGGCTAAGGCTGAGAAGGAAGATTTGAAGGAAGTATCTTTAACTGAGTTAGAAGAGATTCTAGAAGAGGAAGAATTGCCATGGTATCATGAAATCGAGCTATATTTCAGAGATGGATCATTCCTAGAAGGGGCAAGTGCCGTGCAGCGTAAAGCTATTAGAAGAGCCGCCTCGAAGTACACTATCATTGCTGGAGAATTGTACAGACGCGCTCTTAATGGAATACTCATGAGATGTCTCGATGATGATAAAGCTTGGAAGGTGGCCGAAGTGGCCCATTCAAGTGAGTGTGGAGGTCATGTCAATGGTCAGGCTCTAGCGAAGAAAATCCTTAGGCAGGGTTATTATTGGCCCACTCTAGAGGAAGATTGCTCCCTCTATGTCCGGAGGTGTCTTAAATGCCAACTCCACGCTGATAAAATCCATGCTTCTGCTTCATCCCTTCATCCTCTCTCTGCTCCTTGGCCATTCTCTATGTGGGCTTTCGACATTGTTGGCCCGCTAGGTGATCCCAATTCTCAGACTAAGCAAAAATCTTTCATCCTTACCGCCACTGAATACTTCACCAAGTGGGCCGAAGCGGAAGCGTACACGGAGATCAAAGCTACCACGGTGTGCCACTTCATCTTGAAGAATATCATCTCGCAGTTCGGAGTGCCAAGCAGCATCGTCACCGACAATGGACCCCAGTTCATCTCGCAAGAGCTCCAGGACCTATGTAAGAAATTCAATATTACATTGCATCATTCATCGCCATATTATCCTCAAGGTAATGGTCAAGCTGAAGCTACCAATAAAACCCTTCTTAAAATCATAAAGAAAACATCTGAATCTCACAAATTCTCTGATTGGCCTGAACGTTTACTGGAAGCTCTATGGGCTTACCGTATCTCCGTCCGTACTCCTACGGGGCAAACCCCCTATGCTCTTACTTACGTGATGGAGACAGTGCTCCCATATGAGATCTTGATCCCTTCCCTAAGGATGCAACTCGATAAGGAACTTAATCTCGATGAACGTCGAGAGGCGTTGCTCGTCCAGTTGGAACTCTTGGATGAGAAGAGGATGAATGCGGCTGATCACGTGTCTGTTTATCAAAAAAGAGTTTCGCGTTATTTTCAAAAGAATGTAATTGAGCGTAAATTTCAAGTAGGTGATGTGGTTTTGAAATGCAAATTCATCAGGTCCGGAGGTCCTAGGTCCAAATTGTAACCTAACTGGGAAGGGTTGTTTGTCGTAAGAGAGGCTTATCCAGGGAACGCATATCGCTTAGTCAGCGCGGAAGGTGAGGAGCTGTCTCACGCCTAGAATGGGTTGTACCTTAAACATTTTTTCCCATAGAGTCAGGCTAATGAAGGCTCGGTAGCAAGCTGCCTCTTTCCTCGATCATAAAGGAGGATTCCGAGGTTGGCAATTCACACACTTCACGACATCCCTGGCCAGGTTTCCCAATTTTTGAAAACACCGTTTCTCCTTGGCCATGCTTGGGGGAAGTCAAAGTCCATGTCCGTTTCTCTCTTCGGCTAAATCTAGAGGCAAGAGGCGAATAAGGGGGCGATGATTAATCTAGACACCCTGATGAGAGAAGTTCTCAAATAGGGGCAGTCCGTTATGACCTGATTTCATGGTAAAAAAAGTAACAGACCAGAGAAAAAGAGAAAAGAAGGAACAAAATTATGGTAAATAAGAAAAGTCCATCTCAAAAAAAATATGAGCTCGAAAGTTCAAGCTCCAATAAGAAAAAATGTGTAAAACTAGGCATGGCAAGAGTGGTAGTATAGTTCTCCGCGGGACGTTATGAGCCCGGTCGTACGCGTGCCTAGAGTGGATGAAAATTCGATGATGGACATAAAGCCCCGGCGCAACAGACTGAATCTCTGAAAGGGTTGTCATGAGAACGACTCAAACCCTAAAAACTTCTATATCTGGCCTAGGCTTACCTCTCGAATTCTCTTTTTCTTTTTAGGACTAGACTGTACCCCAGGTATGGCCTCGGTAGAAGCACCATTATGCAGAGGGGCCCTGGTCAAGGTTTGTCACTTCAAAAGCACGCCAACCTCCGAGATTCCTAGTGAAACGGGTAGGGATCTCATTGCCGGGACGAAGTTGGCTTTCAAAATATAAAAAATCAGATATTTCATAAACTCAGAAAAATCAGATATTTCAAAAAAAAAATCTAAAAAAATCAGATATTTCAAAAATCCAAAAAAATTAGATATTTCAGAAACTCAGAAAAATCAGATATTTCAAAATTCTAAAAAATACCATCATCTTTGCATAAGCATGCATTGTATTTTGCATTTTTCTCGTTACATTTTCGCCTATTTAATAAGGCTCCACCCCTTGACCAAATATCAAGAATTAGTCGTTCTCTAACTTGCTGAAGGCAAGGGGTTAAGTCTAAAAATAGATCTAACTTGTTTCTTGTTTTAAGTGTATGCAGACACAGGTTCCATTACTCAGGATTCAAAGCTCGTAGTTTCTCTATCTTTCATTCCTTGCGGTCTAATGGGGGACCGCTTAATTCACCCTAACGGTCATCCAAGGGACCGTTTGCCTCACCCGAGAACCAAAACTCAGTTTTTTCTGTCTCCCCTTTCTAAGCGGTCTATCTCTAGACCGTTTGCGCCTTCCTGGCGGTCCAGTAGGAGACCGCATGACCCACCCGAGAGTTAGAAAACTCAGTTCTCCTGAGTCCTTTTCCTTGCGGTTTATCGCTAGACCGTTAGGGTCCTCTAGCGGTCCTATGCCGGACCGTTTGGCAAATAGAGCACTCTGTCCTTTTATCTATCAAGCAAAATTGAGAGTCCATTGTACATCTTTTAAACTCAAAACTCTTATTCATTCAAAGTCATGATACATCATTCTTTTAATGGAAAAATAAAATTTAAAGCTCAAATTACATTCAATTTCCTATCCGCATAGGCCCGGATCTTGCGTAATTCCTTCACATAAGCACGGTATTCCTCGTCACTCTCCTTCACTTCAGCTTGCAAGGTACGGACTTGGCTAATCTCCCACATGGTCAGAGTGCTCCGAACTGCCCGTTCATCCTCCTCGGTCCCAATCTTCCTAGCTTGAAGGGGAGGGTAGTGTGATAGTGCTTGAATTGTAGTGCGGGGTAGCCCGATTTGCAAGTAGCACCGGTGCGGGTTGTACATCGCCAAGGTAGTGTTCCCCACTAGCTATAGGTCTAGGCCCAGTTGTGACAACCCAAGGTCCGGATATCGGGTAAACCCGATAACACTTGGATCCTGCGAGGCCTCCCAAGAGCGGTAAAGCTCCGAAGGGATAAAAGGAGTGTGTGTGGTACATTGAAGTCCCAGATATAGCAGTAAGTAATTAATATTTCAATGATCATGTTTGCTAAAGTAGCAGAAATAAAATTACTTTTTCAATTAACAATTTAAATTAACAGAGTCCAGTCCAAAGTAAAGACAAGTATAGTCCAACAGGAAAGAGAACGTACACTGAAGTCGGGGGAAGCCCGACGCAGGTAATGCTGGCAACGTTGGCAACTACGAACTGACGCACCACGTCACGAACCACGAGGAAGAAGAATGACCACACCTGAAAAGTAGGGGTGAGCCTCATGTCATTGGCTCAGTAGGGGTCAGGCGGATCCCCATTGGAAATAACGCAGTAACATGCTAAACAACGCTAAACAGTAAAGCAGGAAGAACAGAAGTAACAGCAGTACTAACTATAATAGTAAAGTTGTAAAAAGCATGAGAAAAGACAACTAAAAGAAAGAGTGAAGCCGTACTAACCAGAATCACGGCTGTCGATCGAACCTCGGCCCTCTAAGCTACTCCAAACAGCAAGAGAAAGGTGAACCCCGATCTCACAAAGTCGGGCGTTACCGATCCATCGACAAAGCACTAGCTCCAAAGCTGGAACCTACCAAAACAGGTAAAAGCCTACTAAAGACCTACACAGTCAAAGCATGAACATACACAACTAGATCGTCGTGTACGCTACACAAGACTGGACCTCGAGTAAAGCCACGCACCGGCTACTCAGAAACTAATGACGAAAACACGCGTCACGAGAGTTATGTGTCAAGTGACAGAAGTACCTCCTCACTAGAAAAATAGCCAGATGCATCCACTGACGTCTTACACTGCGCCTCAAGTATCTCCCACACACCGGGAACGGCGGTAACTGAAATACTCACAGAACCAGGTACAAGGAACAACAGTACCAAGTACAAGGAGCAACGGAACTACAGTAACGAGGAGCAACAGCACCTCAGCAACGAGTGACTAGTCAGGGTCACGTACGTCGGCGCTCGTCCAAACGCCCTTGACCACGTGTGCACAACACAAGCTCAATGCCTTGAGCCAGGCCTCTAGCTAGTTTTCTCCCCCAGCAGGACGCTACCGCAAGGCAAAGGAGTCCACGGAAACTAGCATACAAACCGTATATCAGAAACTTGCCCCGCCACCACTCCCAGGTGGGCCGACACACAGGAACGTGTCATCAGGCTATGACTAGTGGAGGCTCACCAGACACACAGAGACTCCAAAACATCAGTGCTGAAGTACGGATAGGCTAAGCACACACTGTTACACGTACTGCGAAGTACAAACATAAGAAACAAGGTAGCATACCAGACTGCCACCAGACTCATGACAGACAACTAGACCTGCTGACACAACGATCCTTAAGTCACAAGACTCGGGGTCAAGATCGCCGCACAAAGCGGTAACACGCCGCCAATCAGCCTAATCCCTAAGCCAATCACGGTAAAATACTGATAAAGGAAACGGCACAGACAGCCGGATCCACACATCTGCATAACATGAACCACGGAGAACTGAGGGATCACAAAGACTCTCAAAACACATGGACATACAAACCGAGGTAAAATAGTACCTCAAGGCGCCCAAAACCGTATCTCAGTCCATACAGGATAGACGAGACACTCACGAGGTTACGCGTCAACCACTAGATCACATCGGGTTGACCAGAAACCAATCATGACTCTGAAACATCACGGAGCACTACTCGATATAATAGCACTCCCGGCCACCCTACAATATGGTCACAGCCCTCATAAGACGTCCAAGACATCCACGGGATTGCGGGCAAACCACAAGGTCAAGCCAAGACAATTGGAGGCCAAACATAAAGAAAACAAAACAATGGGACTAAACGGTCACATGCCTGACCGCCAGGAAGACCAAGCGGTCAGCCCAAGGGCCGCTAGCCAACCAACTACGAAAACACAGGGGCATGCTGTCTATCGTAGGGCCGCCAGAAGACCTAAGCGGTCATGGACGTGACCGCTTGACCCAGTCAACCCCCAAACCAACATAAACTAGTCAAACATCTAGGCGGTCTCTAACAGGACCGTCAGGAGCACCATGCGGTCAAGGCTAGGACCGCTAGCCCAAACCGGCTTAAAATCATCGAACCAACACAAACAGAGCCTACCGGTCATCCACTGAACCGCTAGAACTAGCCTTGTCGTCTATCGTGTGACCGCTTGGCCAAACCGACATTCCAGACACTGCTAAGCGGTCTAACAATGGACCGCAAGCCAGCCCAAACGGTCTATCGAATGACCGCTTAGACCCAACCAACATTAAAACTGACATAGACCCAAACGGTCACCTACTAGACTGCTGGAAGCACCTAAACGGTCTCTAGTACGACCGCTTAGGCGTCACGGTGGGAAAAATAGGGGAATGGCCGAATCCGGCCGTTCCACGCCCCGTTCGCTCTAAAACGAAGGGGGGGAAACCCTAATGACCATATAAGCCTTCCACAGACCGGAAGGGATCAAAACGACACCAAAATGACAAGAAACGGGCGATTCTACCGAATCGACCCAAAATGAGTCACAGGGATAGTCGGGCTCATACCGACTCCGATTCTCGACCAATTGCGATGAAACTAGCGGGAACGGATTCCCAACATGCCAGGGGTTCGAATGAAGCTAACTAAGCTAAAAACCGTCGCCTGCAAAGGTGAACTCGTCGCACACCCCCCCCCCCAAACATGCTTTTGCCCAAAACGAGGTAAAACCCACTCGTTCTCGCATGGATTAGCCTGAAATCACGGGGAAACGCAGAACAAGAGTAGGGCGTCCATCTCCCTACTTCCACCGAAGTTCTAGTGCGTCGAAACGAGTAAACCACGTTGAAAACCATCTCACGAACCCGTCACGTCAGCTTTGAATCCACCGAGGGATCGCGTCAATGCCACGCTCCATCCGTCACACCAGCACGCTCCAGACCAACTCCACGGCGTCTCCACAGCATCCCCGGGGCCTCCTCCGTCTGCAGCCGGAGCAGAGGGGAAAAGAGGAGAGAGAACGGGAGGGAGAGAGTGTACGACGGTGAGGAGAGAGGAAGGAGAGAAAAGAAGAAATAGAAAAGGAAATTTTGCAATTTCCAAAAAAATCTGATTTTCAGCCCGAAAATGCACTAATTCAGAAAAATACGAAAAAATAGTCTAAATGATCCTCGAAAGGAGCACAACGTAACTGTAGCGTCCTCGAGTCGATGAACTCAACAATAAACTCACCACAGGGTTTCGTAACTTGTACGGAAGAAAACCCCACGCGGATCGTAAAACACAACTCAGGACCCACAAAAACGATCTGAAACTCTCCGATAAGGATCCGAAAGACCCAAGATATTACACCAGTCGCCAGGGCAATCTGAGGATAGTGCCTTGGAGAATTCGAGGTCGCATCACGAACTTGTCCATTGGCAAAGTGTTGAGGAAGAGGTGCCAATCATCCCGTGTTTTCTTATCCGCGGTCCGGCACTCAACCTGTGAAGAGAACCCGAAGGCACCTCCTATAAAGAAGAGTGGTTGGCTCCCAAATATACGGCTAGTTGAAGACAAGTCTCCCTTGGGAAGAAATTTGAGTCTAATTTCCATCCAACACTCAAGGATGATCATTGACCCGAAGAGGGGACCCCCTAGTGAAACTGAACTAAGGCCTTCATAGAGGTAAGAAAGGATGGCTTGGGAGATAGATAAACCCCGCCACAAACCACTAATAATGCTGAGATTTTGGATATCTAATAGGTGGTCGGTGGTTGTGAAGAAGAAAACCCCACACAAACAAATGGAGACGACTTTCGCTATGCCTTCGTATTTTTCATACTTATTTTTGCAATGAGAGGTAATCCATTATGCTAAGGGTATTAAATGAATATGGTGAGGGCTAATCATGGTTCTCACATCTTTTGGATTGGGTAAGAAGTCTCCCAAGATAAGTGATGGGTCTATGGGCTCAACCGTGTGACACACCAATTCTTCATCCCCCACCTTAGTCTTAGGAAGGGCTAGGTAGGTCTCTACCTCTTCTATAAGGATGGTGGCTTCAAAAGTTGGGAATATGAAAGTGTGTGTTTGAGGGTGCCACAATTCCACTAGGGCTGAAATGCTAGGCCAATCATAGAAAAATTTCTGCAAATTCTTGGCTAAAACCAAGAAAGGTTGAAGGTGCCATGTCCTAAGGATTGAAGTAACTTCTAAAGGAAGGTCCTTTATCATGAGAGCCACCCACTTTAAGGAAGAATAACACTGTCACGCCCCATACTCTATACCGTCGAGGTATTATCCGCTTTCGCCTATCGGCCTCATGATTTTGTCCCTCCCATAGTGTAGCACTTTGCCCTGCATGGTATTGTCCGCCCCATTGAGCACGCTTAACTTCGAAGTTCTTTTCAAGAACTGAGCCGATACTTCAAAAGACGCCTCGATGATATAGAGTACAACTTAGCTATATTTGAGGGTGTTACAAACACCTTGGGCCAAGAAGGAGCTAAGGAGAAAAGAAAAGAGAGGAAAAGAAGAAGAAGAAAGGTCATATGAGGAGAAAATTCAGAAATTTTTGGAAATAACTTGAACTTACCTCTCTTGAAGAGCTTGTACTTAGGTGCTTGGGGATGGAGGTCAGCCGCCGCAGCTCCCCATGCTCCTTTCTAGCCGCCTTTGGCCCGGTATAAGCCATCTCTCCCATGGTGCTAGTTTCAAAGCTCCTCTTCATTATGGTTTTGGGTATTTTTGGGGAGTTTTTCAAGGTTTAAATGCAGATATTTCTGAAAGCTACGAATTTTGGGTGTATTCCGAGTTATAGGGCTTTAGTTTTAGTGCCAACACATTAGGATTGAGGCTAGTTTGCTTCAGATTAAGTTAGGATAAGTCTTAGCACTGATTAGGTGGTTCTAGCCCCGAGTTCGAACTCTCACGGAGAGTCCCGCTCAGACTTCACTCAACTTTCTCCCTAGCGGTCTATCGAGCGACCGCTAGGAGCCTCCAAACGGTCGTCAGACGACCGTTTCCTCTGTTTCTTCACCACCTTCACCTAATGGTCTTGCGCTAGACCGTTTGACTGTCCTGGCGGTCTTCCAGAAGATCATTTTCCCCTGATTTTTGGTTTTTGCCAAACTTTCCTCATTTTAATCCTCAGTTCTCGCTTTCTCTCTCTCTTTTTCTCCTTGTCAGTCCTAGAGGTCATTGTTAGTGAGTCAGCATTCACGTTCGCATTACATTTGAAAAAGACAAAAAAACATCATATATTTCATTAACATAAAGTCATGTACATGTGTGCATAAAGAAAAGAAAAGTACAACTCACGCCCTGACGGTTCCCTCTCCTGGACTGCCGCTGTCCCCAGTCCCCTCACGCCTCTTCGCCGGCGGTGCCATGGAGGTGCTCCCCTCCTCTCGGTGACGTTGTCGTTGCTCCTCCTCCTCGTTCCTCCGATGGCCGGAGGAACCTGTAAGGTAATCCCGGTGCACGTTACGCGCACCACTCTGTGACACTCTATGGGAGGATCGTCCGCCCACTAGCCGAAGTGCCCTCTCCAGCACTTGGATCTCGGCTCTCAGCTCTGCCGCTACTTCTGCCCCGACTCTGAGTCTCTCTACCTCCACGCAAAGAGGAGCCACCTCAGCCGCCTCTGCCCGCAATCTCTCTATCTCCGCTCGAAGAGGAGCCACCTCAGTCGCCTCTCCTCGGAGTCGCTCCGTCTCGGCTCTGGCTGGCTCCGCCTCGCCAAGTGCTGCAGTCAGCTCCCTCGTCTGCGTCAGCATTTATCATGGTTAGCCATATTGCACTTTCATATAGCATTTAAAAGAGAAGTCGGTCAATTGCTTACCCGCTCCGTAAGGGCGGCCTCAGCCTCCTCGGCCCGAGCAACTGCCCGAGCGAAATCAGCATCCCGCTCTGCTCGACCCGCTGGCTGGGAAGATGAGGACGGAGCGTCGGGTCCCTATCGTCCAGCTCCCTCGGCTCGCTGCATTTTAGAAGTCAGTTAGTCAGTCACATGCATAAACATTTGCATTTAAGTCTAAGGATTAGAATTTACCAGAAGATCTAGAGAGCGCTGGAGGTCATCCCTCTGCTGCACAGTGGAGTGGAGGAGTCCCTGGAGCTCTGCTATCCGACCCTGGGGGTCTAGCTGCATGTAAGAAGTTAGATGGTCAGTGCATCATTATAGGTGTCATAGCATTAAATATAATTAAGAAGTTTAAGTTTAAGAAGTCATACCGGTCGTCGAGTGCCGCGGAACACCTGGTCACCGTATCTGCTGGCATAGGCCTTCAGGTATGCCTCATCGCTGCTGGCTCGGGCTCTCACCACCCTACCTCTCCTGGTCCAGTCTCGAACCTGGTCCATCGCACGGGTCACCCAGTCAGTATCCCCGCCCAAACCCTTCGAAGGCCGTCCAACCCGCTCGTCGTCGCGTGCCGGGAACTCCACGTCTGGCTGGTGTACGCCTCGCGTCCTCATGACCAAGCGGTGGTGCAATGGCTCGATGATGTTCATGCAGTGCAGCCAGATGTCTCATCCTACATATGCCGAGGCCGTCTCAACCCAGGGCTGTCCCTCGTGCCCCTCGTCCCAGTACGGTGTCCATCGCACCTAAAAGGTCATGCATTTGAGTCAGTCAGCATTTCATAAAAGCATTAAAGAGCATTTAGAAGGTTTAGAGTTTAGAAGTTTACCGATGCATATGGGAACGCATCCATGTCCTCCTGGATCGCTCGCGACAAGCGTCGCAGCGACCCGGTGTCTCGAACTACCATCCACTGCCTCGCGATGGGTAACTGGTCCGGCTGTACCTCCTTTCCCCGTCCTAGACCGGGGAGGTACAGGTAGCTGCATTGGTCAAATGTTAGCATAATCATAATCATAAGCATAAGCATAATCATAAGCATTTAGAGTCAAGCATTGTTACCTGAAGAAAGGGTGAGAAACCGCCCAGCATCGTCTTCCGATCGGTGGTGCTCAGCGACCCGAACAGGAACGCCAGTACTGCGGCGCCCCATGCGTACTCCCCTACTCCGTCCAGGTCCTGCAGTAGTGGGAGGAGTCTACAGCTCACTCCGTCCGCCCTCGTCACCGGTGCTCCGTGCTAAGTAGACTGCACGGACTTGCAGCCAAGAAATTCTTGTCTTTCTTTTCCCCTACACACATGTAGAACAATCCAACATCAGTCATGCATATAGGTTAATTCATACATTGCGTTGCGTTTTAAACAAAAATCACAAAAAATGCTCTGATCCCCTAGCGGTCACCCCTTTGACCGTCTGGACTCCTAGCGGTCACTGAAACGACCGCTAGGCACCCAGCGATCGGGCATGGTTTGCCTTGGTCCCCCAAGATTGGAAAATGGCCATAGAGGCCTACAAACATCTTTAATGGGTCCCCAGACCCATTCCCAGTCCATTCTACACACATGCATGCATCTAAATCAAATAAAAATGGGGTTTATAAGAATTTCGGCCTACCTCGGATGACCGCCGCCCGATCGCCGCCGTCGTAGTTTCCTCGGCCACAGGCTCTTCTTCCACGTCCCCAGGGGCATTTTCAGCACCTTCCTCCGTCGTAGGAACCTCTCTTTCCTCCCCTTGGGCCGCCGGAGCCTCGTTCTCCACCGGTGGGTCCGCCGCTATCGGGGGCGGCGTCCCTTCTTCTTCTATCTGCCGTTGGAGGCATTTCACGGCCCTCTTCTTCACCATGGTGGGGATGGGGTGTGAGATGCACAATGGTCGTCGGTGGGGTGGATCGCCGGAGTTGGCGGAGCGATGGTTTCGATTGGGAATGGAATGGGGCGTGTGGGTTGATTGAAATGGCCTGATTCAGTTTTTGAATTCGCTTAGATCCATGCGGTCTATCGCTATAACGTTTGGGCACTCCTAGTGGTCTTCATCTAGACCGTTTTCTATCTGCTTACCCTCCATGAAGAATGTGAACCGCCCTTGCTCAAGCGGTCTTTTTCTAGACCGTCAGGAATTCTTTACGATCCTTGCCTAGACCGTTCAAAGCTATATGTTGGTTGGATGAAACGAAATATCTACTTAATGTTTGATGCTATTTTGGTATGGTTCATATCTTATTGATGCATCATGCTTATTATTGTGCCCCCTGTGCCTTGATGGTGTTATATAGTTTTGATGATAGCAATCACTAATGAATCATGTAAGATTAGAACTAGTAAATGTTCTGCATGCTTCATCGTTCTTCATACTTCAGCATATATACTTCATGCATGAAGAGGAAAGGGGGTGTGCGTTAACACAAGTATGGGCATTGCATTGACGCAGCTATACGGTGCATTGTCTGTTCTCTACATCAGGTCTATTCTAGTTCGTGCATAGCTTGCATTGGTGCATTAATTATAGTTGCACGCCACATAGTCAGTGCATTGACCATCTCTTGCATATCACTGATCGATGCGTGTTTGCATGTATTAGCCATAGTCAGTACACTCGTTTGTTTCATGCGTACACTAAGTCTACACACGGTTGGTCTGATGACTGAGCAAGTCTATACATCCATTAGTTGTTGACTGAGTAAGTCTATACATCCGTTAACTCAGCTCGTGGCTTAGTCAGTCCATCTGTGTTCATTGTGCATGTGTGCATCTTTCTCATCAAAGTCTGTACATTCTTTGGTGGCTAGTCTGTACAGCCTCCGTTGTTTCACTCGACCAAGGCAGTACAGCCAGTGTTCTTCATGCATATGCAAAGTCAGTGCATCACGTTGCCTTATGCATACACAAGTACACAAAGTCTGTACAACCTGTGATGATACTAGCAATTAAGTTCGTGCATTAATTCATAAGTTTGTACAACCGTTGCTGGCACGAGCATTTAAGTTCATGAATCATCACACCAGCATGTCTGTACATCATTGTCGCATGCACACTAAGTCCATACACTCCTTGATGGCATGCTTGAGCATTCATCTTCAATGTGCATACTTTCCTATATGCATATCGCATTACAAGCCAGCAAGTCTGTACATCGTCTTGTACATTGCACACAAAGTCTATACATTCTCTGGTGACATGTCCGTGCATTCACCTTCATTATTCATACTTTCTAATATGCATACTGCATTATGTGCATCAAGTATGTACAAGCTTAGATCAAATCTCAAACCAACTCTGTGCTCTAACCTTTACAGGATATCTACTTGAAGAAATTAAGAAGGGCACGTGATCCAAGAATGAAGGATGTGCCAGGATCGTGACACGTGTAACGCAGTGAACTGAAATGCTGCCACGTGGTCAAGGTGCTCTGGGCGGGAATTGTGGAGGACACACGCCCACCTCTCTGATGCTATAAATAGAAGACTTCTCCATCTGGAGAAATTGATCGTGCAAGAAGATCTGTGTGTGCTATTGAGAACAGAAGAAAAAGAGAGAGTGCAGCAAAGAAGAAAAGAAACGATCCAGAGAGAAGAGAAAAAGATAGTTGAGTGAGAGGAGTCTAAGAGACTTTCTCTGAATGATTGTTCATCAGTTTCTTGGTTCAGATACCAGAACTGAGGTTGCTCATTGTGAGATACATTCCATTTGAGATTTCTTGTTTTTCGTTTGTTTCTGTTTAGTTTTCTGAAACCTTGTTTTCAAGCTGTTAGTCAGCAGAGCTAAGCTATATTACTCAGCGGGCAGAGGAGGATTCCTCTGGACGGGTTAAGTTGTAGTCCCCAGCGGTTGGCGAAGCTGTAATGCCCAGCGGTCAAGCTGTTAGTCAGCGGTTGTAGGCAAGCTGTAAGGCTCAGCAGTTGAAGCTGTGAATCAGCGGTTTAAGCCACATTTCAGGTTGGAGTGTGGGGTGGACGTAGATCTCGGGTTTGAGATCGAACCACCTTAAAAACTTCCTGTCTCCTGTGTGATTGCCGTGTGAATTGTTGTGCATCATGATCATTTCCATTATACGCTGTAGATGCATGCTTAGGTCCGTTTAAGTTCAGATCTACTATAGTTGGATTCCTGTGACTGCTCTCTCTTACATTTCTGCCGTCCAGCAGCAGTTTGTTTTATTTCCGCACTAGAAACTGTTGCAGTAGATTTTATTGGGTGACTGATCTATTCACCCCCCTCTAGATCGTTCATAGACCCCCATCACTTATTCTATGGATATAATTATTGATGGCTAACCTTCTCATTATCGAATATTGAGTGCCATCATATCACATCACAGCTCGCCAGGCAGGTAAGTCAGGTAAGTATCCCGATTTCTTAATCCCTTAGTGCATTACTATATGGTATCTATGATATATTAATCCCAAGAACCGACTGGTCATTCATGTGTTCTGGGATCTGATGTTCCCCTCTAACAAAAACGATGATGATTTAGGTGCACATGTTTAATCGTTGGATAGGCTGTTAGGTTGGAAGAGTTAGGGGACGATGGTTCTATCTTGCACGATGTGGTTGCGGATAGTGTCTTGACCCTGATTTGTCCGGTCTAGCAATACTATTCTCAAGTATCTTCCTATTTTTATCTTTCTTTGCATTCGTTTTGATGATTTCTTTATTTCAGCCCAGCATACATCATGCGCATCTTTGAGCATTCATGAACTCTCATCTATCTCAAGTGTCTCAGTAATGGTGGATAACTATGTATCAATGGTGTTGAGTAAGGAGAGTCATCCCACTCTGAGTTGGATGATTTTCTTTGGTCTATTTTGCTCGGTTGGTTAGCTGAGATTCCTGTATGGAGTTTAGTTGCTCGTCTCTTTACTTTTCCGTTCGTTACTCCGACCGTCTATTAGCTGTGTGTTCCAGTGAGGAGGTTGGTCGTGACTTTAGTTTCTTTAGTTGTTAGTTCCTCCAGACTTGTGTCATTCAGTTTGGCCATTCCTTGTGATTGGTTTAAAGTTTTTCGGAAGATTCCTATCGCTCGTTGGTTGAGGATGTGTGTCGATTTACCTTAACGCCCGCTTTTCAGTTCACTCTACTCCATTTCCGCTTCATCTCCATGTTCCATTTCGCTTTCGCTTCACCTCCACTCGTTCCCCTGCAAAGATGACGTTAAGGAGGGGCATCTGTTGACACCCGTTTTATGACCAATGAGTTGGGTCATTTCCTTATTCATTTTTATGATGTCCCGAGTTATTCGCTGCTTATTGGGCCATTATTAGTCATTTTTGGTGACTTATTTTATGGGTCATTCTCCCTGGTTGGGCCTAGCTCTGTTGATTTCTCGTCATTGCATCTTATTGGGCCTGGATATGGGTTTATAAGGATTTTATTGTGGATTACTTGAAGATTTATCGGTCTTTATCCCTTTTGCCACGTCTACTAGCCTAGCGGTCTATCGTAGGACCGTTAGGTAGGAGTTGGCGGTCTTTTGGTAGACCGCTAGGAGGCAAAGAGTCCTGTTGGGTCTCTTTGATCTTATCTTCTTGTTAACAACTGGGCCTAGCGGTCTATCGCTTGACCATTTTCATATCCCTTGCAGTCTATCGCAAGACCGCTAGTGCAGACAGAGAGTCCTGCTCTGCTGTTCTTCCTCTGCTTTGCCGTGGACGAACTAGAGTTCTTGGTTTGATGATTTCTCTCCAGATAGAGGCTCTCAGAACCTTATGTTTGTTTCTATGGACTCTTGGGAGTATTATCTTCAAGGATTATCTGGTTTTAGGTCTACTTTCGAGTCATTATCCCTCCAACTCGAATCTAGGGTTTGAGGGTCTATAATTAGGACCCTTGACTTCATGGCTTGAGGAGGAGATTTTTGGAGCTTGCCACGAAGTGCTGCGGCGTTCTGGAGCGAGTACCAACCAGGGAGAAGCTACTTCCACGTTCATAAGGCTTCTAGTTAAGGGAGTATCAAGTTCCTTTTGTTTAATCTTGAGTCTTTTTCTCTTAATTTTGGTCTTTCCTTTGCATCTTCATAGCATATTCCCTCTTCTTCTTTCCACGTTCTCTGCACTCATATCACATTTCAAAATATCCTCCTATCTTTTCCACGCCCCACAGGGGTTAAAAAAAATCACCACCCCCAGGTATTCACCCTTCCTTTTATGCACTTTAGCTTAATTGCATTATAGATACTACATTAGTCCCAAGGGCTTATTGGGTCATTTTTCTTTGTGTCTACACTCTTCTACAGGTTTACAGGACTTATTGCACAAGGTCCAACTCTTCTGGCCGGCCAGGAGGGGTGGAGATTCAAGTTCCAGACTTCATTATTCTGGGTGCCCTTGCGGTCTCTTCAACGACCGTTTGAAGATCTCTAGCAGTCTATCGCAAGACCGTTTTCTATCTTCTGGCGGTCGTCGGCTAGACCGTTTGCCTCTACTGCACCTGAGTTTTCTCTCTCCCGTGGCGGGTGGTCTCACTCGGCTCTTTCCAAGGTATTTATTACAGTTTTGATGTTTTATTTACTTTGGTGGCGATCACATCATTCAATATTTTGGGCATTGTTCATCATCATCTTGCTTGTTCTTTTACTTTAGTTGCTCCACACCCTCGGTGTGTGTTTATTTCATCTATTTTACTCCACGCCCACGGCGTGTGTTTTTACTTCCCCTTTTACATTCCTTGCACTATTTGAGATGATATGCCCACATGCTTGAAGTTCATGTTGATTGCTTGAATTAGTGCACCACTTGCTCACACACATCACACATCACATCTTTCACACATTCACACTATGTCATCACATAAATATCAACAGTAAGCTACCTTCATTTTCAAGGGGAGCGGTGCAAGCCTCTAAGGAACCCGTAGGTTACCTTATCATTTTTAAGGGGAGCGGTGCTCGCCTCTAGGGAACATGTGGGTTACCTTATTATTTTCGAGGGGAGCAGTGCTCGCCTCTAGGGATCCCGTAGGTTACCTTCTCATTTTTAAGGGGAGTGGTGCTCGCCTCTAGAAAGCTCGTAACCTACCTTCATTTCCGAGGGGAGCAGTGCTCGCCTCTAGGGAACCCGTAGGTTACCTTCTCATTTTCAAGGGGAGCAGTGCTCACCTCTAGGAAACCTGTGGGTTACCTTATTATTTTCGAGGGGAGCAGTGCTCGCCTCTAGGGAACTCATAGGTTACCTTCTCATTTTCAAGGGGAGCAGTACTCGCCTCTAGGGAACCCGTAGGCTACCTGATCGTTTTCAAGAGGAGCAGTACTCGCCTCTAGGGAACCCATAGGCTACCTGATCATTTTTAAGGGGAGCAGTGCTCGCCTCTAGGGAACCCGTAGGTTTATCTTCTCATTTTCAAGGGGAGTAGTGCTTGCCTCTAGGGGAACCCGTAGGCTACCTGATCGTTTTCAAGGGGAGCAGTACTCGCCTCTACGGAACCCGTAGGCTACCTGATCGTTTTCAAGGGGAGCAGTGCTCGCCTCTAGGGAACCCGTAGGTTACGTTCTCATTTTCAAGGGGTGTGGTGCTCGCCTCTAGGGAACCCGTAGGTTACCTTAGTTGAATATGGTGGGTGACGCTTCATTGAAAAAACTTTCTAAGATTTATAGAATTCCATGTCCTGGGTACCTCTTGCCCCCCAGCGTTGCCAGCATGTATGCTCCTTTGCCGAGTGCTTTAGTTACCCTGTATGGGCCTTCCCAATTTGGTGCGAGCTTTCCAGCGACTCCCCTAGGGTCTGCTACGCTTGCTTGCCATAGTACCAAATCTCGGGGGGGAGAAGTGTCGTTCCTTGACTTGGGCGTTGTAGTATTGGGCCAGCTTTTGCTGATATGCTACGAGCTTTACTTGAGCGCGTGCTCTATTTTCTTCGAGTAGATCCAAGTTTTCTCATATTGCTTGGTTGTTTCTGGTCTCGTCGAAGTGTCCCACTCGCAGTGAGGGGTTGGACATCTTCACTGGAACCACTGCCTCTGCTCCGTATGCGAGGTGTAAGGGAGTTTCACCCGTGGCGGCTCTGGCGGTGGTCCGGTGGGCCCATAGAATGCTTGGGATTGAGTCTATCCACGAGTCGCCTGCTTGATCCAGCCGGGTTTTGATGCCGTGAAGGAGTGTCATGTTGGCGTTTTCCACCAACCCATTATCCTGGGGATGTCCTACTGAAGTATAGTGGTTCCAAATCCCTAGTTCCGAGCATTTCTCCTGGAAGGCAGTGCTTGCGAATTGTCTGCCATTGTTGGTCATGAGAACTCTCTGGATCCCAAATCGACAGATGATGCTTCGTAGCACAAACTTCCAGGTTGCTTCGCTTGTAATTTTCCCTAATGGTTTTACCTCGACCCATTTGGTGAAATAGTCGATGGCGACTATGAGGAATTTCTTCCTCCCTTGGGCTTCGGGGAAGGGGCCCAATATGTCTACCCCCCACCGAGCAAATGGGCGCGGCTCCATCAGAATATGCAGTTGCGTAGTCGGCTAGTGGTGCAAGTTGGAGAACTTTTGACATTGAAGGCACCTGCGAGCATACTCGAGGCAATCTTGCTGTAGAGTAGGCCACCAACACCCCTGCCGAATCAGCGTCCGTGCGAGTGCTCGCCCCCCCCCCCCCCCCAACGTGGGTTCCGCAGAGTCCTTCGTGGGCCTCCCGGACGGCATGCTTGGCTTCCGTGGGGAACAAGCACTTTAGCAGTGGAGCTGAGAGGGATCGGCGGTGCAGTCGACCATTAACCACTGTGAAGTGGGCCGCTCGTGCTCGCGTGCGGCGGGCTTCGGCGCGGTCGCCTGGGAGTTGTTATCGGAGGAGAAAATCCAAGAGGGGATCCATCCAAGAAGGCTCATAGTCGATGGCATTTACCTGGGATGTTGGTTCTTTTATGCTCGGCGTTGCTAGTTCCTCTACCAAGATTGATGTGAGCTGGAAACCGTGGTGGCGGACGCTAAGCGAGACAGGGCGTCTGCTCAGACGTTTTCTTCCCTAGGGATGTGGACCACTTCGAAGTGGGAGAATTCCTTTGCTGCGGCCTTGGCCTTCTCCAGATACTTGATCATGGATGCTTCGCGTGTCACGCCCCGAGCGCGGAAGGAACCCGGAGACGCGTGACGAGTTTATATCGATCATGTCAATCAGAGCGTTAGTGTATTCAACACAAAGACAGAGCGCGCAAGAGTCAAGATAACATAATCCTTTATTTCATCAAAACCTTCAAAGTACTTCTAGTACAATCCTCTTAGTGCTAAGACTCAATAAAACGAAAAAGTACAATAATTGACTCAAGAATGTAGAAAAGTCAAGACTAGACAACGCTTGGATAGTTGGAGTAACTCTAATCTCATCACTCTTGACTTTCCCCATCCGAAAGAGTTTCATCCTCGGACTTACCTGAAAAATAAGAGAAAAATTCTATGTGAGCGAACGCTCAGTAGGGATTATATCTCAAGAGCTAGCTTGCTTTAAGTAAATTACAAGTTAGATGAATGCAATTTAACTATGCATGTTCGCGTAAAACGACAATAGAGAATGTATAACAAGAGAATAGAGAATGTATATCAAGTGATAGTGAGTGAACTAGCAAGTCTTTCAAGAACTCATGTTAAGATAGCAAGATAATCAAGCACGTATATCTATCATGTCAAGTGATCATGTCATGTCAAGAATTGGCTATCATGTTTCAAGCAAGTACAATAAATACCCTTTCCGGGTCACGCAAGTCATGTCAAGTCAAGTCAAGTCAAGTACGAGATTTGTGGAATGTCTATCAAGCTAGTCATGCACTTCAGTACAATGTCATACCGTGATCATTACAACTCCCATGGGCACTACTACTTTCGGATGCTCCTCCCAGGACCAGATCGGGCACTTATATGCGCAGGCATTGATCATGTATTTCGACATCCACTATAGTTATAGCCAATATAGAATTCCAAAGGGATTCAAGCTTGTAGGAACTTTAAGGTAGATCATAGAGATTAGAATTTTAAGGATGGAACATGATACGTAAAGATGGTAATAACGGTGTAACCATGATTAACGATAAAACTAGGTGGAAACGGCTCCCTAGATAGGTGCCATGATATTAAGAATAAGCGCTCATATAGAAATGGTCGCTCGTTCTTGTACATGATAAGGTAGATAGAATTAGTGTCCACAAGTATGGCACATCATTCTTAAGCAGTATTAATGGCATGGTTTCTCATTCCATTAAAGAGTATTCTCATGACATCAAAATAGCATATCATGAGGGCCGGTATACCATATTTCTTTAGAGTGACATGGAAATCAAGTAGTGTCATGGGTTTTGATGGTACAACTTGCTCGGCTACCTTGAGGAAATCCAAGACTAGCGAAGTCTTACGGAGGTCTCTATGATAAAGTCACCAGTCCAAAGGAACGGAATGTCCCATGGAGGGTTCATCTATCACCGAGAAATAGTGGGTAATCGATAAAACATCATGAAATGTGGGGCTATATTCACGGAATGGAATATAGTGCCAGTGTACACAACCCATGGTCAAGGGTTATAGAAAACCACGAAAATCAGGAAATTAGGAGATCAATAAATTGACGCCTGAGATTAAGTCTTCATTTTCTGAATTGGCGCCCTTGTCAAGGTCGTCAGTTCAATAAATGACGACTGTTCACTCAGTCGTTACATCCGGATTATGTAAATATTAATATCTGTAAACACTTTCAAATTTTGATTATTATAAAAATGACGCCTTTCATGAAGGCTTCAATTCTGTAAACAGCGCCCTAGTCAGGGGCGTCATATATCAAATTAAAGGGCAGGGTATATGTCGTCATTTCAATATCCAGGAATATTATAACCATTTCTATAATTCACAGTTTATCACTAAATTGGCACCCATGTATAGGGGCGTTCATTCAAATGACGACCTAATCTGGGTCGCTAATTCTTTGTCATATGATTTGCACCGGGCAGATACAATCACAGACACATGATTTTTAGAGTATGTCTGATCAAGATTCTAAAGACCTGAACAGATAGAGAAAAATAGCAGGAATTTATGGACATGATCGTACATTAGTTTACATGTAAGGGTTCATAGTTATTAAATTTTGAACATGGTATAATTATTAATTATCTAAGAATTTGACGACTGTTTGCACGGTCGTTGAATCAAATAGCGCCCTTGCTTGGGTCGCTATTTCCATTTATGCAGTAAACGGAGAAAACACAATCCAGAAACGAAATCTGTAACTCTTACAGACCTATATGCATGTTTTTAACCTAGGAATTACAGGGTTTTGCTAAGTCTTGAGAAAACCTACCTTTTGATGCTTTGGATGGCCTTTGGTTGATAGAACGATGAAGAAGATGAGAATAATAACCACAGCCGATACTCTGTTTCAAACAAAGGAACTTGATAACAATGGTAACGGATGAAGCAGCAGGAGGAAGAGGAAGAAGAAGAATTCCTACGTTCTTCACGTTCTCCACGGCAGGACGAAGAGGAAGATGATGGGAACCCCTCCTCGTATCAACAACAGGATGGAGAGGAAGGCTCCCTGATGCTTGGACGGTCGACAGCAGCAGTAGGTTTGATGAAGAAAAGAGCCAACATGTTGGCTCGATGGGAGGGGGTATTTATAGGGAAGGAATCCTAATGGGTTTTTTTAGGAGTTCGATTAGAACTAAAATTTCCTTGGTAGAATCCTTACTAAATTTAAATATACACGTATCAATCCCTTTCTTAATCAAAACTTACCCCGGATAACATCCATGTTTGAACCAAACACCAACGGTTCTATTTGTAAATGACGCCTAAGGTTGGGGTGTTATTTAATAATGACGCCTCTGTCACAGTCTTCAATTCTTTTATATGACGCCTGTCAAGAGGGCATCAATTCTTAAATTAGCGCCTGCGTGAACAGTCTTCAATTAAATGACGACTTTAACGGAGGCGTTATTTATCTTGGCCCTTTTTGTTATATGTTTTAAGTGTATATGAGTTGAACTTTTTATCATTGGTTTTAAATCTTTTATTCTATTTAAGATTTTATTCTTTTAATTTACCAGGGTTGCTACACCCTCCCCCACTTAAAAAGAATTTGGTCCCCAAATTCAATCGCACACATTTACGGAGAGTGTAGGACTCATACCTCTTTAGAATAAATCAGGGAATCGCTTCTTCATAGACTCCTCGGTCTCCCATGTGGCTTCGTGCTCTGAGCATTTACTCCATTGCACCTTTAGCATGGGAATTATCTTATTTCTTAGTATACGAACTTCACGATTGAGGATCTTCATAGGCTTTTGTTCATATGTGAGATCCTTTTGAATCACCAGGTCTCCATGATCGATGATATGTGACGGATCGTGCACATACTTCTTCAGCATGGATATATGGAATACATTATAGACATCGGATAATTGAGGAGGCAAAGCGATGCGATAAGCAACCTCGCCAACTCTTTCTAATACCTCAAAAGGTCCGATAAACCTTGGTGTAAGCTTGTCCTTAACACCAAATCTCCTTATTCCACGTCCAGGTGATACTTTGAGAAATACGTGATCTCCGACTTGAAATTCGAGATCTCTTCTTCTTGTATCAGCATAAGTCTTCTGTCTAGACTGAGCTACTTGAAGTTTCTCTCTAATCATCTGAATCTTTTCGGTGGTATCCCTTACCATGTCTGAGCCTAATAGTTATTTCTCGCAAACTTCATCCCAGCACAAGGGTGATCGGCAACTCCTTCCGTATAAGGCTTCGAAAGTAGCCATCTGTATAGTTGCCTGGTAGCTGTTGTTGTATACAAATTCAACCAAAGGCAAGTGATCATGCCAGTTTCCACCAAAATCAATGATGCAAGCTCTGAGCATATCTTCTACTACATGATTGGTTCTCTCGGTCTGACCATCCGTTTGAGGATGAAAAGTTGTACTAAAGTTAAGTCTCGTCCCCAGCAAATGTTGTAGACCCTTCCAAAAGTGAGAAGTAAAACGAGGGTCTCTGTCAGACACGATTGAGACAGGTACTCCATGTAACCTGACTATCTCCTTAATGTATAATGCAGCAAGGATGTCAATTGACCATCGGTTCTTGATTGGCAAGAAATGGGCCGACTTGGTCAGACGGTCTATGATGACCCATATTCCATCATGTCCTCCTCTAGATTTAGACAGACCCATAATGAAGTCCATACCGATATCCTCCCACTTCCACTTGGGAATATCAAGAGAATGTAGCTTACCGACAGGCTTTTGGTGTTCCGCCTTGACTTGTTGGCAAGTGAGACAGTGAGACATGAAGTCTGCTATTTCTCTTTTCATAGTGGGCCACCAAAAGGTCCTTTTTAAATCTTGGTACATTTTGGTAGATCCTGGATGAATCGTGTACCTTGATCTGTGAGCTTCATCTAAGATCTTCTTCTTTAGCTCTGGACAATCTGGGATGCAATTTCTATCTCTGAATAACAATCTTCCATCTGAAGCTAATTTGAAATCAGATTGCTCTTCCATCTTGCCCTTGATTTCCACTAATACCGGGTCATTATCTTGCAGTCCTTGTATCTCTGAGAGTAGATCTGGTTGTATGCTCATATGGGATAGTGTGACACACCTACTCTCCTTGTCCATGCTTATATTAAGTCTAGTGAACTGCTCTAGCAACTTCCACTCCTGAATCATACAATTGGCTAATATTACTCTTGGCTTGTGACTGAGGGCATCAGCTACAGGATTACCCTTTCCAGGATGATATTGTATTGTGAAGTCGAAGTCCTTGAGATATTCTAGCCAACGTCTTTGCCTCATATTCAATTCCTTCTGAGAGAAAAGATACTTGAGACTCTTGTGATCGAGTATACAGTGAACTGCACTCCGTATAAGTAATGTCTCCAGATCTTCAATGCAAACACTACCGCAGCCAATTCTAGATCATGTATTGGGTAGTTCTCTTCATGCTTCTTTAGCTGTCGAGATGAGTAGGCTATAACTTTCCCTTGTTGCATTAAAACATATCCGAGGCCAATGCCAGATGCATCGGTGTATACTTCGAATTTCACGCCTTCAATTGGTAAAGCTAAAATCGGGGCAGTAGTTAGGTGATCTTTGAGGGCTTTGAAGCTTCTTTCACATTCCTCACTCCATTCATAACGTATCTCCTTGCGTGTTAGTCTAGTGAGTGGTATGGCGATCTTTTAGAAATCCTTGATGAATCGCCGGTAATAGCCCGCAAGACCCAAGAAATTACGGATCTCGCTAGCATTGGTCGGTCTCTCCCAATTCTTTACAGCTTCAACCTTTGATGGATCTACGGACAAACCGTCTTTTGATATAACATGCCTCAAGAAAGATACTTCTTCTAGCCAGAACTCACATTTACTAAGCTTTGCATATAATCGATTTGTCATCAATATCTGTAATGCAATCCTCAAATGCTCCTCATACTCTTCCTTGGTCTTTGAATAGATCATTATATCATCAATGAAAACCACTATGAATTGATCTAGATGAGGCCTGAATATACTATTCATCAACTGCATAAACACTGCAAGGGCATTTGTTAGTCCAAAAGGTATAACAACAAATTCGTAGTGCCCATACCTGCTCCTGAACGCGGTCTTATGAATATCCTCATCCTTGATTCTCAGTTGGAGATATCCTGACCTGAGATCAATCTTCGAGAAATACTTGGATCCAGATATTTGATCAAATAACTCATCGATTCTCGGCAGTGGATACTTGTTCTTGATAGTGAGATGATTCAACTGTCGATAGTCGATGCATAACCTCATGGATCCATCTTTTTTCTTCACAAATAGTACATGTGCTCCCCATGGGGAAGTACTCGGCCTAATAAATCCTTTCTTAAGAAGCTCCATCAATTGTTCTTTTAACCCCTTGAGTTCGGCAGGGGACATCCTATAAGGTGCCCTAGAAACTGGGCCAACACCAGGGATCAAGTCGATGGTGAAGGCCACTTCTCTTTGTGGGGGTAATCCAGGCAAATCTTCTGGAAACACGTCCAGAAACTCTTGCACAACAGGGATGTCTTCTAGCTTAGTCTCCTTAGTTTCCTTAACGGTGACAAAAGCAAGGAAAGATATACATCCTTTCCTTATTAGCTTGCTAGCCCGGAGGGCTGAAATAAGAGGTGACTTGCTCCGACTCTTAGGGCTAGTATAGACCAGTTCTGGGAATTCCTTGAAAGTAACCTTGTTGTTACGGCAATCAACAGTTGCCTGGTACTTGGATAACCAATCAGCTCCTAATATGATATCATAGTCCTTCATATCTAGGCATATGAGGTCGATAGGGATGTTTCTTCCTTTAACCAAGACTTCACAATTTTGGTAATAGTGAGCAATATCGGCCTCGTTTCCAAGAGGAGTTGAGATAACTAATTTTATCCACTCTGGTTCCATAGGTAGCGGGTCAACAAACTTCTTGGAGACAAAAGAATGTGATGCACCAGTATCAAATAAGACATATGCAGATTTGGAACAAACTTGCGGTGTACCTTCTACTAGTCCACCTTCGTCTTGTTACGTCTCCTTAATATCTTGGAGGCGTGCATTCTTTGTTACCGGGCGTTTCCCATCACTGGCTTGATCATTGAGCAACGGGCAGTCGGGAATCCGATGATCACGACTCCCACAACGGAGACAAACTCCAAATTTTCTCCAACATTCTTCGGCCTTATGTCCGGCCTTGTCATAGTGTTTACACACCACTTTAGAAGGTGTGGTGGTAATGGAGAAAGGTTTGATCTTCTTGAACTTTTACTCTTGGGAGAGTGTTCCTCCATTATTTGGCCTCTTCTTATTGAAATTGGGTTTAAAGGAACCAGAACTAGTGACATGTTCCTTCTTATCTCTCCCATGAATCCTATCAGATAGTTCTGTGACATCTTCTAATAACTGGGCTCGTCGTACCATCTCCGAATAGACCTGTATGTCCATCGGCGCCAGCTGTGTGATATATTGGGGCCTGAGCCCATTAAGAAATCTCCTAGCTTTCATTTTCTCGGTACTAACTAGATGTTTAGCATACCGGGACAACCTAGAGAATTGTACCTCGTACTCAGCTACCGACAAGGATCGTTGCTTAAGAGCGGCGAACTCGACAGCTTTCTTCTCTTGAATTCGGTCTAAGAAATACTTAGTGTTGAAATGTTCCACAAATTCCTCCCAAGTAACTTGGCCTTGCTCTAAGGTGGCTTCTACTGACTCCCACTAGCATCGGGCGTCTCTCTCTAGTTAGAATGTGGCTAATAAGACCTTCTCTTGGTCCGTGCATTGCATAACTCGGAAGATACGTTCCGTATCTCGAATCCAGTGCTCGGCGTCATCCGGATCGGTGGATCCCATGAACTTAGGAGGGTTCATATTTTCAAAGCTTTGATGGAGATTTCCCGCTCCACGGTGCGCACCACCTTGTGCCACCTGTTGAAGTGCCTACGTCATGCCTTGAATAGTGCGTTGCATGTTATGCCACTGAGCACGTTCGGTAGCCATTTTCCTACAAAGATTTTAGATAACTAATTAATATGAGATTCGACCAAGAATTGCGTATCTAGATTATCTTAACCCATGGTTCTACCCAATCTCACCGGTTAAAGGTTTAAACATATCCTTGGACTTGGGTTTCCTATGAATTGAATATCCTAGGCTCTGATACCACAAAAACTGTCACGTCCCGAGCGCGGAAGGAACCCGGAGACGTGTGACGAGTTTATATCGATCATGTCAATCAGAGTGTTAGTGTATTCAACACAAAGACAGAGCGTGCAAGAGTAAAGATAACCTAATCCTTTATTTCATCAAAACCTTCAAAGTACTTCTAGTACAATCCTCTTAGTGCTAAGACTCAATAAAACGAAAAAGTACAATGATTGACTCAAGAATGTAGAAAAGTCAAGACTAGACAACGCTTGGATAGTTGGAGTAACTCTAATCTCATCACTCTTGACTTTCCCCATCCGAAAGAGTTTCGTCCTCGGACTTACCTGAAAAATAAGGGGAAAATACTATGTGAGCGAACGCTCAGTAGGGATTATATCTCAAGAGCTAGCTTGCTTTAAGTAAATTACAAGTTAGATGAATGCAATTTAGCTATGCATGTTCGCGTAAACCGACAATAGAGAATGTATAACAAGAGAATAGAGAATGTATATCAAGTGATAGTGAGTGAACTAGCAAGTCTTTCAAGAACTCGTGTTAAGATAGCAAGATAATCAAGCACGTATATCTATCATGTCAAGTGATCATGTCATGTCAAGAATTGGCTATCATGTTTCAAGCAAGTACAATAAATACCCTTTCCGGGTCACACAAGTCATGTCATGTCAAGTCAAGTCAAGTACGAGATTTGTGGAATGTCTATCAAGCTAGTCATGCACTTCGGTACAATGTCATACCGTGATCATTACAACTCCCATGGGCACTACTACTTTCGGGTGCTCCTCCCAGGACCAGATCGGGCACTTATATGCGCAGGCATTGATCATGTATTTCGACATCCACTATAGTTATAGCCAATATAGAATTCCAAAGGGATTCAAGCTTGTAGGAACTTTAAGGTAGATCATAGAGATTAGGATTTCAAGGATTAAACATGATACGTAAGGATGGTAATAACGGTGTAACCACGATTAACAATAAAACTAGGTGGAAATGGCTCCCTAGATAGGTGCCATGATATTAAGAATAAGCGTTCATATAGAAATGGTTGTTCGTTCTTGTACATAATAAGGTAGATAGAATTAGTGTCCACAAGTATGGCACATCATTCTTAAGCAGTATTAATGACATGGTTTCCCATTCCATTAAAGAGTATTCTCATGACATCAAAATAGCATATCATGAGGGCCGGTATACCATGTTTCTTTAGAGTGACATGGAAATCAAGTAGTGTCATGGGTTTTGATGGTACAACCTGCTCGGCTGCCTTGAGGGAATCTAAGGCTAGCGAAGTCTTACGGAGGTCTCTATGATAAAGTCACCGGTTCAAAGGAACGGAATGTCCCATGGAGGGTTCATCTATCACCGAGAAATAGTGGGTAATCGATAAAACATCATGAAATGTGGGGCTATATTCACAGAATGGAATATAGTGCCAGTGTACACAACCCATGGTCAAGGGTTATAGAAAACCACGAAATTCAGGAAATCAGGAGATCAGTAAATTGACGCCTGAGATTAAGTCTTCATTTTCTGAATTGGCGCCCTTGTCAGGGTCGTCAGTTCAGTAAATGACGACTGTTCACTCAGTCGTTACATCCGGATTATGTAAATATTAATATCTATAAACACTTTCAAATTTTGATTATTATAAAAATGACGCCTTTCATGAAGGCTTCAATTCTGTAAACAGCGCCCTAATCAGGGGCGTCATATATCAAATTAAAGGGCATGGTATATGTCGTCATTTCAATATCCAGGAATATTATAACCATTTCTATAATTCATAGTTTATCACTAAATTGGCACCCATGTATAGGGCGTTCATTCAAATGACGACCTAATCTGGGTCGCTAATTCTTTGTCATATGATTTGCATCGGGCAGGTACAATCACAGACACATGATTTTTGGAGTATGTCTGATCAAGATTCTAAAGACCTGAACAGATAGAGAAAATTAGCAGGAATTTATGGACATGATCATACATTAGTTTACATGTAAGGGTTCATAGTTATTAAATTTTGAATATGGTATAATTATTAATTATCTAAGAATTTGACGACTGTTTGCACGGTCGTTGAATCAAATAGCGCCCTTGCTTGAGTCGCTATTTCCATTTATGCAGTAAACGGAGAAAACACAATCCAAAAATGAAATCTGTAACTCTTATAGACCTACATGCATGTTTTTAACCTAGGAATTACAGGGTTTTGCTAAGTCTTGAGAAAACCTACCTTTTGATGCTTTGGATGGCCTTTGGTTGATAGAACGATGAAGAAGATGAGAATAATAACCACAGCCGATACTCTGTTTCAAACAGAGGAACTTGATAACAATGGCAACGGATGAAGCAGCAAGAGGAAGAGGAAGAAGAAGAATTCCTGCGTTCTTCACGTTCTCCATGGCAGGACGAAGAGGAAGATGATGGGAACCCCTCCTCGTATCAACAACAGGATGGAGAGCAAGGCTCCCTGATGCTTGGACGATCGACAGTAGTAATAGGTTTGATGAAGAAAAGAGCCAACAGGTTGGCTCGATGGGAGGGGGTATTTATAGGGAAGAAATCCTAATGGGTTTTTTTAGGAGTTCGATTAGAACTAAAATTTCTTTGGTAGAATCCTTACTAAACTTAAATATACACGTATCAATCACTTTCTTAATCAAAACTTACCCCGGATAACATCCATGTTCGAACCAAACACCAACGGTTCTGTTTGTAAATGACGCCTAAGGTTGGGGCGTTATTTACTAATGACGCATATGTCACAGTCTTCAATTCTTTTATATGACTCCTGTCAAGAGGGCGTCAATTCTTAAATTAGCGCCTGCGTGAACAGTCTTCAATTAAATGACGACTTTAACGGAGGCATTATTTATCTTAGCCCTTTTTGTTATATGTTTTAAGTGTATATGAGTTGAACTTTTTATCATTGGTTTTAACTCTTTTATTTTATTTAAGATTTTATTCTTTTAATTTACCAGGGTTGCTACATCGCGTGCCTCGAATTCTCCCTAAACTTGACTAGCGACAAGCATGGAGTCACTGTACGCCCTCACATTGGTCTGTACGCCCTCACATTGGTCGACCCTAGGTGCTTGGCCATTCGCAGCCCTGAGAGTAACGCTTCATATTCGGCCACGTTGTCTGTGGTCGGGAAGTTGAAGCGGAGGGCGTACTAGAGCTCTATCCCCTCTGGCGATAATAGGACCAGTCCTGCTCCACTACCGGCCGCGCAGGATGACCCGTCAATGTAGAGTTCCCATGTTGGTCCTGAGGACTGCTCGGGCAAGTCCTCTGCGGGTATCGTGCACTTAGCTACGAAGTCGGTGAGGGCCTGAGCCTTGATTGCAGTCCTTGGGCGGAACTTGATATCGAACTCACCCAACTCTATAGCCCTTTTGATCAACCTCCCTGATGCATCAGGGTTCTGGAGGATTTGTCGTAGTGGTTGGTCAGTGAGGACGACGATTGGGTGAGAGCTTGCGGGCGGCCGTGATTAGGGCTAAGGCGAACTTTTCAGCCCGTGAATACGAGAATTCTAGCCCTTGTAGCATCCGACTGATGTAGTGGATGGGCTTCATGACGTTGGCTTCCTCTTGGGTGAGCACGGCGCTCATCGTGCTCAGCGTCACTAATAGGTATAGGAGCAGTTGTTCTCCCTTTTGCGGCTTGGAAAGTACGGGAAGGGTCGCCAGATAGCGCTTTAATTCCTCAAACGCTTGCTCGCATTCTTGGTCCCAGTCGATCTGCCCTTTCTTTTCGGGAGCCTTGTTGGCTTGCTTGATGAGTCGAAAGAAAGGGAGACATCTTTCGGTCGCTCGGGATAGGATCCCAGTCAAGGCGGCGACGCGTCCGGTGAGACACTACACGTCCCTCACTCGTCTCGGCCGCTTCATCTCTAGCACCGCTCGGATCTGGTCAGGGTTGGCCTCTATCCCTCGGTGGGTGACAAGGAACCCGAGGAACTTCCCTGATTCTACCCCGAACGTGCATTTATTTGGGTTGAGTTTCATATTGTACCTCCTGAGTGTCACGAAGGTCTCCGCCAAGTCTCCCAACTCCTCGGCAGCTTGGAGGCTCTTCACGAGCATGTCGTCGATGTATACCTCCATGTTGTGTCCGATCTGCGAGTCGAACATATGGTTGACGAGGCGCTGGTAAGTTGCTTCTACGTTCTTCAATACGAACGGCATGCGGGTGTAGCAATACAAGCTGTGGTCAATGACGAACGCTGTCTTGTCTTGGTCAGGTTCATGCATGCTGATTTGGTGGTACCCAGATTAGGCATCTAAGAAACTGAGCATCTAGGATGACCAGTTGGTCGATTCGTGGCATGGGGAAGCTATCTTTAGATGTAGCTTTGTTAAGGTCGGTGTAGCCTAGGCACATTCACCACTTCACATTGCGCTTGGGAACCATGATCACATTCGTCACCCAGTCTGGGTACTAGGTGGGCCTGAGTAGCCCAAGCACAGCTTCTCGCTTACTTATTCCCTGATGATGGTCTGTCGCTCAGGGTTACAACGCATTCGGCGTTGCTGGACCGGGCGGCAGGTTGGATCCAACCTAAGTTGGTGCGTAATCACTTCCGGCAGGATTCCGAGGAGTTCATCCTCGGACCAAGCGAACACGTCTTAGTTGGCTGTGAGGAAGTTTATGTAGCCTTCTTTATCGTGCTCGGATAGAGTAGCCCCGATCCTCAGTGTTCTACTCGGGTCTTCTCCCACTTGGATGAGGTATAAGTCTTCTGTTGGAGTGCTTACACTTGGACTTGGATCTTCGGTTCTTGCCTTTTTCTCGGGCGGTGTCTCCTCGGGCTGTCGATTGCGTGTTGAGATGAGGTAGCACCTTCTGGAATCTCTCTGATCCCCTCGGGCCTCTCCCACTCCCTGAGGAGTAGGGAACTTGAGCTTCTTGTGATAAGAGGAGGGGACGCCGCGAAGAGAGCTGAGGATTCCTCGCCCGATGATGGCATTGTACCCGGTCATCGCGCGGACGACCGTGAAGTCTGCAAGGAAGGTTACATCTTTCGACGCGGTCCCGAATGTGATCGGGAGTGATATGCGTCCTTCCGGGTGGACCTTAGTGCCAGAGAAGCCATACAGTGGCGTGTGCAATGGCATGATTTGAGACAAGTCTACACCCATAAGCACAAGACAGTCGTACGAAATAACATCAGGATTGCTTCCATCATCCACCAAGATGCGGCGTACGGTACACTGGTTGATGGTGGCTGAGACCACCAACGCATCGGAATGGGGAGTGGTTACACCGTTTAGGTCATCGTCCGAGAAGACAATGAGATCTTTTAGGTGTCCCTGGGCGGCAGTTTCCCGTCAGGTGTCGTCGCATCATTCCACGGTGTTGATGGCAGATGCGTACCGTCGTCACCTGCTCGCGCTGTCTCCGCCCGCGGCCGGCCCCCTAGAGATCATCATAATCTACTTCCCGTTGGGTCGGTTGTCGAGGGGCGGAGGTGTTCGTTGTCACTTCTCCGCAGCCTTGGCGAGGAACTTATCGAGGAGTCCTCTGCGGACGAGGTCCTCGATTGCGCCCTTCAGGTTGATACATTCAGCGGTGTCGTGGCCGTGGTCGCGGTGGTAGCGGCAGTATTTCTTCTTGCTCCTCGAGTTTGGATCCGACTTCATCCGGGGAGGCCATTTGAGGAAGGGTTCCTCTCAGATCTCCATCAGGATTTGGTCGGGAGGAGCCGTCAGGGGCGTGTAGTTGCGGTAATTGCCCCTTTCCTTTTCTGGGCGGTCTCGATCGCATCGCTCCCGCTTATTCCGCCCCTCTGGTGGCGAGTCGGCGGATCTCTTCCGATCGGACCGATCAGTTCCGATCGCGCAGCCCAGGGCCGCAATGTTCTCCTCGCATCGCGCATGCTTCTGCGCCAGGGCGAGGAGGTCGGTGAGGATCATCGGGGCTTCGACTCCGGGTGCTCGTCGAAGAATGTGATCCCGAGTCCCTTGAGTAGGTGCGGTGGTGGCAATGTCGATGTCGAGACGGGGGATTCGAAGTGCCTCCGCTCGGAAGCGGGAGACAAAATCCCAGAGAGTCTCTTCTCACCCCTGCCTGAGGGCGAGCAAGGTCACCGCGGACTTGGCTACCCTTCGACAGCCGATGAAGTTCTCCTTAAACAGCTTCTTGAGCTATTGGAAGGAGGAGATGGTCCCGGCCGATAGGGACTCGAACTAGGCCCGAGCGTTCTCCTGAAGAGTCGTAACGAACGCAAGGCATTTCACAGTATCCAAGGCCTGGTGAAAGACCAGGTGGGACTCGAAACTGTGCATGTGGTCGGCCAGGTCGGTGGTGCCGTCGAAAGAGGTGAAAGACGGCAACTGGAGCTTTGGCGGGATGAGGGCTTCCATGATCTCCTTGGAGAAGGGAGCATGAAAGTCCTGGTCGTCGTCGATAAGACCGCGATTCTTGGCGGCCAGGGGGACGTCGTCCAAGTACCGGACTTTGTCCTCTATCTCATCGATGCGCTGGAGCCGAGGATCCATCTCCAGGTTGGAGTGAAATGGGCTACGCACCTTTGGTGCGGGCGAGCTGCACGATCGTCGGGTCCTTGCGACAGAGGCATGGGAGGCTTCCCATACTTGGCGAGAATTCTCCCCAGTCCGGACCCTCTCGTTCTGCCACCGTTCGGGCAGGACGTGCTGGGGGTCCGCAGCTCGGCTTAGGAGTTCCTAACATAATCCGATCAGGGCTTGGATCTGCTGGTGGATCTCATCGAGGTCGCCCGACGTGACTTCCTAGCGTGGATGGGCTGAAGAGGCCTCCTGCGATTCACGGCGGGAGTTGGGTCCCTAATGAGAACAGCGACCCCGGTTGCTGGTGTTGCGAAGACTCCCACGGGGTGCCATGGCCTTTCGTTCGGTATTCTCACAGACGGCGCCAAGAAGTGTAGATACTGGAATTTGGTTTCTATGTCACGTATCACCTTCTCTATTTATTTATCGAGAAGATCGTCCAGTACCCGTGGAAGCCTGCAAACACCAAAAGAGAATAAGACGTCAGAAGGAGTCCTGGACGTTATCTCAGGGGACAACCCTCTGATGCTTAAGCCAGCAACGGTTTTAAGAAAGGCGTAGAGAAGAGCAGAGAAGAGAGGGATGTGGAGGTCGTAGTAGATGATCCGAGAGACGTGTAAGCCCTCACCACGAATGCTCGCCGCTCCCAATAGACACCCGGAGCGTGCTCGCTGGGTGGTAAGATCATGGAGGAGGGATTCTCTCTCTAGATGTAGAATGGTGAAACCTCTCTGTCGCTGTAGTTGGACTAATTGCTCTATTCTCAGTAAGAAACTTTTGGCAGAAGATTCAACCGTGTCCTCTCTTCTCTGTCGATGTCCCTTTTATAAGAGGTTGTCCTGGAGTTGAAGGCCTATCCCTTAACATGGAAGGACGTAAGTAGTGAAATAACGCCTCCCGCGATTATGACGGAAATTTCCCATTGGAGGGCGATTATCCCGACGTCGACTGATCTCTGGACGAGTCTTAAGGCGCCCGTGAAACGTGCTCACCCGTTATGGGATCGAGGCTGACGTCATGGGGGATAACATTCAATCGTCGGAGGATTCCCCGGTGGCCATCGCGCCTGGGCCGTGGCCCCTCACGCGCTGTCAAATCCGATGTCAGGTTGTGACAAGCCGCTCCTTTATGAGCTGCGACAATCGGGTGCCCTTGAGCACATTGTAGACCACAAATCGAGTTGAACTCGCCGTTAATGGGCCGATTCTGGGCCAAACTAGATTTACCCTCCTCATTATATAATGTTAAATTTGTCTGAATATTTCCATACACAAACATAACATGTAATTCGACGGTCCAACATAATAAAATAATTACATAATAAAACTTGTATGTCAAAAAATATCCAACCACCGTCCGTGACATGTCTTAAGTTGGAGTCCTCGTATCCGTCGTCTTATGGCGGTGAATTAAGTTGTGGAAATCAAAGATTCTTGGCAATTATTATATGCACCTTCCACTGATACCGTGAAAAAGGTAGTGATAGTCTCTTAAGACAGACTCCAAGTTACACATCTAAATTAAATTAAATTAAATTATATAAAATAGGTTAATAAAATAATTCTTAAAATTGGGACTTACCCGGGTTGGGACGAGTCTAAAATGTTTTCCAGTCCCGAGAAATAAATTTTGAGATCGGCCGTCTTCCTCGCTGAACGGGCCGGCGTGCAGAGGGCATAACGAGAGACTCGGGTGGTGCCCAACACACTGGGGGCTCTTCACGGTCCCTCGTCGACCAGCCAC
Source organism: Amorphophallus konjac (assembly GCA_022559845.1). Classification (NCBI taxonomy): domain Eukaryota; kingdom Viridiplantae; phylum Streptophyta; class Magnoliopsida; order Alismatales; family Araceae; genus Amorphophallus; species Amorphophallus konjac. The sequence continues at coordinate 274,267,684 of CM040126.1, forward strand.
CGTGTCAGATCTCCATGTATTTACGCCAGTGCAGCAATTCCTGCTGGACAGTCCAGTCAAATCGGAGGCAGCATTATCACATAAAAGCCGGACGTCCACAATTCCCCTTTTAAGCTTTTTAATACATAACACAACCTTGTCCTTATAAATGGTCGTGATGACCCAACATATTTTGCAGGCAGCACTTTTCATGTCACATTTTTTTGTTTCTTCGAAGTAAAACCTGATCTTCCATCTCGATATGCATTTCAAGGAACTCAGCTTCAAAATGAAATTGCAGGTCAGTCGATCTCAGGACATCACAATGAATCACACCCACTTCTCTTCTAGTTTTGGTCTTTCAACTGATCTTACCATTTCTATATATGCCGAGATTAAAGAATAATAAAATAACAACCCGAATACTTGTGAAGGTTGGAACTAAAATTACTTCAAGAATATTATAACATATGTCGAAATCAAGTGAAGATACCACACAACGGATGTAAACTGTTTCTTTCAAATTTCCATTAAAATGTCAGTGGTTATGTTGTCTAAATAACAAGTATACAAATCACTAAAATCAATTGACCAAATGGATTGGCCTACAATAGAACTTTTGGACAATTTCCAGAGTTTAAATTCTGGATCCGGTATGCATGGAGCGTGGGTACATTGTATGTTCACAGGGGTCACACTCCTCAATGATTCATATCTCATCGTAGAAAACTGCCACAAAGTATTACTCCTACAACTGCTCCCCCTAAAAGGCCCCCCGGTTATCTTCAAAAGCTTGTAAGAAAAGATGTTTCCTTCCATCAACCACTACCATCAAGTTGTCCGTGTGAAAGAAGATGTGCCATGTATTGCTGGGAAAATATACAAAGTTGAGCAGACATGAAAACCCAGTGTCTACTACATATTTTGGCGCACACAATATAGTGACAACTGACAAGAAGAGTAAAAAGTGACCAAAAGTAAATTAAAACTGCATCTCATTACAGGGACTGGTAGTAGCAAATGTAGAATTCATCTGATTCAGCCAAAAAGTCCATTCATGGCATCGTTCAAGCTTCAAAAGAAGCAATAAGGTATATTTCCTACAGGTCAAGCAAATAAGGAGTCGCCATTTCTAAACCAGTAATTTTTCTAGTAAAGAAATAGCATTGCATTGTCCCTTGGGTTGGGAGAATTGGATACACACTTCACAGACAACCGTGAGGTCGCAACATCAACTCCCACAGTTGACACATACAGGGAGGGTACTAACCTAGGGTTTACATGGTAACTGACCTCATGGGCTAAGGGGGACCCTCTGTCCAAGAGGCATTTGGCCTGCCAAAGGCTTGGGGTACTGGTGATCCGGGCTAGATTCTGGGCAGGTGTTTTACTATTGGTATTCAGTAAAAAAGGAAAAACACTGCATTACATTTTGTTCCCTGTAATCTATGCATATTTATGTATGCCTTCAATCTTGATATTTCCAAAAGTTTTGAAAGTGATAATCTTGGGATTTTCAAATGACTCATCAAATTTTGATCCGTCCTAAAATAGGTCCCTGCCATTAATTTTCCAAAACTGAAGATATGGTATGCCATCTTAACTCTGGTTAATATATACAGGTTTAGATTATATGATTATTTTAAGGCAAATCTCTGATGTCGACCTACTCCTTATGCTAGACTTGAAGGGGAGTGAGTGGGCAGCACCAAAGAGTTTGATCTGCAGGATCCCCTTGCAGGCATTGGCAAGTGGAAGGATGAAGATGACGATGAGGGAGTGGAACACCACCAATCCACCTCCACCTATGTGATGGTGCTCTTTGCGATCAAGTCCAACCACATGACCTCCTCTCTGGTTGGTTGGAGGGTGGGGGGAGAAAGAGAGAGAGAGAGAGAGAGAGAGGAGAGGTTAGTTACTTCAGAGTCTTTGCACATTCTTGCTGCTCTCTGGTGGTTCAGTACTGTGTGATGCCCCACCATGAGAGGAAGGAAGGCTACTTCCCTGCTGCTCTCTGGTAGTTCAGTACTGTGTGATGCCACACCATGGGAGGATGTGGGAAGGCTCCAAGGAAGGTACTCTGATGGACAGACAATGATGGATTCTTGCCGGCAAGGTGGGGAGAGAGATGGGGAACAAGGCCAACAATATGGGCCTATACTCACTGCCACTCTTTTCATGTACTTCCACACTAGGATACTTTTCTACCTACACCAGAAGATTAACACAGGCTTCGTGCATACATACACAAGAAACACACACGGATGCTCCTTCCCCATGGGAAGTTATTTTTGGTGTTGTTGGGTAGCTTAGTCACTTTCTTATTATTATTATTATTATTTTATATATATATATATGTATATGTATATGTGTGCATATGTATATATATACATGTATATATATATAAGAGAGAGAGAGAGAGAGAGATTCCCGTTACCTGGTAACAGGAAGTTATTTGTTCCCATGACTTGCAACCGTTGGATCCACTGACCTAAAACAAAAACTCCCTGAGCTAAGTCATGCACGGGGCAGGATTTCTACCGCTGGGGGAGCGCACACAGGGCGGAAGGCCAAGCACATACACGATGGGGTTTCCATCATGTGTGTTTGGGCTTCCACCCTGCATGCGTGCAGCCATCTAATCAGATGTTCCGCACTGATCAGACAGTTATCCCATTTTTCTTTATTTTTATGCTTTTTTTAATCTTTCTTTCCTTTCAGTGCCACCCATTGACTACCTGAGTTTAGCATGCTGAAGGCATGCAGCACACTACTCTTCTATGTATTTTAACTGTTGGATGCATATTTGTATAATCTAAAAACCAAGAAAAGAGTAACAGGGAAGTCTCATGTAACCTGGTAACAAGAAATCCATCCTCATAATATAAATATAATATGAAAAACACCTTTCTATCCAAATCAAATTAATAAATAAAAAATCAAATTTGAACCAAAAACTCACAGCAGTAAGGCATTATATTATGATGACTGCTGAATCAGAATTACAGGGGAATGTTTGGAATGTGCATAGATTGAGACTGAAATGTAAAAATCTCTAGAAGATCATGTACTATGCAGAAAGAACAGGAGATTTCCCTCACAGTTCAGATATTTGCTTGCAGCAAGAATTGCTAGTCACAAGTTAATTTTATGTTTTGTTAGCATAGTCCGACATTGGAAAAGGGACAAAGTAAAATGTGTTTAAAATAGTGGACCCCTCTCCACTTAAATCTTTAAGGTTTGAATTGGTTGGTCCAATCCAATAAATTCAATATGGTAACAAAGCCCCTGGTTATGATACGTGAGAGAACCCAAGTTGGTCTACATGTGAGGGGGCATATTAGAATAATCCTACATCGAAAAAGGGACAAAGTAAAACATGTTTTAAATAGTGGAGCTCTCTCCGCTCAACACCTTAAGCTTTTGAGTTGGATGACCCAATCCAATAAACTTCAATATGTTACTTGACGAGGGTCCAAAATCAGCTATTTGAAAAAGTCTAGATAGGGCTACCTTATGCTTACTCCTGATTTTGTCAAGCAGGATAAAAAACAACGTCGACTGGAGGAACCATTGATGGTTTATGAATTAAATAAAAGAAATAAAAGCTCAGCACTTTTTAATGCTGATACCGCACTCGATACAGACACAAATGCAAAATTGAGCAAGTTTCTTAATCTCGTGCACTTAGCCCTGAAGGAATATGACATACACAGAGAACCATTATTCTATAGTTAATACACTTGCCTAGACCTATTATAGACTGCAATTTTCCCGTCGAGTTTAATAGGACCATGCAAGAAGAGATAGACAACAAAGATATTTCTTTGAATCTGCTAATAGTCACTATAAAAAAAAAACAGTTACGTCCAGATTTCAAGGATGCTGCATGATGTTTGAAATCATACCATCTGTTGAATCTCAGCAAATTAACATAAAAGAACAGCTATAACAAATTAGCACAAAAGAACAGCTATGTTCAGATATGAAGTATGCTGCATGATGTTTGAAAACATCTGGCATAACCTGACAATAATCAGCATGAAAGGAACAGCTATGTCCAGATTTGAAGGATGCTGCATGGTATTTGAAATCATATGATGTGTTGAATCTCAATGGATTAGTATAAAGAGCAACTATATCCAGATTGGACAGAAGCCCTCTGTTGTTTGCAATCATCCGATGTGATGAAGCCCAAACATTACACCTCATCCACCAGATAGAAAGATTGAAAATAACACGAACTAGGCTCAATTCAATTATCAATGAATTCAGAACATACCAGGGAATATTCACTCTGTTAAAATCCAAGGTATACAAATAAGAGAGATACTAGACAAGGCCTTCAAAGTGACTTGATAGAGCTTATGCATAATTCCTCCATGTAAGGACATGAAAGGAGCTTCCCTGGAGCCTTAAGAAGCTGGTTCACAAGTAATCTTTGTGGCACAAAATTACTGATGCGCAGCAAGACTCGTGACGTCAGACAACGGACTGAATTTGCGAGTCACACAATGGTATTATTTACACAGACGACGATTAAAGTCGTAGTAGAGTTATGTTTTTTATTTTTAATTATGTATTTTTCTTTATTCGTGTCAAACCTAGTAGTCTCAAGTGGTGTAGGATTAAATTTCTAATTTTCATAATTTTATTGTGCCTATTTTAAGTCAATTTGGTGTCCTTTTATTTTTTTGTAATTTTTGGTGAGATTTTTGCACTATTTTCTTGAGTCCATGGGCACTTTGCTCCAAAGAAGCCATGTTAGTGTGAGGGTTAACCTAGCCACTATAAACAGTCTTTGTACTCCCCTTCTCAAATCAATAAAGAAGAAAGAAAATGTTTTGAGAGAAACCCAGCCGTCTCTGTGAGAGAGAGCTCGAGGTGGTCCCACACCCCCATCTCCATACCCCCCGACCCCCACCTCCTCCTCTGCCTCCTATCGTTTCCCCTTCCCTTGCACCACCTGCCGGCCACCTTCTCCCCCTCCACATAGTAGCCGCCCCACCCCCTGTTCTACCGCCCTCCTTCTCCCTCCTCTCACTCATAGTAGCGCCGCGGCAATCGGATCTTGCCGGTCAGCTCGTCTGCATCGACGGCCCCCTCCTGCATCACCTGGCCCCTGCCGGACTTCCCTGCCACATCCCATGCCCGTTGACCAACCTGCTTGACCTCTGTGACGACATCGACTGCGGCCGTCTCGTGGCCCCTGCTGCCGTAGAGCATGCTGTTGGTCGTGTCTTAGCCGCCAGCCAATAGCACCACCCACCATCATCCTCCTTCCTGCCCTCTGTCGATGGCAACAACTACAGCTGCGGCGGCCCTAGTCACCACTGCTACCACGGTCTCCTCTCCCTCTATTCGAGCCCTTCCCCTCCCACATGTATGACACCCACCCCTCTTCCTTTGTTTCCCTGTGCTCCCTCTTTTGTCACCCTCTCTCCCTCCCTCTGCACCTCCTAAGCCGCCCCTCCCCAGGCCCAAAACCATCCTAGTTCGGCCCGCCACAAACATGGCCCACCACAAACATGGTCCACCCCTCTTTCCCCTTCCTCATTATTCCAGCACAACCCTACACTAGTGAGCCCCAACGCCTGAGGCCCAGCAGTACACGGGCACACTACAAGCACGCCTACCCTCATTGGCTAATAACCTTCGGCCCATTCACGGGTCCAACATTGACGGCACCAAAGTTTGGCATCATTCGTTCTACATCAAATACCTAATAAACAAGGAAATTTAGGTCTAGTGGATAGGGGAAAAAACAAATATGTTGAATACAGGCACTCCAAAATGAAAATGTTTCCTCAATCACCAATGCTAGTTGGTTCCATGGTTATCAAAGGCACTTGAGACACTTGCCTAAGACGATGAGATGAGGCGAGGCGAGGTGCCAATAATTCGCTTTGCTTCAACCAATCTTGCCTAGGCAATTAGCCTCGGCCATGGGCACCTATTGGATCACGGGATTATATATATAAGAAAAAGGCGTTCATTTGTTGAACATAGATGCGCACTTATTAGCTATTTAAATAGCATGCATATTGGTAATCCCGTGGGGTTTAATTTATCAGACGATTTGGGTTCAAGCGCAAGACCTTTCCCCACTGAACTCAATCAGTGTTTTACATCGACATAAAGTCCGAACACCCTTGTTCAACTGTCAAATAGATCCTATAATCCTTTACAACGTGGGTCTGATGCCAAGGGTAAAACCTATAACAACCACAATTATTCTCCTTAAAGAAAGGATAGAAAGATAAATGTATGGTTTGGTTAAAGGCATGTGAGCCTACAAGCCTAGGGAGACGGGTAGGCATGACAAGGATTGAGGTTTATGCCATAATCTGACACCTCTTGGGGTTTAAACAAAACCAAATAGTGCCATAGGTATGTTTGCAATTCTTGGAGAGTTTAAGGATACTTAGGATTCTAGAAGTATTTTGATAATTTTGGGTCAAACCAGGGATTTTGTGTAATTTCTGAACTAAGGGCTTTTACACAATTTCTGAACTCTAGAGATATTTTCATAATTTCTAGAAGATTCAGGGGTAGTTTGGCCATTTATGGACTCCTAGGGTATTTTAGTAACTCCTGGGAAATTCAAGGACAGCTTGGTAATTCTTTGGTAACACTCAGATATAGGTGCAATTTGGCATTGACCATGAGTGTAAGAATAATTTGAAACTTACGACGGACATATGCACAAACATCCCTCATTAAAGGGATATATCCACAATTTGATAGGGGGCCAAAAGACATTTGCATAAATTTGTACAAGTACAAGGCTTGTTCAGCAATTGTAGACTTTACAGGACTTCTTCGCAAAAATGCAAGACATAGTCACAATTTGAGAATTTTGCAGGGTGTTTTTGCGATTACAGGACATTGTAGAAATTTTCTTGTAATTTTGGGGATATTTTCATAATTTTTTATTAATTCAAAAAATTACATACTTCTATCACCAAAATATATAAAAAATTATATAACACGGCCACTAAAGGCATAAGTGCAAGACCCGGGGTATTTATATCTCATACCCTTAAATGGGCCTTTACAAGCACAAACGAACAAAGAAGTCCAAGCGCGCCTCCTTGCCTTGCGTCTGTCTCCTAGATTTTCTCTATCTATCTGCGAGTGTGTTTAAGTGACACCCATGGGGGTATTTATAGAGAGTAGGGGGTCACTTGGACCCAATTAAGTCCTTTGGGAGTTTACCCGGGGTCAAATGACCTATTAGATGGGCAAAAAACCCCAGATAGCACGACCCCGGTTAAGCTCACAAGGGTTAACTGAGGTCAATTGACCCCAAATTGGGTGGGCGATCATCCCCGGGACTTAACCGAGGTTGACCGACCCCTTTTATGTGGGCAGTGAACCCCGATTAGGGCTAACCGGGGTCGATCAACCCTGTTGGGTGCCCGATCAACCCCGAGGACTTAACCGGGGTTGACAAGCCACCTTTGATGAGTGGTCGACCCCCCCTTCACCCCAATTAAGGCCCTCCCTGGGCCCCCCTTTTGACTCCGGTTAAGGCCTTCCTTGGGCCCCCTTTTGACCCCAGTTAAGGCTCTCTTAGAGCTTTACCAAGTCCGAGTGACCGTGGAGCGGGAGAGGGAGGCGGCGCCCCTATAAAACCCAAGGTTTTTTTTATTTTTTTTCTTGGAACTTTTGTTGGTTGGCCACGTAGAGAGGAGAAAAACTCTTCCTTTGTGCGTTTGTTTAGTCTTCTCCGCGTTGTTCATCGAGGGGAGAAGCGGCATCCCACTGGAGCCATCACGTACACTCGTGTCAGGCTTTCTGCAAGTGTGTATAAGATCCTCCGTGGTTGCTTCCTTGCTGCGAGATTTTTTTCTTTCACTCCGAACATCTGATGAGAATTCTCGAGATTCGAAATTGTCCGAAATTACAACGGTGCTTGGCTTTGTACCTTTTATTGATCGTTATTGAGTTGAATCACCCCGAATTATCATGATTATTTCGAGAAAATGATGGGTTCCTGGAATTACAATGGTGCTTGGGCCAACCAGCCCATTCCTATAACTAAACCCGGTTTTTTAGGTGTTTTATTATGAGTTTTTTAAAAAAAAGTGGGTAGTACTACTAATTGTATTAAATGAAAAAAAGGATGTACAAAGATAGTCAATGAGCTCCAAAAAATTCACGTACAAAAAGGTCACATCAAGACAGTGTGAAAGACACTAACCCCCCCAACAAAACAAAAAGAGAGGAGTTGAGGGAATTCACATTACAAAGTAACTCCGCCCATTCCCTCACTCTAGCATAAATGAAAGATACAAGAGAATCCTCAGCTCCAACCTCCCTTCTAAAAGTCCTATTGATCCGTTCGTCCCACAAAGAGCAAAGGGTGGCAAGCAGGATCAACCACCATACAATTCTATCTCCTCTAAGGGGCCACCTTCCGTCCCACGATTCAATGACGTGATGCACCTCTCTTTGGCAGCAGGTGATACAGTGGTCTCTTCCAGCAAGCCCCTCCCTCACCTCTTGTGAGTAGGTACACCCTACAAACAGGTGGTCCATGGTATCGTCCTCCTAACCACAAAATTAGTAGGTCGGCTAGATGCCCGAGAGGAACTAAAGTAGCCTATCACAAGTGGGCAACCTCATGTAGCAAATCCTCCCAGTAAGAAGCTTTACCTTCAACGGACTCCGCGGCCTCCAAATTTGAAGGGCGAGGCTGTGGCGCACCCCACCGTCAGAGATAATAGTGTAAGCAGACCTCACTGAGAAGATACCCTCCGTATTCCACCTCCAAGTCCACGCATCCTCCCTATCAGAGTGTTGAGTGTAGACAATAAGGAAGAGTAAAGGCTGCTAGAGCAGCTCCATCTCGCCGATCTTGAGGTCCCTCCTGAAAGTCAATGCCTAGGTGCCTCCTAAAAATTGAGAGTCAAAAGCCGGAGCGACCGACCATAGTGTCAGTTGAGAAAACAAAAAGACTTAGGAAAGAAGCCTCCAACGTGAAGTTGCCAGACCATCTGTCCTTCCAGAAAAGGTATTTTTCGCCTTTTCCTAGACGGACTCGCACACCGAAGAAGATAATATCCCTGTAGGTCAAAATACAGTGCCAAATCGGGGAAGTCTGATGCTGTGCTAATGCATCAATATCCCAAACTCTCCTGCTATAGTACCTCTGCCTGATAACCTGCACCCACAGCCCATCATCTCCCTCCCCCAACATCTTTGATCTGCAAGCCTCCCTCTTCCTTACTGATAGCCACCCTATCTCACTTGATATCATGCCAACCCCTACATCTCCCCCCACTCTAATGCCAAAAGAATCTCTCCTGAATAGACTCAATCTTCTTCACCACAATCTTCGGGATCCAAAACACAGAGAGGAAATAAATAGGCAAGTAGTCCAAAACTGATCTACATAAGACGAACCTACCCCCAGTCTAGCCTTCCATCCAGCCAGTGTAGACTCATCTATGTATAATAGGTACCTAATCTACACACCGAAGAGCACTTGGGGTCAGAGGGAGACCTAGGTAGGAGATAGGAAAAGCTCCTAACTGGCAGCTCAGGATGCACGCCGCCCTCTAGAGAGTCAAGTCTTCCATGTTAACCCCAACTAGCATGCTCTTATTGAAATTAACTATCAAACCAATGGCCTTTTCCAACAACTCCAGTAAAAATCTAGCCACGTAAAGCTGCTACTCTTCCTCTGCTAAAACAGGATAGTCTCATCAACATGCTGCAAGTGAGTGACTGATGGGCTTTCTCTCCCAACCTAGAAACCCTAATCAGACCTGAAATCTCTGCTCCCAGCCACACCAAAGTGATCATAGCAGATCTACCAACAGCCTGTGCATTTCATACTCCCCTGACCGTGTCCATGAAATTTGTCTCCTTGAACCAAAACTTCTTAAGTCTAAAACTGAACCTCATATCCTGCTGACGACTGGTCTTCAAAAGAATGGACTTGTAATCCAACATTGTCCTAGCCAAAGGTAGCACCTGCACATGAGGATAGTGATCCTCTCAATCAATAGAGACCAAGAATTTGTCCAACCTGGAGGATGAAGCATTAGATCTCAAGTTGGACCAAGTGCCTATATGTCATGTCGAAGTCCACCAAAACCGTCTCCTCGATGAAGGCAGTAAAGTCCTTCATGTCCCTTGCATAGACACTCTCCCCCATCCTCTCCCAAGAGGCAGCCACCACATTGACGTCCTCACCAACACACCAAAGCTTGCCAGAAGAAAGATGAAGTTAGACCAAGTCCTCCCACAAAAGACACTTCTCTTCCCTAGTTTGGGGTTCGTACACCCCGGTGAAGTCCCAAGAGAAATCATCTCTCACATTACTAAAGTGAAGGGAGATGGCCCGCCTGCTCACATGTCTATCCAGCACCACTTCTTCAACGTCACATGGATTCCAGAGGATCATAATTCCCCTAGACCTACCCTCCGTCGGGGACACAACTCCCATTGATAGTCTAGCACCCTGTAACTCCCTCACGAGGGATTCCCCATCCCCTTTGCATTTGGTCTCTTAGATTCAAAGAATGTCAATCTTACACTATTATGAAGTTGAACTTAATTAACACGTGCATGTATAAATTTAGTAATCTTATAGGTTTTATGTATGTGTTGTTGACATATTTAATAATATATTTACATATTTGACCTACTTTATAGGTTTTAATAAAAAGTCGCCTCAAACACCTAGGACAATGCCTAGGTGTTTAAGGCTAAGGTGACCCCTTGGTTTGCCTCGGGCGTCTCTCACCTCTGACTACAAAGGTTAGTTCATAGATAGCTTCCAAATAATGTGAACAAATCGTATCCGTTTGTTTTCTTCACACACCCCTCCCCCAGGGAAAGGATGAAGCTACAATCTTTATCTTCAGAAAGTGGATGGTACCATAATATCATCAAAATAAAAACAGAGTTACAAGAAATAAGGCCCTTTGGAGCCATAAAAGATCCCAAAAGAAGACCCCACCCAATATAGCCCTTATGAAGAGTCCATAGTTGTCAAGGAGATAAGGTGACCCAAGGCATTCATAGGGAGCCTAAGCACTTAGGTAATAAGGCATCCGCCAAAGTGTTGCATAGGTGCCTCTTTAAAACCCCAAAAATATATATCTCCAATATACAAATTGAGAATAAAATACATGAAAAAAATACAAAGTTCAATATTAAAAATTGTGAGAGAAGGGGGAAGAGGGGCAGAGAGAGAGAGATTAGGAGAGATTCAATCGGGGTTGGGGTGGGTTTGTAAAAGGGGCATAGGTTTTAAGAGGATCCGCTTAAAATAGATCATGTACAGGTTATGTGCCCAGACCAGGTAGCCCAAGGCACCCAAGCAGGGCACCTTGGCCTGCCTGGATTGCCTATGTGGGCACCTTGTCTGCCTAGGTGGACACCTTGCTCACCTTACTGGAGGGGCCAAAAAGGTGGATTGGTGCATTGGTCCCACAAAAATGCCTAGTTGCCTAGGTGCTGCCTAGGCAATCAAACCTTGACAACTATGGAAGAGTCCAACGGTTTACCGACCATGGGGATAATAGGCACTCAAAATAAAAGATCTCCCAGGACCCGACTGTTGCAACCGAAAATATCCCGACAATAATTGGGATGGAATACAAAAAAAAAGAAGAAAAAAAAACTCATTCCCAACCCAACGCGGATAATTATTTCCGTGTGATGTGAGGTTGTGAGATCGGCGTAGCGCCGCTCCATGGAGAATATCCACTTTATTAGGGCTCCATAGCCCGATTATTGGTTCAGCCCAATACGCTTTGCAGCAAGGGAGTGAGGACAACCCAGAATAAATCCATGGAGACCGTCAGGGTCATATGGTTTCGGATACTAATACACAAAAATAAATCTTGCGGCAAAGAAAGGAAAAAATGTGCTATGCACACCTTTTTCGCAGTCCCAACGGCGCGTACCGCGTCTCTCGGGATCGAAGAAGGCTCTCTCCCTTGACGGGCGGCGCAAGGAAGACAACGAACGAGCGCGGAGAAGCTCCTCTCCCTTCCACGTGGCTGCAGCGGAGGTCGAGGCGATAAAAAATCCCTTCTCGCAGGTTTATAAGAAGAGGGCTAACCCACCCGGGGTGGAGGGACCCACCCGGGGCCATCCTCCCCCGGGCGAGCTCCCTCGCGGCCGCACAGGCCTGCACGGGCGGGGGGGGGGGACCCGCCCGGGGTCGGCTGACCCCGGGCAGGCCCGCCCGGGGGCGGCCGACTCCGGGCAGGTCCGCCCGGGGTCGGCCCACCCCGAACAAACCAGCCCGGGGTCCGCGACCCCGGACAGGCCTGCCCTGGGTGGCTCCACCCCGGGCGGGACCCGCCCGGACCCCCGCGCGGACCTGCCCCGGGCGGGGCAGTCCCGGGCAGGTCCCGGGTCTGCGTATGCCCATCTTAAAAAAAAAAGAGAGAAAAAAGGGGCATGCCCGGGGTGGCTTAGACCCGTCCGGGTTCGGCCCACCCCGGGCCGGTCCCTCACTCCCTATAAATACCCCTACGGGGCTCACTTGAAGGGGACTTTTTTTTGGGGAGAGAGTGAAAGACTTGGAGAGAAAAAGAAGCTCTTGTTTGTGGTCTTGGCTTGTTAGGGGTATGTAACATCCCGGGTCTTGTATTTATGCCCTTGCGTGGGCTTTATGTTTGTACCCCTACGTGAGTTTTGTATTTATGCCCCTAGGTGGGCTTGGTTATTAACCCTCTAAGGGGGAATTTGAACTTACGTCCCTATGCGGACCTTGTAATGACGACCCTCCAAGCCTTGTTCTTCTTATGTCTCTCGGGTAATATGGGAAATTTAAGTAGTCATGAAAATGTGAAATGACTATAATGCCCCTCTCAAGGATATTAGAATTGAACATACGCCCGTCTGAGGGCGGTGACGCTGTGTACAGTTGACAACTCGTCGACAATGTTGTAATGGAATTTATGAAAGTTTGCAAGGGTTTGTGATGCTGCCCCCGTCACGTGCCAGCTAAGAAATTTGCAAATAAACCCCTATCATGAGGAAAATTGCATATATGTCCTTTCCTTAGGAGTGAAAGGTGTGTGTATGGCCTTTAAGGACTTCACAGTCCCTCCACACTTGGAAATGCCTACAATTTATCCTCTGGCCCAGCGCCTCTCATAAAGCCCTCATGTGGGTGACCGTACCAAATTACAAAAATGCCCTTCCGACCGGGATATACCTTAATAATTCCCGAGGGCCCTTGAAAATAGCCTCTAAGCCTACCGAAGGCAACCAAAGCCAATCCTCATCCGACAGTCACCCCAATTTGTAATAAAGACCCCAGCGAGGTAAAATTACCACAATACCCTCAGGGTTTGATTATTACCAAAATACCCCTGGTGTCCAGATAACCAACAGGGCTCCAGAGGGCACTCCTGAGCTTCCCGAGCTCACTATTACCTCCAGATATGACAGGGTGTCGCCCAGTTCAGCCTGGTCCTAGCTAAACCCTATCCCTCACACATTTTGTGGCCACCCATTGGGAGTTAAAAGTACGTTGCAAGTTACCTATGCTGATGTGTCCTTGATTAGAACCTTGGAAAGACATTCTAGGCCTTACCGTTGACAATTAAACAAGGGTGTCCGGACGTGATGCCGATGTAAATTAACACTGACCGCGGTCAGTGAGGAAAGGTCCAGCACTTGAACCCTCATCGTCTGATACGATGCGCACCCCATGAAATGGGCACGGCACTGGCCACTCATGTAGGCCTTACATGTGCACCCCTGTCTTCCCAGAGAGAGTCCATTACATGATCAGAGGAACCCCTAAACCTGGAACAAAAACATAAGATTTCTCGCAAAGTCGCCTGGGTCCAGAGAAAAGGGGATGTCAACCTCGTCTTAAAACAGACTGGCACGCCCGGTGGGACCTTTCCCGCCTTTCTTCTTCTTGTCAACAGAAGGCCTAAAACCTCTCCGAGGTTATCATTACCCCTCTTCCTCTTACAGGACGAGAAGAGGAGAACACTTCGCTTTCGCTGCTTCCAGCACTTACTTGCATCACGACGGCGACAATGGCGGCGGTGACTTATGGACCGCAGGTTGTTGCTAACCACGCCAGGTTTGGCTACCTGGCGACTCCCATCGCTTTTGGCGACTTCCCTCCGGTCGTCGGCTCCCCCTTCTTCTTAGGGGTAGTGCCGATCGCCGGGGGCAACACAGTCGCCCCTGTTGCTGTTGGTCGGGTCTCCCCGGCCAAGAAGACATCTGCTGAGGGTGCTAGGCCCTCCGCTCCTGCTGCTAGCCGGGTCCGCCCGGTTAAGAAGACAGTGCCTGGGGGTGTCAGGCCATCGATTTCTGCAGTTGGCCGAGTCAGATCGGCCGCAATGAAGACAATTGTTGAGGGTGTCAGGCCCTCTACTTCTGTAACATGCCGAGTCAGGTCGGCCACATACTACAACATGTCTGGGGGTGTCAGGCCCTCGACGTCAACTATAGGCCTGGGTAGGCAAGCCATCAAGAAGCCCATAGCTAGAGGTGTCAGGCCTTCAGCCCACTCAGTTGGCCGGGTGTTCTCGGTCAACCAAATTACTGCCGACGTCGCCCCTCCACAAAAGAGGCAGCGCCGTCGCCGAAATGGAAGCCGTTCCGACACGGCCGCCCCTGCTCAACGAGGGCAACACAGTGCGCGCAATAAGGCGCGCCCGGCAGCTACCACCTCACGCTCCGACAAGACTGTACTTGTTGGAGACGTCCGCATCCGGCTCGATGGAGGCAAGCCGATTGTGCCCCGGGAGCGACAGGTCCCCACTATTCCCACCTCCAATCGATTTGAACTACTCCGGAAGGTCGGGGAGGAAGGGGCGAAAATGAAGAACTTTGCCGCGCCTTGGCCCAAGGCAGCAGTCCCCAGAGTCAGAGCTGGGGGCAACTCAATTGAGGAGCGACAGCTCCAAATGAAAAAGATTTGGGTTACCAAGGAGGAGGCCCGAGTTATTAAACGGGCCAGATCAGAAAAGGCCCTCCGTCAGCCTGAATTACAGCAAGCGCGGAGTCGGGTTACTCATCAACAAGGGGAGTCTTCAACCTCTCACGAGGCAAGGACTCACCGGCAACCAGGGCAGAAGTGCCGTGGAACGGCCAAGCCAGTACGCCTGACTTCTCCCTGGGCTAGCCCGGTGCGCTTGGGCGAGGGCTGCTTTGAGCAAGAGTCTACGCCCCGAGTGTCTGTTTTTGATAGGCTAGGGGGAACGCCGAAGCCAGAACGGCACCCGCCGAGGAAGAAGCGAGTGGCCCAGATGACAGATGACACCGTCAGGGTGTTCACTTGTTATGTCTCTTCCACAGACAAGCAGCCGGAGGGCGCTCAGGAAGACCTCAACCAACCCCTGCAAGCCATGAGAAGGTCAAGACATGTCTCCCGAGTTGTTGCTCAATTAGAGCCAAACCTAATTGTCGAGGCATCTCCGCCCGATCCAACACGGCAAGAGGAGCGTCAAGAGGACGTTCACAGCGTCAGTGGAGACGGTGACCCAGCACATGAAGAGGGCCTTGTCAGGGAGGCCCAAGCCTTCACAATGGAGGAGCTCCGGCGTGAGAATCAAGAGCTCAAAAACCTCTTGCAGGCACTGCTACGTGAAAAGGAGGCCCTTGTCCAACCCTCAGCGGCGCCTGCGGGTGCAGAGCAACAACCTTCTCCCGCTCCAGCCACAGTCAATACATTGGCCGCTGCAACTAGGCTGCCCATTGCTCTGGAGGTTGAAGCGCCGCAGCAAGAGCCCAATATGCGGTCATCCGCCACCCCTGCCGAAAGCCTAACGGCTCAAAGGCAAATGATCGAGCGGATTGTGGAGGCGAAATTCGCACAACATGGCGAAGGTGTGGCTACAGGAGATTTGTACAGTGTGTCATACCCCCTTCACCACCAATTTAAAAAGCTCCCGCCAGATTGCCCAAAGGCTCCAAAGCTGCAGAAATTCAATGGGCAAGGTTCGCCGCATGAGCATTTGGCTTACTATACGACTGCCATGGACGAATTGGCGCTGGATGAGTCCTATCTTCTGTGATACTTCGCCACTTCCCTAACGGGTACCGCCTTCCAATGGTACTCCCGACTGAAGCCCAATTCAGTATCTGATTGGGCAGACATGCAGAAAAAATTTGTGGACCGGTTCCAAACAGCTGAACGCAAGGTTTCTCTTGCGGAACTTTGCGCCCTGAAGCAAAAGAAGGGTGAAACGGCTTTGGACTTCATCAAAAGGTGGAGGGACGTTAGCATGCACTGTGATAACCCTCCCACGCCGGAAGATGCCATTACCATATGCCGTCGAGGTTTGGCCGCCGAGGTCAGTGAGAAGCTCCTGGGTTCTAATATCCGGGCTTCGACCAACTCAATACCGTGGTGGCGGAGATTGAGATGTTCTTCGCCGATCACCCAGCACACCCTGTCGCCAAGGGCAAAACCTCCAAAGATCGCCCGTCTGGCAGCAAAGAGGTGAATTCGGTCGATTTCTCCCCGACAAATGGAGACAAGGGAGAAACCAAGTCAAAGGGTAATGGCAAAAAGCTCGACACCAAGGCGAGTGCGTCTCTGTTAGCGGAGCGCATGAAGACGCCCCATTCTTTCAAAAAAGAGCACATGAAGATGCTCTTTGATTTATGCACGAAAGAGAAACTGGTCACCCTGCCAGAGCCGCATAAGCCGGCAGAGATAGACAAGACAGACGATCCCAACTATTGTGTGTATCACCGGAGGTTGGGACATACTATTGCAGATTGCTATGTCTTTAAAGACATAGCCGAAGACCTTGTTCAGAAAGGCCTAATAAATATGTTAGGCCACGCGGTTGAACCTCCACAGCCGCATCCTTGGAGCCGGTCAAACCGGTCAACCAATGTGGTCTACATGGCGGCCCCAGTTTCAAGCTCAAATGCTGCCGAAGCTGGGTCATCTAATCAGCAATCACGAGTTGCCCCTGAACCATTGCACTGGCCGATGGCGGAGTGCCTCGCCGTGAGAAGAATCCTCCAAAAGATCCGCAGGGAGATTTATCAGCTGAGGCGGGAGCAGCGGGAGCTATTGCAATTCCTCCAGAATCTGGACGATCAGTTGGCGGCTTTCCCTCAAGGGCCGATCAGGTTGCCCACTGCTCCACGCGGGCTGGGGGCAGAAGCTTCACCGGCTGCCCCGCTGAGACCCGGTTCGGATGGATGGCTTTCAGAAGACTCATCAAACTCATCTGAAGATTCGGAGCCCGCGAAGTTATATTCCTTTCCCCGCGAGCAGACACTACAAATCTTCTTTGCTTGTTGTCGTGCGGGGTTGTTGAACCTCTCAGCAGTACCTAGTCACCAGCGGCAAGGCGCTCGGTTATACCAAGACTATTGCCCCTACCATGAGACAGTAGGCCACATCATCTTTAACTGTCAATCCTTTAAAGACCTCGCAGAAGATTTTATCAAGCGAGGGATAGTTAACATGGGTGACTCATTGGTGCACCCTCCACAGCCTCATGGGCAAGAAGAGATGACTTTCTCTGTCAACGTCATCCACACGCCATTGGCGTTTCAGCTGCCCGAGCCCTCAGGCGAAGAAGGCAGCTCTCAACAACCTAGCCCCGAATCTGTTCTATGGTACCCGGGGTGGCGACCTTCTCATCAGTGCTCCTTTCCCAAGGGAGATACAGAGAAGATTTTTGATAAACTTCTAGAGGATGGTCAGGTATTGACATATGACCCGCCGTCCTATTACAATGAGACAGCTAAGAGTCACCCTCTCTACTGCAAATATCATGCGCAGGTGTCCCATCCAACTGGAGAATGCCTGGAGGTACAAGACTGCATTCAGACCCTTATTCAAAGGGGGGAGATCGATGCTCAAGGTAATTCTATGACAAGATGCCGGCTGGGGGAGACTACTGAGAGGATCCTTCGGCAGGAGCAGCAGGGTCAGCCCCAACAACCACCAGCTAAGCAGACTTCTTCGCAGGTTTGCTTAAAGAAGCCCTCAGGGAGAGAGCCCAAGCTATAAGCCCTAAAGGCAAGGCTAGGCATGATAGGCCTACAGCCCAAGGTTCTCGAGGCTCGGTCCCTGGGGGAGCCTTCAAATCCTCTACCCAGTCAGGCCACCACGAGAAGGCTGCCGCTGGACACCCGCAGCCTAGAGATAAAGACAAAGTCAAGGTCGCGGACCCCGAGCTTAAGGTCCAATCCTGTGATAGGCCACTGGGGTCCATCCCTCCGAGAGGATCTCAACGACTCCCGGGGTTCAAGCCACTGGCTGAAACGAAGTTGGTGACACCGCGAAACCCCCTGGGGTTCCATTTCAATCAGCCGAAATTTCAAGAATTGCCACCGGAGATTGTTGCCCAGGCAATTAATGCCACTTTTCAGCCACAACCCGCTGAAGGGGAGTGGACTTGCGTCGCTCCAAGAAAGGGTCGCGGGCTCCAAAATGTCAGACGACCAGCTCAAGGCAGAAGACAAGGTTCTGGGGGCAGGTCACTACGTCCTGTAAAGCCATCCTCACCTTCTTTAGAGGAGGTCGCTCGTCTTAAGAAGCAAGAAAAAAATTGAAAGAAGAATCTGAAGAGAAAATTGAAAAAGCAGGCTGAGCAGGCGGTCACCATGGAAGCCTCTAAAGAGCTTACCCCCTTGCAGAGGTTGCAAAAGCTCATAGACGAGCTAGAAGAATATGTGCCTCCTTGCCCCACCAGGGCGGTCACACTCGACAAATATATTCCCTGGGAGAGGTTTTGCAGAAAGCCCGACTCCTCGACTGGCTCTGGGAGACCTTGCGTCGTCTTGAGGAGGGTGAAAATATTCCAATTCCGGAAGAGCTCTCGTTGTTCTACAAAGACGAGGAGCTCACCGTGGAGGCCCTTGAACGAGCACTGCAGGAGGTGTCATGTAACATGGTGGCTATCCTGCCTGCCGACAATATAAATGCCTCCGTTGGGGAGGACAATGTCCCTGTGGCTACATACCAATGCCGATCGACAAGGAATCGACGAGGCCGTGGTCGAGGACGGGGTCGCGGGCGAGAAAACCCTTTAACCCTCGACCGGGTTATAATATTCAGAGGGGAGCAGCCGGGCCCCATCCCTACACCTCAAGTGCGGGGCATTCCCTTCATACCTGAATCTTCAGAGAATACAGGCCTGGATTCAGGAGATCAAAAACCAAGAGGCATCCCTTTCATAATTCATTCTTCCGATGAGGAAGAAACTCCAGTCAGCGCCCCGTCGCCAGCTCTAACCTCGGGGCAGGCGGGCCCTTCAACCAGTGCTAGCGAAAGAGAAGGCCCCTCGGGTCAGTCCGATCTGGACGAGTCTCAGCCTGCTGCGGAGGAGTCTCTGGCACCGCTTTTCCAAGAGGGAGCGGGCATGCAAGATGAAGGGGAGCGCCCTTTCAAGCGGGAGAAACCACATGGTGCCCCGAAGACTCTGGAGGAAATCATTCCCCCATTCCACAAGACCCACGCTAGGGCGGACCGCAAAATCATTCAACACATGAAGCGGTTTCCAACTAATGTCACCATATGGGAGGCTATTGCTTGGAGCAAGGACTTGAGAGAGGCTCTCATAAAAGTCCTCCAGGACCCCGAGGCCTACTAGGCCCATGTAGGGGAACTGCAGGCCCAAGCATATGAAGCTCTTGTGGCCAATATTATATTCTCCGACAAGGATTTGCTGCTGGCCTCTCCTTGCCATAATCACCCCCTATACATGAAAGGGACGATCAACGGCCATGAAGTGAACCGAATCTTGGTCGATGTAGGTGCGGCGGTGAATATTATGCCCCTGAAGACTTTTAAGTCTCTCTACTTGGCGCCTTATTTGCAAAAAGTCAACACCGTCAAAATCTCGGGGTTCAACCAAGACTCTGAAGAAGCTCTCGGTCGGGTCAAGGTGAAACTGGTCATGGGTGACTTTGCTACTAAAGTGACGTTTTATATTATCAACGCCAACACGTCTTATAAGGTGTTGTTGGGAAGACCCTGGTTGCATGAAAATTGGGTCATTCCTTCGACTCTGCACCAGTGCCTCAAGTATGCTAAAGGGGGAGAGCAACATACCGTCTTTGCGGACCAAGCTCCTTTCCACCCTAATGAATGTCACTTGGCAGATGCCTCCTTGTATTTCGGGGAGCCCACCATAACAACCCCCGACCGAGTCAAAGACAAGGGGAAGCAAAAGGTCGAGGCCGAGCCCAGGAGGGCCAACTCTTCACAGTCAATCGTGAGCTGTTAAAGCTTCACCAGTTGAGCCTCAAGCCTGGTTCCAAGCCCACCCTGCCGGAAAGGCGTAATGTGGACTTTGAAGCCAATCTCATTAGCCGAACCATCGACCAGAGTGTCCCTTTGCCTCCGAAATGCATTCAGCTCCCCTTTCTGAGGGAAGAGCACAGCGTGGAGGAGTTGAAGACTTTTATAGTCTCTTATAGGCGCAAGGGTTAGAGCAAGGATAGCAAACAGGCCCGGCCGATTGTCTTCTACAAAGGAGACTTAGTCCCATCAGTTCCTCCTGAGGACGATTTTGGGTGGGACACCCCTACTGATAAGGCGCAAGAGCCGATTCAAGAGATGGATTATATGCCAGATCGACTTAAGCGCATGTGCATGAAGCAAGGAATTCCTCAGTGCCAGAACCCTGCACAGAAGGCATATTTTTCCCAACTCTGGAATCCCCCGCAAGTCAGGGGGCAACGGCCTTTCTCCCGCAAAGACACTCGGGGGTTGGGTTATGATCAGGAGCCAGATTTCGAAGTTCATTATGCAGTCAATGCCATAGAGCTCCTACCTCCCCCTTGCGAGGAGGCCCAGAAGGAGCCCATAGCTGACGAGCTCCATCACGAGGCAGAGCATGCCCTGGCATCTCCTTTGTTGACGCCCGCTGAAGGGCGACAGGCAAATCCTGTGAAGTTCGAGGTTTACGAGGCCAGTATTGATGAAGATGAAGACTTCGTCGACCTCCGGCCGGCTCCCCCGGAACTAGAAGACGGTGGTCAGGTAACCGTTGACGAGCTGATTGAGATTAATCTCGGCAGCAGGGACGACTACCGACCCACTTTTATAAGTGCCCTCCTCGGCAGCAAAGAAAGGCAAGCGTACAGGCAACTCTTGGAAGAATTCAGAGATTGCTTCGCCTGGACATATAAAGAGATGCCGGAGCTTGATCCCTCGGTGGCAGAGCATGAACTGGCTATACTTCCAACAGCTAAGCCAGTCAAGCAAGTCTAAAGGCGTATGCGCCATGAGCTGGAACTCAAAGTCAACGTCGAAGTCGACAAGATGTTGGACGTGGACTTTATAGAGCCATGTATGTATCCTGTGTGGCTCGCCAACATAGTCCCGGTCAAGAAGAAGAACGGCCAAGTCCGGGTCTGCATCGACTTCTGAGATTTGAACAAAGCATGCCCGAAGGACGACTTCCCTGTTCCCATCATTGAGACAATGGTGGATGTAACCACTGGTCATGAAGCCTTGTCCTTTATGGACGGGTCGTCAGGTTATAACCAGATCCGCATGTCCATCAAGGATAAAGATCATACGGCCTTCAGGCCCCCTAAGGGGATCTTCAATTATAAGAGGATGCCATTTGGCTTGAAGAATGCTGGCTCCACCTATCAAAGGGCAATGACCAAAATCTTCGACGAGATGCTGCATGACATTGTCGAATGCTACGTCGACGACCTGGTCGTCAAGTATAAAAGGCGAGACAGCCACCTAGCGGATCTACGTCGGGTCTTTGAGAGACTTCGACAGTACCAGCTCAAGATGAACCCGATGAAGTGTGCCTTCGGCGTCTCCAGCGGCAAGTTCTTGGGCTTCATCGTCAGGTATCGAGGAATAGAGATAGATCCTGACAAAATCAAGGCCATCAGGGAACTACCCCCGCCTAAAAATATAACAGAGCTCAGGTCGCTTCAAGGAAGACTCGCCTATATTAGGCGATTCATCTCTAACCTCTTCGGGAGGTGCATGCCCTTTGGAAAACTAATGAAGAAAAGGGCACCCTTCGTATGGGATGAAGACTGTCGGAAGGCCTTCGAGCAGATCAAGAAGTATCTACTGGCTCCGCCTGTCCTTGAGGCGCCTGTCAAAGGAAGGCCCCTGATTCTTTATATTGCCGCCATGGATGCTTCCCTGGGGGCACTCCTGGCCCAGACCAATGATGAAGGCAAGGAGCAACCTCTTTATTATCTCAGCCGGAAGTTAGTCGGGCCAGAGCATCGCTACTAGTCCATGGAGAAGATGTGCCTAGCCTTGGTGTTTGCCGTTAAAAAGTTGAGACACTATCTGTTGGCGCATCGAGTAGAGCTCATTTCAAAATGGAACCCGCTCAAATTTCTCCTTAGCCAACCTGTCCTCTCTGGGAGGCTAAAGAAAATGGGCACTCATCCTCATGGAATTTGACATCATCTTTGTCCCGTGCAAGGCAATTAAGGGACAGGGGATGGCTGAGTTTCTCGCTGCACACCCTGTGCCGGAAGACTCCCCCTTCAATATTGAGCTGCCAGATGAAGAAAGGTTGATGCAGCCGCTCGGCGAGGAAGGGTGTGATACAGATGCCCCATCCCAAACCGAACATGATGTGTTGTCCCTCAATTCGCCCTTATGGGAACTATATTTTGACGGCGCGTTCAGGTCCATCAAGAGACCTGGCGGCCTCACAGACTCCGTGTCAGGCGCTGGCATAGTCTTCGTGTCTCCTCAGGAAGGCATACTTCACAACTCTTGTGCCCTCATGAAGCCATTGACCAACAATGAGGCAGAATATGAGGCACTGATCATCAGGCTTAAGCTTGCGCTGGAGATGAAGATTAGATGTATCAAAGTATACGGGGATTCCCAACTCGTCATTCGTCAAGTGCTGGGCGACTATGACGTACGGAAAAAGGAGCTGATCCCCTACCATGAAGCCGTCATCAGGCTCAGAGAGAAGTTCTATCTATTTAAGATAGATCATGTGCCAAGAAGTAGTAACTCCTAGGTAGATGCTCTGGCAAAACTGGCAGCTGTCTTGAAGATCCCGCCAGAGGGGGAGCTGAATATAACCGTTAGGCACAGGAGGCTCATGCCTAGCGTGCTCGACGAAGAATCTGGCCTCACTGTGTACGAGGTCAACAATGTTCAAGAGGAGAATGCTCCCGAAGAAGACGATTGGCGCGAGCCAATTATACGTGTAAAGAATGGGTGGCTTCCCCCTGAGCAAGCCCAAAGGGTGCAACTGCTATGCAGGGCTACATCATATCAACTGGTCCATGGCGTTCTTTTCAGGCTTGGGACCATCCAGTCCTCTTGCGATGCCTCTCGCCCAAAGAAGCTAGAACCGTTATGCAGGAAGTTCATTCTGGCTTATGCGGAGCTCATCAAGCAGGAGCTAAGATGAAAACAAACATCAAGCTCAAGGGATTCTATGGACCCACCATATATGAAGACTGCAACCAGTACGCTCGCACATGTCACCAGTGCCAAGCATTCGGGCCAGTCCCTCGAAGGCCTCCTAACCCGAAGAAAAGGATTGGCGCGAGCCAATTATACGAGTAAAGAATGGGTGGCTTCCCCCTGAGCGAGCCCAAAGGGTACAACTGCTATGCAGGGCTACATCATATCAACTGGTCCATGGCGTTCTTTTCAGGCTTGGGACCATCCAGTCCTCTTGCGATGCCTCTCGCCCAAAGAAGCTAGAACCGTTATGCAGGAAGTTCATTCTGGCTTATGCGGAGCTCATCAAGCAGGAGCTAAGATGAAAACAAACATCAAGCTCAAGGGATTCTATTGACCCACCATGTATGAAGACTGCAACCAGTACGCTCGCACATGTCACCAGTGCCAAGCATTCGGGCCGGTCCCTCGAAGGCCTCCTAACCCCCTGTACCCGACGGCGCCAACTTGGCCATTTGCGGAGTGGGGTATGGATATAGTAGGACCATTTCCTCCCTCATCCCAAGAGTAGAAATTCATTTTGGCCGCCACGGACTACTTTTCTCGATGGGCTAAAGCTATCCCTCTACGAGAAGTCATTGGCGAAACAGTCGCCCGCTTCGTCAGATATCATATTATATATAGATTCGGCACCCCTAGTTGGATCATTTCTAAGAACGGCACGCCCTTCAAGAACAAGACAGTGTATGCACTGGCTTCTAAATTTCATATTGATTGGAGGACATCTTCAGTTTATAACCCTCAGGCCAACGGATTGGCTGAGGCCTTCAACAAGACACTCTGTAAACTACTGGCCAAAATAATAAATGGCCGCAAACGAGATTGGGGAGAGAAGGTCCACGAAGCTCTTTGGGCCTATCGGACCATTTATAAAACCCCTATGGGGTGCTCCCCATTCTCCTTGGTTTACGAGGCTGAAGCAGTTGTCCCTGTAGAAATTGAACTGGCATCGTACCAAGTGGCGGTTCATGCGGGGCTACCGGGCCAAGATCAATCTGAGATTGAAAGGAGGCTTGAGGAATTATCCTGTCTGGAGGGTAAGAGACTTCAGGCTTACAAACATTTACAAGTCTATTAAGCCCATATGACGCGTGCCTACGACAAGCTAGTCAAGCACAGGGCGTTCAAGAAGGGTGACTTGGTCATGCTCAAGGAAAAAGAGGTCCTGGCGGGAAGATCCAACGGCAAACTCCAGCCCAATTGGCGTGGACCCTACGTCATCTAGAAGGTCTATGAAGGAGGAGCCTATACGGTTGTCGACCACAAGGGAAACAACCCTTTCCCTCCCCTCAACGGCAAACACATGAAGCTCAACCATGCGCCACCGCAAGAGTTTCTACAGCAGTCCTCACAGGACATTACATCTCCTAAGTGAAGGTTCAAAAAAAAAATGGGGTTAAAAATATTGATACCCCGGCGGACTTAGTCGACCTTCAAAGGTTGGCTAAGGGCAAAAAGGCCATAGACCCGGCCGAGGTGAAATCCCGAAAGGGCGCCTCGGGTAAAAATGGATAACCCCTCGATGTGAAAACCCGTAAGGGCGCACCGGAAGAAGCTAAAGGGGGCCAGCCTCGGCGAAAATCCGAAAGGGCGGTGAGGCTGGTAATGTGAAAAAAAAAAAGGAGACCTCCTTTGGCCACGTGTTCTTTGGGTGTCTTTGGGTCAGTGACCTCACCCTATGAGGGTAGATTGTAATATTCAGTCCTGCCCGGGCGTTACGACTGACGTACCGATATTATCATTCATTGTCCCACTGGGGCCACCAGCTTTTGGAACCTTATGAGCTTACTTGTACGCGCCATTTTGGCTCCCGAATCCAGCTCCTCTCACTTGTGCTTTTTAAAGCTGACTTATACGTCCTTTGGCATGACAGCTTCACTCATATTCTCTGAGTCAAATCCACTCACTTTTGTCCCACCGGGATTGGTCTCAATATGCTCTCTCGGGCTGCCAACCCACCACGCCTTTCGGCACATCCTATCTTCTAGGGTTTGGTCTCAATATGCTCTCTCGGGCTGCCAACCCACTTTGCCTCTCGGCACATTCTATCTTTTAGGGATTGGTCTCAGTATGCTCTCTCGGGCTGTCAACCCACTTTGCTTCTCGGCACATTCTATCTTTTGGGGATTGGTCTCAACATGCTCTCTCGGGCTACCAACCCACTTTGTCTCTCGGCACATTCTATCTTTTAAGGATTGGTCTCAATATGCTCTCTTGGACTGCCAACCCACCACGCCTTTCGGCACATCCTATCTTCTAGGGTTTGGTCTCAGTATGCTCTCTCGGGCTGCCAACCCACTTTGTCTCTCGGCACATTCTATCTTTTAGGGATTGGTCTCAGTATGCTCTCTCAGGCTGCCAACCCACTTTGCCTCTCGGCACATTCTATCTTTTAGGGTATGCTCTCTCGGGCTGCCAACCCACTTTGCCTCTCGGCATATTCTATCTTTTAGGGATTGGTCTCAGTATGCTCTCTTAGGCTGCCAACCCACTTTGCCTCTCGGCACATTCTATCTTTTAGGGTATGCTCTCTCGGGCTGCCAACCCACTTTGCCTCTCGGCACATCCTATCTTCTAGGGATTAGTCTCAGTATGCTCTCTCGGGCTGCCAACCCACTTTGCCTCTTGGCACATTCTATCTTTTAGGGAGTGGTCTCAGTATGCTCTCTCGGGCTGCCAACCCACCACGCCTTTCGACACATCCTATCTTCTAGGGTTTGGTCTCAGTATGCTCTCTCGGGCTGCCAACCCACTTTGCCTCTCGACACATTCTATCTTTTGGGGATTGGTCTCAGTATGCTCTCTCGGGCTGCCAACCCGCCACGCCTTTCGGCACATTCTATCTTCTAGGGATTGGTCTCAGTATGCTCTCTCGGGCTGTCAATCCATCACGCCTTTCGGCTCATTCCACCTTCTAGGGATTGGTCTCAGTCTGCCCTCTCGGGCTGCCAACATACCACGCCTTTCGGCTCATTCTACCTTCTCGAGGTTGGCCTCAGTATGCCCTCTCAAGCTGCCGACCGATCACCCGTCTCTTGGCTGTCAAATCCATTCTTACACCCTAGGGGTTGGCCTCAGTATGCCCTCACGGGCTGGCTGCCAACCCATTTCACCTACCAATTCCCCGGTTTAACTCACACGTCCCTGTCGGACTGTTAAACCTACTATTGTTGTCCCAACCGGGCTTGGCCTATGCATACCCTCCAGCCCATTCGGCTTATCGGTTTTTGGAGTTGACTAAACACGCCCTATCAGGGCCGTCAAATCCACCCACTTATCCCACCGGTGCGACACACATGTCCCTCTGGGAATACCACGCTCCCTCTGCCTTTTGGCACCATAGGTACTCAAAAAAAAGGGGGGGCCTAAAAATATTGATGCCCCAGCGGACTTGGTTGTTTCCGTTAGAGGAGCAACCAAGGGCAAAAAGACTTTAACCCGACTAAGGTGAAAACCCGAAAGGACGCCTTAGGCAAAAATGGGTATCCCTCAGTGTGAAAACCCGCAAGGGCGCACTAAAAAAAGCTAAAGGGGGCCAGTCCTGGCGAAAACCCGAAAGGGCGGTAGGGCTGGTAAAGTGAAAAAAAAGACATACATGGAAGAGAATGGAAGTTAAGTCAACGAGCTTTGTTCTCTATTTTCTTAACATCAAGTAGAAAAACCCCGAGATAAGCCCTCAGGGAAGCTGTACAAGGTCGGGCTGAGCAAATAGCTCCGTGAAAACAAAACTCAAGGTCAAATCAGCGGCCAGGCTCAGCTCGCAAGTCAGTAAGATGAGCCTCCCGCTGCAATATCACCTCATGTAGCCCGGTGAGCTCACGCTGGAACCCCTCCACTTCAGCCCATACGAGATCTCGAGCCTCCTCGGCCTCTCGTACCCGCTGTAGAAGGGCCTCTACCTCTCACGTCAGCTCATCTACGCGCTGAGAAGCCACTTGAAGGTGCCCCTGCGCAGTCGCCACCTGTGCAGACATCTGCTCCTGTCGAGCACGAAGCCTGGATAGCTCCTCCTCCTCCTGCTGAATCATGGTCTGTATTCGCAGCCTCCTCGCCTCAACAACATGACAACGGGCAAACTCAGCCCACAAAGTCTCTAGTCGGGGCATCCAGGTGGTTCGAGGGAATCCGAATGCATGGTATCCTCTCGTGCAAGTCGCCAGGTGGTCCCTCATAACCTCAACAGAGGGCAGGGGGTCTATCTACAGTAGAAGCTGAAGATTCTCAATAAGCTTCGCCTCAACAGTACAATCTCCAGGAGCCATCAGGAACTGCGGGCCCCCTGGCCAGTCTACTCCCAGGGCCGAAAAATCTGCTAGCGCTGGTAGAGCCTCCTCTCTGACACCTGGAAGCAGAGCATGGAGAAACGATACGTAAGCGCCCGGACATAATACAGAAGGGAGAAAACGGCAGGAAGAGGCTTGCTTTTTGCCAAACCTGAAGTGGCCCTGGGGATGACATGATCGTGGGAGGTGCGAGCATCCTCCGTCCTCAGGGACGAATCCCCTGTCAGGGTCGCAGGCAGCCTTATCATTTGTGGAGCTGCATCTAAGCCCTCTGAGGCCTCCCTAGACCTCTCTTCCTCCACTAGGGAAGACGGGGCTCTCGCGCCTGTGTCTACATAAAATGAGAAACAGGGAGGTTGTCAATATGACAGAATCACAAGAGACCAAATGAAAAATTAGGGTTTAAACCCTAAACAATACCTAATGGCGACGGCTCAGCGACGTTTGCTCCCACTGCCTGATCCGCACCCTCATCTAAGGGAGTCCGCGGCGCCTCTCGAGGGAAAATCACCTCCTGCCTGGAGTGATCAGTGGGCGAGGGCATCGAGACGTCAACAACTGCAAAGTCAAGATTGTGATCAGTGCTATAAGTCGGGCCGATCAGACAAGCAACAAGATGCATAAATGCAAAGTTGGCTAGATGCATACCCGGGGCATGTTCTCCATTTCCCCCCATTAAATTACTACTGGGAGGCAACGAACCCGGAGTAAACTCGGGCGCACCCGTATGGTAGACCCCGAAGGTAGGGGGAGCTCCCCCAGAGACTCCAGCAGTAACCCCTGGGTCGATGTCGTAGATGGGCAACTCGAGACCGGTATCAGAAGCAATTAGCTTGGCTAATTCAGCAGCAGAAGCGGCCAACTAGGCGACTGCGGAAGAATTGATATTGGAAGATGAGCAGACAAAACCGTCTACCAATCATATGAAGAGGTCGAGGGATTCTTCGGCTACCTGAGATCGCTCCAGTGCCCACACCATCAGAGGAGCTTAATAAAGGTGTAGATGAGCCGCTACCAGAGGTCGTATCTGAGCTACTACTATCCAAGGAGGCGGTGGAACCTCCTTTGCTCGATGACCTTAAGGCAGAAACATCGCCCTCGCGAGGTTGAAACTCGCCCTCTTCTGTATCTGAAGAGGCGGGCCGAATCCCAAGATGACCTGCTCAAAAAGGGGCAAATAGTAAGTATAACTGTTGTCTTCAATTGGCTTGATAAATAAACAAGAATTGTCATAAACTATGTCTACCTGAGGCTGGAGGAGGTGGAGCCTCTATTATCTCTGGAGGTGCAAGAGGCGTATCAGTGGAAAAGAAGTTTTCCAATGGTTGATCCCAAGGTTTGCCGACCCGTGTGACCCGGCCGACCCGGTCTCGGCCTGGGTCGGGTCGCTCCCGACTCGGTCCGTCTCGGTCCGTCCCGCCCCATATCTAAATAAAAAAGACTTTATATATATAATATATATATATATATATATAATAGAATAAAATAGAAAAATACACTTTATATATATAATATATTATTAAATTAATGGGGCGACCCGGTGACGACCCACGACCCGGTCGTCCCGCAAACGACCTAGGTCGGGTCGGGTCGGGTCGTGAGGGTCGGGACGACCCGCACCGGGTCGGCAAACCTTGGTTGATCCAGGTCCCCCAAATTTAATTCAAAGTCGAAGATATATCCACTCCCGGTGCGCCCGCTAGGGAGACATTCCCAAGGCCAGGCGAGAAATGCATCTGAGCCCTTACTTCAGGAGGAGCTATACACAAAATTACTCTGCAA
Organism: Amorphophallus konjac; assembly: GCA_022559845.1. Lineage (NCBI taxonomy): Eukaryota > Viridiplantae > Streptophyta > Magnoliopsida > Alismatales > Araceae > Amorphophallus > Amorphophallus konjac. The sequence goes on from CM040126.1 coordinate 274,297,132, forward strand.
CTAAACAAAGATGTACATGCAGAGATATAATAAAAATTTATAAACTTTGGACTCCCAACTCACTCGGGGGGACCTCGCCGCTTGGGGGTATGGTGTCAACCCGAGGACGAGATGAAGGCCGGGTGTCACCACCTGGATCGCCACTGAAGCGCCTCTTTGTCGCGGTATTCATGCCAGTAGCAACCGCGCCAGGAGATACCCCTTGTAAGGAGGGGCTATCATTAGTGCCAATTGCTCCTGCAATCGAGATATGCTTACAAACAGTTAGCAGCCTCATAATGAAAATGGAGGGCAGCAAAAAGGAAGGGACAAGAAGGCCATACCAGTCGCTCCCACAGGCATGTGAAGTCTTGTGACTAGCTGGTTGGAGTAAATCCGGAGGGTCCGGGCTGCCCGTTCCACTGCACCCCTAAGGGCCTGAGGGGTAGAAGCTACCTCCAGCTCCGAAATGTGGTCTAACAGACCAGCGCAACCCACTGCATTGACTAGATGTGCCCTCCACGTAGCAAAAGCTCCTCCAGTAAGTGCTCCCTCTGGAACAAGCTGAGACAACTGCGAATCGTGGCTCAAACCACAAGAAGCCCTCAGATCCTCCCACCAAGAGTAAGGCAACATGGAACCGGAAGCACCCTTACGGCGCGATCCTGAAGAAGAAGTCTCTCCACCAGATACTGGCTTCAAGGCCCCGGTGTATTGGCTTCTGTCAATGGGCACTGACTGCCCCTGCTCCCTCCATCGGGCTTCAATGCCCCGAATCACCTGAGCTAGGCTGGAAAAATGGGATTTGATGAAGCCGGAATCTAGAGAAAGGGGAAGCAAATCCTCCCTCCTGAGACGCCTCTCCTCTGCTGCTCTAATGTTGTCCGCCCGCTCTCTGAAGACGTTGCTGACTTTAAACCACCAGCGAACATAATGCACATCAAAGTGGCCCATGTGCGCCTGTGCTGGAACGGGAAAATCCTCTCCGACACTCCTGTATAGAAAATCCTGCCAGGAAGCAGTAACCAGGTGCACATCTTTATGTTTGTACTGTCTCGAAGCCAAATGGACATCTGCATTGGGCGGAATAGCCTGATCATATCCAAAATTGCGGCCAAACCTGTGTGGGTAATATGGTTCGAGAACCACTGTGCCAGAGCGGCGATAAATTAAAACACCGGGTCGTATGCAAACAACCCACTCACCCAAGGCGTGTAGAGAAACTATGCCCTCAAAGGACACTTTACAAACTGCAGACTCCCCATGCCCCTCTACGAAAGGGCTATAGAAACGAGAGCTATGATCAAACACCAGGCTCTCACCCCGCTCAGTGTGGAGAAAGGAAAGTGCCCGCCTGGCGCTGGCAAGCTGCAGAAAAGCATCCTGGTCCGGGTGACCAGCAAATGTGAATATAAGTGGCGCCCTGGTATTAGCAACTGGAGATCGCTGAGAAAGCTCTAGCAGTAGCAGCCCAGCCCAAGCACTCAAGTAATGTGTGGGTAGCAAAATCTTCTTATCTCTAGGGCTGGAATATGACCTCAGCGCCCCTAGAGAATGATAAATATTGGCCAGAGCAGCCGGTGCAAGGGCTAACTGGCGTCCGCAAGCTAATAAGCAGGCCGGATAAATCACTTCAGCTCTCAGGAGTTCTTCTTCACCGTGGGGGAAGACAAAAGTAGCCAACCAGTATGCAAGATACGCTGCTAAATAAGTTAGGGCAGGCAGTCTTCTGGAATTCCAACCTTGTTCAGGAGCCGGTAAATGACGAGGATTGGAGGCAAATTTTATAACAACTTCTTTGCATTGTTCCCACGTGGTGCCCAACGAGGGAAATTCCTCATAGAAGCAGTACGGGCCACTGTAGAAATACATCACCCGGGCATTAAGTGTCACCCTGGGTGTTCTTGCGGACTTCTCTTTGCCCACCAGGGCCAAATCTCTCCAAGTCTTCATAAGGTATCTGAAGCAATGAGGCATAAGATATTGGCCCCCTCCATTCGAGGCATACAAGTGGATGTCATCAAGGCACAGCTCTTCATAGGCCTGACCACTGATCGGCAAGCCCGAAATTCTGTGAAATGCCCACAAGTCTAGGGAGGTCTCTCCCTCAGCAGTAACAAGGGTATTCCAGCGTCGGTTCCATCTTTACACCAGTGCCTAGAGTAACCCCGCATGACATGGGTAGGAGTACAGGGCCGCAGTAACAGCATGACGGATACCTACCCTATCCAGAGTGGCACTGTGCACAGTCAATATCCCCCACAGCCACTCAGTGGCATCTCGATGGAAACAATGGGAAGAAACAACTGACCATCTCCCATACCAGCTGGGAGTCTTCAGTGAGAGAATCCCCTCTAACATGTAGGGTGATCATATCCATCATGGGCAAAACTAGTCCCTGAAGGAGTCAGGTACATCCCGTCCACCACAATGTCGGCGGCTTTGTGATGACCGGACAGATGCCAAATGGCAGGAGAGGAAGGTCCCACTCGCACTATAGAGCCACCCAGCTCCCCGAAGAACCCCAGACTTTTTGCATCGGGAAATTGAAGTCGCCGCACAAACCCCTCAGTAAGGCTGGGGTACGAGAAGAAACAAGTGCCCCTCATGATGTCCCTGCCTGCCAGGACTGCCCGTTCCACCCGTCGCCGCTCCTCGGGCATCAAAGGGTCATCACCGTCCATCCCCAATGGGACAAAGCTCTGAATGAAGGCAATGAGGTGTCGATCCAGCGGATGATGGGGTGGGTATTCCCCAGAGCGGTCATATTTGTAAAGTCCATCTCGACGATTGATCCGAGTAACATCAACTTCACCCCCTTCGCGGGTGACATCCTCAGTTGGGCCTTCAGCGACCGAGGAGAAGCCTCGATCAATCGTGTCAGAGCTGCCCGAAGCAATGCGACGAGGAGGCAGAGGAGGCATAGGCCAGTCGGTCCTCCATACATAATGATCGTTCGCCCCGACCACTCTAGGCCCCCGCGCAACACCCTTGCTCCGGCTTTGACGGGCCATATTTGCAAAAAAAAAAAGTGGCAGGAGAAACAACATCAGAAAAGAAGCGTGGTTCGCACAATGAAACCAACAATTAAATGCAGGAGCTACGTCCCAAATGTAGGTCCCTCAGCGGGCACAGCACAAAGACGCATATTAAAGCGCACGGGCCATCCGCCCCCGCCTCCGGCAGTCACAGATGTCCCGTGGGGGGCACTTGTTGCAACCGAAAATATCCCTACAATAATTGGGATGGAATACAAAAATAAAAGAAGAAAAAAAAACTCATTCCCAACCCAACGCGGATAATTATTTCGGTGTGATGTGAGATTGTGAGATCGGCGTAACGCCGCTCCATGGAGAATATCCGCTTTATTAGGGCTCCATAGCCCGATTATTGGTTCAGCCCAATACGCTTTGCAGCAAGGGAGTGAGGACAACCCAGAATAAATCCATGGAGACCGTCAGGGTCATATGGTTTCGGGTACTAATACACACAAAAATAAATCTTGCGGCAAAGAAAGGAAAAAATGTGCTATGCACACCTTTTTCACAGTCCCAACGGCGCGTACCGCGTCTCTCGGGATCGAAGAAGGCTCTCTCCCTCGACGGGCGGCGCAAGGAAGACAACGAACGAGCGCGGAGAAGCTCCTCTCCCTTCCACGTGGCTGCAGCGGAGTTCGAGTCGATAAAAAATCCCTTTTTGCAGGTTTATAAGAAGAGGGTTGACCCACCCGGGGTGGAGGGACCCACCCGGGGCCATCCTCCCCCGGGCAGGCTCCCCCGCGGCCGCACAGGCATGCACGGGGGGGGGGGACCCGCCCGGGAGCGGCCAGCCCCGGACAGGCCTGCCCGGGGTGGCTCCACCCCATGCAGGACCCGCCCGGGACCCCCGACCCCAGGCAGGTCCGCGCGGACCTACCCGGGGCGGGGCAGTCCTAGGCCGGTCTCGGGTCTGCGTATGCCCATCTTAAAAAAAAGAGAGAGAAAAAAAAGGGACCTGCCTGGGGTGGCTTAGACCCGCCCGGGTTCGGCCCACCCCGGGCCGGTCCCTCACTTCCTATAAATACCCCTACGGGGCTCACTTGAAGGGGACTTTTTTTTGGGAGAGAGAGAAAAACTTGGAGAGAAAAAGAAGCTCTTGTTCGTGGTCTTGGCTTGTTTGGGGTATGTAACACCCCGGGTCTTGTATTTATGCCCTTGTGTGGGCTTTATGTTTGTATCCCTACGTGGGTTTTGTATTTATGTCCCTAGGTGGGCTTGGTTATTAACCCTCTAAGGGGGAATTTGAACTTACGTCCCTATGCAGACCTTGTAATGACGACCCTCCGGGCCTTATTCTTCTTATGTCTCTCGGGTAATATAAGAAATTTAAGTAGTCATGAAAATGTGAAATGACTATAATGTCCCTCCCGAGGATATTAGAATTGAACATACGCCCGTCTGAGGGCGGTGACGCTGTGTACAGTTGACAACTCGTCGACAATGTTTGTAATGAAATTTATGAAAGTTTGCAAGGGTTTGTGATGCTGCCCCCGACGCATGCCAGCTAAGAAATTTGCAAATAAACCCCTCTCATGAGGGAAATTGCATATATGTCCTTTCCTTAGGAGTGAAAGGTGTGTGTATGGCCTTTAAGGACTTCACAGTCCCTCCACACTTGAAAAATGCCTACAATTTATCCTTCGGTCTCGACGCCTCTCATAAAGCCCTCATGTGGGTGACCGTACCATTACAAAAATGCCCTTCCGACCGGGATATACCTTAATAATTCCCGAGGGCCCTTGAAAATAGCCTCTAAGCCTACCGAAGGCAACCAAAGCCAATCCTCATCCGACAGTCACCCCAAATTGTAATAAAGACCCAGCGAGGTAAAATTACCACAATACCCTCGGGTTTGATTATTACCAAAATACCCCTGGTGTCCAGATAACCAACAGGGCTCCAGAGGGCACTCCTGAGACTCCAGATATGACAGGGTGTCGCCCAGTTCAGCCCGGTCCTAGCTAAGCCCTATCCCTCACACATTTTGTGGCCACCCATTGGGAGTTAAAAGTACGTTGCAAGTTACCTATGCTGATGTGTCCTTGATTAGAATCTTGGAAAGACATTCTAGGCCTTACCGTTGACAATTAAACAAGGGTGTTCGGACGTGATGCCGATGTAAATCAACACTGACCGCGGTCAGTGGGGAAAGGTCTAGCACTCGAACCCTCATCGTCTGATACGATGCGCACCCCATGAAATGGGCACGGCACTGGCCACTCATGTAGGCCTTACATGTGCACCCCTGTCTTCCCAGAGAGAGTCCATTACATGATCAGAGGAACCCCTAAACCCGGAACAAAAACATAAGACTTCTCGCAAAGTCGCCCGGGTCCAGAGAAAAGGGGATGTCGACCTCGTCTTAAAACACCGACATAATACACCTAACATCTCTGAAATCAGTCAACCCCCCTTCTTATTGCTGCCCCTTTGTCCCTCATGCACGGGGTTCTCTTTTACATGTGGACTAGGTCCAAATTCCCGCAGATCCCTTCACTAACTCGGATCCCGATGCACCCTAGGCCTCTACCCATGATTCTCAGTCGAATGCCCCAAAACATACTCCCGTTGTTCCCACCCCACCCTTACCACCTCCACCTCAAATGGCACAAGCAGACAAGGACCAAATTGACCATATTGTGGATGAGCAAATTGTATCCACCAAGGATGGCAGAGTTCAACATTACTTGGTTCGGTGGGCAGGGCGGCCAGAAATCGATGACACTTGGATCACGCACGAGGAGCTACAGCGTCTTGACCCGGATTTACTGGAGTGGTACCAGAGTCGACGTGACCCTTACTCGACAGAGTCGAGTTCCTCTCGTCTGAGGAGAGTTAGTGTGGACACAGGACTGTAAGTTTACCAACGCCGCCGTCACAGCACGACAGTGGCATCCTTGTCACTGTGATGAAGTCGCCTCAAAGTTACAGATTATTTCGTCATCGTTATTTTGTCTTCATATAGGCCCGATTGTTTGGAGAAAAAGAGTTTTAAGTTTTAACTAAGGATCTTGAGATTAAAGGGAGGTGACATAGCTATTTTCAGAAGTTACTTAATGGAGATTCCGTCAAGGATTTATCTTTAGAAGGTACCCAAGAGTCCACAATATTTGATAAATATCAATATTTCAGGCGTATTAAGATGTCAGAAGTGGAGGATGCTTTAAGGAAAATGAAAGTGGGCAAGGCCTTAGGACTAGATGGCTTACCTATTGAAGTATGGAAAGGCCTAGGAGATATTGGTATTCAGTGGCTAACTAAATTTTTTTAATAAAATTTTAAAGGAACGGAGAATGCCAGAAGTTTGGAGAAAAAGTGTTGTAGTTCCTTTCTATAAAAACAAAGGAGAGATTCAAAGTTGTAATAATTATCGTGGAATTAAGCTTATGAGTCATACTATGAAACTTTGGGAAAGAGTAATTGAAAAACGCCTCCGTTGTATGACTACTGTATCGGAAAATCAGTTTGGTTTTATGCCAAATAGATCTACTACATAAGCTATTTTCTTACTACGGCAACTAATGGAGAAGTATAGAGAGATGAGAAAAGATTTGTATATAGTTTTTCTTGATTTAGAGAAGGCGTACGATCGAGTACCGAGAGAATTGATTTGGTGGACATCAAGAAAGAAAGGAATCTCTCAAGGATATGTTGATTTGATTAAGAATATGTACGGCGGTGCTATTACTAGTGTTCGAACTATTACTGGGGAGACTGGTGAATTTCCCGTTTCTATAGGTTTGCATCAAGGTTCTGCACTAAGTCCGTATCTCTTTGCCTTAGTTATGGATGAAGTAACTAAACAATTACATGAGGATATCCCTTGGTGTATGCTATTTGCAGACGATATTGTTTTAATTGATGAGAGTATTGATGCTCTAAATGCTAAGTTAGAGCGTTGGAGACTTGCCTTGGAGTCTAAAGGTTTTAAAATTAGTAGGAGTAAGTCAGAGTTTATGCACTATAATTTTAGTAATGGGAGAGTGGTTCAGGAAGACATGGTTCTAATTGATGGACATAACATTCCGAAGTGTAGTAGCTTTCGATACTTAGGGTCTATCATACAAGAGAATGGGGAGATTTATGATGACGTTACACATAGAATTAAGGCAGGCTGGTTAAGATGGAGAAGTGCATCAGGTGTCCTTTGTGATCGTCGTATGTCTGTGAAACTCAAAGGGAGGTTTTATAGAACGGCTGTGAGACCTACTTTGTTATATGGTACCGAGTGTTGGGCAGTACGAAAGGAACACATTCACAAAATGTGTGTAGCAGAGATGAGGATGTTGAGATGGATGTGTGGCAAGACTAAGAAAGACAAGATTAGGAATGAGCGCATCCGTAAGGACTTAGGGATAGCTCCAATTGATAGTAAAATGAGAGAAAATAGACTCAGGTGGTTTGGACATGTGTTTCGTCGCCCTAACTCAGCGCCGGTTAAAAGATGTGACCAAATCTTAGTAGATGCTAGTAAAAGAGCTCGAGGAAGGCCTAAAATGAGATGGTGCGATGTTATTAGGAAGGACATTAGTTCCTTGAGTTTAAATATGAATATTGCACTTGATCGAAATCTTTGGCGGAACAGGATTCATGTAGCCGACCCCAATTAATTGGGATAAGACTCTGATGATGATGATGATGATGATGATAGGCCCGATTGTTTATGGGCCCAATCGTTTGTTCTGAATTTATCAATAGATTGTTTATTTCTTTATTGTTATTATTCGGGCCTGGTTGTTTGTGGGCCTAGTTGAGCCTATGAGTAGGTTATGAGTCATTAGCCATTAGATTTAGGGTATTTTTATTCTTTTCATATGAACTCTTGATGTATTTTGTTGGTCTCTATTTAAAGGTCCTTAGTGTTGATGAGAAGCTAAGCATTGATTTGGAGAGAAAAAACCCTAATTGCTATTCCTGTAAAAGGATGTCCTAAGAGAGGAACCCCCCCAAAAGCAGGCCGCGAGAAGCGACCCCCCCCCCCGCCCTGCTCCTTCCGTATGCCGTCGTTCCTCCTCCTTCAACCCTGACCATGCCCCTGCCTCCCGTTCTCCCTTTAACAGCAACCAATACCCTTCTTTCCCTGCCCTCACAGTCTCCCTCCCTTCCACTGCCACCCCCCCTTCACATCATGATATTGTCGAGCCCGCCAGCAGACGACCGCCGCCGACCTACCCCGAGTGGTCGCCGATGCCCAACGCCTCTACAGTGCGTTCGTCACACCCCTGTGCAGCGCCTTCCGTAAGGCCCTTGCATCGCCCAGGACCCTATGCAGTCGCCGGAACCCGCCTGCTGCCACCCCTGGCCTCACTGAGCAACACTGACCCTCCCTGTAAGTGTTTGTGAGCCCCTAATAAACATGCCCGTAGGCGAAGAAGACGTTGGTACCATGCGCATTTACTTGTACCTGCCGATGTTTCCTCACAAGTTCCGTCAACCCCATCGTCCGAGGACTCCCCTATGCCAACACTCGAGCTCACCAGTTGTGCCTCCCCCGCGTGAATCCCACTCAAACGTCGTGCTCACAGATCTCGAGGCCCTATCTCTATCGCCAACCAACGACACCGAACACCGCCCGTCCTAAGTCTTCCTCAACAAGCAAATCAAGGACCTCGGCGCACAAGGGATGATGTAGCAAGAAATGAACTAATCAAAATATGATGTAACTATTTTTGTATGAACTTAATACAAGTGTATGGGTATGGCAGCAAGAGGATTGGGCCCAGAAGGCAACACCACACAATAACGATAACTTAAGTGCAGAAAGGGACGATCACCTGGCACGGGCGGCGTTCATTGTCACTGGTTGGCGACAGAGATAGGGCCGCAAGATCCGTGAGCACGACGTCCTAGCAGGATTCACGCAGGGGAGACATAGTCGACTGGCTTGAGCACTGGCATGGGGTTGTCTTCGGACGACGGGGTTGACAGAGCTCATAAGGAAACACCGGTAGGTTCAAGTAAACGCGTACAGTATCAACATCTTCTTCACCAACGAGTAGGTTCATTAGGGGCCCACAAACTCTTGCAGGGTATCGTGTTGGGGTAGGGGGCCGACGCAAGTAGGTGCCTCGATTGTTGTTGTGCATGGGGGGGGGGGGGCATCGGTGTTGCTCAATGAAGCCAGGGGCGGCAGGCGTGAGCATGGCAGTAGGCAGGTTCCGACGGCTGAGTAGGGTCCTGGGCGATGCAAGGGCGTCACGGAGGGCGTTGCACAAGGGCATGACGAACGTGTTGTAGAGGCGTCAGGCACCGGCGACCACTCAAGGTAGGTCGGCGACGATCATCTGCTGGCGGGCTCGGCCCTATCACAATGGGAGAAGGGACGACACTGGAAGGGAGGGAGACTGTGAGGGTAGGGAAAGAAGGGCACTGGGTGCTGTTGAAGGGAGAACAGAAGACAGGGGCATCGTCAAGGTCGGAAGAGGAGGAACGGTGGCACACTAAAGGAGTAGGGGTAGGGGGGTCGCTTCTCGTAGCCTCCTTTGGGGGGGTCCTCTCTGAGGACATCCTTTCGCAGGAATGACAATTAGGGTTTCTTTTCTCCAAATCAATGCTTAACTTCTTACTAACACTAATGACCTTTAAAAAGGGACCAATAAAACACATCGGGGGTTTATATGAAAAGAATAAAAAAACCCTAAATCCAATGGCTAATGACTAGTAACCTACTCATAGACTCAATTAGGCCCACAAACAATCAAGCCCAAATAATAACAATAAAGAAATAAACAATCTACTGACAGACTCATAACAGACGACTGGGCCCACAAACAACCGAGCCTATATAAAGACAAAATAATGATGACGAAATAAACTATAACACTAATGCAACTCCATCACAGCCACAAGGATGTCACTATCGTGTTGGGACGGCGGTACTGGTACACTTGCAGTCCTGTGTACACACTATAAGTTCTCTCTTCTCTACCATGGGGCTTGAGCTTCTTAGGCATGGGCTCATGGCCTTCCCACTTGTGAATATATTTGTTCCTCCTAGTTCGTCAACTATAAAGCAAACCAATTAAAAGTTAGAGAAGACAAAAAAGAATGGGAGAGACTTTTGTTGAGAGAGATAGGGTTTGTCAGTTGCATTGTGTGTGTGTGTGTGTGTGTGTGTGTGTGTGTGTGTGTCAGAGAGAGAGAGAGAGAGAGAGAGAGAGAGGGATTTCCCCTACTTGTGTGTAATCTTTGAGAGAGAGAGCTGACAGAGATAACGGATTTCCTCTACTTGTGTGTAATCATTTTTTGTTTTATTTTCCGTGGTAAAGAAAATTTTCCATTCCACTTTATGATTGTACATCTGCTATTTATGTACTAAAAGTGGTGGTGAAATCTGCATCATCCCCTGAAAGAAACAGATCACAAGCCAGATGTCCTCTTTTAAAGGCTTCTGATGACTGGAGTGTCACATATGCAAGTTTCATTGCTATGGGAAGTGTTCCTACAACTATTCACATCTCTTCTTGATAGGCTGCGATCATTATGCACAGAGGAATAACCAAGCTGAGTAATCATCATCCAACTAGATATTTTACGGAGAAGAATATAACATAGGTGTGACGTAATCTTGTTTGGGGTGAGATTGCTGGGTATCGGTACCAAGCAGGCATTATTTTATGTTTGTGGGATTAGAGGAATCACCTAAGGGGAGTTTAGGGAGAATAATCTTATAAAACAAGTAAGGGGAAAAAACTGTTTTGTCCTTATCCTTGAGCTTGACAGCCCAGCACGGCATTTCATATTCTCTGCCATATTTTTTGTCTGTAGGCCCAGAAGCATCTCCTTAGTTTCCAGATTCACACATCAAGTATCTGCTCCAAAAGGGTCTCATTAACAGATAGAATGAGTCCAAATGCTTTTACACCAGTAGAAAAATGACATAACTGTCTTGTTCCAAAAGCCAATTAGTATAAGTTAGACGAAGAAATCAATGTATGAGCATCTACACAATCATCTGCTTTAGATCGGCAGTGGTGCTAGTATGTCCAAAAAGGTGGGCAAAGGGAGTACATGTTCTTCAAAAAGTAAGAATAATATTACATAAATAGCTCGGGATAGAAAATCTCCAATCCTTTTATCACTCAAAACTAGAGAAGAAGAAGAAACTGAACATGATTAGAAAGTTCCTAATCTGGCAATTTTCTTAAAATTTCCACTTTTCTTCTTTTTCTTCTATTTTCCCACTTATTTCATTTTCTTTTAAAAAAAATCAGTGAACCCAGAATGTACAACCTTCCCCCAGATTGACTGTCCCGATCTTATCCTGATAGACCAGGCCAACCAAGCTGGCAGACCAATCTAAAGATCTTAGCACTACTAGTAGGTTGCTGATAGAAACTAGTATGAAATACTTTAGACATTCAATACAACCTCATCTACGAAATACTTGTGTTCCATAATTTCAGTAGACTTATCTCAGCAATGAATGAAAATAAATCAAAAAAAAATATTTGACAATGTTGACAATAAAACAACCAGACAATTCAAAAACAAGGTGTACCATCAGCAAATGAAATTCTGGCTCGCTGGTGAGTAAAAGGAATAATAATAAAGAAGTAAAGTCTAAAATGAAAGAACATATGTTACATAAAACTTACAGCATGATATGCATACGGTGGCTTGCCTTGACGTTCAAAGTGTTTAGCCATTATGCAAAATTCTATAGGTCCCCATTCCTCCTCTTCAAAGCAATTTCCTAACGCTGCCTTGTACAGCTGCTCCAAAACAGAAAAACTCCTAAACATCAGTAGACCATGCATGTGGAAAGCATATATTTTGTAGAGTATCGACAACCAGCTTACTAAATAAAAAGGAGTTAAAAAAGCATACAGGAGGTACAAAAGGAAATAGGTGGTGTTGAATGCTTGCAGACCAAAATTTGAAAGAGAACCAGGGCAAACAAATTTGGAATATGGATATATGTACCACTAATAGAGTATCCACCGAGGAAGGAAGGACTGGAGACTGGGCTTGGCTTGGCCAGTCAGGGGCTGATTCAGGTCAGCTGATCCAACATGACCCTGATCAGCGATCCTTTTGCAGTCAGAAAAAATAAATAAAAAAGGGAAAAGCAAACATACCTTGAACATTGCAAATGGCCAAGATCAGCTCTGTATGGCAGAGTAAATGGATCCCTTCCAAGTCTCATTGCTCCTGATCTTAGAAATTATCTAGTTACAACCAGGAGCGATGAGACTCAGAAGATATCCAGCAGGATGTTTGTCTGTCAAACATCCTACTGTGGAGAGTGAGAGAGGGAGACTGGGAAAGAAGGTCGATTGATAGCCCAGAAGGCCTTCTCCATTCCAAACTAGCCATTGAAAGCCAGCTAGTGATGGCTAGGCTTGGTCTCAAATGGCTAGCTTGACTAGTGATTACAGGTCCAAAAGCTAGTTGGGATTGGCCTGGATCATTTTACCTGGGCATCGATCTGGCCCTGGATCAGCCAATCCAGGCCATTCCCATTGATCGGCCCCGATTCGACTGATCCCCTTTAAGAACTGGGGTTCAGAGTTCGGGACAGATTGAGCAAAATCTGATTGGATCAGCTGTTTCCAATTCTGAAATCCATGGAATCCATGGGAGGAGATAATGAACTAAAAATACATTGAGTTGAACTGGCCACAATCTTGTATCCCAATTACTCATCAGTATGGACAATGAAAACCACATAAAGACCATTATGGGAGAGGGAAATTTACAGATGGTATCAAACATTTTTGGGAATGGCCAAAAAAAATATACTTTATTCATCATCACCGAGTATAGGATAAAAGTTAATGGTTTAACAATCACAAGAGCCTTGGATTGTGACAGAAGTTACTTCGACAGTCGGATTGGAATGCCTTAGGTTGTTAAAAGGAAGAGTTCCCAGATTTGCGGGTGAAGGTTCCTGTGCAAGGCTGATCAGATTATAAATATACAGGATTAGTTAGAAATGTAATAAGTTTTATTTGAAGAACTTACTTTTTCTCTCCAGTTTTTCTCAACTCTCCCTCTCTGTAATTCTGCTCTTGCTCTCTGGAGGACCCATGCACCCACGAAGCTGCACATCTCTCTATATTTCCCTTCTTTCTTTCCCCATTTCTCTGCTCTTTTTCAGAATCCATGAAAATCAAACATTGTTTGGAGCTTCTGGGTGGTGAGGATATGTATCAAATGGTATTTGAGGCCCCCTCTGAGCTCAACACACGAAGCAACATGACCGGATGATCTAGCTGCTTTCCACCAGACACTCAGAGTTCTACATAGAGATCAAAAAGGACTTTGCCACCATCCGTCAATGTCTTACAACCGGAATCCGCCCTTCAGAAGTGCTACCATTGGTCCCTACCTTGCTTTACACTTCTACTCTACTTCCTATTCCGGCAGCTAGCTCAGCACAAGGTTTTATATATGGGTTCAACTCCCCACCTTGTCCCTGCTGCGACTGATGCAATGCTCATCTACCTGGACATGGTTCCGGCTGATGCATCTATTTTTGCAGCTACTTCCTCCCCCATCAGTCTCTTTCTAGGTTCGGTTCTGTTATGCCCTCAGCTCTTGCTCTGCAGCTGCTGTTGTCGAACCTTTTTTTTTTTGGTGGGGGGGTGTGAATTGTTGAAACTTTGTTGCCATAGTCATCTTCAAGGTTTCCTCTGTCAAGAGCTATTGCCATGTTATGGTGGCCAATGAGATTAAGGGCATTGTATCCCCACTTGCCCTCCCAGTTGGACCCTCAGTCCAGACTTGCATCAATACTAAGATTGTGTTGGTCTTCATTAAGAAGCTCTCCAATGTCAATGCCAATCCTTGCAAGATGCTTGTCAACATGAAGCAACAGAGCATGGACATCATCCAGATGTGCAAGAATGGCATCCGTTTCCCGTCAAGCACCAATGTCAAGATCATTAAGTGTTTGATACCAGCCATGATACCTGATCGAGGAGGTGCCGGTGATCCTTGATCCTTGCCAACAGAATCTCATGAAAGGAAAATCCTGCCTCACCACATGCATTTATACCGATCGCCTGCCACCCAAACTGCCACCCTTCACCCCCAGAGGGTTTTTTTCCCCCTCTTTTGGATATAGGAATTTCAAGTTGCATGCCAAATGTTCAATAGAACTCTGCCATGGCCGGTCCCAAGCCCGGATAAGAAAGGAGGAGGGTTTGCGTTAGGTTGGCAGCCATCAGTAAAATTTTGTCACATCTCCCACATGAATTCTGATCTAAATACATTTTGTGCTAATGCTAGGACGTCCTCCGGAAGCGACGCGTTACATCGGAATCCGGATGGAATGATAAGTGAGCAAGGGCTAGCTAGGACGTTGATGGAATGATAAGTGAGCAAGGGCTAGCTAGGACGTTCCCTGTAAGCGACGCGTCACAATGGCGCCCGATTGCGGTGTCAAATAGACAAGGATTCCCGTGTGGGGTTGGACGATCACGGGTAAAGAAGCTAGTCCAAAAATATAGGATCCGTCTAGCTACTTGGAATATAGGAACTTTAACGGGTAAGGGTTTAGAATTGGTTAAGTTAATGAAGGATGGGAGGGTTAGCATAGCTTGCCTACAAGAAACTAAGTGGAAAGGACATAAAGCTAAAGATATTGATGATATAAATTTTGGTATACGGGTAATAGTAACTCTAGAAATGGTGTTGCTATAATAATAAATAAAAACTTAAAAGATAGAGTTGTAGAAGTTAATAGATTGGGAGATAGACTAATGTTAATTAAACTTACCGTGACGATTCGGTGGATAGAAATCCGAATTTTTCCGTGTTTATCACTTTCCGTTTTCGGAAGAAGATCGCGGTTGAGTTAGGACCGCCTTCTTCAGGACGTGGTCGCTCGATAGACCGCGACGTAGTCCGTCTCTCCGAAAATTGAGTTTCATTCTAAGCCAACTACTAATTGCCCTTTATCCCCTTATCTTGGGTGTCTTTATCCCTAAATTCAAAAGAAAGATCATTATAAATAATTGTTCTAAGATTAAATGGTGGAATTTAAAAAGTAAAAGTTTAGAAATATTTAAAAATCATCTATTAAAGGAAAATATTTAGAATTTAGAACAAGAAACTAATGTAATGTGGAATAATGTTACAAATTGTATAACGAGTGTAGCAAAACGAGTCTTAGGCGAATCTAAAGGTAAAAAAAAATTGGAAAAAGAGAATTGGTGGTGGAGTGGAGAAATCCAAAATACCATTAGAATAAAAAATAAGTGTTTTAAAGTTTGGCAAACTAACAAAAATAATCAACCCTAGAAGCTCATAAAATCGCTAAAAAGAGGGCTAAGAAAATAGTTAGTGAAGCTAAATTAAAGGCATTTGAAGATTTATATAATAAATTAAAAACCCGAGAGGGTGAAAAAGACATATTTAAACTTACTAAATTAAGAAAAAGGAAAACTAGAGATTTAGATCATGTTCATTACATTAAAGGTGGAGATCACATGGTTTTAACTAAGGATCTTGATATTAAAGAGATGTGACATAACTATTTTCAGAAGTTACTTAATAGAGATTGCGTCGAAGATTTTTCTTTAGAAGGTGCCCAAGAGTCAACAAGATTTGATAAATATCAATATTTCAGGCGTATTAAGATGTCAGAAGTGGAGGATGCTTTAAGGAAAATAAAAGTGGGCAAGGCCTTAGAACCAGATGGCATACCTATTGAAGTATAGAAAAGCCTAGAAGACATTGGTATTCAATGGCTAACTAAACTTTTCAATAAAATTGTAAAGGAACGGAGAATGCCAGAAGTTTGGAAAAATTTGTTGTAATTCTTTCAATAAAAACAAAGGAGATATTCAAAGCTGCAATAATTATCATGGAATTAAGCTTATGAGTCATACTATGAACTTTAGGAAAGAGTAATCGAAAAACGCCTCCGATGTATGACTACTGTATCAAAAAATCAATTTGATTTTATGCCGAATGGATCTACTACATAAACTATTTACTTACTACGACAGCTAATGGAGAAGTATAGAGAGATGAGAAAAGATTTGTATATGATTTTTCTTGATGTGGAGAAGGCGTATGATCGAGTACCGAGAGAATTGATTTGGTGGACATTAAAAAAGAAAGGAGTCTCTCAAAGATATGTTGATTTGGTTAAAGATATGTACGAAGGTGTAATTATTAGTGTTCGAACTATTGCCAGAGAGACTTGTGAATTTCAATTTCTATAGGTTTGCATCAAGGTTATGCACTAAGTCTGTATCTCTTTGCCTTAGTTATGAATGAAGTAACAAAACAATTATATAAGGATATCCCTTGGTGTATGTTATTTGCAGATGATATTGTCTTAATTGATGAGAGTATTGATGCTTTAAATGCTAAGTTAGAGCGTTGGGGACATGCCTTGAAGTCTAAAGATTTTAAAATTAGTAGAAACAAGTCAGAGTTTATGCATTATAATTTTAGTAATAGGAAAGTGGTATAAGAAGACATGGTTCTAATTGATAGACATAACATTCCGAAGAGTAGTACCTTTCGATACTTAGGATCTATCATACAAGAGAATGGGAGATTTATGACGATGTTATACATAGGATTAAGGCAAACTGGTTAAAATGGAGAAGCACATCAGGAGTCCTATGTGATTGTCGTATACCTGTGAAACTTAAAGGGAGGTTTTATAGAATAACTGTGAGACCTGATTTGTTATATGGTACCGAGTGTTGGGCAGTACGAAAGGAACACATTCACAAAATGTGTGTAGCAGAGATGAGGATCCTGAGATGGATGTGTGACAAGACTAAGAAAGACAATATTAGGAATGAGCGCATCCGTAAAGACATGGGGAGTCCCAATTGATAGTAAAATGAGAAAAAATAGACTCAGGTGGTTTGAACATGTGCTTCGTCGCCCTAACTCAACGTTGGTTAAAAGATGTGACCGAATCTTAGTGAAAGCTAGTAAAAGAGCTCAGAGAAGACCTAAAATGAGATGGTGTGATGTTATTAGGAAAGACATTCGTTTCTTGGGTTTAAATATGAATATAGTACTTGATAAAAATCTTTGGCGGAAAAGGATTCATGTAGCCGACCCCAAATAATCGGGATAAAGCACTGATGATGATGATGATGCCAAATGTTCAAAAGAATGCCCAAACAACCTTTATCCTCATACTCAACCTTGAGGACAAGGCTGTCCTTGAGGCGGAGGGAATTGATAGGCTTGGATTATGGTATAGCCACACCGAAGCTCTATTCTAGCTTGTTTGGAAGCCCCATTAGACAGTTAGATTGCAAGGTTATTCTGATGTTTGGTAGACAGTTGGATTGAAGTGTTTGATGCTGTTAAGAAGAAGAGTTCCCAAATCTGTGGGTGATGCTTCCTGCAGAAGGTTGGTCGGAATATAAATACATGGGAATAGTTAGAGATGTAATAAATTAGATTTATTTGAAAAGTTATTTCATCTAATTCTTTTCCAACTCTCCCTCTCTGTGCTTCTGCTCCTCTCAAGAGGACCTGTGCACCCTGGAAGCTGCCAATTTCTCTTTCCCTTCTTTCTTTCCCAATTTCTCTGTTCTTTTGCATAATCCATGGCAATCAAACCTTGCTCAGAGCTCCCGGGTGGTGAGAATATGACTGTTACAGTTCCGTGTTTAGAGAAGACGGGCAAGGAAGACCTTGTCAACCTCTCGTCAGATGGTTGACCTTGGGCAAGAAAATTTGAGTTTATCATCCATTTGGGGTTGGGCATGGACAGTGTTATGGCTACATGGAAATGATAGGTCATGTACAATTATGACAGCTTATGAGCCCACTGGATCTCAAGCAAGACAATTGCATAATAAAACACATTTCCCCATCCTACTCATACTCGTGGTTATCGTAATGTTGGGAAAGCTCCAACATTCTTAGCGGTCATTTGATATGTAAGAGATTAAAGAAACTGAGAATATTTAAAGAACACCACAAGAACAAGATAGGTTACTACTCAGGAATGTGCCCTTAGATGTGGCTTGTAGATCACTAGACTTGTTTTCAGAATAAAGAAAGGATAAAGACTGGGAAAGGACCAAGACTGGAAAAGTTATATGGGATTAGTAAAGAATCTTTGATAAGTATACAAGCAGGTGAGATTGGAAATAGAAGAGTAGTTTCAGCTTGTAAGGATGACTTTGAAGATTTCCATACAGGTTTCATTTTCTGGGAACCAATTTTCTTATTGCTGCTGGTATAGTACATTACCCATCAGCCTGTGCAGCAAGAAATACTTATTCCGAGGGGCGATGGGCACGCATGTGGAAGTTACTCACTTTGGCGCATATCCACAAACAGATGACGGACAGTATTAGCTTGATCGCCCCGCTAACTTGGCATGGTTAGAATTTAAATTAAGCCCCCTTCCATTAGTTTATAAGCCTGGGGGTACAAAAGTGCGAGCTTTTGCTGATACGGTGCATCGTTACTTGGCGGACTCACCCACCCAACCGAGGAAAAAGGGGAAAGGAAAGAATGAAAGGAAGTATTTGAACCTTGGCCGTGTCGGTAAGAAGCTCGGTGCCGGCCGGGTAAGAAGCATAGAACTGGTCCGCCCTGGAATACCCAGCTCTAGTCCTGCACAACAAGATCAACGGAAGACGAAGCAGGGGCGTAAGAGAGAGATAGACTGGGGCAGCCATGGAAACTGGAGAGTCGGCGCCAAAGGAAGCTGCCACAAGAGAGAAGAGACGGACGTGTTGTTCGTGTAAACGTAGGTAAGGCAAGAGACGAAACAGTAGAAGCCGGCGTAGCCGACCATCCTCCGGAACCTCTGGATCCTCAGCACTACCTTCCATTTCTCGTACAGTTCCATCCGTGCCACCTTTGTCTCCCCCTCCTCCGGTGGCGCTGCTGTGGCTGCCTTCAGAAACCCTGCGGCTGCAATGCAAGTCAAGGCGCAATAGCTAAGCCGCCGTCCGCCATGAGAGATGTTTCCTTGTGGCTGCGAGGTTCTCTTCCGAAGCCGGCTTTAGGTGTAACAAATAGGGTAACCAAGCAACGCCCACACCAACCCCAACATAATAAATAAATAAATTATTGATGAACAAGTGAGTTTAGCGGTGAAGGCCTATTTGGATAGGACGGTGGGAGTGAATTTTTTTGAAAATTTTCTACATTGAACAAATATTAGAGTGTCATAGATTTTAGACCTCGAAATCTACTCCGAAGTTCTATAAGAGAAATTTTTATATATTATTTAACTCTCTCTCTCCTGTGTCTTTCTATCTCTATTTTAAAAAATTAATATATTACAAAAGCTAAGACAACTTTGGGCCATTTGGTTGAGATGAAATTATGTAGGAGATTCTAATCATTAGAATCCCCTAATAATCTCAACCAAACAGACCCTTAGTAGGACAGTGTGAGTTCTGGTTAATCTATAATCCTCCTTTTCAATCCCTATCCAATGTTGTTAAACTCCTGATCGATTTTGATGATAACAAAACTCTGCGATTGGATGAATTTCTAATTGTCTTTATTCCATCTGAATATTGAGGGTCCAACCTATTTATTGAGATGCATCGCAGCTCTGTTCACTTTGTTCTCTTGATAGGTGTAGCCTTGATGAGATAATCGATATGTTAAAGATAGGCGCAGAACAGTTGAGATAGGTGCAGCCCAATTGAGATAGGCGAAGTTATGTCAACATAAGTTGCTCAAATAGGTGAAGTTCTTCTCACATAGACAAAGTTGCTCAAAAGTTCTGCTCGCATAGATGAAGTTGCTCATATAGGCGAAGTTGCTCAGTGTAACACCCTAGAATTTTCTAGGATTTTTTTGAGAATTAAATAAAATTATTAAATAAAATTATTAATTATGGGTTAACTAAATTAATTTGAAGGTCAATTATTAACCTAATAAATAAGACCACTTTGAACAGGCCCATAAACCTAATTCCAAGGCTTGTAGGCCCAAGCCCAACTCTAGAAACGTAATTAGGATAATTCCCCTAATTTTATTGGATAAATATGATTAAAATTTGACTAAAATTCAAATTCTGGCATCCTGACAAGTAGTGGTCTATCGCACGAATGCCTCTTGCTGGTAGCGGTCCAGGAGCGATCGCCACCTGGTTCTGTGAACGAGTGTTAGAGAAGCATGGAAAGTTAGATTTTTATCATCCCTATCGCCATGGATCGAAATGATCTGGCATGGAAACTTGTCTAGGATTCTTAGGGGATCGGATTGGTACCCTATAGGACTCCTAATTCGATCTAAAACCTCAGCCCTAGGTCATTCCCTATAAATAGAGCCCATATTTGATCTGTGCGAACTCTAATTTTGGCTTGCGTGGTTCGAAGGTAAGGTGTTGGTATTTCATGTTAGTCTTTTAGAAGTTTTTGTTCCCCTCAGTATCTCCTAACCCTCCATACACTTTCGTGATAGGAGGTCAAGAGGTTAAGGAGATCGAATGCCTGGAAGTTGCTTGTTCCACGCAAGACGCGCAGGAACAAGGGTGTTCTTCCGACGAGAAATTCAAAGTTTAGGGATCAACCCAAATGTAGGTTATCTCATGAATTGACTAAAACAGCAAGTTAGAATTAAAAGCCCTCTGGTTCCTCTTGATTTCATGCATTATACATGGAGTGTTTCATATTTTTCCATGACTGCGCAACTAGGTTCTCTCTGCATGCTATCCATGTCATGTTAATCAAAAAGATAATAACTTGATAAGAACCTTACTCCATCATGCATTAGATCCATGCTATCATGCTTTCTACTTCAGTTTTTACATGTTTTCTGTTGTTATTAGCTTTAGGAATAGCCCCTGCAAACCGTTGAGGTTTCTATCGGATGACAGGATGATAGCGGCCAGTCCAGAGACCGCTACCCTCAGACGATGGACGTCCCTTAACCGCTACCTACATAAGGCGGCCTTCTGATGACCGCTACCTACTTTCTGACTACTGTTCACCTTAAACAGCAACCAGATCGCCCCTCTTTGGTTCATGTTTATACTATCTTTCATGTTATATTTTCTTCTATTAGGTGCAATGTGGGATCTAGAGGGGGGTGAATAGATCCCTCTACAAAAGCTTATGCACACTGAAATTAACACCCTATACAAATTATAATGGAAGCTAGTACTGCAATCTGAACAATCTTCTGAATGATCAGGTCTTAGCACATAATCAAACAAATCCTTCTCATAGATATACTCGAGATGAATTATACTATCTATTGAGAACAACTTGACTTACCGAACAGTATGGTAAGCAAATTCAAGTAGTATACGTTAAAGCATACAGCAATCCACCCTGATCAAGCTTTAGCCCACACAAGACATATCTCAAACACATACCACATGGAAGAACACAGGGCAAACTCAGCTCTAGCAGTTATCACATGTTGTGCCCCTTAGGCACAAGCATGTGCTATGTTGCTTTGATGATAGCAATGCTATTTGGTTTTGATGATAGCAAGACAGTGAGTGCATTTGAGTGCATTTGATATTATATTTTGATGATAGCAATGCTATTGTGTTTTGATGATTGAAATAAACAAAGTGCATTTCTGTGCATTCTTATCCTTGAGCATTCTGCATATGATAGCAACATGAATGATGATGTTTAGCATTGATGGCATTTGTTCTTTATATATCTGAATTACATTTTGTCAGATATCATGTCTCTGCATGTATCTGCATAGTCTGAATGTCTCTGCATGTATCTGCATAGTCTGAATAGCAGTAAGTGCTAGTCTCTACATTGGAAGTGTGCATCATTTGCATTCAAGCCTTGAAGTCTGTACATCATGTTCATTCAGTTCACTTCAAGTCTGTCAGCCGTGTGCATTGGATTCAAAGTCTATACTGCCTCTGCGTGTTCTTTGCATTCCATTCACATTCCATTCACTGCTGTTTACATTTCTCATATGTCATGGGTCGACACATCCTCTGATGGGTCGACTCCTTCAGCAGTCATGCTTAAGAACTCAAGTCCATACACTGGAAACTCTTCAATTGATTGAGTCTATACATTGTCCTAGGCTAAGTGTGTACAGCGTCTCATTCATGCTTTGATTAATGAAGTCTGTACATCAGTCTTCACATTCTAAGTGTGTACAGCCATTGGGTTTGGACTCAGAGTCTGTACACTCGATTCGCCTTTGAATTGGTCAAGTGTGTACACTCCTTCACTGTAGCTTTCACGTATCCAAAGTCTACACATCGTGAAAGTCTATACATTCTTCACTGACTTTCGTTCAAGGCAAAGTCTATACATTGGGGTCTTTCCCTACGTTTCATAAGTGAAGTCTGTACATCCGTTTCTGAAGCCTGAAGTCTATACACTCCAGCCTATTCCTACGATCAAGGATTCAGCTACACTCTAAGTCTGTACATTGGCTTCGCTTCATCAAGTCTGTACACTGACTCGCTTCATGTCCCTAAAGTCTGTACATCCACAGTGAAATTCAAAGTCTATACATTGGTCTTCACATTGAAAGCCTATACATTGCTGGATGATCAAGTCTGTACATTGGGGGGCTTTTCCTACGCTTGGCCAAGTCTATACACTCATACCTTTCCCTACGTTTTGCTGGCCAAGTCTATACATCGCTGAGTCTGTACATTGCTTACAGCTCACACGTTCAAAGCCTAAAGTCTGTACAGCGTGAAGTCTATACATTGGGTTCAACTCTTCAAAGTCTGTACAGTGGCTTCACATCGGCAAGTCTGTACATCGGCTTCACTCATTCAAGTATATACATCCACAGTGGATCTTCAAGTCTGTACATCCACAGTGGAACTTCGAAGTCTGTACATCGGCTTCACTCATTCAAGTCTATACATCCACAGTGGAACTTCGAAGTCTGTACACTGCTTGAGCCTCAACAAGTCTGTACATCGCCTTAAGCGTTTCAAGTCTATTCATTGGCTCAAGCTTCCAAGTCTGTACACTGGTTCAAAGTCTACACAACGCCTCTTTGATTCTAAGTCTATACATTCGTTTTAAGGCAAAGTCTGTACATTACCTTTGTGCTTCAAAGTTTGTACACTGCTTGAGCCTCAACAAGTATGTACATCGAGTCCCTTCTCATCTGAAGTCTGAACATTGCTTTACACTATAGCAACTCCATACACTGCTTCAGATCTGATTCATAACGTCTATACATTGGTTCTCAATGTACACACTTATTCCTTGTGCTGCTTCACGCATAAAGTCTATACACTGGCTTTGATGCCAAGTCTATACGTCGACTGGCAGTCTTCAGCTAAGTGTATCCTTTGCTTCATAACATGAAGTCTCTGCATTGCATTCTCATTCAGCGAAGTCTCTACATTGCATACAAGCATCACAAAGTCTGTACAGTCCAATGTCTATACATTACCTTTGGGATTTAAAGTCTATACAACCATTGTCTGCACTGCATTGCATTCATTAGTTGTAAAGTCTGCACTCGAGTCTAGTGTCTTCAGTAAAGTCTATACATTGGCATCGGGCTTCACTTTGAGTCTGTACAGCGGCTGCTAGGAAGTATGTACAGCCGTTGCCTCCTCATATGAAGTCTATACTTTGGGCAAGTCTGTACACTGGATTCCTTTTATGAAGCCTATACATTCACTAAGTCTGTACACTGCATTCCTTCTTATGAAGCCTTTATATTCATTAAGTCTATACACTGCGTTGTGCACACTTTACATTGCTTTCGCCTTCACAGCAAAGTCTATACAATGCAATGCATATACTTAGAACTGATGACTTCGTTTCATCTGTCTGACAGGGACTGAAGAGGCTAATGAAGGGCACGTGATCCGAGGTGCCTGGCTCGTGATCCAAGGATGGACGAGATACCAGGATGCTGCCACGTGGTCCGAATTTTTAGGGCAGAAAATGTGGAAGCCACACGCGCCCAGTGTGCCTGCTGCTGCTGCTCTATATATAAAAGCCTTCTTCCACAGAAGAAGCGGATCGAGATAGAGGAGAGAAGCTGTTGATCCAGCACAAGAGAGGAAAGAAAAGAGAGAGAAGAGAAGAGCAGAGAGTGAGAGATTAGCGAAAGAAGAAGAGAAGAAGAGCAAGAGAGAGATTGAGAGCTCGAGTTGAGAAAGAGAGAAAGTTTGAGGTTGTCTGGCTTTTGGATCGAATCCAAGCTAGAGCTGCTCCTTCGAGAGCTATATTTGTGCTTCATTGTTTCAGCTTTCTGTTGCTGCTATTTCCTGTCCTTTATTTTATCTTTTACATCTTTCTTCAAGCTGTTAGTCAACGGATTGCAGAGGTGCTGCCTCTGGACGGCTAAGCTGTATTGCCCAACGGGTTGCAGTGGAGGATTCCACTGAACAGCAAGCTGTGTTGCTCAGCGGGGCGAGGAGGATTCCTCGGACGGCAAGCTGTGTTGCCCAGCGGTTGTATGGCAAGCTGTGATGCCCAGCTGTTCAAGCTGTGAGTCAGTGGAATCCACACTCGGTTTGAGTGTGGGGTGGATGTAGGTCTGCTGGACCGAACCACCTAAAAACCCCTTGTGCATTGTGGTTTGTTTTGTTCTATTGTGCTTCCGCTAGATGAATGCATAGGGGCGCTCATGTGTTTGGCTTCTGGTTGAGCAGAAGAGTTAATTAGTCTTCTTAGAGTATTTTAAGTTGTCAAGAGAGCGAAATTCTAGTTGAGCTATACTCTGTCTAAATATGTCTTGTTAGCACTCTAGTGATCTTACTGTGTGTTTGTTTAGTTCCGCATCTACCCATTAGCTTTTAAGCTTGTCTAGTTTGCGAACTAGTAACTTTAGTGAGCATCATATTTTAATTGGGTGAAAGATTTTTAAAGGGCTATATTCATTCACCCCCCCTCTGAATACTGCAGCGAACCCAACACTTGGTATCAGAGCGGGTCTCTGACTGAACAGATCTAACAATCTGCAGAGGATCCTGCTAATTGTTGGTGCATTTCAGAGTGGGTCTTTTGGAATCATATTTTGATTTACTGTCTTAGTGCTTTACGTTGATCATCTGGTTTAGTGCATTTCTGTTTGGTGCATTTTATAAGTGTGCTTCTTGTGTTCTGTATTAAGTTTCACTGAGTTAGTTCCTTGCCTTGCTTATCTGGTTGTGGTGCTTTGTTGTCAATTGCTTCGCGCCTTGAATCTGCTTGTCATCTATTCTGATGGCTCATCCTCCGATATACAGAGGTGATGACCTTGGCCCATGGCTGGAAAAGTTGCATCGGTATGTAAACACAACCGATCCTGATTTGTGGAAGGTAATAACTCATGGTCCATACAAATTGTCGAAGGATAAATCTAAATGGACCAAGAAGGATAGGCTGAAAGACTCTGTCAATAATAGAGCTGTAGTTTTATTAAAAGAATCAATTGACAGATCTCTAATTGAATGTATTTCTTCTTGCAGGTCTGTCAAAGACATTTTGGATAAACTGAAGCTAATCAGGAATCACAGCAAGTGCTTAATGGCTGATCGTAGAAATGCTGATGATGAAACTTCATCCGAGGTAAGCTCTGAATCAGAAGGATACTCTTTCGATGAATTGATAGAGATGTATGAAAACTTGTTAGAAGTTTCCAAGAAATTGAAATCTGAAAATAAAAATTGAAAAAGAAATGTGATAGAATAAATCTGAAAGATTCATGTGAAAACTGTCCAAATATGAAAAAGTCTTATGATGCTTGCATGCTAGATGTTCAGAATCTTAAGAAACAAAATGATTCTCTAAAAATTGAAAAACAAACATGGTTGGATAAAATGTCAGAAATAGAGAATCAGTTGAATGAGAAGAAAAAGGAGCATCTAAAAGGTATGCATGAACTCACTGAAGTTAATACTGGAATGGACAAACTGAAATTGGAGAATGAAGATATTCAAAAGAAAAATAAAACTCTTATGGTCAGAATGAATGAAATCAATGAGGAGGTTTCACAGTCCTCTTCTGCTAAATCAAACTGTAAAATATGCTCAGCTTTAAGAGAACGTAATGAAGATCTCTTTAGTGAGAATGAATGGCTAAATAAACAAATTGCCTCACTTAAAGATGATCACAAAAACTTGCTCGCTGAGAAAATTAAAGCAGAAGAAAGAGAAGATGAACTGATTGAAAAATTGGAGCACATGTCTGGAAGAGAGAGATGTGCTAATAATGAAATTCAGGATAAAAATCTTGAGGAAGAAAACACTGAATTAAAAGCTGAAGTTGAGAAACTGAAATGGTTAAATACTGGACTATCTGAAAAACTTCTCACTACCGAAAAGGGAAAAGCTGTTTGTAATGAAGAATCAAAAATGTTGAACAGTCTAGAACAAGAAATTGAGAAGTATAAAACTACTAACCAAGTTCTAAGCGAATGTGTAAACTGCAGTGAACAGGAGATAGCCAGTTATGAACTTCACATTGCTAACTTGGAAGATAAAATTCATAATCTGGAAAATTCAGCTATTGAGTCTGCCAAGATTAAAGGAAAAATGAAAACTGTTGGGAAGAGGAATGATGATAACTCAGAAGGGGGAACAAATTGCTGTTCTGATGTTAAGAAAATCACTAAAAACCAGCTATATACCACTTTCGTCCAAAGCACTGATGTAGCTGGTACTTCAAGGCAATCCCCAAAACAAAAATGAAAATCAGAAGTCACCGTCAAAATCTGTCTTTCAGTTTAAAGCTCAGAAAATTGAAAAGCAAACATAACCTGTTGAGGATAATCAGAAATTGAAAAGAAAGAGTCAAACAAAAAGGGCAAAGAATAATTCTGGTTATACTCTGAAATTTGTTAGCTCTGCTGAATCTGATGGGTCCATGCAAAATGCTCATGCTTCTTGTACTCATTCACATGCATCTGTGAATTCATCTGATAGAAACCATGCCCCTAGGAAATCTGATACTTCTTGCTATTACTGTGGTAAGCATGGGCATATCATGGATGATTACAGAATATTAAAAGTGGATGAGCATGCAAATAAAATAATGCATTCTAGGAATCTATCTGGAAGAAACCATGCCTTCACGAAATCTAATGCTTCATGCTATTATTGTGATAGGCGTGGTCATGTAATGAATGCATGTTTTAAACTGAAAGAAGATAACAATGTGAATCCTAAATCTTTCACACATGCTCATAACCCATATAGATATAGATCTATTTCAGGCCAGCATATCATTTGTTTCACTTGCAACAAGCCTGGGCATAAGGCTAATGAGTGCTGGTCAGGAAATCATTGGGGTAAAAATGAATCAAGAAGCAAGCATCTTAAATGCTTTGAATGTGGTAAGTATGGGCATGCAGTCAAAGATTGCCGGCATGCTCAGGGAAATAGATTAAACTCTAAATCTGTCAAATTCCCTGCTTTCTATGATTCTGCTAGAAATAACTTGAGAGATAAAAGGAAAAACTTTGCATGTTTGAATGTGGTAAGCTAGGCCACAAAGCTGCCAACTGTCGACTGGCTGAGCATGGAAAGAAAAATTTTCATGTCAATAAAAGAAATACTCATGCTCATACACATAATTTTCATACTCATATGCATGCACATGGGCATCATGTTTCTGCTAACATGAAGAATAAAAACAAAAATTCTGTGGCTTCATGTTATTATTGTGGAAAACCTGGACATTCAATGTTTGAGTGTAAACTGATGGAATATGATGATCATGTTGCTAAAAGATTATTTAGAACACCTGTTAGGGCTCATACAGGACCCAAGGCAGCTTGGGTTCCTGCAGGATCAAAATAATCCAGTTGTTGCAGGTGTGCCTTGGAAATGAATAAAAGGGGTTAACCAAGGCACTCAACAAGAAAACCCCAGGATACTACAATTCAGGTCAGTTCTGAACTTTGCTTTAAATTCCATTATCTGAAATTGTGAGCATGAAAATTGTGAATTTCATATTGATTTGCTTGATTGATTGTTGATGATCTCTTCATGTCTAGCTGATCAGTCTGCATTCCAGACTCAGCTACTGAATTTTACTTTGCATATATCTGATGCTCTTCTCTCACTGATTATTGCACTGAATAAATGGGCTGTTAGATGCTCTGCACAATCATTTTTACAGTCGATGCTTTATATGAACCTTGTGTCAATGGACTGCATGCTTGTTGTTGAATGCATAACTTGCTGATTGTGAATAATTCTTCAGTGTATAGAGTCAATGCATGTGTCTTGTGTCAATGCATTGCATGCTTGATTACATACTTGGACTGAACTTGAATGGGTCAGTTAGTGCATACAGTCAATGCATGTGTCTAGTACTTGCATATATCATCTGCATGACTGTCAATGAAATTGATCAATACATAAAGGACTGATTTGCATGACTGTCATTTGCCTATTGTCGTAGACTGCATGCTTTTCAATGCATAATAGGGCTGCTTTGCACTGCATTATCATTTGCTTAACCCTGGTATATCAAATGGTATGTTACTAAAAGGTAAGGAAATCTGCCCGGAGGTTTCTACCATATGTGAGATGGTCTTTGAGACCAGGTTCTCCGCCGAGTACCATGGGTCCTATCTTCATGTAGAACAGTGCACTGCATCATATGTTGAAAAATCTGAAAAAGGATGAAAATACTTATAACTTGGATGCATAAACCTGAATTGATTGCATACTTGTCTCATGTATCCTTGGTGCATAGTCTGCATGTAGGACAGTATGTTGCATAGCATATCTCTTGCATCATGATGTCAGGGGGAGCTGAGAGTTCTATTCAATTCATTGAATCCTATTCACTTCTCAGTGTTCTCATACAAATGATTCATATTCTTTGACATCAGTTGCTCATTGAACCATATTGCCAATTGCTATCTTTTCCCCATCATTTTCACTAAACAACAGCTTTGCATCTGGTTTAGTACATTGAATGGTGATTATTGCAATTGTTCACTTATAAGAATCACACTTACAAATTGAAAGGAACTAAAGGTTTAACCTTTATAAATTGGAGAGTTAAGTGTCTACACTTCAGAATTTGAGATAAAAGAAAACTTTTATAGCTCTTAATCTTTGTCTCATGGCTAAAATAGAAAAAGTTTTTGTAATGCCTAAATGTGTTGAACTGGATATGTCTAGAACAGGCTAATAAGAGTGTGTACTGATTTTTTAAACAATCACTCTAAAAGAATTAAGGGCAGCAGTAAATAAGATCATTAATGTTAAGAACTGAACACAGTGACAGAGCAATGGCTGATTGCACTGAAAAACTGTGAACTCCTCCAAAGAAGCAGGAGAATTCACATGTCATGAGGTGATTCAGAATATCTCTGTTCATAGGGTCAAATCTATAGGGGGAGTCCTCACCAAGTAACTGAGGGTACTGGCCTCTAATCAAGGTGTACCCTTAATGTCAAAAGTGAAGACTATCCTTTGTGGGTTCTGATCTGAAATAGGTCTAGTAGTTATGCCTAGTAACTGGGGGTACCTGCCTCTGATCAAGGTGTACACCTAATGTCAACAGCATAAATGCCACTGATCTATTTACTTAGTTCAGGTTCTGAAAAAATTCAAAAGTGAAAATCAAACTGCTGTAACCCTTCGAAAAATCAAAAGTCAATGAGTGAAAATTATTTTCAATACATATTCAAACTGTCATTCTTGATCTTCCATGTTTAATCACAAAAGAGTATTATTTCTGACTTATCTATTAATACCATGTGCCCTAGATTCATTGCTATAAATGGAATCTATAAACTCTTTTCAGGGGTCAGATGTTTTACTCTAGATTTATCACTGTTAAACCTGAATTTTTGTCAAAATTGTATGTTGCTGATTCTTATACTTTAACAGTTGTTTATAATCATGCTTCCTTTATGAACCTATGATTCAGCTGTTGTCAAGTGACCCTCCTACCTTCTCTACCTTTGTTTATCTGTTCATATTCCTTCTCAAAGGGGGAGCATTTATTTAGGGGGAGAAATAATTCAGGGGGAGTCATACCTTCAGGGGGAGTTTATTGCTCGAGAAGTCACTTGCATGCATACTGCCATGTTGCACACATGTTTTTTTATTGTTCTTCCCTTTTCGATTATGTCAAAGGGGGATAAAATTTTGTGTGTGACTCACTGTCACTGTTTATTGCCATCATCAAAAAGGGGGAGAATATTGTGCCCCTTAGGCACAAGCATGTACTATGTTGCTTTGATGATAGCAATGCTATTTGATTTTAATGATAGCAAGACAGTGAGTGCATTTGAGTGCATTTGATATTGTATTTTGATGATAGCAATGCTATTGTGTTTTGATGATTGAAATAAACAAAGTGCATTTCTGTGCATTCTTATCCTTGAGCATTCTGCATATGATAGCAACATGAATGATGATGTTTAGCATTGATGGCATTTGTTCTTTATATATCTGAATTGCATTTTGTCAGATATCATGTCTCTGCATGTATCTGCATAGTCTGAATGTCTCTGCATGTATCTGCATAGTCTGAATAGCAGTAAGTGCTAGTCTCTACATTGGAAGTGTGCATCATTTGCATTCAAGCCTTGAAGTCTGTACATCGTGTTCATTCAGTTCACTTCAAGTCTGTCAGCCGTGTGCATTGGATTCAAAGTCTATACTGCCTCTGCGTGTTCTTTGCATTCCATTCACATTCCATTCACTGCTGTTTACATTTCTCAAATGTCATGGGTCGACACATCCTCTGATGGGTCGACTCCTTCAGCAGTCATGCTTAAGAACTCAAGTCCATACACTGGAAACTCTTCAATTGATTGAGTCTATACATTGTCCTAGGCTAAGTGTGTACAGCGTCTCATTCATGCTTTGATTAATGAAGTCTGTACATCAGTCTTCACATTCTAAGTCTGTACAGCCGTTGGGTTTGGACTCAGAGTCTGTACACTCGATTCGCCTTTGAATTGGTCAAGTGTGTACACTCCTTCACTGTAGCTTTCACGTATCCAAAGTCTACACATCGTGAAAGTCTATACATTCTTCACTGACTTTCGTTCAAGTCAAAGTCTATACATTGGGGTCTTTCCCTACGTTTCATAAGTGAAGTCTGTACATCCGTTTCTGAAGCCTGAAGTCTATACACTCCAGCCTATTCCTACGATCAAGGCTTCAGCTACACTCTAAGTCTGTACATTGGCTTCGCTTCATCAAGTCTATACACTGACTCGCTTCATGTCCCTAAAGTCTGTACATCCACAGTGAAATTCAAAGTCTATACATTGGTCTTCACATCGAAAGCCTATACATTGCTGGATGATCAAGTCTGTACATTGGGGGGCTTTTCCTACGCTTGGCCAAGTCTATACACTCATACCTTTCCCTACGTTTTGCTAGCCAAGTCTATACATCGCTGAGTCTGTACATTGCTTACAGCTCACACGTTCAAAGCCTAAAGTCTGTACAGCGTGAAGTCTATACATTGGGTTCAACTCTTCAAAGTCTGTACAGTGGCTTCGCATCGGCAAGTCTGTACATCGGCTTCACTCATTCAAGTCTATACATCCACAGTGGATCTTCAAGTCTGTACATCCACAGTGGAACTTCGAAGTCTGTACATCGGCTTCACTCATTCAAGTCTATACATCCATAGTGGAACTTCGAAGTCTGTACACTGCTTGAGCCTCAACAAGTCTGTACATCGCCTTAAGCGTTTCAAGTCTATTCATTGGCTCAAGCTTCCAAGTCTGTACACTGGTTCAAAGTCTACACAACGCCTCTTTGATTCTAAGTCTATACATTCATTTTAAGGCAAAGTCTGTACATTACCTTTGTGCTTCAAAGTTTGTACACTGCTTGAGCCTCAACAAGTATGTACAGCGAGTCCCTTCTCATCTGAAGTCTGAACATTGCTTTACACTATAGCAACTCCATACACTGCTTCAGATCTGATTCATAACGTCTATACATTGGTTCTCAATGTACACACTTATTCCTTGTGCTGCTTCACGCATAAAGTCTATACACTGGCTTTGATGCCAAGTCTATACGTCGACTGGCAGTCTTCAGCTAAGTGTATCCTTTGCTTCATAACATGAAGTCTCTGCATTGCATTCTCATTCAGCGAAGTCTCTACATTGCATACAAGCATCACAAAGTCTGTATAGTCCAATGTCTATACATTGCCTTTGGGTTTTAAAGTCTATATAACCATTGTCTGCACTGCATTACATTCATTAGTTGTAAAGTCTGCACTCGAGTCCAGTGTCTTCAGTAAAGTCTATACATTGGCATCGGGCTTCACTTTGAGTCTGTACAGCGGCTGCTAGGAAGTATGTATAGCCGTTGCCTCCTCATATGAAGTCTATACTTTGGGCAAGTCTGTACACTGGATTCCTTTTATGAAGCCTATACATTCACTAAGTCTGTACACTGCATTCATTCTTATGAAGCCTTTATATTCATTAAGTCTATACACTGCGTTGTGCACACTTTACATTACTTTCGCCTTCACAGCAAAGTCTATACAATGCAATGCATATACTTAGAACTGATGACTTTGTTTCATCTGTTTGACAGGGACTGAATAGGCTAATGAAGGGCACGTGATCCGAGGTGCCTGGCTCGTGATCCAAGGATGGATGAGATACCAGGATGCTGCCACGTGGTCTAAATTTTTAGGGCAGGAAATGTGGAAGCCACACGCGCCCAGTGTGCCTGCTGCTGCTGCTGCTATATATATACAAGCCTTCTTCCACAGAAGAAGCGGATCGAGATAGAGGAGAGAAGCTGTCGATCCAGCACAAGAGAGGAAAGAAAAGAGAGAGAAGAGAAGAGCAGAGAGTGAGAGATTAGCGAAAGAAGAAGAGAAGAAGAGCAAGAGAGAGATTGAGAGCTCGAGTTGAGAAAGAGAGAGAGTTTGAGGTTGTCTGGCTTTTGGATCGAATCCAAGCTAGAGCTGCTCCTTCGAGAGCTATATTTGTGCTTCATTGTTTCAGCTTTCTGTTGCTGCTATTTCCTGTCCTTTATTTTATCTTTTACATCTTTCTTCAAGCTGTTAGTCAGCAGATTGCAGAGGTGCTGCCTCTGGACGGCTAAGCTGTATTACCCAGCGGGTTGCAGTGGAGGATTCCACTGGACAGCAAGCTGTGTTGCTCAGCGGGGCGAGGAGGATTCCTCGGACGGCAAGCTGTGTTGCCCAGCGGTTGTATGGCAAGCTGTGATGCCCAGCTGTTCAAGCTGTGAGTCAACGGAATCCACACTCGGTTTGAGTGTGGGGTGGATGTAGGTCTGCTGGACCGAACCACCTAAAAACCCCTTGTGCATTGTGGTTTGTTTTGTTCTATTGTGCTTCCGCTAGATGAATGCATAGGGGCGCTCCATGTGTTTGGCTTCTGGTTGAGCAGAAGAGTTAATTAGTCTTCTTAGAGTATTTTAATTTATCAAGAGAGCGAAATTCTAGTTGAGCTATACTTTGTCTAAATCTGTCTTGTTAGCACTCTAGTGATCTTACTGTGTGTTTGTTTAGTTCCGCATCTGCCCAGTAGCTTTTACGCTTGTCTAGTTTGCGAACTAGTAACTTTAATGAGCATCATATTTTAATTGGGTGAAAGATTTTTAAAGGGCTATATTCATTCACCCCCCCTCTGAATACTGCACCGAACCCAACATCACAGAGCTGGATTCAAGCACTTAACATATGAGGAAAATTGCAATGCTAAACGAATGGATTATGAACACAACAAGTCTGAGATACACTTAGCCATGAATAATGAAACTAAAGCTAGAATAAACCTGAATCAACCAGCGGTTCATTCAGAGTCAGTCTCGAGCACTTAGCATGTGATGAAGATAACAATGCTGAATGAATGAAACATGAACATGATAGAGGCCTAGATGCACTCAGATCATTCAGAACCAGTCTCCAGCACTTGGAGTATAACGGAGTTGCAATACCGCAACAGCTCATACACTAACCTGCGAAGGGAGATAGAAGATAAGGATATATGTGCAAAGCAAACCACAAAGGATAGAAGTTTTTAAGGTGGTTCGATCTACCTCGCATATAATATCTCGATTTTTCAAGAAATTAATTAGAAATTCCTTAATAAATAGAATAAGCTAGATTTCGACCATTTTATAAAAATCCATAAAAAATTATATTCTTGTAGAGAATAACACGTTTAACAAACTTGTCTTCTGTGACCAACCCAAATAAACTATGTAAATAGGTCGAATTTGTGGATTAAGCCCAAATTAAACACTTGGTTAACCATACCTTGAAACTCAAAATTCGAGCCCAATACTCCATCAAATGAGCCCAAACTAGTGGCAAATGAAAGGCCAGGATAAGAGGATCATTTCCCCTCTCTTAATCTCCCGAAACCCTAACCCTAGGAGATGCAATCGGCGGAGGTTAGATCGCGTCAACAATTGCGGCGGCATTCACATTAACCCAACTTGCGTGGACGAATACTCCACGCATAGAACCCTCTAGAAGACGTGTGACCTATAAAAATGAAGCTCTCTAACCCTAGAATCGTTTAGAACCAGTGGCGGCTGCAAAGGAGCTGGATCGAGGGAGATCTCCAGTGATTAGGGGCTGCGTGTACTAGCGCCTTGGGTTTTCTTTCTCCTTCCTTCTTCATCCGATTCAGATAGGCGATAGCAAGCCAAACCCTACAAATAATATATGGTTGGAAGCATCATCGTGTCAGCTTTTCATTGATGTAGAAAGCTCTAAATTTTATCAAGTGTTCTACGAGAATTTTTTATTTTAGTGGAAGCATGTCAGAACTAGGGTTATAACTGTTCCCTTTCAATTAAGTAGTAATTTCAGGTTGTAAACATAAAATTGATTCATGCATCTTGTAGCGTTTTTCGTGCTCTTTCTTTTGGTAGTAAAAACCCCAAATTGAATGCTTTATATCGTGCGAATTCCATATTTTAGTCTAACCCTAGAAACCTCGTCGGAGTCGGGCAAGGCGAAAGGGGCAGCGATCTGTCTGGACTTGTACGGCCACACGATAGACCGCACATCCAAGACAGGCGGCCTGTTGTTGATCATTTAAAGGTTTCTATCTCTGATCATTTCCCTGGAATGTGCGGCCGAATACTAACCGCATGTATGTCCTGCGGCCAGTTCCAGACCGCACATCCTTCCCAGCGTCACCCTACCGACCGTCCATCTCCAGCAGGCCTTCGGACCTGAGGGGGCATGAGCGGCATGTCTGTGACCGTCTATGGGGATGTAAGGTCCAGAACCGACCGCACATCTATAACAGAACAGATTAATTGTCATTACAGCATGTTATGTTAATAGATTAGTGGTAAATGGCATGTTAGCAACACACCTAATAAACTGTAATTCATGACAGTAAATAATTCTTGCTGATTTATTTAATTAGAGCTTGATCTTGATTTATCTTTCCAATGAATGTCAATCTAAATTGTGAATCATTTATAATTGAAATGGCTATTAGGTTTACACTTGTTATAACCTTAGACCTAAACCGTTAATCTTGAACTATTATTATCCCCTAGATTTGAATTTGGACTCAATCGAATTGTTGTGATATGAGTTAGTTCGAATTGGACTAACTGAGACATGCGCGGCCTGTAGTGGACCACATATCTCCCTGAACGGCCCTGTGGCTACCGTTCATCCCTGGCTAATGCCAATTAGTTTTGGCCGATTGTCTTCATCCATCTTCGGTCAATTCCTGATTTGATCAGCCCAGTAGACCCTAGGCCGACCAGCAGATAGTGGGTTGGACTCTGGTTCAGTTCCACCCTGCCTATGGCAGCCCGGGAGCCCACTTGGGAAAATTTCTAGATTATTGTTTGGCCCTGTGTTGTGTGGACAGTAATGGACCGTACATATTACAGGCGGTCCTTAATGGACCGTTCAATTAGTGAGCGGCTCTGTAAGGACCGCATATCTTGTCTTCGATTTTGAAAACTTCTGGCCTTGTGCGGCCCAATACTTACCGTTTATGTTGAAGAGCGGCCCTTAATCAGTCGTTCAACCTTGACCTCGCGAAGGCTGAACCCAGCCCAGTTCCTGTTAGTGTGGCCCCGAGTCGACCGCACAAGTACTTGAGCGGTCCAGTAGTAACCGCATATCATCCAGAGACGAGTTTTCTCCGTGTTTTATGGTTTTGAATCAAAGAATATGATGGTTCTTGATAACTTGAACTCCTGGACAGAAATTCTAGACACTATCTCTTCAACTTAGCCTTGGGATGTTCCGAGGTAAGTTTGTACTTGATTGTAATTGGCCATTTTAACTTGATTAAAGTCTAGACAACTTGGGATCTTGGATCCAATAAATCAATGCCAACACATCATAAGGGCCCGGTCTGGTCCTGGGGAGAGCGCCCGAAAAGTACTTGTGTCCATGGAAGTTTGTAATGACATGGTGAGGCATTGCACCGAGTGCATGACTAGCGTGATGTCTATGACAATGATCTCTTAATCTCTTACTTGAATCGTGCTCGACTTGGTTATATTCTTGCTTGATTGGCCAATTTCATGCAATTACCTGTTAATCATAATCTTGCTATTCTTGTAGTTATATCATTCTGCCATATTGTTATTCCATTTCGTTCTTTAGCACTTTCTTCTTATGTTGTTTCATCTGATCGTCAATTCTTTTCTTTCCGTTTGATATAAACATATAATTAATTGGTTAATTACTTACACTTGCCTGTTGTTACCTACTGAGCGTTCGCTCATATAGTTGTTTCCCCCCTTTCCACGTAGTTCATGTGAAGATTCACAGATGGATGGAAATGGGCCAGAGTGATGACTTGGAGTGTATCAGCTAGTAGATATGTTGAGATTGTTATAGTTATTTTACATCTAGCTATGCCTTAGAGCTTGTGTTAGTTTTTGTAACGGAGTCAAGTAGAGGTTATGCTTGATTATGTTTAAGTCGGTTTGATGGTTACTGTAATAGATTTGGAGTTATTTTTTGTTCTTGACGTTATGTTAATTCTTAGCTTAGCATGTTATCTTTACTAGCGTTTTCTACTGCCAGTCCCGATATTCCGCGTCGGGGCATGACAGTTAGGTGGTATCAGAGCCTAGGTTTTCTAATATTCCTAGGTTCTCTAAGTTCTAAGATCCTAAGTGATATCATAGGACCTATAGCCTTGTTATAAGTCTAAGGACCCAACCTGGTGAGATTTGGGTAGAAGACTGGGGTTGAGTTAATAATCTAATTGCACGATTATCCATTCTTGAACCTAACATAACCTATTCCACGTGTAGGCTTTTGCAATGGCAGGAGAACGGGCGAAATGGAGGAACTTGCAGCGTACGGTTCAAGGACTTACTCAGGCCTTGCAACAAGTGGCCCAAGGAGGAGCTACAAACCATGGCACTCGCGACCTTTATCGAAACTTTCGTGGGATGAATCCCCCGCGATTTGGTGGCTCGACTGACCCTGATGAAGCCGAGCACTGGCTTGAAGAGATAGGGAGGATTTTTGAAGTGATGCAATGCAGCGATCAAGAACGTGTCCTCTTGTCGACCTTTCAACTTGAACGTGATGCGAGGACATGGTGGGACGCAGTGAAGGCTACCCTTGGTGATAGACAAGTCACATGGGAAGAGTTCAAGGAATTCTTCAATGGTAAATATTTTTCTGATAGAGTACAAGAGAAGAAGGCGGCTGAGTTTGCTGCTTTAAAGTAACGAAATCTATCCGTAGCTGAATATGAAGCTCAGTTCTCTCGGCTATCTCGTTATGCTACTCACTTGATATCTACCGAGAAGATGAAGGCTAAGCGCTTTCTTAATAGGCTGAAGTTGCAGTATATCAACCAGTTGGCACCGATGGAAATTCAAACTTATTTCGAGATGGTGAGAAAGGCTCAAGTATTGGAAGATATTTTAGAAATGACGGAGAGAATCCGTGGGAAGAGTGTTAAGAAAGAACAACACCATATTGGTTCTGGGAGTATCAAGCCCGGTCATGGCGGGAAGAGGCCCATTAACGGGTCTGGTTCATGGAAGGGCAAGATGCCGAAGATTGAAGACAAGAAGCCTGGCCCTATTGTTCCATTCAAGGGCGTATGCAAGTATTGTGACCGTCCAGGTCACAAGATGGAGGAGTGATGGCGCAAGCTGGGCGCCTATTTACGTTGTGGTAGTAGGGACCACCATATTCCCGAGTGTCCTCTTTTATCTGAGCAAGCTACCCCGGTGAAACCGCAAGGAATCAAGAAGCAGCAAGGCAAGCTCCAGGCTCTACAAGAAGACGAGGCAGGACCCGCTGAGGAGGGTGGACTCGTCGAAGGTACTCTTATTATACATGATAAATCAGCTTTTGTTCTTTTTGATACTGGTGTCACTCATTCTTTTATTTCTCGGAGATTTGCAAAGTCTTTAGCTGTGAAGCCAGTTTTGATGAATTCTCCGTTAGAGATTTCAACCCCTATTGGTTCCGGATCAGCAATTAAGTATTTCTATCCTTCCAGAAAGGTCATGATCAATGAACAAAACCTGCCAGATGATTTAGTCTGTATGGACATGAAGGATTATGATGTAATCACAGGAGCAGATTGGTTGGCTAAGTATGAGGCCAATGTTCAATGTAGATCTAGTTCTGTGTCTTTCACTGGACACCCTGGACTTTCTTTTATAGGAATTAGACACCATAAGTCTGTTCCACTTATTTCGACTCTTCGAGCTGATAAGCTGATGAGGAGAGGATGTAAGGCTTTTCTAGCCTTTGTTTTTGTGACCCCTGAGCAGAAGATTGAGATTGATGACTTTTCTATCGTCCGAGATTTTTCAGATGTCTTTCCTGAGGAACTGCCATGACTTCCTCTTGAAAGGGAAGTTATCTTTTCTGTTGATCTAATTCCTGGTGCGACTCCTATTTCCAAAGCTCCTTATCGTATGTCTCCTGCGGAGCTAAGGGAACTAAAGCAACAATTGGTGGAATTACTTGAGAAATGGTTCATTCGTCCAAGTACTTCCCCGTGGGGAGCCCCTGTATTATTCGTCCGGAAGAAGGATGGTTCGATGAGGTTGTGCATCGATTATCGGCAATTGAACCAATTGACTATCAAGAACATATATCCATTGCCAAGGATTGATGACTTATTTGATCAGATAGCAGGAGCTCAGTATTTTTCTAAGATCGACATTCGATCTGGATATCATCAGTTACGAATTAAGGAAGAGGATATCTATAAAACAGCCTTCTGCAGCAGGTATGGGCATTTCGAATTTGTAGTAATGCCTTTTGGACTAACGAATACACCTGCAGCTTTCATGCAGCTGATGAACGATGTGTTTCGGCCCTATCTTGATCAATGGGTCGTGGTGTTCATTGATGGCATCTTGATTTATTCTAAGAGTGAGGAGGAGCATGCTGAACATTTGAGGATGGCATTGCAACTATTGAGAGATCATCAGTTATATGCCAAGTTTAGTAAGTGTGATTTCTGGCTGCAAGAGGTGTCCTTTCTAGGGCATATCATCACAAAAGAAGGTATTTCTGTGGATCATTCGAAGGTAGAGGCAGTAAAGAATTGGGATAAGCCTACTAATGTGACTGAAGCGAGAAGTTTCCTAGGCCTAGCAGGTTACTACCGAAGGTTTATTCAAGATTTCTCCAAGATTGCGGTACCTCTGACAAGATTAACCCGCAAGGAGATCAAATTTGATTGGTCAGAAGATTGCGAGCGAAGCTTTCCGACCTTGAAGGAATGTTTAACTACTGCACCTGTTTTGGCTTTACCTTCTGGAGAAGGAGGTTTTGTTGTATACACTGATGCTTCAGGTATTGGTTTAGGGTGTGTACTCATGCAGCACGAGAAGGTGATAGCCTATTCTTCTAGGCAATTGAGAAAGCACGAAGAGAATTATCATGTTCATGATTTGGAGCAAGCAGCAGTGGTGTTCGCCTTGAAGATATGGAGGCACTACTTGTATGGAGAGGCATTTACGGTGTTTTCAGATCATAAGAGTTTGAAATACTTGTTTTCTCAGAAGGAACTCAATATGAGGCAGCGAAGATGGCTGGAGTATTTGAAGGATTTCGATTTCTCCATTGAGTATCATCCTGGAAAAGGTAATGTTGTGGCAGATGCCTTAAGCCGCAAGCCTATAACTAAGTTGTCAAGCCTCATGTTACAAGAATGGAAATTGCTGGAGCAGTTAGCTAGTTTGGATCTTAATGTTGACAAGGATCGGATTATGATTGCTCAGATTCAACTTAAGCCCGAATTATTGATGGAAATCAAGTCTCTGTAAGATGATGACCCAGAGTTGGTAGAGATCAAGGGAAGCTTGAGTAACAGACCTGATTTCATGATGGCTGATGATGGAAGATTGTTATTTCAGGGAAGAAATTGTGTACCTGATGCAGCTGAGATAAAGAGTAAGATCCTCGAGGAAGCTCATA
The DNA here is from genome assembly GCA_022559845.1 of Amorphophallus konjac. Classification (NCBI taxonomy): domain Eukaryota; kingdom Viridiplantae; phylum Streptophyta; class Magnoliopsida; order Alismatales; family Araceae; genus Amorphophallus; species Amorphophallus konjac. Next base: position 274,337,396 of record CM040126.1, read on the forward strand.
GATCCAGATACACCATTCATCCTGGAGGTACTAAGATGTTTAAGGATTTGAAAAGATCTTTTTGGTGGCCGAATATGAAAAGAGAAGTTACAGACTTCGTAAGTAGATGCTTGGTTTGTCAGCAAGTCAAGGCTGAGCATTTCAGACAAGCAGGGAAATTGAAATCCCTTGATATACCCCAATGAAAGTGGAAGAGCATTGGCATGGATTTCATTATGGGTCTACCTAGGACTCGTAGTGGATTTGATGCAATATGGGTGATTGTCGACAGATTGACAAAATCCGCTCATTTCTTATCTATTAAGTCTAAATGGACAGTTGATGTTTTGGCTGCTTTGTATATGAAGGAAGTGGTAAGACTACATGGTATACCGGTGAGCATTGTGTCTGATAGAGACCCCAGGTTCACTTCTCATTTTTGGAAAGGATTGCAAGAGTCCTTGGGAACTCGTCTAAATTTCAGTACTGCTTTCCATCCACAAATAGACGGACAGACTGAAAGGACCAACCAGATAGTGGAAGATATGCTTAGAGCCTGCATGATTGACTTTGGAGGTAGTTGAAGTGATCACTTGGCGTTGGTTGAATTCGCCTACAACAACAGTTACCAGGCCAGCATTCAGATGGCTCCATTTGAAGCTTTGTATGGTAGAAGTTGTTGATTCCCGTTATGTTGGGACGAGGTAGGTGAGAAGCAATGGCTTGGACCAGATCTCATTTCCGAATCGTCCAAGAACATCTGTATTATCAGAGATCGGTTGCAAGTAGCACAATCAAGGCAGAAGAGTTATGCCGACACTAGGAGGAGAGCTTTGGAATTTTAGGTTGGTGAGCATGTGTTTTTAAAGGTTTCTACTATGAGAGGGATTCGAAGGTTTGGTATTCAGGGCAAACTGAGTCCAAGATACATTGGTCCATTCGAGATTCTAGAAAGAGTGGGGGAGGTTGCTTACCGTTTGGCACTACCACCTCAGTTATATGGAGTACACAATATTTTTCATGTGTCTATGTTACGGAAATATGTGTACCATCCCACTCACATTATTCAGCATATGGACTTCGAATTGAAGGAAGATCTGACTTATGAAGAAAGACCGATCAAGATTCTGGATCAGAAGCAACAGCAACTCAGGAATCGTTCCATACCGATGGTTAAAGTGCAGTGGAGTCGGCGTGGAACTGAAGAAGCTACTTGGGAATCAGAAGATACTATGCGGAGGCAGTACCCTGACTTATTCTAGGTGAGCTGTCTCACTCCCTCTTTTTATTGAGTGCATTGAATTTGGAGGACCAAATTCCTTAAGTGGGGGAGGGTGTAATACCCCGATTTTTTAAGAAATTAATTAGAAATTTCTTAATAAATAGAATAAGCTAGATTTTGACCATTTTATAAGAATCCATAAAAATTATATTCTTGTAGAGGATAACACGTTTAATAAACTTGTCTTCTATGACCAACACAAATAAATTCTGTAAATAGGTCGAATTGGTGGATTAAGCCCAAATTAAACACTTGGTTAATCATACCTTGAAACGCGAAATTCGAGCCCAATACTCCATCAAATGAGCCCAAACCAGTGGTAAATGAAAAGCCAGGATGAGAGGATCATTTCCCCTCTCTTAATCTCCCGAAACCCTAACCCTAGGAGATGCAATCGGCAGAGGTTGGATCGCGTCAACAATTGCGGCGGCGTTCACATTAACCCAACTTGCGTGGACGAATACTCCACGCATAGAACCCTCTAGAAGGCGTGTGACCTATAAAAGTGAAGCTCTCTAACCCTAGAATCGTTTAGAACCAGTGGCGACTGCAGAGGAGCTGGATCGAGGGAGATCTCCAGCGATTAGGGGCTGCGTGTACTAGCGCCTTGGGTTTTCTTTCTCCTTCCTTCTTCATCCGATTCAGGTAGATGATAGCAAGCCAAACCCTACAAATAATATATGGTTGGAAGCATCATCGTGTTAGCTTTTCATTGATGTAGAAAGCCCTAAATTTTATCAAGTGTTCTACGAGAATTTTTGATTTTAGTGGAAGCATGTCAGAACTAGGGTTATAACTGTTCCATTTCGATTAAGTAGTAATTTCAGGCTGTAAACATAAAATTGATTCATGCATCTTGTAGCATTTTTCGTGCTCTTTCTTTTGGTAGTAAAAGCCTTAAATTTAATGCTTTATATCGTGCGAATTCCATGTTTTAGTCTAACCCTAGAAACCTCGCCGGAGTCGGGCAAGGCGAAAGGGGCAGCGATCTGTCTGGACTTTTGCGGCCACACGATAGACTGCACATCCAAGATAGGCGTCCTGTTGTTGACCGTTTAAAGGTTTCTATCTCTGATCGTTTCCATGGAACGTGCGGCCGAATACTAACCGCATGTATGTCCTGCGGCCAGTTCCAGACCGCACATCCTTCCCAGCGGCACCCTACCGACCGTCCATCTCCAGCAGGCCTTCGGACCTGAGGGGGCATGAGCGGCCTGTCTGTGACCGTCTATTGGGATGTAAGGTCCAGAACCGACCGCACATCTATAACAGAACAGATTAATTGTCATTACAGCATGTTATGTTAGTAGATTAGTGGTAAATGGCATGTTAGCAACACACCTAATAAACTGTAATTAATGACAATAAATAATTCTTGCTGATTTATTTAATTAGAGCTTGATCTTGATTCATCTTTCCAATGAATGTCAATCTAAATTGTGAATCATTTATAATTGAAATGGCTATTAGGTTTACACTTGTTATAACCTTAGACCTGAACCGTTAATCTTGAACCATTATTATCCCCTAGATTTGAATTTGGACTCAATCGAATTGCTGTGATCTGAGTTAGTTCGAATTGGACTAACTGAGACATGCGCGGCCTGTAGTGGACCGCATATCTCCCTGAACGGCCCTGTGGCGACCATTCATCCCTGGCTAATGCCAATTAGTTTTGGCCGATTGTCCTTGATCCATCTTCGGTCAATTCCTGATTTGATCAGCCCAGTAGACCCTAGGCCGACCAGCAGATAGTGGGCTGGACTCTGGTTCAGTTCCACCCTGCCTATGGTAGCCCGGGAGCCCACTTGGGCGAATTTATAGATTATTATTAGGCCCTGTGTTGTGCGGACAATAATGGACCGTACATATTACAGGTGGCCCTTAATGGACCGTTCAATTAGTGAGCGGCTCTGTAAGGACCGCATATCCTATCTTCGATTTTGAAAACTTCTGGCCTTGTGCGGCCCAATACTTACCGTTTATGTTGAAGAGCGGCCCTTAATCAGCCGTTCAACCTTGACCTCGCGAAGGCTGAACCCAGCCCAGTTCCTGTTAGTGCAGCCCCGAGTCGACCGCACAAGTACTTGAGCGGTCCAGTAGTAACCGCATATCATCCAGAGATGAGTTTTCTCCGTGTTTTATAGTTTTGAATCCAAGAACATGATGGTTCTTGATAACTTGAACTCCTGGACAGAAATTTTGGACAGTATCTCTTCAACTTAGCCTTGGGATGTTATGAGGTAAGTTTGTACTTGATTGTAATTGGCCATTTTAACTTGATTAAAGTCTAGACAACTTGGGATCTTGGATCCAATAAATCAATGCCAATGTATCATAAGGGCCCGATCTGGTCCTGGGGAGAGCACCCAAAAATTGTGCCCATGGGAGTTTGTAATGACATGGTGAGGCATTGCACTGAGTGCATGACTAGCGTGATGTCTATGACAATGATCTCTTAATCTCTTACTTGAATCGTGCTCGACTTGGTTATATTCTTGCTTGATTGGCCAATTTCATGTAATTACATGTTAATCATAATCTTGCTATTATTGTAGTCATATCATTCTGCCATATTGTTATTCCATTTCGTTCTTTAGCACTTTCTTCTTATGTTGTTTCATCCGATCGTCAATTCTTTTCTTTCCGTTTGATATAAACATGTAATTAATTGGTTAATTACTTACACTTGCCTGTTGTTACCTACTGAGCGTTCGCTCATATAGTTGTTTCCCCCCTTTCCAGGCAGTTCAGGTGAAGATTCACAGATGGATGGGAATGGGCCAGAGTGATGACTTGGAGTGTATCAGCTAATAGATATGTTGAGATTGTTATAGTTGTTTTACATCTAGCTATGTCTTAGAGCTTGTGTTAGTTTTTGTAACGGAGTCAAGTAGAGGTTATACTTGATTATGTTTAAGTCAGTTTGATGGTTATTGTAATAGATTTGGAGTTATTTTTGTTCTTGACGTTATGTTAATTCTTAGCTTAGCATGTTATCTTTACTAGCGTTTTCTACTGCCAGTCCCGATATTCCGCGTCGGGACGTGACATCACAGATCTACGTCCACCCCACACTCAGACCAAAGTGTGCTTCCCCTTGCAATAGCAAGAACGCAGACTCAGTCTGCAAACAAACGCTGACTAATGGCTTGATCTAGAGGGAGACAAACCCCTCAAACTCTAATCTAGCACCAGGCTAGATCAGAACCCACTACCTCAGTAGTGACCGGAGGAACACGTCTCCCTTCCTCTGCGAGCATAGAGGGAACCTGTGAACAACGCCCCGTTGCTCACAACCAGGGGACGATCCTCTCTTCCTTTGAACTTTCAGAGGGAACCCAGAGATCTAAGTCTCCCTTCTTCTGATCACTCAGAAGAAACCCGAACCCAGTACAGGGTATCGGAAGAACTGGAAAAAAAAGGCAAAATCAAAACAAGAAAACAATGAAGGAAAAAAAATAGCTCCGAGAAGCAGATTGACTTTGGATTTGATCCACGAGTCAAGACACTAATAGATCTTCAGTTGAAGCTCCGGCTGCACAAGCTCCTTTTCTTCTCGCAGGCTCTCGCTCTCTCAATTCTTTTCTCTCTTTCTTTTTCTCGCTCAAATCTTCTCTCTAATTTTCTCTCTCAGATCTTGATAGCCCTCTCTTTTTTCTTCCTCTACACTCTCTCTTTCTTTTTCTCGCTTATCAGCCCTTGCAGCTCCCCTTTTCGCAGCTCGCTTCTTCGGAGGAAGAGGACTTATATATATAGAACAGAAAATGAGAATTTTCTGGCTTTATCCAAATAAAATTCTCCCATTGGTCCACTTGTGTCAGAGAATATTCTAACTCTGTGAACCTTCCAGAAACTCAGCCACGTGGATTGGAATGCGCGCCAAAAATGAATTCAGGTAGCTGGCACGTGATCCACTTGGATTCTCACGTTTTTGAGAATTGAATGGAGCTGTGTCGATGCAGCTACTTAGTTGCATCGAGGCAGTGAAGCTAAGAGGCTTTAGAGTAGATAGCTTCGAAATGGAAGGCCTTTGGTGTGTCGATGCAGCGCTTGGATGCTTTGACGTTGTTGGCTTCCAATTATTGACACAGAGCTGAGTGCGTCGTTGCACTCCTCTGTATCGTCGATGCAGAATGAAGACAGAGCCTAGCTTTTCGCTTGGTGCGTCGATGCACCAGCCTTGATGCGTTGATGCAGTGTTTCGAGTGCTGCCCTTTTTTACTTGGTGCGTTAGTGCAGCTCTCTGTTGCATCGATGCATCCACAAGGTTAAGTGCTTGAATACTTCTTGGAGCTTGACTGCATCGAGGTAGTGGTGATCCTGCGTCAAGGTTCTGATGGCAAACATAACTCTTGTTCTCTTGAGTTCTCTTTTGGTGATTTCGGTTGACTGAAATGATTAGTTCGGTCGATCAAACTTGGCTTAAGGCTTTATCTTGTATTGTTGACTTCTGCTGAAGATTTGCTGAAGATTCCTTGTATTAATTACTGTATCTTCACTGTAACTTCACTTCTGACCCGTTGCTTAGGACTGCTGGCTTGTTATGCTGCTGCTTGGCTTTCTTCAACTGCAACACTACTATAGGGACAATGTAGGCATGATTTCAAAGGCCACTTCGACCTGTTTGTTTTATGAGGTCGAGGCCACATCCAATAGGACTTGTAGCCACACAACCTTGCTATCCATGCTGTCCAACATGTTCTTCAATTTTTCACAAATTCAAAGATGCTCATATAGAGTTAAGGCATCATATAATCAATAAAGCATGTCATGATTACAAATGTTAATCCATGAATCCAATGCACCAATACATGACTCATTGATAAGTCATAGACATCATCAAAACCATGAATCCAATGCACCAAATGCATTGTGACATCATCAAGGCATGAATTCCATGCACTGACTCATGATGAGTCACAATGTTTGACATCATCAAAATCACAGGGACACTACAATCTCCCATTTTTTGATGATGGCAACACTATGAGTCATTATGACTATTATAACCACATTAACATATACATGCTAATATGCAGATTCATATCAAACTCTAACATGTATACATAGGAGAGGGAAAATCTAACCGCCTATACGGAGAGGCCAAACGAGGTCTGACCCGACCTAACGAGGCCCAGCTCCTTAAAGTGGTAGCCCCCGGGCCAACTAAAGATAAGCCTAATAACTCACTCGGAACAAGCACTTCCTAGGCAGCCTTCGGGTTGGGAAGTCTGAGCATCAGTTCGATCGGGAGAGCTCCATCGGAGCCCCGTACTCTTTGCCCAGACCACGCACTCATCGCTCGGGAAGACATCTCCTGAGCTAGTGCCTCATGCTTGGGCCAACTGATGGAAGCTTATCTGTACGGCCATTACATGTCCCTTAAAAGCTGGGAGCTCAAGGGGATAGGGGAGATCAGGAGTCCGTATGCTATAAAGAGCCCGAAAGGAGGACACAACCCCCCCCAAAACTCCTCAGCTTACTGGGATCATTTACTCAACGAGCCATTATTTAAACTGGAAGAACTTTTTTTTTTTAAAACCTAAGTCATCAAGCAGGAAGAAGGGAGAGTGCACCCCCATTCCAGAGGAAGGGAATGTTCTCACTCCACCAAATCACCACTTGATGCTTTATTTTATTGATTTTCCAAACTTGAACAAAGTCATAAGAGGCCAAGCCTCTACAAATACAAGGAGAATTCAAGTGTAAAAAAAAGAACTGAATAATCCTCTAGAGACTGGCGCATGGTGTCTGGCCATGTGGAGTCTGTACAGCCTTTTCTGTGAAGTCTATACATTTGAAGAGTCCAGACATTGCACTCCCGCCATTGCTGAAGTCTATACACTCAGTGACTGGGCTTTAGAAAGTCTGTACACTGCAATCCGTTTACTGCTGAAGTCTATACAGTCTAAGTATTAGTTTGTAAGTCTTGTGAGGTTTGTGAAGTCTGAAGTATGTACATTGTGAGATTTGTGAAGTCTATACAGCCCTTACGCAGCTGCTTCGTGGAGTCTGTACATTGCATGCCCTTTCACTGAAGTCTGTACATTGCACGCCCTTGCGCTGCAGCTTCGTAAAGTCTATACATTATGTAGTCTGTACACTGCCTTTCGCTGAAGCCTGTGCATTCGAAAAGTCTATACATTGCTCCCCTTTAACTGAAGTCTGTACATTGCTGAGCATTGTGAGCTCTACAACTTCGTGAAGTCTGTACAATCTGGAGTCTGTACATTCGAGGAAGTCAATACACTGCTCCCTTTTGACTAAAGTCTGTACATTGCTGATCTTTGTGAGCGTTTCAGCTATGTGGAGTCTGTACATTCTAGAGTCTGTACATTGCACGCCCTATCGCTGCAGCTTGTGAGGCCTGTACATTTGAGAAGTCCATACATTGCTCCCTTTCGCTCCTAAAGTCTGTACATTGGGAAGTGTCTGTACATTCAGAGACTGCTACTTCTGAATTCTGAATTCTGTATTCTGTATTCTGTATATTGGCTTCAGGGCATTCCCCAATAGAGGCTAACGGAGACGGATGGCTGGCATTCCAACTTTGTCAATTCTTAACGCTCCCTTGGCCCTTCGTGGGAGGTCCCTTTCTTGAGTGAAGATTGTGTTTTCAGTAATGGTGCATGCATACGAGGCGAGGGAATCAGCAACTTGATTCCCTTCTCTGAAGACATGCCAGACCGGACACCCATTCTCCTGGAGGAGATCCAAGGTCCTTTTCCACCAGGGAAGGACCACCCAGCTTGGAGCCATTCCATTCTGAATTGCCTCTACTAGGAGGGCACAGTCCGAGTACACTGCTGCCAACTTAATATGACATTGCTTTGCTATAGCTAAACCATCATGAAGAGCCCTTGTCTCTGCTAAGATACTATTGCCTCGACCATAATGAAATGCAAAACCAGCTATGAGTTTACCTGCATGGTCCCTGATACATCCTCCACCTCCACTTATGCCGGGGTTGCCCTTTGAGGCACCATCTACATGGAGTGAAAAATCTTGGGCGGCCAAACGACAAAAGACCAAGAGTGGCTGTTTGATTTCCACTCGGGGGTGTAAATGGAAGGAGGCTAAGCAGTGGGATTGGGCTGGAGATAAAGGCTTGTGAAAATTTAGCTTATCCAACACCAAAGCTATTGAAGAGATTATTTTTCTTTTGATAGATGCACTGCTGAGGGTCACTCCTTCAAATCTTAGAGCACATCTATGTTTCCATATTTCCCATAGCATCAAAATTACAGCATACATACCAATAAACTGTATTGCAGATGACATGTTGGTTTCAGAAATTAAATTCCAGCTTCGGGTTGTAATCTGCTCACAAAGAGCAATCTTGTTGCTGACAAGAGGGTGCACCCAGCCCCATAGGTCAGAAGCCAATTCACTGGAGATGAAAACATGGTTCAAGTCTTCTTGGGAAGGAGATGAACAACAGTTGCACCTAGAAGCCATTTGAATTCCACATTCAGCCACCCTGCTATCGACCGGCACTGCTCGATGGAGAATTTTCCATGTGAAAAGAGCTGCTCTCGGAGCAATTGCTGAGTGCCATAACTTGGCCCAAGCTGGCCTCCGAATACCTTTAGTTCGAAGCAAGTTACATGTTGACTTTACAGAGAAATCGCCCTTTAAAGTGCCTGTCCAGATATAGATGTCAGCCTCATTGCTGAACTGGATGTGTGGAAAAAGAAAGGTGTTACTGAGGGAACCCGTGGCGATATGCTGAGAATCCTGAAGCACTTCTCGGACTGAAGCCAGAGGGAAATCTGCGCCTCTATTTCTACCATCAGCCTGAACTACATTAATGGCAGGGCCTTGCCCTGTCCAATTATCTCTCAGGAAGTCAATTTCTGCCCCATTTCCAACAAGCCATATGCTATTTTTTATTAGAAAATCTTGGGCTTGCCTGAAGACTGCCAAAGGCATACCTGCAGGGAAAGGCTTAGTACAGTTGGCAAAATCTAATTTAATGAACTGTTGCCTAGCATATCGAGACCAGAGGGAAGACCCATAAAGAATGTTCCATAAACTCTTAATTGCCAGTGAGATTTGAACCCATTTTAAATCTCTTATTCACAGTCCTCCTTCTGAGCGTGGCCTCTGAACTACTGACCAAGCTATCCAGTGTCTTCGGTTATTGCCATCACTGCCTTGCCAGAAAAAATTTGCACATTGACTGTCAATGAATCTGACAACCTTCTTTGGGATGAAACAAGTAGAAGCAAGGTAGATTGGCATACTATGCAAAACAGAATCTATTAGAACTACTCTGCCAACCTGGGATAGAAGCTTGGATTTCCAGCCTTCCAACTTGATCTGAACCCTTTCAATCAGGGATTTGAAGTCAGAGCAAAGGTACCTGCCCTTTTTTACTGGAATGCCCAAATAGTTGATTCCAGCAGTCTGATTTTTAAAACCAGTAAGAACATGAATTGACTGTTTAAGGGAGGAAGGTGCTTTCTCTGAAAGAATAAAGCAGCTTTTGTTAACATTCACTTTCTGCCCTGAGCATTACTCATATCTGCAAATGAATTGTTGGAATGCCACAACATTTTGTCTACTAGCATTAAGGAAAATCAGAGAATCATCTGCATATAGTAAGTGTGTAATCTGCATGGACTGCCTTGGTCCTTTGTAACCTAGTAAGCTTCCAGATTGAAATTGGGCAGAGAGGCCTCTACTAAGAACTTCTAAGCAATTATGAACAGGTAAGGGGCTATGGGGTCCCCTTGCCTAATGCCCCTGCTGGACTTAAAAAAACCTGATGCCGCTCCATTAAAATTGACCGAAAACCAACAGTTATAGAGAAGCATTCCAATGTACGAGGTAAATCTAGTATTGAAACCAAACTTCCTCATGACAGTCAAGATAAAATCCCATTCCATCCTATCATAGGCCTTTGCCATGTCCAGCTTAACGATCATATTATGACCGCGTACCTTTTTGTTTATATCCATCATTAACTGCCGAGCAAGAGCCACATTGTCTAAAATGAATCTCCCCTTAACAAAAGCCCCTTGCTCCACTGATATAATACTTGGCAATAAGGGAGCCAATCTTTCAGAGATAATCCGGGAAATGATTTTATAGGAAAAGTTGCACAAGCTTATAGGCCTGAAATCACTAAAGGACCTGGGCTCTGGCACCTTAGGGATAAGAGTGATGAGAGAGGAGGATATACCTCTTGGAATAGGGAAGCCTTCAAAGAATGAACCAACAACTTCAGTGACATCCTGCCCTATTATATCCCACACTGCTGTATAGAATTCACCAGAAAAACCATCTGGGCCAGGAGAACTGGAACCCTTTAGAGACCACACCGCTTTCCGGACTTCTGAATAATCTGGTTTGGCACATAAAGTAGAATTCTGAGCTTCAGTAATAACCTGTGGAATACATTCCAACAAGTTGGAATTTATGGAGTGTTCCTCAGTAGAGAAGAGGTTCTTGAAGAAAGCCTCTGCATGACTTCTCAAAGTTTCCTGATTATCACACCATTCTTCAGGGTCACCTACTCTCAGTCGTCTGATGGCATTTCTCCTTCTATTGCATTGGGCAACAGCATGATAAAAAGAGGTATTTCTGTCCCCACATTCTATCCAATCTACTCTGGACTTTTGGTTCCATAAAATTTCTTCTCTAAGTATAGCTTGGAGAAGACTAGCATTTGCAGCATTTAGCCCCTCTCTATGAACTGGAGAAGGGTCTGAGTCAAAAGTGTCCTGTTTGAGTGCCACTTCAGCTTCAGCAAGACTTACATTGCAGAATACATCCCCAAAGACTTCCTTATTCCATTTTCGCAGAGAATCTTTAACAGTCTTCAATTTAGCAAAAAGTCGAACCATGGCATTGGGGTGACTAGTGTTGGTTTGCTGCCAAGCATCAGAGACACATTGTTTAAAGGATTGGTGTGTACACCACATCCTTTGAAAAATGAAGCGGTCAGGACAGTTAGACAAACTGTCAATATTAAGGAGCAAGGGAGCATGGTCAGAGGGACCTCTTGATAAGTGTTTGATTGTCAATAAAGGGTTGACAGAGTGGCAAGAGCTATTCACTAATACACGATCAAGCCTTGCCCGTATGTTAGCTAAACCAGCTCTATTATTTGTCCAGGTCATAACTGGCCCTTTAAATCCAGCATCAATCAGGCCAGCAGAACAAAGGAAATTATTAAACTCTGACATAGAAGCTAGAGCTGGGAGGCCGCCTCCTATCTTCTCTGAGGGCCTTAAGACGCAGTTAAAGTCACCTCCCACCATCCAGGGGATTGTTATAGAATCTGCAAAGAGAGCTAAATCACTAAATAGGGACTGACGAATGTGAAGAGCACAAGAAGCATATACAAATGTGTAGTATGTACTGAAAGAATTATTCACTCTCAAACCAAGAGTGATATATTGAGAAGAGGAGGCAATAACCTCCATATCATAACTGTCCTGCCAGAAAATCCAAATCTTTGAATCAAGAGAGTTGTTTCCTGCAAACCTTCCCAACTTGAGGTATCTTCCCAATTGAGGAGCTTTATTAATACTCAGCATTGGTTCACTGATGGCCACCAGATTGACCTTATGAGACTGAACTAATTGTTTTAGACCTCTACGGGAAGTAGAGTTCCCTACCCCATGAATATTCCATATAAGAATTGGTACAATCATGGAGGATTGAGGGAAATTTCCTCCATCGATCTAGCTTTAGATCTAGTAACTATCACTCCATTATGTTTTCTTCTGACATTCTCACCACCATTTTCAGTAACTGAAACTGCAGAATGTCATTGTCCAGGTTGGCGGTATTGCTATTAGCGTACTAGCCTTTTGAATCTCCAATTCTGATAGTAAAAACTCCTCTTTAGAGAAAGAGATTTCAACTGCCTAGTTGGCTAACTGTAGCAGCTCACCAACTTCTTCATTGTCTGATATTAAAAGGGGCTGAGGAAAAGGGCCTGGAGGCGCCCCCTCTTGGTGCTCCTGGACCTGAACAGGCCCAACATTGATGCTAGAGACAAAGTTAATGTGTTCCTGTTCCAGTTGCTCCGCATCCTATTGTAAGATCTCGAACTTGTTTTCCACATCCACATTATGCCGAACAGCCGGAGGATCAGTCTGCCGCCCGAAGGCCTGTTTGGGGATTGAGGGATCTGGTGCTATTGTTGATCGGGCTTTGGCCATCTTACCCTGCTTCTTCTTGCAATCATCAACTGCATGTCCTAGTTTATGACAAAAGGAACATAGCAGCGGAGCACAGTTGTAGTTTACTGGTTGCCAATAACCATTTCCATCCAAATCTATCCACAATCATTCCTTGTGTAAAGCAGATAAGTCCATCTCAACACAGATCAAGGCCTCCGATGTATCGGTCATGGCCAGAGTTCTTTCATGAATGCGCAGCACATTCCCAAAATTTTCAGCTATAGATCGCAAGCAATCTGCATGATACAGGTTAGCAGGCAATGCTGGAAAGCCAATCCATACAGGCACCGTCGGCGGATCTGCATCAAAGTTGAAATCCGGTGTCCAGCGAAAGAATCGAAACAAGAAGCCCTTAATATAGAGATTCTTCTGTAACAACAACTTCAAAAAGTCCGGTTCACTGGAAAATCGGAAAAGCAGGTGTCGCGGATTCAATTTACTAATGACAAAGTCTGAAGCTAAACCCAGCCACTGCATCAAACAACTTTTGATGTCGGAGAAATTAGGCCGTCCATAGGAACATTTAGCAACTATGGAGAAAGAGAGGATTTGAAGGGACGCTTGGACATCTGCCTTTGTGAAGAAAACTGCAGGCTCTCCCCGATCGGTGAATGCAGGTTCCTTCACCGGAATTGGAATTGATGGCCTATATTTGGATTCCATGAGCGCCTGCGCAAAGGTCCGACGAGGGACAGCTTGAGAAGCAGATGGAGCAGTCTCCGGCAAAGGCACCAGAGGAAGCGGAGGACCTCCAGCCACGCTGGCCATGGCCGGCAAGGAGGGATACACGCAAGGAAGAAATGGTGAGAAAACAAGAGTTTCTCTCACAAGAAAATGGAAGAGAGAGAATAAAAAAAAGTGTAAACAGGAAGAACTCTCCTGAGAGAAGGTAAGCCAAGAACCCTGAGCAGGAACCACTTCACCTTTTGGTGGAGAGGGATCTTGCGTTCCCATCTTCCTCCTAATTATTCCCTTCGCACCAGTGCTCTACTACATTTGCTGACTTAAGTATCGGATGGTCTTCCCCGAGGATCTATCCCTGGACACCTCTGACTTATTTCCCTTCTTGCAGTTTATACTTTAAGGATACGTGGTCATCTTCCTCCCCGCTCAGGAGTAGCGCGAGATTGCCCCTCTTCATCTGGCACCGTCTGTGGGAAACAAACAAAGAGCAATCATGGTGCGAAAGAGTTCTGGCAGGAGGACTGCCGGCGACTAGGGAAAAGCCCTGGCGACGGAAGAAGGCGCACCTTCCCTCCCTACAGAGAATTCCCCGTCAGGCAACCGCGCCAATGAAGTACCTCCATCGGTGGAGGGGGAATAGCTTCCCGGCGGGAGTACCGACGCCCTCCAAACCCTCAACGCAAAATTGGATGTCCTCGTGGATCTCATGAGGGCCGAGGCGGCCAAGGAGGAGAATTCGCACCTCCCCCAGAAGAGCCCTCCCCACGGAGATGCCTCCCAGCAAACCGCTAGAGGCCGTTTTACCTCCGAGGGCGGCGGCTCATCTGCAACCTGTTAGGAGGACCATCGCATGCCCCTCCCCCGGAGCAGGAAGCCTCCTCTACCCCGAGGAGGGAGAAGTCCGGAGCACACCGATAGTTCCCGGAAACCGAGGTCCCTGAGGAGCGCTGAGACAGCATGCAAGTGCGTCCCCCAGCCCTACGGGCCAGCGACAACCGGAACTGTCCCTCCGGCTGTGAGACTTTGAGAGGCGTTTTGCAGAGCAAGAGCGCGCCCTCCGCGCCTTGCAGAAGACCTCTCCTGTGGAGGACAAGGAGCGATCTCCGTTCTCCGACTACATCTTGAAGGCCGAGATCTCCCCCAGGATCTCACTCCCGACCTTCAGGTCGTATGACAGCCAGAGAGACCCGACCGACCACTACGATAGCTTCGACGCCCTGATGACTTTTCATGAGGCGTTAGATGTAATCAAATGCTGAGCGTTCGTGACCACTTTGGTCCAGGGAGCTCAAGCATGGTTCCGGGCCCTCACCCCCGACAGCATTCACAACTTCAAGCAGTTTGGGCGAGTGTTCAAGGAAAGCTTCGCCGGCAGCGGTCCACCCCGGTCAGTAGCGGGATTACTAGCCCTCAAGCAGGAACATGGGGAGAAGTTGCGGGCTTATATCAACCAATTTAAATCGGAAGCCCTACGCATCCCTCGCTTGGATGTTGCCTGGGCCATCACCGCATTGACCGGGGGTACCCGTGACGAGAACTTGCGGCGCGAGCTAGTGCTTCATCCTCCCACCTCCCTCGCCGAGCTAGTGACCCTGGCACTGTGCCACGCAGAGTACGAGGAAGTCCTCAACGCCTGCCGAGGCACGACGGGCTCGGGTCTGTTGTGCCTCTTCGACACAAGCATGTGCTATGTTGCTTTGATGATAGCAATGCTATTTGATTTTGATGATAGCAAGACAGTGAGTGCATTTGAGTACATTTGATATTGTATTTTGATGATAGCAATGTTATCGTGTTTTGATGATAGCATGCTGATTTGTTTTGATGATTGTAAAACAGTCAGTGCATTATGATATTGTGTTTTGAATATGGCTGCTGATATGATTGCATAAGAATGTGTCTGATATACAGCATTGTATTCATGAGTTTGCATGCATATTGCATGATGCGTTGACGCATGGGATCATTGCGTCAACTCACTGGTCTGTCACAGAGTCCAGCGTCTCAGTAAGCGTCTCATGCATTTGACTAAGTCTGTACAGCCATTTACATAGTGAAGTCTACACATTCGTTTGCATTGCATGAAGTCCATACAGTGGGTAAAGTCTGTACACTGTCCATGTTTCATATAGCGTCAACTCTACAAGTGTGTACATTGCTTGGCAAAGTCTGTACACTGCATTCGCTTTCAAAAGTCTACACATCAGACTACATTATGCATGGTTGAGTTGATGTCTATACAGAGTCTGCATCTTTGGAAAGTCTGTACAGCGTGAAGTCTAAACGTTGTCACTATAGCTCGCTTGTGCAAGTCTGTACATTGGAGTCAGTCCACCAAGTCTATACACTGGACCTTGTTTGATCAAGTATGTACAGAGCTTCTGTGCTCAAGCCTATACTGCCTTTCACTTGGAAAGTCTATACATCGTCCGTCTCAGGCATTGTCTTAGGCTAAGTCTGTACAGCCTACTGTCTCATTCAGCGTCTCATGGCATGAAGTCTGTACACTCGATTTGCCTTTGATTCGGTCAAGTGTGTACATTCCTTCACTGTAGCTTTCACGTATCCAAGTCTACACACTTATTCCTTGTGCTGCCTCACGCATAAAGTCTATACACTGGGTTTGATGCCATGTCTATACATCGACTGGCAGTCTTCAGCTAAGTGTATTCCTTGCTTCATAACATGAAGTATGTACATTGCATGAAGTATATACATTACACGAGCTGAATACTTACAAAGTCTATACACTCACTCAGTGCTCACACTTGCTCATCTGCTGTTGATAAAGTCTATACACTGTCTTCAGATGATGACAACAATGAAGAATAGGGTCGACGCTGGGAGTTCAATGCGTCCACGCTTCAGCTGAAGAGAATTTCAGAGCTTCACCTGGCTGCGTCAACTCCATGCTACAGCAGCGTCGACGCAGTAGTTAATAAGGCAGAGTCCATAGCTCACTGGAATACTGCAGTGCGTCAACGCCACTGCAAGACAGCGTCGACGCAGCACGCCCATCTGCTGAAGACTTGATCACTGGATCATCAATGCGTCAACGCCATTGCTAGACAGCGTCGACGCAGCCATTGAGCCTGATAGGCATCTAGCTCGGAGAAAGTTTAGAAGGTTAACGCTGGAGTTCTTAGCGTCCACGCAGCATGCAAACAAGCCGAACTATTAGTTGCAGAAACACACCACTGCGTCAACGCTTTAGCCTAGCAGCGTCAACGCAGCATGTCTATCCGCCAAATACATTGATCACTGGACTGCCGATGCCGATGCGTCAACGCAGCAAGCTGATGGAGTCAACGCAGCAGACTTGAGTTTCATAGGTTGAAGATCTCTGAAGGCTGCGTCAACCCCTTGAAGCAAGTGCGTTAACGCCACCTCACTCCAGTTGCTGAGCGTACTGATGAGGGGGCACGTGATCCGATGGGAGTAAGGGGCAGGATGCTAACACGTGTTAGATAAGGGGTGCTACCCCGCCAAGTGGACCAATCAGTGGTCACTAGGGCATTTTCTACTCAACCTTCGGAGGCTCTGTTTCTGATATAAAAGCACCCCATCATCCTCTCAAAAAGGGTTAACTCTCCACAGAAGAAGAGGAAGCTCTCCAGCGAAGAAATCTGAGAGTGTGAGCAAAAGAAGAAAAGAGAAGCAGCAGAGCGAAGAAGAAAGAAGGAAGCAGAAGAAGAAAGAGAAGAGACAGAGAGAGCCTACGAAAGAGAAGAGCAGAGAGTGAGAGATTAGCGAAAGAAGAAGAGAAGTGCAGAGAGAAAGAAAAAGAAAGAAAGAGATCGTGAGAAGAAGAGACTGAGAGAGGTTGTTTGAAGATCTGTCTTCACTGGACCGTGGATCAAATCCAGCCCAGTCAGCTCTTTAAGAGCCACATTGTGCTTTACGTTTACAGCTTTCTGACTGCTGTTATCTTGTCTTTTATTTTCTATTTTACATTTTCTTTCAAGCTGTTAGTCAGCGGTTTGCAGAGGAGGACTCCTCTGGACAGCAAGCTGTGTTGCTCAGCGGGCAGTGGAGGTTTCCACTGGACGGGTAAGCTGTAATCCCCAGCGGTTGCAGTGGTGGATTCCACTGGACGGTAAGCTGTGAGGCCCAGCGGTTGTAGGCAAGCTGTGATGCCCAGCTGTTCAAGCTGTGAGTCAGCGGAATCCACACTCGGGTTGAGTGTGGGGTGGATGTAGGTCTGCAGAACCGAACCACCTTAAAACCCCTCTTGCATTGTGATTTGATTGCTTATGGTTTGCTTCCGCTAGATGAATGCATAGGGGCGCTCCAGGTGTTTGGCTTCTAGTTGAGCAGAAGAGTTAATTAGTCTTCTTAGAGTGCTTTAATTTGTCAAGAGAGCGAAATTCTAGTTGAACTATATTTTGTCTAAATCTGTCTTGTTAGCACTCTAGTGATCTTAATGTGTGTTTGTTCAGTTCCGCATCTGCCCATTAGCATTTAAGCTTGTCTAGTTTGCGAACTAGTAATTCTAGTGAGCATCATATTTTAATTGGGCGAAAGATTTTTAAAGGGCTATATTCATTCACCCCCCCTCTGAATACTGCACCGAACCCAACAATTGGTATCAGAGCAGGTCTCTGATCTATCAGATCTAACAATCTGCAGAGGATCCTGCTAGTGTTTAGTGCATTTCAGAGTGGGTCTTTTGAAATCGTGTGTTGCTTCATTGACTTGTGCTTTGCTTTGCTCATTTGTTTTTGGTGTTACTTGAGTTGATTCATTGTGCTTGATTAGTGTTCTTCCTAGAACTCTTATTCTGTCTAAAGCATGGAACTCACTGTTGATCCTCCGAAGTTTGAAGGTTCGGGTTTCTACAATTGGTTTAATCAGTTCAGAGAATATGTGATGCAAACTAATCCAGATCTGTGGATAGTCATTGCACACAGTTCATATGAAGTTCCAAAGGATGAATCCTTATGGAAAACTTCAGACAGACAAAAATTCTCTGATAATCAGAAGGCCCTGGAGCTAACTCAAAGGGCCATAAACACTGACAAGTTTCCATGTGTAGTTCATTGCTGCAGTGCCTCCGAAGTGGTCGAGATGATAGCAAGCAGCAGAACCCAAGATAAAGTGAATTGTCTCATGGCAACAGAAGAAGACGAAGATTATGAGGAGGACACTTCATCACAGGTAAACTCTGATACTAATAATTTTTCTCTGGAAAATATGATTGAATTGAATGAGCATTTATTAAATAAATATGATAGACTGAAATCTGAAAAGAGAAAAATAAGAAAAGAAATGTTGCATGAGGTTAGAAGTCTGAAAGCTGAAAATGAAAACTTGAAATCTCACATGAATAAAGAAAAAGATGAGTTGAACAAGTTGAAATCTGAGAATGAAGATCTTAGAAACAAACTCATCAGTGAAGATAATTCTTGTAAAGCATGTGCCATTCTCGAAGACATGATTAATGATTTTGATTCTGATGACATTTTTCAAAAAGAACAAATCAAATCTCTAAAAGAAGAAAATGTCTACTTGAAGGATCAAAATAAAAGGCTAATGGTTCTTAATACTGTCTTCTCTGAGAAATGGTTGTCAATTGAAAAAGGAAAATCTGTTGTGAAGGAAAATGAGAACAACATTGAAATAAAGGTTCAACAAGAAAATGAAACTCTGAAGAACCTGAATGATGCTTTGCAACAGCAGCTAATTGCATGTGAATCTGAGCTATCCAAGTATGAAGTGAGTATTGCTTCATTGAATTCTGAAATTGAAAATCTGAAAAACACTCTGTCTAAATTTGTCAAAGGTAAAAACAGTTTGAATAAACTGCTTGGCTCCAATGTGAAAAGTTCAGAATGTGCTAGTACCTTAAAATGTATTTCATCTAAGAAATCTCAGAACAATAAGCACAGGGCTGAACAAAAGAAAAAGGAAAATTGCTGTGAAAAATCTTCTCATAAAATTCAATTTAAAAAGGAAAAGAATGTGCAGTGTTTCTATTGTAATAAGATAGGTCATATGATGCATGAGTGTAAGATGTTTGAATTAGATGACCTAGCTGCTACTACTGCACAGAAAATTCCTGCTAGAAATCATGTTTTTCAAAGAAGGAAAATAGAGTGTTTTCATTGTGGCAAGATGGGCCACATTGCAGCTCATTGCTGGCATGCCCAGGGAAAGAAAGTCAATTTAAAACCTGTAAATTTCCCTGCAAATGAAACTGCTTCTGGTAAAAGAACCCCAGCATGCTTCGAATGTGGAAAGCATGGCCATACAGTCGAGGACTGCTGGCATGCTCAGGGAAATAGATTGAACTCTAAGTCTGTAAAATTCCACGCTCTCTATGATTCTTGTTTTGAAAGTGAAAAACCTGACCACAAAGTTTCTGACTGCTGGATGGCAGGTTATGGAAAACAATATGTTCATGCCAACAATAGAAAATTTCATATTAATGCACAAAGACTTCATGCTAATACTTGTGTGCATAACAAGAAAACAAAGCATGTTGATTCCTGTTATTATTGTGGGCTATTTGGACATTCTATGGTTGATTGTTTTCTGATGGAATATGATGATAATTCTGCTAAGAAACTGTTCAGTACACCTGATAGGGGCAGTACAGGACCCAAGACTGCTTGGGTCCCTACAAGATCACATTGATTGATATGTTGCAGGTGTGCCTTGGTGAGAGAAATACAAGGGGTAATTTAGCCAAGGCACTCAAAAAGGAAGCCCCATGGTTCTACATCTTAGGTTAGTTCTGAACTTTGGTTTGAATTCATTTCTGCATATATGATGCTCTTCTCCCTTGCCATTTACTGCATATGTTCATAAGATGCTAGATGCACTACACAACCATGTTCATAGTCAATACATGTGTCTATGTTTGCATATATCATTTGCATGACTATCATTTGCTCATTGTTGTAGTCTGCATGTCGTGTATTGCATATCATCATTGTCAGGTTTTGATTTTCTGAACTCTCCTCATACATGATTTGCATACAGATGATTGTCTGAAATTGCATATGCATACACGTTGATTTGTTGGTGCTAAATGGTATCACATCACATGATATCAAAATTTGCATTCGGATATGATTCATTCAGACAAGGGCAGTTTGTATGCTGTCGCTTGATCATCATTATCAGATTTATTACATAGTCTGCATGTAGAACAGCCTAGTGCATAGCATAATCTTTGCATCATGATGTCAGGGGGAGCTGAGAGTTTTTCTGTTCAATTCATTGAATCCTTGCTACTTCTCTCTGTCCCCATCTAGTTCTTTCATATCTTTTGACATCAGATGCTCCAGGAACTCAATGCCCATTGCTATCATTTCCCTAACCTTCACTGAATAACAGTTCTATTTCTGGTTTAAGTACATTGAGTTGTGATTATTTCAATTGTTCACTTATAAGAATCACACTTACAAATTGAAAGGAACTAAAGGTTTAACCTTTATAAATTGGAGAGTTAAGTGTCTACACTTCAGAATTTGAGATAAAAGAAAACTTTTATAGCTCTTAATCTTTGTCTCATAGCTAAAATAGAAAAAGTTTTTGTAATGCCTAAATGTGTTGAACTGGATATGTCTAGAACAGGCTAATAAGAGTGTGTACTGATTTTTTAAACAATCACTCTAAAAGAATTAAGGGCAGCAGTAAATAAGATCATTAATGTTAAGAACTGAACACAGTGACAGAGCAATGGCTGATTGCACTGAAAAACTGTGAACTCCTCCAAAGAAGCAGAAGAATTCACATGTCATGAGGTGATTCAGAATATCTCTGTTCATAGGGTCAAATCTATAGGGGGAGTCCTCACCAAGTAACTGAGGGTACTGGCCTCTAATCAAG
Organism: Amorphophallus konjac; assembly: GCA_022559845.1. NCBI lineage: Eukaryota > Viridiplantae > Streptophyta > Magnoliopsida > Alismatales > Araceae > Amorphophallus > Amorphophallus konjac. Next base: position 274,358,378 of record CM040126.1, read on the forward strand.
GTGTACCCTTAATGTCAAAAGTGAAGACTATCCTTTGTGGGTTCTGATCTGAAATAGGTCTAGTAGTTATACCTAGTAACTGGGGGTACCTGCCTCTGATCAAGGTGTACACCTAATGTCAACAGCATAAATGCCACTGATCTATTTACTTAGTTCAGGTTCTGAAAAATTCAAAAGTGAAAATCAAACTGCTGTAACCTTTCGAAAAATCAAAAGTCAATGAGTGAAAATTGTTTTTATCAATACATGTTCAAGTTGCCTCTCTTGAATTTTCTTGTTTAATCACAAAGGGTATTATTTCTGACTTATCTATTAATACCATGTGCCCTAGATTCATTGCTATAAATGGAGTCTATAAACTCTTTTTCCAGGGGTCAGGTGTTTTACTCTAGATTTATCACTGTTAAACCTGAATTTTTGAAAATTGTATGTTGCTGATTCTTATACTTTAACAGTTGTTTATAATCATGCTTCCTTTCTGAACCTATGATTCAGCTGTTGTCATGTGACCCTCCTACCTTCTCTTCCTTCTTTATCTGTTCATATTCCTTCTCAAAGGGGGAGCTATTATTTAGGGGGAGAAATAATTCAAGGGAGTCTTACATTCAGGGGGAGAATGTTCTAGAGGAACTTGCATGCATAATGCACTGTGCACTCTTGTTTTTACTGTTTTTCTCTTTTTGATCATGTCAAAGGGGGAGAAAATCTTGTGTGTGATTCACTGTCACATTGTGTTGCCATAACCAAAAAGGGGGAGAATGTTGTGCCTCTTCGGCACAAGCATGTGCTATGTTGCTTTGATGATAGCAATGTTATTTGGTTTTGATGATAGCAAGACAGTGAGTGCATTTGAGTACATTTGATATTGTATTTTGATGATAGCAATGTTATCGTGTTTTGAAGATAGCATGCTGATTTGTTTTGATGATTGCAAAATAGTCAGTGCATTATGATATTGTGTTTTGAATATGGCTGCTGATATGATTGCATAAGAATGTGTCTGATATACAGCATTGTATTCATGAGTTTGCATGCATATTGCATGATGCGTTGACGCATGGGATCATTGCGTCAACTCACTGGTCTGTCACAGAGTCCAGCGTCTCAGTAAGCGTCTCATGCATTTGACTAAGTCTGTACAGCCATTTACATAGTGAAGTCTACACATTCGTTTGCATTGCATGAAGTCCATACAGTGGGTAAAGTTTGTACACTGTCCATGTTTCATATAGCGTCAACTCTACAAGTGTGTACATTGCTTGGCAAAGTCTGTACACTGCATTCGCCTTCAAAAGTCTACACATCAGACTACATTATGCATGGTTGAGTTGATGTCTATACAGAGTCTGCATCTTTGGAAAGTCTGTACAGCGTGAAGTCTAAACGTTGTCACTGTAGCTCGCTTGTGCAAGTCTGTACATTGGAGTCAGTCCACCAAGTCTATACACTGGACCTTGTTTGATCAAGTATGTACAGAGCTTCTGTGCTCAAGCCTATACTGCCTTTCACTTGGAAAGTCTATACATCGTCCGTCTCAGGCATTGTCTTAGGCTAAGTCTGTACAACCTACTGTCTCATTTAGCGTCTCATGGCATGAAGTCTGTACACTCGATTTGCCTTTGATTCGGTCAAGTGTGTACATTCCTTCACTGTAGCTTTCACATATCCAAGTCTACACACTTATTCCTTGTGCTGCCTCACGCATAAAGTCTATACACTGGGTTTGATGCCATGTCTATACATCGACTGGCAGTCTTCAGCTAAGTGTATTCCTTGCTTCATAACATGAAGTATGTACATTGCATGAAGTATATACATTACACGAGCTGAATGCTTACAAAGTCTATACACTCACTCAGTGCTCACACTTGCTCATCTGCTGTTGATAAAGTCTATACACTGTCTTCAGATGATGACAACAATGAAGAATAGGGTCGACGCTGGGAGTTCAATGCGTCCACGCTTCAGCTGAAGAGAATTTCAGAGCTTCACCTGGCTGCGTCAACTCCATGCTACAGCAGCGTCGACGCAGTAGTTAATAAGGCAGAGTCCATAGCTCACTGGAATACTGCAGTGCGTCAACGCCACTGCAAGACAGCGTCGACGCAGCACGCCCATCTGCTGAAGACTTGATCACTGGATCATCAACGCATCAACGCCATTGCTAGACAGCGTCGACGCAGCCATTGAGCCTGATAGGCATCTAGCTCGGAGAAAGTTTAGAAGGTTAACGCTGGAGTTCTTAGCGTCCACGCAGCATGCAAACAAGCCGAACTATTAGTTGCAGAAACACACCACTGCGTCAACGCTTTAGCCTAGCAGCGTCAACGCAGCATGTCTATCCACCAAATACATTGATCACTGGACTGCCGATGCCGATGCGTCAACGCAGCAAGCTGATGGAGTCAACGCAGCAGACTTGAGTTTCATAGGTTGAAGATCTCTGAAGGCTGCGTCAACCCCTTGAAGCAAGTGCGTTAACGTCACCTCACTCCAGTTGCTGAGCGTACTGATGAGGGGGCACGTGATCCGATGGGAGTAAGGGGCAGGATGCTGACACGTGTTAGATAAGGGGTGCTACCCCGCCAAGTGGACCAATCAGTGGTCACTAGGGCATTTTCTACTCAACCTTCGGAGGCTCTGTTTCTGATATAAAAGCACCCCATCATCCTCTCAAAAAGGGTTAACTCTCCACAGAAGAAGAGGAAGCTCTCCAGCGAAGAAATCTGAGAGTGTGAGCAAAAGAAGAAAAGAGAAGCAGCAGAGCGAAGAAGAAAGAAGGAAGCAGAAGAAGAAAGAGAAGAGACAGAGAGAGCCTACGAAAGAGAAGAGCAGAGAGTGAGAGATTAGCGAAAGAAGAAGAGAAGTGCAGAGAGAAAGAAAAAGAAAGAAAGAGATTGTGAGAAGAAGAGACTGAGAGAGGTTGTTTGAAGATCTGTCTTCACTGGACCGTGGATCAAATCCAGCCCAGTCAGCTCTTTAAGAGCCACATTGTGCTTTACGTTTACAGCTTTCCGACTGCTGTTATCTTGTCTTTTGTTTTCTATTTTACATTTTCTTTCAAGCTGTTAGTCAGCGGTTTGCAGAGGAGGACTCCTCTGGACAGCAAGCTGTGTTGCTCAGCGGGCAGTGGAGGTTTCCACTGGATGGGTAAGCTGTAATCCCCAGCGGTTGCAGTGGTGGATTCCACTGGACGGCAAGCTGTGAGGCCCAGCGGTTGTAGGCAAGCTGTGATGCCCAGCTGTTCAAGCTGTAAGTCAGTGGAATCCACACTCGGGTTGAGTGTGGGGTGGATGTAGGTCTGCAGGACCGAACCACCTAAAAACCCCTCTTGCATTGTGGTTTGATTGCTTATGGTTTGCTTCCGCTAGATGAATGCATAGGGGCGCTCCAGGTGTTTGGCTTCTGGTTGAGCAGAAGAGTTAATTAGTCTTCTTAGAGTGCTTTAATTTGTCAAGAGAGCGAAATTCTAGTTGAACTATATTTTGTCTAAATCTGTCTTGTTAGCACTCTAGTGATCTTAATGTGTGTTTGTTCAGTTCCGCATCTGCCCATTAGCATTTAAGCTTGTCTAGTTTGCGAACTATTAATTCTAGTGAGCATCATATTTTAATTGGGCGAAAGATTTTTAAAGGGCTATATTCATTCACCCCCCCTCTGAATACTGCACCGAACCCAACAGGGTCGGGAGGGGGACAAGAAGCGACCGTCCGAGTAAGGGACGGGCCAAGGAAAAAGGCGGAACCAGGACGGAGACCGCAAAGAGCCGTCCCGGCAGTATGAGCGGTATACCCCCCTTACCGCTCCCTTCTACGAAATCTACGAAGACATCAAAGGCTCGGGTCTCCTCCACCAGCCCGAGCCTATGAAGGCCAAGCACCACAATCGCCGCAAGCATTGCCTGTTCCACAGCGATCACGGGCATCACACCAGCGATTGCCATCAACTTCAAGATGAGATCGAGCGCCTCGTCGGCTAGAGACACCTGTCTCGATATGTGGCCGGGCAGAAAGAAGATCGAGGCACCCCCGATAAAATCGACAATGCTCATCGCGGAGTCCACATCAATGTCATCGCGGGCGACGCGGCATCAGGCGGAGATAACAGCCGAGGAAGAAAGCGTCACGCCGAGCGGGGGAGCAGAGCCTCTGTTGAGCACTCTACGGCCCCGTAGACTCCAACCAGGACCTGGAAGTGTTAACCACCCCGCATGACGACGCTCTCGTTGTATCGGCTACAATAAACTATTGTAACGTAGATAGGATCTTAGTTGACAATGGTAGTGCCCCTGATGTATTATCATATGAATATTTCCTCAAGATGGGAGAGAATCCATCTAAACTCCGTCCGATTCGAACCCCCCTCTGCAGGTTCAACGGTCGGGCAACTTATCCCGAGGGAGCCCTGAGCCTGCCAGCTACTATCGACACCCCGCCCAAAACCATTATGGTTATAGTGGACTTCATCGTGATTAAGGGGATGACGGCATATAACGCCATCTTCGGCCAAGGTATTCTCAGCCTAATAAAAGCGGTGCCCTCTACCTTTCACCAAAAAACGAAGTTCCCTACCAAGTATGGCGTGGGGGAGGTCCAGGGTAACCAGGCATTGGCTAGACGGTGCTATATAATCTCGGTTGAAGCCACGAGGCCGGAAGGGAAAAATAAAGGAGTAAAGGGAGCCGAGGAGGGACCAGTAACATCCGAGCCTGGTGACGAGTTGCTAACAGTCTTCCTCAACGGTGACCCGACTCTAGGAGTCAAGATCGGATCCGATCTACCACTTGAGGAACAAGAAAAATATAAAGATTTCCTTGCCCGGTACATCCAAGTCTTTGCATGGTCTGACGAGCACCTTCCCAGGATCCCGGGAGACGTGATAATGCACAAGCTCAACCTCGACCCAACGGTGAAACATGTCTAGCAACGCAGGAGAAAGCACGTCCCGGAGAAGCAAGCGGTCATCAAAGAGCAAGTCATCAAGGGATAGAAGACTCGCCTCTTCCGTCCAGTCCTGTACTCTACATGGCTCGCCAACATCATCCTGGTACCGAAGGCTTCAAGAAAATGGCGAATGAGCGTGGACTTCACCGACCTCAACCAGGCTACCCCGAAAGATTGCTACCCGCTGCCGAGCATCGATCAACTGGTCGATTCAACCTCTGGCAATGAGTTACTCAGCTTTCTGGACGCCTACTCCGGTTACCATCAGATCAGGATGGACCCAGAGGACATCAAGAAGATCGCCTTCATCACTGACTTCGACGTTGTCATGCCCCGACGCAGAATATCGAAGCACGACAGGGGAGAAAACCCCTCACTCAATCAAGACTATAAATTCTAATTACATCACTTGATATAAAAATCTCAACTATAAAATTTCAATTTTTACAATTCTTCCAAAATTTCAAGGACAACACTAACTCTCAAGCAAATTACAAGAATACTCTTATAATAAGATAACTCTCAATTCTAAACTAAGAAACAGGGTCCACTATGACATCTTGGTACACTCCAACACTCTTGCCCATTCCTGCTAGCTATCCTTGAGACAACCTGAAAAATATTAATTAACACTGAATGAGCATTAAGCTAAGTAGGAATTATATCTCAAGCTCTAACAATCTTTAAGTCAATTACAAGTTCATGCGGTATAATGATGTATGTTGGATCAAGCAAGAATATCAAGAATTGTATTAAGAGAGTATCACATGAATTTCAATAAGATGTTTCAATAAGGAAACTAGCAAGAATTTGCAAGTAATTACACAAGTCTTTCTAAGAAGATGATAATCAATATTCAAGCAAGTCCTTTCAAGAAGGTGATAATCCATGATCAAGCGAGTAATCTCAAGCTCATAGAATAGCGAGTAATCTCAGGCTATTTCATTCATTCATTCAAACAAGTAATTGCCCTTTTTCGGGCCACACGAGTCAAGTCAAGCAAGTAGAGAGAGTAAGCGTGGAATGTCTCAAGTCAAGCAAGCAAGTACTTTCACCCTTCTGTAGGCCTCATGTACAGTATTACCCATTCTGGGCTAAGCAAGTCAAGTCATGCAAGTAGTTCGGTGCAATGCCAAACACCGTGGTCAATAAACTCCCATAGGCACAAGTACCTTCAGGTGCTCCTCCCAAGACCAGACCGGGCCCTATATGCACAGCTTCATGTAATACTTTTGACATCCACTCTCATTTATAGCCAATATGAAATTTCAAGAAGTTAAGAAACGTAATGTTAAAGACAAAGATTAACTAGTCATTTGGTTATGGAGGACTCTAGAGGTGGCCCCTAAAAGCTCAAGAGGTGGCTCCCGTCGTGTAGCACTTTACGTCGTACGGCCTCAAGAGGTGGCTCCCACAACGTAGCACTTTGCCCCGCATGGCACTTAGCTCCAACACTCTCAAATGGTAGTTTTAAGAGGTTCAAGGTTTAACCATGTAGGATATATAAAGTAGATTTTCAGGAATATAGTTCAAAAGACATCTCAAGTGTAAATGATGAATTATGACCATCTACTTAAAATGCAAGACACATAGGCAAATTGGGGTTAAGGAGATGATAAAAAGTCATGTAAAGAAGGTCAACACAACTATTGGTCAAAGTCCACATTATTGGTCAAAGTCAACACTACTGGTCAAAGTCAACACTACTGGTTAAAGGTGTCAACCGGTCAAGATCAGGCAGCATTTTACTTTTCACATAGAAATGTATAACTAAGGTCGATGCATATTACTATTCATGCATATAGAAGGTCTGTGCACGTTACTATTCATGCATATTGAAGGTCTATGCACGTTACTATTCATGTATATAAGGTCAGTGCATCTTGTGTTTCATGCAAGGTCAGTGCATAAGGTCAGTGCACAAGGTCAGTGCACGTTCGTGCACACATAAGGTCTGTGCATATAAGGTTGGTGCAGATCACTATTCATGCATATAAGGTCAGTGCATATAAGGTTGGTGCATGTCACTATTCATGCATATAAGGGTCAGTGCATCTTTTGCTTGCGTAGGTATAGGTCTCTATATAAGGTCGGTGCAGTGCATGATAAGGTCTGTGCAAGTCACTATTCGCGTCCGTGCATCTTTTGCTTACATAGGTATAGGTCTACATAAGGTCGGTGTAGTACATGATAAGGTATGTGCAAGTCACTATTCACGTCCGTGCATCTTTTACTTGCGTAGGTATAGGTCTACATAAGGTCGGTGCAGTGCATGATAAGGTCTGTGCAAGTCACTATTCACGTCCGTGCATCTGCTAAGGTCAGTGCGTGTTACAAGATGAAGTCTATGCAATTCACTGTTCACGTCTCTACGTGTTGCAGGACGAAGTCTGTGCAAGTTTTCCCTGCCCATTCTAAAGTAAGTGCATGTTGCATGACGAAGTCTGTGTAATTCACTGTTCACGTCCGTGCATATGCTAAGGTCAGTGCGTGTTGCAGGACAAAGTCTGTGCAATTCACTGTTCACGTCCGTGCGTGTTGCAGGACGAAGTCTGTGCAAGTTTTCCCTGCCCATTCTAAAGTAAGTGCATGTTGCATGACGAAGTCTGTGTAATTCACTGTTCACGTCCGTGCATATGCTAAGGTCAGTGCGTGTTGCAGGACGAAGTCTGTGCAATTTACTGTTCACATCCGTGCGTGTTGCAGGACGAAGTCTGTGCAAGTTTTCCCTGCCCATTCTAAAGTCAGTGCATGTTGCATGACGAAGTCTGTGCAATTCACTGTTCACGTCCGTGCGTGTTGCAGGATGAAGTCTGTGCATATGCGAGCTAATGCAGACTAAAGTCAGTGCATTGCAGGATAAGGTTGGTGCAGCCTGCTACGAAGTCAGTGCATAGGCGAGATAAGGTCGGTGTAATCTGCTACAAAGTCAGTGCATATGCGATTTTCAAGGTTTAAGGTCGGTGCATATGCAGACCAAGGTCGGTGCATGTACTATTCACACAGACCAAGGTCAGTGCACATGCGAGCCAAAGTCAGTGCAGATCACTATTCATGCGGTCCAGGGTCGGTGCTAGTTTAGGCCTCGTGCATCTAAGGTTGGGCACTTTTGCAGTGAGCAATCGATTTTTGACCGCGTTAATACTAACGGTCAACTGTTGACCGTTAGTATTCACTCAATTTCGTTTTTAAGGTCAAAAATTTATTTGATAATTTTTCATGGTAGAATAAATGAAGGTGGTTAACGGGTAACAATTAGATTTTTCTAATCAGTTTTATCTTGTGAGATATTAATTATTAAAGTGAGCCGTAAATAGTATTTTTACTATTCACTCAATTTCATTTTTAATGTCAAATATTTATTTGATAATTTTTCCTACTAGAGTAAATCAAGGTGGTTAATGGGTAACAATTAGATTTTTGTAATCATTTTTATCTTGTGAGATATTGATTTTTAAAGTGAGCCGTGAATAGTATTTTTACTATTCACTCAATTTCGTTTTTAAGGCCAAATATTTATTTGATAATTTTTCCTAGTATGGTAAATCAAGATGGTTAATGGGCAACAATTAGAATTTCCTAATCATTCTTATCCTGTGAGATATTAATTTATAAGGTAGGTCATGAATAGTGTCCTCCGTAACCTTCACGTAACTATTGACGTAACTTACTATTCATGATTTTAAGAATATTCACAGAATCAGGAAGTAAAGATATGGCTGGACAAATAGCAGGATTACAAGATCATGCTCATACAATGTTTTTAAGATTTAATTTCATAGATATGAATTTTTAAACATGAGGTAATTTAAAGGAATTAAAATGAAAGAACGCATGGACACCGGGTGATAACTACCATATTCATGCATGTCACCCTATTTAACTATTAATTAAGTCAGATCTTGAGAACACCTACCTCTTCTGCAGCGGAATATAGGATATAGGAAGAAGACGTCCCTTCACGTGTCCAAGGCAGAGGAAAAGAAGGGGATATTCTGTCTACAGGTAGTAGGATGAGGGCAGAGGCTTCGGTCTACTCAATAGAAGGTGTAATTATAAGAAGAGTTCGGTTGCTAAGGCAAAAGTAAGGGTCATTATCTTAGGATCTACTGCCAGGTCAAAAGAGGTCCTTTGCCAGCAAAAGGAGTGGTTTATAGTGAATAGTGGGTTCATGGGAAACCAGATCTGAAATCATTGCTGTGTATGCTCCCTTGGGGTCCATGGCCATCAAAGAATTGCTAAGAATTGAACCCTGGTCACCTGGTTGGATAACATGCCACTTAACCAACTACACTAAGAAGTCACTTCGCATGATGACTTCAATGGTGGTATATTTATATAATAGACCTCAATGTGTATTCTAACTTCTTATTCAACCTTCCTATAAAGTTATCTAAAGTTTTTATTTATGCATTTTAGATCATTTTAAGGGAATAAAAGTGTGAAAATAATAACCTTTCAATGAACTACAAAATTAATATTTATTAATTAAATGTCAATTTAAGTCTACATTAAGGGTGCGAATATTATTATAAAAAATGATAGTTTCACAATTAATTGATTTTCTTTAACTTTACATGCGATCTTACCAAATATATTTATACTTTCATTAAGACCCAATTATACTCTTATTATATTTTCAATAAATTATTATTTCATTATCATTATTATTTAAAACCCATTCAATTACTTGACTTTTATTTAGTTAGATTCCCTTTTCATCTATTGTCTCTTGATTTAATCGAACCTAAAATCAATTACTCTATTTATACACCTCATTAATTTATTCTTCCCTCGCCCCCTTTTTCTATTTGCGTAAAACTTATCTAAAATTTAATTATTTATGATAAGTTATTAGACTTGATTTACAACAATAATTCATATTTATCTTCTCTTTTTCATATCTTTATTTCTTAGAATTAGTTGGGGTGTTACATCCTCCCCCACTAAAAGAAATTTGGTCCCAAATTCACATGATATTTAGATAATTAAATTAAAGAAGATTATTTAAAATACTAACATCCGAATAAGTTCCAATTATTCTTCTTAAGTACTTCTTCAATCTTCAAGTAGCTTCCTTTTATTACACTTATAATATAAAAATTATAACATAATTCAAAATAAATTATAATAATTACTTATCTTATTTACTAGGACTATGGCTATTCTAGCGCATAACCCAAGGCTCTACCCAATCTCACCGGCCAACTATAAGATGTTAGATCTAGAACTCCAATTTAAGACACCTAAATGAGTTTTAATAACCAAGAAAACTTAGAAACCTAGGGTTTAAATAACCTAGGCTCTGATACCACAACTGTAGTGCCCCAGAAATTTTAAATAATTTTTAAGAATTTATAAAGGCCTAAATAAATTTATAAATGGTTATTATGAGGCCAAGTGGTGTTAATCAATTAACCCAAACCACTTAATTAAAGTCCAAAAGGTTTTTAACTCAGGCCCATTAAGTTAGGCCCACATTCTAGAAGGTAATTAAGTCTATCCACGGATATTAAGGATAAATACTAATACTATAAGATAATGATTTGGATAATTAACAAGAGAGTTTTCATAAATTGAAACTCTAAGCTACGATGACTGTAACGGTCTATCGTAAGACCGCCACAGCCATGTAACGCATGGTCACTCGACCGTTACATTCCTGTTAGTTCCGTAAGTGAAGGGACTCATGAAAAGAATGGAACTTGATGTTCCTATCCACTATGGATCGACTTAGGAAGGATTGTAAAAACTTTAAGGACTCTTAGAGATTAGGATTTGATGAAATAAGGACTCTAAACTCGATCTAATCGTCAAAACCTAGCATAAACTCTATAAATAGGGCATAGTTCTGAACTGTGCGACCCTTACTTTTTGGGCATAAGGAAGCAAGGTAAGGAGTCATTATCGCAGGTAAGTTTTTTAGAATAATTTGTTTACAATACTTTAGACTAACTCCCCTCCGAATTTCACATCTTTAGGTCAAGAGGGCGTGGAGTTAGAGCCTAAAGAAGTTGCTGAAAAAGTCACAAGAGAAGGAAGGGATCTAGGGCACGGTTCTCAACCAAATTCAGAAACTACAGTCTAAGTAAGAGGTAGGTTATCTCATGAACGGCAAAAACAGCATGATAGGACTAAAAGCCCTCTGGTTTGATTGAATTCCATGCATTGTAGAGCATTGATTTCATGTTTTATTTGTTCTATGCACATCATGCACCTCTTAGCCAAATTAAGAAATTAAAACATGACTATTCATCTATTCATGATTACCTATGCATGTAGATGGCCTTACTTCGTTAACATGACTAGAAACTCATCATGTTTTGATAAAAGACATGATGTGAGTTGATCTCTTAGTTTCTATGATTGTTTTCTGTTAACAGATACTATAACGCATTAGCATAGGACCGTCGCTTCCAAGTAACGGCCCTATGACAGACCGTTACATACTCTGTGATATTTGAATTGCACTGTTGTTTCTAACGCGCTTGGACAGATGCGTTACAATCATATAACGGCTGGGTCCTGACCGTCACTTTCACTGTGACGCCCCATCTCCAGACCGTTATATCATGTGTACTGTCAACCTTTGACAGATTATAACTTGCCAATATTACCATTGTTAAAGCCTAGTTATCTAAGTTATAACCTGATCTCATGTTTTAAGGTTATTTGATCGTTCATAACAGGTATTGCATGTTTTGGTATCACTTTTATTTTTAAGCTATGCTAATTTCATGAAGCTAAAACCTATAGTTTTGTACTATTAAAGCATGATTATAAAAGCATGACTTGTTAGCATTGTATTGACGGAGTTTTCATCACGGTTTTCACATTTATTATACATCTCACTACCTGTCAATAGAGTCAATTCTATAAATACATGGCACTTACTCCGGTATGATGTCATTAGTTCACACATTGCACTATAAGAACACTATCTTGGACATGAGGACCTCTCTATTGGATAATCCTTCCAATGGACTAGGAAATCATTGTTTCAAGGCCTCCGTAATTCTCCGCGAGCCTGGGATTCCCACTAGGACGCCGAGTTGGTTGTACCAATGAAAGCCCATTAATTAGAACACTCTATCGTGGTTTTTGATTTTTGAAATGTAACGGCCTTGAACTGGACCGTCAGGCTCATGTAACGGCCCAGTGCCAGACCGTCACATTCCTCTGGGTCTATTTTTATCCTTCTGGACTCGGATCACTGTAACGGCCTATTACTGGCACGTTACATAATGTAACGGCCCAACCAATGACCGTTACATAGCTTGTTTATGTTAACCCAAGGTTTGACCAAGGGTTGATATTCCATTGATTCTAGACAAACCTTGATGATCTAGAACTTGTCATATTGCTTAAATGGATCTAAAAGAAATGGAAGTTAAGGAAAGTACCGTTATGCTGTCGATTTATTCAATAAGCATAACTTAGTTTAAATATCATTCTTGATCTCATATATTCAAAATTGAAGCATTCATTCATTGATTTTAGTTATCATGGAATTATTGGAAGTGCTATATTCTTGGCCATACGTTACTGTTATACTGCGTGGAAGTAGCTTAATTTATAACTGAAGATGCGATCGAGCACTGATTGTGTTCAAGGGCTCTATGCTAGTCCCCTAGGCTGATTGCCGGAAACATACTATTTTATAAACCATGGGGTATGATGCTACTGGCGTCGCATTGCGCTGGGAGTACTATTTCTATAAATAAGTGAAGATCCACGGCACAACATGACATTCTTGCTTGATATTCCACAGAAATTCACGAAGCACTTGCTCTTAAGCATAAGATGCTAAAGTGAGGAATATGTGACTTGCTAGTACAATCTCGTTACATTCTTGTTCATGGAAGGCCAATATCATGTTCTTGTTATATTCTTGCTAGTTCATTCTTGATCATTCTATCTTACGTGGTTATCTTATTTCTATTGATTTGATCGCATGATTGATTCGCATTCCCATGATTTTACCTTATTTCTTTAGAGCTAAAATGATAATTACTTAAATAGTGCCTTCATGTTGATGCGAAGATACCTACTGGGCAAGTGTGCTCATGACCTATTTTCTAATATTTTTCAGGAGATGGAAATAGTTCGGATTCGGATTCGGGCTATACTAGTAGCGGGTCCGGAAGCGAGTGAAAGTGTTATAAAGATGAGAGTGAAGACTTAGGAAGTTAAAGTGTCTAGATTGAGTCAATGTAATTTTTCTATTTCTTGAGTCTAGTAGAATGAAAATCAAATTAGTGATTGTATCTTGAATATTGAGCATTATGAAATAAAGTTGAAGTTTGATTAAATCTTGTGCAATTGCATTTACTTGTGTGATTGTCTTGCGCTCTGATTGATTCTTGCTTGCAAGAGGCTTACCATGCCGGCTGTTCGCACTCCCCGAGCGAGTCTTCCGCTGTAATTAAAGGCTCGGGGCGTGACAGTTAAGTTGGTATCAGAGCCTAAGTCTCAGGACTTAAGGAGAAGAGTCATGTCATAGGATAAGTCCAAGGTTAAGGACCCATACCTATGAACTAAGGAAAAATTCCACACCCATGTGAGGATTGGGTAGAACCCGGGATAAGATAGCTAATTAGTTTAAGAATTATTTTGCTTATTCCAATATTCATGAGAAATAACAAGTTGTTATTTTCTCTCAGGTACCTTATTATTCTTATCATGGCTCATCGCGTAGATTGGGACGGTATGCAACAAACTATTGCCGGCCTCACCCAGGCACTGCAAACTATAGCACAAGGTGGTGCGGGGGCAAGGGCAGGAGACCTTCATCGTAATTTCCGGAGTCTAAATCCTCCTCGTTTCTATGGATCTTCCAATCCAGACGAAGCAGAAAATTGGATCGACAAGATGAATAGGATATTTGATGTTATTCAATGCACTGATCAGGAGAAAGTCTGTCTAGCTACGTTCCAATTAAACAAGGATGCTCGCACTTGGTGGAAATCGGTTCCGGCACCTCCAGCCGATGCGCCACATACATGGAATGTTTTTCTCACTTTATTCCGTGCCAAATATTTCTCCGAGCATGTAAAGGAAAGGAAGGCTATGGAGTTTGCCTCCCTTCGTCAAGGGATGATGTCCGTGGCAGAATATGAGTTGCAGTTTTCAAGGCTAGCACCATATGCACCACATTTGATTAGTACAGACTTATTAAAAGCAAACCGATTTATGGACGGGTTACGGCCCGGTTTCATTCAACAACTGGGGACACAGAATATCCGCACTTATGCAGAGATGGTTCAAAGGGCATATTTATGCGAGAGGACCTTAGAGAAGGTCGAAAGGTTGAAAGGAAAGGGAGAAGAATCTAGCCGGTGCTCTGATCGGCATTATAAGAAGGATAAGTTCAGCATCACGGAACCATACAAAAGCCGTGATAATAAGAAAAGATCAAGGAACGGGAACGGTGGAAGTTCTCAAAAGAGTAGTAAAAAGGTGAAGAAAGAAAAGGAGCAAGTCGCCTCGACATGCACCTTTTGTGAGAAGTTCGGCCACTCGGCTGAAGAATGCTGGAAGCGCCTAGGTGCTTGTTTGCGTTGTGGGAGTAGGGAGCATCGTGTGCCAGATTGCCCCCTTATGAAAGACCAACCAAATAACGGAGGACGTAGGAGGCAGGCTCGCCTCAATGCAGTTATATATGAAGAAGAAGCGCCCAGGGATCAAAATGATGGGCTCATGGAAGGTACTCTTCAAATCTGTTCTCTTCCTGCATTCGTGCTATTTGATACTGGTGCTTCTCATTCTTTTATCTCCACCACTTTTGTAAAAACCTTACCAACTGCATGAGTTCCCCTACCTTCAGATCTCGCTATTACTACACCTTTAGGATCTGGAACTAAGCGTACCAACTATTATCCTGATTGTGAGGTAGTGGTAGAAGGACACAATCTCCCCGCAAACTTAGTATGCCTTGACATGAAAGGATACGATGCCATTTTAGGGGTAGATTGGCTTGTAGACCATGATGCTTACATCAACTGCCGAAATAGGATTATATCTTTCCGAAAACCCGGTCTTCCAAGATTTTCTTTTCTTGGCATCAAATACAAGAGGCATCCTACCATTATATCTTCTCTACACGCTTGCAAACTTATCTCGAAAGGATGTGAAGTTTTTCTTGCTTCAGTCATTGTCACCGAATCCAAGGAAATTATCCTAGCAAACATTCCTATTGCAAATGAATTCCCGGACATATTCCCATCTGAACTACCTAATTTACCGCTCGAGAGGGAAGTAAACTTTACCATTGAACTCATTCCAGGTGCAACACCTGTTTCTATAGCCCCTTACAGGATGTCCCCCATAGAGCTCAAGGAATTAAAGAAGCAATTACAGGAACTTCTAGACAAGGGTTTTATCAGACCTAGCACATCCCCTTGGGGTGCGCCGGTTCTATTTGTCAAGAAGAAGGATGGTTCTCTCAGGTTATGCATTGACTACCGGTGATTGAATCAACTTACAATCAAGAACAAATACCCATTGCCGCGTATTGATGAGCTCTTCGATCAGCTTTCGGGAGCAGAATATTTTTCTAAGATTGACCTAAGATCAGGTTATCATCAGCTTAGAATCAAAGAAGAGGACATTTACAAATCGATTTTTCGAAGTCGTTATGGCCACTATGAATTCGTGGTAATGCCGTTTAGGTTAACTAATGCCCCAGCAGCATTCATGCAACTTATGAACAGTGTCTTCCAGCCATATTTAGATCAATTCATCGTCGTCTTCATCGATGATATCCTGATATACTCCAAGACAAAAGAAGAACATGAAGAACATCTAAGGATAGCTTTGCAAACACTTAGAGAACATAAGCTATATGCCAAACTCAATAAGTGTAAATTCTGGCTCAAGGAAGTCTCATTCCTAGGCCACATTATTTCAAAAGAAGGAATTGCTGTGGACCCTTCTAAGGTAGAAGCTGTCAGAGATTGGAGCCGACCAACGACTATATCTGAAGTTAGAAGTTTTTTGGGTCTAGCAGGTTATTATAGAAGATTCATAAAGGACTTTTCAAAGATCGCGGTTCCTTTAACTAGACTTACCAGAAAAGAAAGTCCTTTTATCTGGTCGAAGGACTGTGAAAAGAGTTTTCAAAATCTTAAGAATCATCTTACAACAGCCCCTGTTTTGTCACTACCAATAGAGGGTGCGGGATTTGAAATATATACGGATGCATCTGGAATTGGCTTAGGGTGTGTCCTTATGCAAGATGGAAAGGTGATTTGCTATTCTTCAAGACAATTGAAACATCACGAAGAAAATTATCCTGTACATGATTTGGAATTAGCAGCAGTTATTTTCGCCTTGAAAATTTGGCGTCATTATCTTTATGGAGAAAAGTTCACTGTCTATTCGGACCATAAGAGTTTGAAATATTTATTTTCTCAAAAAGAGCTTAACATGAGGCAGAGGAGATGGTTGGAATATCTTAAAGACTTCGATTTCGCTATTCAATATCACCCTGGCAAGGCAAATGCTGTAGCAGATGCACTTAGCAAAAAACCAATTGGTATGTTATCAAGTCTCATGATTAGTATGACTAACCTTGTTCCTCAATTTGCTCAATTAAATCTAGATGTTGACATTAAGGAAGATAATTGTTTCATGGCAAATATCCGAGCTCAACCAACATTGATTGAGGATTTGGCCAAGTTACAAGAGGATGACCCAATTTTACTGGAAATTAAGGCCAATATTGAACAAAGACCGGATTTTTCTATATCCGAAGATGGAAAAATGCTATTCAAGGGCCGAATGTGTATACCCGATCATGAAGATACAAAGAAATTGATCTTAGAAGAAGCACATAAATCAAAGTATACCATTCATCCAGGAGGTACAAAAATGTATCAGGACCTCAAAAGAAGCTTTTGGTGGCCCAATATGAAGAGGGAAGTAGCTGACTTCATATCTCGGTGTCTCACATGTCAACAAGTGAAGGCGGAACATTTCAGACCCGCAGGTAAATTACATCCCTTAAGTATCCCGGAATGGAAATGGGAGAGCATAGGAATAGATTTTATTATGGGACTACCTAAGAAAAGAGTTGGACACGATGGAATATGGGTAATTATAGACTGATTGACTAAATCTGCACATTTCATACCAATAAAAGTCGATGGTCTGTAGATATTCTAGCAGCACTATACATAAAAGAAATTGTCAAGTTACATGGAGTCCCTATCGCTATTATATCAGATAGAGATCCCCGATTCGCATCACAATTCTGGAAGAGCCTACAACATTCACTTGGGACTAGATTGAATTTTAGCACCGCTTTCTATCCACAAACTGATGGTCAAACAGAAAGGACAAATCAAGTGGTAGAAGATATGCTCAGGGCTTGTGTCATTGATTTTAGAGGAAGTTGGCATGATCACTTGCCTTTGGTAGAATTTGCATATAACAACATCTATCAAGTAAGCATACAAATGGCACCTTTTGAAGCACTATATGGGAAAAGTTGTCGATCACCAATATGTTGGAATGAAATAGGGGAAAGGTAATTTCTAGGCCCCGATTTAATCAGGGATTCTACAGAGAAAATCAAGCTCATTCAGGAAAGGATGAAAATGGCACAAGATAGGCAGAAATCTTATGCTGACAATCGAAGGCGCGACTTGGAATTTCAAGTAGGAGAACATGTATATATAAAGGTTTCTCCGGGTCGTGGTATTCGAAGATTTGGCATTAAAGGAAAGCTAACTCCAAGATTTATCGGTCCATTTGAAATCCTCGAAAGGATCGGTGAAGTGGCCTATAAATTGGCTTTGCCACCACAGTTAGCAGGAGTTCATGACGTATTTCACGTCTCGATGCTGAAAAAGTATGTGTATGATCTAGATCACATCATCACTTATGACAATCTGGAGATTCAGAAAGACTTGACATACGAACAAACACCGATAAAGATTCTGGATCGGGAAGTGCGTCAACTCAGAAATAAGGTCATTCCTATGGTTAAGATTCAATGGAAGAAAGCATGGCCTTATGAAGCAACATGGGAAATCGAATCAGCTATGAAGAAAAGATTCCTGGAATTATTTAATTGTAAGTACACTCTCCTCAATACATGTTTTGAATTTGGGGACCAAATTCTTTCTAAGTGGGGGAGGGTGTAATGCCCCAAAAATTTTAAATAATTTTTAAGAATTTATAAAGGCCTAAATAAATTTATAAATGGTTATTATGAGGCCAAGTGGTGTTAATCAATTAACCCAAACCACTTAATTAAAGTCCAAAAGGTTTTTAACTCAGGCCCATTAAGTTAGGCCCACATTCTAGAAGGTAATTAAGTCTATCCACGGATATTAAGGATAAATACTAATACTATAAGATAATGATTTGGATAATTAACAAGAGAGTTTTCATAAATTGAAACTCTAAGCTACGATGACTGTAACGGTCTATCGTAAGACCGCCACAGCCATGTAACGCATGGTCACTCGACCGTTACATTCCTGTTAGTTCCGTAAGTGAAGGGACTCATGAAAAGAATGGAACTTGATGTTCCTATCCACTATGGATCGACTTAGGAAGGATTGTAAAAACTCTAAGGACTCTTAGAGATTAGGATTTGATGAAATAAGGACTCTAAACTCGATCTAATCTTCAAAACCTAGCATAAACTCTATAAATAGGGCATAGTTCTGAACTGTGCGACCCTTACTTTTTGGGCATAAGGAAGCAAGGTAAGGAGTCATTATCGCAGGTAAGTTTTTTAGAATAATTTGTTTACAATACTTTAGACTAACTCCCCTCTGAATTTCACATCTTTAGGTCAAGAGGGCGTGGAGTTAGAGCCTAAAGAAGTTGCTGAAAAAGTCACAAGAGAAGGAAGGGATCTAGGGCACGGTTCTCAACCAAATTCAGAAACTACAGTCTAAGTAAGAGGTAGGTTATCTCATGAACGGCAAAAACAGCATGATATGACTAAAAGCCCTCTGGTTTGATTGAATTCCATGCATTGTAGAGCATTGATTTCATGTTTTATTTGTTCTATGCACATCATGCACCTCTTAGCCAAATTAAGAAATTAAAACATGACTATTCATCTATTCATGATTACCTATGCATGTAGATGGCCTTACTTCGTTAACATGACTAGAAACTCATCATGTTTTGATAAAAGACATGATGTGAGTTGATCTCTTAGTTTCTATGATTGTTTTCTGTTAACAGATACTATAACGCATTAGCATAGGACCGTCGCTTCCAAGTAACGGCCCTATGACAGACCGTTACATACTCTGTGATATTTGAATTGCACTGTTGTTTCTAACGCGCTTGGACAAATGCGTTACAATCATATAACGGTTGGGTCCTGACCGTCACTTTCACTGTGACGCCCCATCTCCAGACCGTTATATCATGTGTACTGTCAACCTTTGACAGATTATAACTTGCCAATATTACCATTGTTAAAGCCTAGTTATCTAAGTTATAACCTGATCTCATGTTTTAAGGTTATTTGATCGTTCATAACAGGTATTTCATGTTTTGGTATCACTTTTATTTTTAAGCTATGCTAATTTCATGAAGCTAAAACCTATAGTTTTGTACTATTAAAGCATGATTATAAAAGCATGACTTGTTAGCATTGTATTGACGGAGTTTTCATCACGGTTTTCACATTTATTATACATGTCACTACCTGTCAATAGAGTCAATTCTATAAATACATGGCACTTACTCCGGTATGATGTCATTAGTTCACACATTGCACTATAGGAACACTATCTTGGACATGAGGACCTCTCTATTGGATAATCCTTCCAATGGACTAGGAAATCATTGTTTCAAGGCCTCCGTAATTCTCCGCGAGCCTGGGATTCCCACTAGGACGCCGAGTTGGTTGTACCAATGAAAGCCCATTAATTAGAACACTCTATCGTGGTTTTTGATTTTTGAAATGTAACGGCCTTGAACTGGACCGTCAGGCTCATGTAACGGCCCAGTGCCAGACCGTCACATTCCTCTGGGTCTATTTTTATCCTTCTGGACTCGGATCACTGTAACGGCCTATTACTGGCGCGTTACATAATGTAACGGCCCAACCAATGACCGTTACATAGCTTGTTTATGTTAACCCAAGGTTTGACCAAGGGTTGATATTCCATTGATTCTAGACAAACCTTGATGATCTAGAACTTGTCATATTGCTTAAATGGATCTAAAAGAAATGGAAGTTAAGGAAAGTACCGTTATGCTGTCGATTTATTCAATAAGCATAACTTAGTTTAAATATCATTCTTGATCTCATATATTCAAAATTGAAGCATTCATTCATTGATTTTAGTTATCATGGAATTATTGGAAGTGCTATATTCTTGGCCATACGTTACTGTTATACTGCGTGGAAGTAGCTTAATTTATAACTGAAGATGCGATCGAGCACTGATTGTGTTCAAGGGCTCTATGCTAGTCCCCTAGGCTGATTGCCGGAAACATACTATTTTATAAACCATGGGGTATGATGCTACTGGCGTCGCATTGCGCTGGGAGTACTATTTCTATAAATAAGTGAAGATCCACGGCACAACATGACATTCTTGCTTGATATTCCACAGAAATTCACGAAGCACTTGCTCTTAAGCATAAGATGCTAAAGTGAGGAATATGTGACTTGCTAGTACAATCTCGTTACATTCTTGTTCATGGAAGGCCAATATCATGTTCTTGTTATATTCTTGCTAGTTCATTCTTGATCATTCTATCTTACGTGGTTATCTTGTTTCTATTGATTTGATCGCATGATTGATTCGCATTCGCATGATTTTACCTTATTTCTTTAGAGCTAAAATGATAATTACTTAAATAGTGCCTTCATGTTGATGCGAAGATACCTACTGGGCAAGTTTGCTCATGACCTATTTTCTAATATTTTTCAGGAGATGGAAATTGTTCGGATTCGGATTCGGGCTATACTAGTAGCGGGTCCGGAAGCGAGTGAAAGTGTTATAAAGATGAGAGTGAAGACTTAGGAAGTTAAAGTGTCTAGATTGAGTCAATGTAATTTTCCTATTTCTTGAGTCTAGTAGAATGAAAATCAAATTAGTGATTGTATCTTGAATATTGAGCATTATGAAATAAAGTTGAAGTTTGATTAAATCTTGTGTAATTGCATTTACTTGTGTGATTGTCTTGCGCTCTGATTGATTCTTGCTTGCAAGAGGCTTACCATGTCGGCTGTTCGCGCTCCCCGAGCGAGTCTTCCGCTGTAATTAAAGGCTCGGGGCGTGACAGTTAAGTTGGTATCAGAGCCTAAGTCTCAGAACTTAAGGAGAAGAGTCATGTCATAGGATAAGTCCAACGTTAAGGACCCATACCTATGAACTAAGGAAAAATTCCACACCCATGTGAGGATTGGGTAGAACCCGAGATAAGATAGCTAATTAGTTTAAGAATTATTTTGCTTATTCCAATATTCATGAGAAATAACAAGTTGTTATTTTCTCTCAGGTACCTTATTATTCTTATCATGGCTCATCGCGTAGATTGGGACGGTATGCAACAAACTGTTGCCGGCCTCACCCAGGCACTGCAAACTATAGCACAAGGTGGTGCGGGGGCAAGGGCAGGAGACCTTCATCGTAATTTCCGGAGTCTAAATCCTCCTCGTTTCTATGGATCTTCCAATCCAGACGAAGCAGAAAATTGGATCGACAAGATGAATAGGATATTTGATGTTATTCAATGCACTGATCAGGAGAAAGTCTGTCTAGCTACGTTCCAATTAAACAAGGATGCTCGCACTTGGTGGAAATCGGTTCCGGCACCTCCAGCTGATGCGCCACATACATGGAATGTTTTTCTCACTTTATTCCGTGCCAAATATTTCTCCGAGCATGTAAAGGAAAGGAAGGCTATGGAGTTTGCCTCCCTTCGTCAAGGGATGATGTCCGTGGCAGAATATGAGTTGCAGTTTTCAAGGCTAGCACCATATGCACCACATTTGATTAGTACAGACTTATTAAAAGCAAACCGATTTATGGACGGGTTACGGCCCGGTTTCATTCAACAACTGGGGACACAGAATATCCGCACTTATGCGGAGATGGTTCAAAGGGCATATTTATGCGAGAGGACCTTAGAGAAGGTCGAAAGGTTGAAAGGAAAGGGAGAAGAATCTAGCCGGCGCTCTGATCGGCATTATAAGAAGGATAAGTTCAGCATCACGGAACCATACAAAAGCCGTGATAATAAGAAAAGATCAAGGAACGGGAACGGTGGAAGTTCTCAAAAGAGTAGTAAAAAGGTGAAGAAAGAAAAGGAGCAAGTCGCCTCGACATGCACCTTTTGTGAGAAGTTCGGCCACTCGGCTGAAGAATGCTGGAAGCGCCTAGGTGCTTGTTTGCGTTGTGGGAGTAGGGAGCATCGTGTGCCAGATTGCCCCCTTATGAAAGACCAACCAAATAACGGAGGACGTAGGAGGCATGCTCGCCTCAATGCAGTTATAGATGAAGAAGAAGCGCCCAGGGATCAAAATGATGGGCTCATGGAAGGTACTCTTCAAATCTGTTCTCTTCCTGCATTCGTGCTATTTGACACTGGTGCTTCTCATTTTTTTATCTCCACCACTTTTGTAAAAACCTTACCAACTGCATGAGTTCCCCTACCTTCAGATCTCGCTATTACTACACCTTTAGGATCTGGAACTAAGCGTACCAACTATTATCCTGATTGTGAGGTAGTGGTAGAAGGACACAATCTCCCCGCAAACTTAGTATGCCTTGACATGAAAGGATACGATGCCATTTTAGGGGTAGATTGGCTTGTAGACCATGATGCTTACATCAACTACCGAAATAGGATTATATCTTTCCGAAAACCCGGTCTTCCAAGATTTTCTTTTCTTGGCATCAAATACAAGAGGCATCCTACCATTATATCTTCTCTACACGCTTGCAAACTTATCTCGAAAGGATGTGAAGTTTTTCTTGCTTCAGTCATTGTCACCGAATCCAAGGAAATTATCCTAGCAAACATTCCTATTGCAAATGAATTCCCGGACATATTCCCATCTGAACTACCTAATTTACCGCTCGAGAGGGAAGTAAACTTTACCATTGAACTCATTCCAGGTGCAACACCTGTTTCTATAGCCCCTTACAGGATGTCCCCCATAGAGCTCAAGGAATTAAAGAAGCAATTACAGGAACTTCTAGACAAGGGTTTTATCAGACCTAGCACATCCCCTTGGGGTGCGCCGGTTCTATTTGTCAAGAAGAAGGATGGTTCTCTCAGGTTATGCATTGACTACCGGTGATTGAATCAACTTACAATCAAGAACAAATACCCATTGCCGCGTATTGATGAGCTCTTCGATCAGCTTTCGGGAGCAGAATATTTTTCTAAGATTGACCTAAGATCAGGTTATCATCAGCTTAGAATCAAAGAAGAGGACATTTACAAATCGATTTTTCGAAGTCGTTATGGCCACTATGAATTCGTGGTAATGCCGTTTAGGTTAACTAATGCCCCAGCAGCATTCATGCAACTTATGAACAGTGTCTTCCAGCCATATTTAGATCAATTCATCGTCGTCTTCATCGATGATATCCTGATATACTCCAAGACAAAAGAAGAACATGAAGAACATCTAAGGATAGCTTTGCAAACACTTAGAGAACATAAGCTATATGCCAAACTCAATAAGTGTGAATTCTAGCTCAAGGAAGTCTCATTCCTAGGCCACATTATTTCAAAAGAAGGAATTGCTGTGGACCCTTCTAAGGTAGAAGCTGTCAGAGATTGGAGCCGACCAACGACTATATCTGAAGTTAGAAGCTTTTTGGGTCTAGCAGGTTATTATAGAAGATTCATAAAGGACTTTTCAAAGATCGCGGTTCCTTTAACTAGACTTACCAGAAAAGAAAGTCCTTTTATCTGGTCGAAGGACTGTGAAAAGAGTTTTCAAAATCTTAAGAATCATCTTACAACAACCCCTGTTTTGTCACTACCAATAGAGGGTGCGGGATTTGAAATATATACGGATGCATCTGGAATTGGCTTAGGGTGTGTCCTTATGCAAGATGGAAAGGTGATTTGCTATTCTTCAAGACAATTGAAACATCACGAAGAAAATTATCCTGTACATGATTTGGAATTAGCAGCAGTTATTTTCGCCTTGAAAATTTGGCGTCATTATCTTTATGGAGAAAAGTTCACTGTCTATTCGGACCATAAGAGTTTGAAATATTTATTTTCTCAAAAAGAGCTTAACATGAGGCAGAGGAGATGGTTGGAATATCTTAAAGACTTCGATTTCGCTATTCAATATCACCCTGGCAAGGCAAATGCTGTAGCAGATGCACTTAGCAAAAAACTAATTGGTATGTTATTAAGTCTCATGATTAGTATGACTAACATTGTTCCTCAATTTGCTCAATTAAATCTAGATGTTGACATTAAGGAAGATAATTGTTTCATGGCAAATATCCGAGCTCAACTAACATTGATTGAGGATTTGGCCAAGTTACAAGAGGATGACCCAATTTTACTGGAAATTAAGGCCAATATTGAACAAAGACCGGATTTTTCTATATCCGAAGATGGAAAAATGCTATTCAAGGGCCGAATGTGTATACCCGATCATGAAGATACAAAGAAATTGATCTTAGAAGAAGCACATAAATCAAAGTATACCATTCATCCAGGAGGTACAAAAATGTATCAGGACCTCAAAAGAAGCTTTTGGTGGCCCAATATGAAGAGGGAAGTAGCTGACTTCATATCTCGGTGTCTCACATGTCAACAAGTGAAGGCGGAACATTTCAGACCCGCAGGTAAATTACATCCCTTAAGTATCCCGGAATGGAAATGGGAGAGCATATGAATAGATTTTATTATGGGACTACCTAAGAAAAGAGGTGGACACGATGGAATATGGGTAATTATAGACCGATTGACTAAATCTGCACATTTCATACCAATAAAAGTCGATGGTCTGTAGATATTCTAGTAGCACTATACATAAAAGAAATTGTCAAGTTACATGGAGTCCATATCGCTATTATATCAGATAGAGATCCCCGATTCGCATCACAATTCTGGAAGAGCCTACAACATTCACTTGGGACTAGATTGAATTTTAGCACCGCTTTCCATCCACAAAATGATGGTCAAACAGAAAGGACAAATCAAGTGGTAGAAGATATGCTCAGGGCTTGTGTCATTGATTTTGGAGAAAGTTGGCATGATCACTTGCCTTTGGTAGAATTTGCATATAACAACATCTATCAAGTAAGCATACAAATGGCACCTTTTGAAGCTCTATATGGGAAAAGTTGTCGATCACCAATATGTTGGAATGAAATAGGGGAAAGGTAATTTCTAGGCCCCGATTTAATCAGGGATTCTACAGAGAAAATCAAGCTCATTCAGGAAAGGATGAAAATGGCACAAGATAGGCAGAAATCTTATGCTGACAATCGAAGGCGCGACTTAGAATTTCAAGTAGGAGAACATGTACATATAAAGGTTTCTCCGGGTCGTGGTATTCGAAGATTTGGCATTAAAGGAAAGCTAACTCCAAGATTTATCGGTCCATTTGAAATCCTCGAAAGGATCGGTGAAGTGGCCTATAAATTGGCTTTGCCACCACAGTTAGCAGGAGTTCATGACGTATTTCACGTCTCGATGCTGAAAAAGTATGTGTATGATCTAGATCACATCATCACTTATGACAATCTGGAGATTCAGAAAGACTTGACATATGAACAAACACCGATAAAGATTCTAGATCGGGAAGTGCGTCAACTCAGAAATAAGGTCATTCCTATGGTTAAGATTCAATGGAAGAAAGCATGGCCTTATGAAGCAACATGGGAAATCGAATCAGCTATGAAGAAAAGATTCCTGGAATTATTTAATTGTAAGTACACTCTCCTCAATACATGTTTTGAATTTGGGGACCAAATTCTTTCTAAGTGGGGGAGGGTGTAATGCCCCAGAAATTTTAAATAATTTTTAAGAATTTATAAAGGCCTAAATAAATTTATAAATGGTTATTATGAGGCCAAGTGGTGTTAATCAATTAACCCAAACCACTTAATTAAAGTCCAAAAGGTTTTTAACTCAGGCCCATTAAGTTAGGCCCACATTCTAGAAGGTAATTAAGTCTATCCACGGATATTAAGGATAAATACTAATACTATAAGATAATGATTTAGATAATTAATAAGAGAGTTTTCATAAATTGAAACTCTAAGCTACGATGACTGTAACGGTCTATCGTAAGACCGCCACAGCCATGTAACGCATGGTCACTCGACAGTTACATTCCTGTTAGTTCCGTAAGTGAAGGGACTCATGAAAAGAATGGAACTTGATGTTCCTATCCACTATGGATCGACTTAGGAAGGATTGTAAAAACTCTAAGGACTCTTAGAGATTAGGATTTGATGAAATAAGGACTCTAAACTCGATCTAATCTTCAAAACCTCGCCTAAACTCTTTAAATAGGGCATAGTTCTGAACTGTGCGACCCTTACTTTTTGGGCATAAGGAAGCAAGGTAAGGAGTCATTATCGTAGGTAAGTTCTTTAGAATAATTTGTTTACAATACTTTAGACTAACTCCCCTCCGAATTTCACATCTTTAGGTCAAGAAGGCGTGGAGTTAGAGCCTAAAGAAGTTACTAAAAAAGTCACAAGAGAAGGAAGGGATCTAGGGCACGGTTCTCAACCAAATTCAGAAACTATAGTCTAAGTAAGAGGTAGGTTATCTCATGAACGGCAAAAATAGCATGATAGGATTAAAAGCCCTCTGGTTTGATTGAATTCCATGCATTGTAGAGCATTGATTTCATGTTTTATTTGTTCTATGCACATCATGCACCTCTTAGCCAAATTAAGAAATTAAAACATGAATATTCATCTATTCATGATTACCTATGCATGTAGATGGCCTTACTTCGTTAACATGATGATGGGGACATCACCTCCCATGCCCACGTTCATGGCTCGTCTCCTCGGGTTGCATCCGGCATGGTCTAGTCATTTAATTTTGAGTCCTATGTAATTTTTATTTGAGTCATTTGATGTATTTTCCCTTTTATTTGAGTCATGTTCCTAGGTCTTGTGTTCATTTCCCTAAGTTTGAGTGTCATTAGGTTGTCTAGTTAGCTATTGGGCCCAATTCATTGGGCTTGGCCCAAGGGCTCTCCCCTACCCCCTCGGTTATTTGTCATTGAGTCAATTGTCAGGGACTTTTGTAGAAATGTGGGTTTCCTATATATAGGACCCCATCCCCCCCCATTTCAACTTAATGAATCAATGAATGAAAAAACTTCTTATCTAGTGGAGAGATTCCATTTTTTGGGTGAGAGACCCTAGGGGAGAGATTCCCCACCCTTCTCTCTCTTAATCTCTCTTTTTCACTCCACTTTCTCTCTCCTCCACACCCAATTTCAAAAATTTTCTCTCTCCTCCCTTCCCAACTACCACTCTCCCACCTACCCCCATTAAAGGCCACTCCCCTTCCCCACACATCCCATTTCTCCACCCCCTAGTCCCAAGGGAGCATCCCCAATCACTAAGCCACCCTCCAACCACCTCATCCCTTTTCCAAGCACCCTTCCCTCTCCCCCATGCAACCCTCCACTTCCCTAGGCCATTTGAATTCAAAAATCCCCTTCCCTCCATAGCCCTAGGGCGCCCAAGACCCCTCCCCTTTGGTTAGGGGCGGCCCCCTCTCATCCTCTCCATCTTCCCTTGTTCCCCTCCATCACCCCCACCTTCTACCATCTAGAGTAAGAGGACCTGCAGAAGACCTGAAGCTTGCAGCAGCGACCCCGACCTCCTCCGGACGTTCCTAGAAGCCCAAGAGCCATCTTTGGAAGCGTCTACCTGTCTTCTTCGCAACGGCAGTGGTCTCGTCCCCATCGGAGCTCGGTGCTGCCCAGGAAGCCCATTCTTCCACAACTACGCAGATCTGCCCCGGCAGAGGTTCTGAGCCGGAGAAAGAGCTTCACCACGACGAACCCAGGAGGAATCAGGCCACGAGCTCTTCTACAAAGTTCTTCCCCTTCCTATCTACTTTCAGAATCAAGAAGCGGAACTCCATTCGGCATCCTGTAGCAGGCGTTATCAATTTTCTCCCTCAGCTTCACAGTCCTGTTACCCACAGTCTGCACCGACCTGTCAACAATGTTCAGAGTTCTTTGGTCCTCTCCGACATCATTTGGCCTCCCCGTCAATTTTTCTGCGAAGAGGACTCGTCCACGATTCCAACGACTCCAACGGTGCTTGATTCCGAGTTCGGGAGCTGTCGGAGCATCCTCTGCAACCTGCTGTTGGAAACCGGGAGCTAGCTCTGTAGAGATCCTGATCCGAAGAGAAAGCTTCACCACGACAAACCCCGGAGGAATCAGGCCACGAACTCTTCTGTAAAGTTCTTCCTCTCCCTGTCTACTTTCATAACCAAGAAGCAGAACTCCGTTCGGCATCTTTCAGCAGAAGTTACCAATTTTCTTCCTCAGGCGTTCGACTCTGCTTCCCACTATCTGCATCGACCACTCCTCACTTTTCTGAGTCCTCTGATCTTCACCGGCATCTTTTGGCATCCCCATTTATTCTGCTGTAAAGAGGACTCACCCACAGTTCCAACGGTTCCAACGGCGACTGATTCGGAGTTCGGGAACGGTCGGGGCAGCTGCGTCTTCCTGCTGTTGATAATCTGTTGCAGATAATCCGAGAATCAGCAACCCTGTTCGTGCTCCCGCCCAGGCCAGCAGCAACCCCTGAAGAAATTGGAAAAATTCAGAGACACTCCTGTTGCAGAGACGAAGAGATCCCCACTGGTCTCGCCCTTAGAAAAATTCCTGAGCAAGTTCTACAGCTGCAACACCGGCTATCTGTCCTTATCCACAGACAGCAGGTAGATTCGGTGTCATCACTTATTCCTCACTCTTTGCTTTGATTTCCCCTCCCCGCTTGGCCGGCTGAAGGCCCCTCCCTGCGTGGAGGTAGTATTGATTGTAATATCATTAACCCCCATCCCAAGGTCCCCCCTCCTGCGAGAGGTGTAGTGTTGTAATAGCTTAAACAGGTCAAGCTACCCCGGCGCGGCGTGTGGGGAACCCACGCTTCCCCGCTCGCCCTCGTCTCCGAGCGGGACCGGTTTCTTCAAACCGGTCGAGTGAGTGCTCCAAAACTTTGCTCTAATTCATGCTTGTTCTTTCAATATTAGTTCATAAACTCCGCTGGCCGTGACGAGAGCCCGATCCTTAAGCTCATTGCTATAAGTGATCATCGTGGAAGAGAGTGGAACCCGTGCCCTTTGACACTTCGTCGGACCCTTGATTTGGGCAGCCATACCCTTGGGGAATCAAACCTTGGCCTTGCTGGCCCTCTACCAGCAAGGGCCCAGCCCACACAACCTCCCCTTGGCATTGCCAAGGTACCCTCGGGTCTTAGTGAGCATCGGGTGAGCGGTTGCCATTATCGGTCCGTTTTGAATGCTTAATTGTGCTTGCTTGTTGAGTCTTAGGTTGTGTCACATCACATGACTAGAAACTCATCATGTTTTGATAAAAGACATGATGTGAGTTGATCTCTTAGTTTCTATAATTATTTTCTGTTAACAGATACTGTAACGCATTAGCATAGGACCGTCGCTTCCAAGTAACGGCCCTACGACAGACCGTTACACACTCTGTGATATTTGAATTGCACTGTTGTTTCTAACGTGCTTGGACAGATGCGTTACAATCATGTAACAGCTGGGTCCTGACCGTCACTTTCACTGTGACGTCCCATCTCCAGACCGTTATATCACGTGTACTGTCAACCTTTGATAGATTATAACTTGCCAATATTACCATTGTTAAAGCCTAGTTATCTAAGTTATAACCTGATCTCATGTTTTAAGGTTATTTGATCGTTCATAACAGGTATTGCATGTTTTAGTATCACTTTTATTTTTAAGCTATGCTAATTTCATGAAGCTAAAACCTATAGTTTTGTACTATTAAAGCATGATTATAAAAGCATGACTTGTTAGCATTGTATTGACGGAGTTTTCATCACGATTTTCACATTTATTATACATGTCACTACCTGTCAATAGAGTCAATTCTATAAGTACATGGCACTTACTCCGGTATGATGTCATTAGTTCACACATTGCACTATAGGAACACTATCTTGGACATGAGGACCTCTCTATTGGATAATCCTTCCAATGGACTAGGAAATCATTATTTCAAGGCCTCCGTAATTCTCCGCGAGCCTGGGATTCCCACTAGGACGCCGAGTTGGTTGTACCAATGAAAGCCCATTAATTAGAACACTCTATCGTGGTTTTTGATTTTTGAAATGTAACGGCCTTGAACTGGACCGTCAGGCTCATGTAACGGCCCAGTGCCAGGCTAGCACCTCTGGGTCTATTTTTATCCTTCTGGACTCTGATCACTGTAACGGCCTATTACTGGCGCGTTACATAATGTAACGGCCCAGCCAATGACCGTTACATAGCTTGTTTATGTTAACCCAAGGTTTGACCAAGTGTTGATATTCCATTGATTCTAGACAAACCTTGATGATCTAGAACTTGTCATATTGCTTAAATGGATCTAAAAGAAATGGAAGTTAAGGCAAGTACCGTTATGCTGTCGATTTATTCAATAAGCATAACTTAGTTTAAATATCATTCTTGATCTCATATATTCAAAATTGAAGCATTCATTCATTGATTTTAGTTATCATGGAATTTTTGGAAGTGCTATATTCTTGGCCATACGTTACTGTTATACTGCGTGGAAGTAACTTAATTTATAACTGAAGATGCGATCGAGCACTGATTGTGTTCAAGGGCTCTATGCTAGTCCCCTCGGCTGATTGCCGGAAACATACTATTTTATAAACCATGGGGTATGATGCTACTGGCGTCGCATTGCGCTGTGAGTACTATTTCTATAAATAAGTGCAGATCCACGGCACAACATGACATTCTTGCTTGATATTCCACAGAAATTCACGAAGCACTTGCTCTTAAGCATAAGATGCTAAAGTGAGGAATATGTGGCTTGCTAGTACAATCTCGTTACATTCTTGTTCATGGAAGGCCAATATCATGTTCTTGTTATATTCTTGCTAGTTCATTCTTGATCATTCTATCTTACGTGGTTATCTTGTTTCTATTGATTTGATCGCATGATTGATTCGCATTCCCATGATTTTACCTTATTTCTTTAGAGCTAAAATGATAATTACTTAAATAGTGCCTTCATGTTGATGCGAAGATACCTACTGGGCAAGTGTGCTCATGACCTATTTTTTCATGTTTTTCAGGAGATGGAAATAGTTCGGATTCGGATTCGGGCTATACTAGTAGCGGGTCCGGAAGCGAGTGAAAGTGTTATAAAGATGAGAGTGAAGACTTAGGAAGTTAAAGTGTCTAGATTGAGTCAATGTAATTTTCCTATTTCTTGAGTCTAGTAGAATGGAAATCAAATTAGTGATTGTATCTTGAATATTGAGCATTATGAAATAAAGTTGAAGTTTGATTAAATCTTGTGCAATTACATTTACTTGTGTGATTGTCTTGCGCTCTGATTGATTCTTGCTTGCAAGAGGCTTACCATGCCGGCTGTTCGCGCTCCCCGAGCGAGTCTTCCGCTGTAATTAAAGGCTCGGGGCGTGACAACAACTGTCATGCCCCGACGCGGAATATCGAAGCACGACAGGGGAGAAAACCCCTCACTCAATCAAGACTATAAATTCTAATTGCATCGCCTGATATAAAAATCTCAACTATAAAATTTTAATTTTTACAACACTTCCAAAATTTCAAGGACAACACTAACTCTCAAGCAAATTACAAGAATACTCTTATAATAAGATAACTCTCAATTCTAAACTAAGAAATATGGTCCACTATGACATCTTGGTACACTCCAACACTCTTGCCCATTCCTGCTAACTATCCCCGAGATAACATGAAAAATATTAATTAACACTGAATGAGCATAAAGCTCAGTAGGAATTACATCTCAAGCTCTAACAATCTTTAAGTCAATTACAAGTTCATACGGTATAATAATGCATGTTGGATCAAGCAAGAATATCAAGAATTGTATCAAGAGAGTATCACATGAATTTCAATAAGATGTTTCAATAAAGAAACTAGCAAGAATTTGTAAGTAATTACATAAATCTTTCCAAGAAGATGATAATCAATATTCAAGCAAGTCTTTTCAAGAAAGTGATAATCCATGATCAAGCGAGTAATCTCAAGCTCATATAATAGCAAGTAATGCAATGGAATTGGCTATTTCATTCATTCATTCAAGCAAGTAATTACCCTTTTTCGGGCCACGCGAGTCAAGTCAAGCAAGTAGAGAGAGTAAGCGTGGAATGTCTCAAGTAAAGTAAGCAAGTACTTTCACCCTGTCTGCGGGCCTCAAGTCAAGTATTGCTCATTCTGGATCAAGCAAGTCAAGTCAAGCAAGTAATTCGGTGCAATGCCAAACACCATGGTCAATAAACTCCCATGGGCACAAGTACCTTTGGGTGCTCCTCCCAGGACCAGACCGGGTCCTATATGCACAACATTCATGTAATACTTTTGACATCCACTCTCATTTATAGCCAATATGGAATTTCAAGAAGTTAAGAAATGTAGTATTAAAGGCAAAGATTAACCAGTCATTTGGTTATTGAGGACTCTAGAGGTGGCCCCTCCAGGCTCAAGAGGTGGCTCCCATCGTGTAGCACTTTACGTCGTACGGCCTCAAGAGGTGGCTCCCACAACGTAACACTTTACCCCGCATGGCACTTAGCTCTAGCACTCCCAAATGGTAGTTTTAAGAGCTTCAAGGTTTAACCATGTAGGATATATAAAGTAGATTTTCAGGAATAGAGTTCAAAAGACATCTCAAAGTGTAAATGATGAATTATGACCATCTACTTAAAATGCATGACACATAGGCAAATCAGGGTTAAGGAGATGGCAAAAAGTCATGTAAAGAAGGTCAACACAACTATTGGTCAAAGTCAATATTATTGGTCAAAGTCAACACTACTGGTCAAAGTCAACACTACTGGTTAAATGTGTCAACCGGTCAAGGTCAGGCAACGTTTTACTTTTCACGTAGAAATGCATAACTAAGGTCGATGCATATTACTATTCATGCATATAGAGGGTCTGTGCACATTACTATTCACGCATATAGAATGTCTGTGCATGTTACTATTCATGCATATAGAGGGTCTGCGCATGTTACTATTCATGCATATAGAAGGTCTGTGCACATTACTATTCATGTATATAAGGTCAGTGCATCTTTTGCTTCATGCAAGGTCAGTGCATAAGGTCAGTGCACATTCGTGCATACATAAGGTGTACGCATATAATGTAAGTGCATATAAGGTTGGTGCAGATCACTATTCATGCATATAAGGTTAGTGCACATTCGTGCATACATAAGGTCTACGCATATAATGTAAGTGCATATAAGGTTTGTGCAGATCACTATTCATGCATATAAGGTCAGTGCATATAAGGTTGGTGCAGGTCACTATTCATGCATATAAGAGTCAGTGCATCTTTTACTTGCGTATGTATAGGTCTCTATATAAGGTCGGTGCAAGTCACTATTCACGTCCGTGCATCTGCTAAGGTCAGTGCGTGTTGTAGGACGAAGTCTGTGCAATTCACTATTCACGTCCGTGCGTGTTGCAGGATGAAGTCTGTGCAAGTTTTTCCTGCCCATTCTAAAGTCAGTGCATGTTGCATGACGAAGTCTGTGCAATTCACTATTCACGTCCGTGCGTGTTGCAGGACGAAGTCTGTGCAAGTTTTCCCTGCCCATTCTAAAGTCAGTGCTTGTTGCATGACGAAGTCTGTGCAATTCACTGTTCACGTCCGTGCGTGTTGCAGGACGAAGTTTGTGCATATGCGAGCTAATGCAGACTAAAGTCAGTGCATTGCAGGATAAGGTCGGTGCAGCCTGCTACGAAGTCAGTGCATATGCGAGATAAGGTCGGTGCAGTCTGCTATGAAGTCAGTGCATATGCAATTTTCAAGGTTCAAGGTCGGTGCATATGCAGACCAAGGTTGGTGCAGGTACTATTCACGCAGACCAAGGTCAGTGCACATGCGAGCCAAAGTCGGTGCAGATCACTATTCATGTGGTCCAGGGTCGGTGCTAGTTTAGGCCTCGTGCATCTAAGGTTGGTGCACTTTTGCAGTGAGCAATCAATTTTTGACCGCGTGAATAGTAACAGTCAACTGTTGACTGTTAGTATTCACTCAATTTCATTTTTAAGGCCAAAAATTTATTTGATAATTTTTATTGGTAGAATAAATGAAGGTGGTTAACGGATAACAGTTAGATTTTTCTAATTATTTTTATCTTGTGAGATATTGATTTTTAAAGTGAGGTGTGAATAGTTTTTTTACTATTCACTCAATTTTATTTTTAAGGCTAAATATTTATTTGATAATTTTTTCTAGTAAAATAAATCAAGGTGGTTAATGGGTAACAATTAGATTTTCCTAATCATTTTTATCTTGTGAGATATTAATTTTTAAAGTGAGTCGTGAATAGTATTTTTACTATTCACTCAATTTTATTTTTAAGGCCAAATATTTATTTGATAATTTTTCCTAGTAGGATAAATCAAGATAGTTAATGGGTAACAATTAGAATTTCCTAATCATTCTTATCGTGTGAGATATTAATTTATAAGGTGGGCCATGAATAGTGTGCTCCGTAACCTTCACATAACTAATGACGCAACTTACTGTTCATGATTTTAAGAGTCTTCACAGAATCAGGAAGTAAAGATATGGCTGGACAAATAGCAGGATTGCAAGATCATGCTCATACATTATTTTTAAGATTTAATTCCATAGATATGAATTTTTAAACATGAGGTAATTTAAAGGAATTAAAATGAAAGAACGGATGGACATCGGGTGATAACTACCCTATTCATGCATGTCACCCTATTTAACTATTAATTAAGTCAGATCTTGAGAACACCTACCTCTTCTGCAGCGGGATGTAGGATATAGGAAGAAGACGTCCCTTTACGTCTCCCAAGGTAGAGAAAAAGAAGGGGATATTCTATATGCAGGTAGTAGGATGAGGGCAGAGGCTTCTGTCTACTCAATAGAAGGTGTAATTATAGGAAGAGTTTGGTTGCCAAGGCTAAAGCAAGGGTCATTATCTTGGGATCCACTGTCAGGTCAAAAGAGGTCCTTTGCCAGCAAAATGAGTGGTTTATAGTGAATAA
Organism: Amorphophallus konjac; assembly: GCA_022559845.1. Classification (NCBI taxonomy): domain Eukaryota; kingdom Viridiplantae; phylum Streptophyta; class Magnoliopsida; order Alismatales; family Araceae; genus Amorphophallus; species Amorphophallus konjac. Next base: position 274,393,593 of record CM040126.1, read on the forward strand.
TGGGTTCATGGGAAACAAGATCTGAAATCATTGCTGTGTATGTTCCCTTGGGATCCATGGCCATCAAAGAATGACTATTATTGACTCCACCCAGCTATGGTGGTTGAGGGGTCTTTAGATATATATCTATCTATATATATTTAATTGGTTGAAGAATGACGTCTCGCCCTTCATATATATATATTTAATTCACCCATTATTTTGGGCAAAACAAATGGCAGATGTAAGAATTGAATCCTGGTCACTTGGTTGGATAACATCTTACTTAACCAACTACACTAAGAAGTCACTTCGTGTGATGACTTCAATGGTGGTATATTTATATAATAGCCCTCAATGGGTATTCTAACTTCTTATACAACATTCCTATAAAGTTATCTAAAGTTTTTATTTATGCATTTTAGATCATTTTAGGGGAATAAAAGTGTGAAAATAATAACCTTTCAATAAACTACAAAATTATTATTTATTAATTAAATGTCAATTTAAGTCTACATTAAGGGTGCGAATATTATTATAAAAAAATGATAGTTTCACAATTAATTGATTTTCTTTAACTTTACATGCGATCTTACCAACTGCATTTATACTTTCATTAAGACCCAATTATACTCTTATTAGATTTTTCAATAAAATATTATTTCATTATCATTATTATTTAAAACCCATTCAATTACTTGACTTTTATTTAGTTAGATTCCCTTTTCATCTATTGCCTCTTGATTTAATCGAACCTAAAATCAATTACTCTATATATACACCTCATTAATTTATTCTTCCCTCGGCCCCTTTTTCTATTTGCGTAAAACTTATCTAAATTCTAATTATTTATGATAAGTTATTAGACTTGATTTAGAACAATAATTCATATTTATCTTCTCTTTATCTTATCTTTATTTCCTATAATTAGTTGGGGTGTTACATCCTCCCCCACTAAAAGAAATTTGGTCCCCAAATTCACATGATATTTAGATAATTAAATTAAAGAAGATTATTTAAAATACTAACCTCCGAATAAGTTCCAATTATTCTTCTTAAGTAATTCTTCAATCTTCAAGTAGCTTCCTTTTATTACACTTACAATATAAAAATTATAACATAATTCAAAATAAATTATAATAATTACTTATCGTATTTATTAGGACTATGGCTATTCTAGCACATAACCCAAGGCTCTACCCAATCTCACCGGGCAACTACACGATGTTAGATCTAGAACTCCAATTTAAGACACCTAAATGAGTTTTAATAACCAAGGAAACTTAGAAACCTAGGGTCTAAATAACCTAGGCTCTGATACCACAACTATCATGCCCCGACGCGGAATATCGAAGCACGACAAGGGAGAAAACCCCTCACTCAATCAAGACTATAAAGTCTAATTACATCACTTGATATAAAAATTTCAACTATAAAATTTTAATTTTTACAACTCTTCCAAAATTTCAAGGACAACACTAACTCTCAAGCAAATTACAAGAATACTCTTATAATAAGATAACTATAAATTCTAAACTAAGAAACAGGGTCCACTATGACATCTTGGTACACTCCAACACTCTTGCCCATTCCTGCTAGCTATCCTCGAGACAACCTGAAAAATATTAATTAACACTGAATGAGCATAAAGCTCAGTAGGAATTACATCTCAAGCTCTAACAATCTTTAAGTCAATTACAAGTTCATGCGGTATAATGATGCATGTTGGATCAAGCAAGAATATCAAGAATTATATCAAGAGAGTATCACATGAATTTTAATAAGATGTTTCAATAAGGAAACTAGCAAGAATTTGCAAGTAATTGAACAAGTTTTTCCAAGAAGATGATAATCAATATTCAAGCAAGTCCTTTCAAGAAGGTGATAATCCATGATCAAGCGAGTAATCTCAAGCTCATATAATAGCAAGTAGTGTAATAGAATTGGCTATTTCATTCATTCATTCAAGCAAGTAATTGCTCTTTTTCGGGCCACACGAGTCAAGTCAAGCAAGTAGAGAGAGTAAGCGTGGAATGTCTCAAGTCAAGCAAGCAAGTACTTTCACCCTTCTGTGGCCCTCATGTACCGTATTACCCATTCTGGGCCAAGCAAGTCAAGTCATGCAAGTAGTTCGGTGCAATGTCAAACACCGTGGTCAATAAACTCCCATAGACACAAGTACCTTCAGGTGCTCCTCCCAAGACCAGACCGGGCCCTATATGCACAGCTTCATGTAATACTTTTGACATCCACTCTCATTTATAGCCAATATGAAATTTCAAGAAGTTAAGAAACGTAATGTTAAAGATAAAGATTAACTAGTCATTTGGTTATGGAGGACTCTAGAGGTGGCCCCTAAAAGCTCAAGAGGTGGCTCCAGTCGTGTAGCACTTTACGTCGTACGGCCTCAAGAGGTGGCTCCCACAACATAACACTTTATCCCGCATGACACTTAGCTCCAACACTCCCAAATGGTAGTTTTAAGAGGTTCAAGGTTTAACCATGTAGGATATATAAAGTAGATTTTCAGGAATAGAGTTCAAAAGACATCTGAAGTGTAAATGATGAATTATGACCATTTACTTAAAATGCATGACACATAGGCAAATCGGGGTTAAGGAGATGGTAAAAAGTCATGTAAAGAAAGTCAACACAACTATTGGTCAAAACTAACGTTATTGGTCAAAGTCAACGTTACTGCTCAAAGTCAACACTACTGGTAAAAGGTGTCAACTGGTCAAGGTCAGACAGCGTTTTACTTTTCACGTAAAAATGCACAACTAAGGTCGATGCATATTACTATTCATGCATATAGAAGGTTTGTACATGTTACTATTCATTCATATAGAAGGTCTGTGCACGTTACTATTCATGTATATAAGGTCAGTGCATCTTTTGCTTCATGCAAGGTCAGTGCATAAGGTCAGCGCACAAGGTCAGTTCACATTCGTGCATCCATAAGATTTGTGCATATAAGGTCAGTGCATATAAGGTTGGTGCAGATCACTATTCATGCATATAAGGTCAGTGCATATAAGGTTGGTGCATGTCACTATTCATACAAATAAGGGTCAGTGCATCTTTTGCTTGCGTAGGTATAGGTCTCTATATAAGGTCGGTGCAGTGCATGATAAGGTCTGTGCAAGTCACTATTCGCGTCCGTGCATCTTTTGCTTGCGAAGGTATAGGTCTACATAAGGTCGGTGCAGTGCATGATAAGGTATGTGCAAGTTACTATTCACGAGGTCTGTGCAAGTCACTATTCACGTTCGTGCATCTTTTGCTTGCGTAGGTATAGGTCTACATAAGGTCGGTGCAGTGCATGATAAGGTCTGTGCAAGTCACTATTCACGTCCGTGCATCCGCTAAGGTCAGTGCGTGTTGCAGGACGAAGTCTGTGCAATTCACTGTTCACGTCCGTACGTGTTGCAGGATGAAGTCTGTAAGGCCCGTGCCTTAATGGATCCTTGTTGGTTTTTGTTCTATTATTCGTTCTGGAATTTCCGACTATTTTCCTGGATTTTTAGGAATTTGTTTGATATTTTTCCGGATTTATTTGGAGTTATTTGAGGGTTATTAGAATTAATGAGATTTTAATATATATAATGATTATATTATATATATTTTAATTTCTTTTTTTTTCTTTCTTTCTTTTAATCCCTCTCTCACCCTCTTTCTCCCCGTCGATCTCTCATTCCCACCCTCTCTCTTTCTCTCCTCCGTGCGATCGCCCCTCTCTCCTCTCTAGGGAACGCGGGCGAGACGAGGTCGGATTGAGACAAGGTTGGCGCCGTTGGATTCCTCGCGTCGAGAGGAGCGCGTAGGTGTCCACTTCGGTGTGGTTCGGTGAACGTGGGAGCGAGCTGGAGCGTGAAGGCTTCGTGGCTCTTCCTCCTTGCATGCGGCCTTTCCCTTGGTTTCGGCTTGCAAAAGGTAGGGGGATGGAATCTCGATCTCGCTAGGATCGTTTCCCTTAGCTCGTTTGTTGATTAGCGCCCCGTAGCATGCATGATGCCCATGTTTCCATATTTGGGGTTTTAGCTTAAATCTTTGAGTTTAATGCGTTTTAGGCCTTGCATGTGCTAGATTTAGTTGTTAAACTGTTGTATAAACTGTATGGTGGCAGGATATTATGTTTTTCGACGATACCCGACGATTTAGGTCGTCCGGGAGGGAACCCGTTTTTAGATTTAACCCGTCCGCGACCCAGGTGAAGTGACAGTCTCGCCAGGAACCGTCACTTCTCCGACGGTCTCTAGTGAGCGCGTTACTTCAATGTAACAGGCCCATCGTGGGTGCGTTACATTGAGAGTAACAATAGGGCTCCGGCCGTCGTTTCCTCGTTGTTTTGTGTTGACCCGGTCAGGCGGTGCGCCCGACGGTCAGTCGTCCGGCCGTCGTTTTCAAGTGACGCGCCGAGACGGGGGCGTCGTTTCGTCTGCTGTTAGTTTTAAACACTGTTCATTGATTTGAGCCTCGGGTGAAAGTAACAGCGGAGCTCCCGCGCGTCGCTTCGAAGCAACGCATAGAACCCCCACCGTCACTCTCCCCTTTAAGGCCTTGAGCTGGAACTCAGGTGGAAGTAACGGCTGGAGACCAGCGCGTCGTTTTTGATGTAACGCGCCAGTCCCCAACCGTCACTTTCAAATAGCGCGTGGGTCTTCGACCGCCGCTTCCCTGATGGTTGTAATATGTTCCCAGCCCTTTCGTTATGCGTTCCTTTATATACTCATGCCATATTCGTATTGTTTTAATGTATAGTGGCGTGTTTTATTACCATTAGAGTAGCCTTTCTTTCCAAGCAATGGAGCCACTGTTGTTGCCCTAAGGTCTGTTGAGTGCCGACCCGCTTGAGGATGGCGGAGGGGTATGTTTCCCATGCACGGTTTGTAAGCTAGTTTCGTGGGCTCCCAGCCAATGGTAGCGTCCTACCAAGGGGGAAAACTAGCTAGAGGGCCTGGCTCAGGCTAGAGTCAGTGTGTGCACACGTGGTCGGAGACTGTGGACTGACACCGACGGGTGCCACTCCGACTGGTCACTTGGTTTGGTACTGTTTACGCGCTTAGCTTGTCGCTTCGTCGACTGCGAGTGCTTGAGACGCAGTGTAAGTCGTCAGTGGACGCTTCTGGTTTCTGCTCCAGTGGTTGTCCTTCCTTGTTGTTTGGATTAGTTAAGACTTATTCTATTTGGTAGTTTCAGCTTTAATCGCTTGCATTTAGTTAGCTGTGGCATGTTTTAGCTGATACACTTGCTTAATTAGAGTTTACAGCTTTACTTAAGTAGTTATTTCATGCCATTGCCTGTTAGCTTATTGAAATGCATGCTCTACTTGCTTTATTTATGCATGTATGCTTGTTTAGTGTGAGGTAGGGATCCGCGTGACCCCTACTGAGTCTGGCTGTGACTCACCCTTTCTCCTTTCAGGTGAGCCGCGCCCGTCGTCTCCCGGTGCCTTGTGAGTCGGTTCGGAGACCGTGTTAGCCACCAGCTTTAGTCGAGGCGCCTTTTGTGGCTTGTTGTACCTTTGCCGGGGTATGCCCCGTGTAGTTGTACCTATTTTTGGACTAGTATTCTTGTTTCTCTGGACTAGTATATGAGTATCACTCTAGTTATTTTGAATTGCTTCCGCACTTGTGTTAACTTCTTTACTTAATTGTAAATTGCGCGTTCCAAATTCCAATTCATTATGCATACCCCTCAGCACTTTTCTACTAACCCTTCAGGGGCCTCATCAGCCCCTTGGGTGGCTTCCCCAGTTCTTGGTATCGGTGTATCGATGTTATCGGTATATCGGTATCCTGAACTCTGGGTCGTTACAGTTGGTATCAGAGCGTTAGTTGAGGATTTGTATAAGGAATTGAAATTTGTGCTTTGTCCAGAGCTAGTCCTGTAGTCGTCTATTGCTGGCATAGGATGTTTTCCGTGTGATTGATTAATTGCGATTGATTTGTGTTTTGGCAGTGTAATTATGCCTCCCCATCGAGGAAGACCCCCTCGAGCTCCTCGTGCCCCTCGAGATGCGCCCAGGGAAGATAGTGGTTCTGCACCTCCTCCTGCAGTTCCTGCTGTTCCAGTTGTTCCTCCTCCAGCGCCGATTGTTGCTCCTCCTGTTGAAGCGCCTGGCAGTCGAGGCAAGGCATTGAAAGAATTTCTTATGTTCAATCCGCCTGCGTTCGATGGTCAAGCTGATCCAGAGGTGGCAAGGCAATGGTTGGATGCGATCGAGCGTGTGTTCGTGTCGATGGAGTGCACTGAAGATGAAAAAGTTATGCTTGCTGCTTTTCAACTCCAGGGTACATCAATCACGTGGTGGAAAGCCGAGTGGCAGATTGCCTTTCGTTCTAGACCTCTTCGGCAGATCACTTGGGCAGAGTTTGTTGCTGCTTTCGAGCGTGCCTATACTCCCGCCTGTCTTCATATGGACAAGATGTATCAATTTATGGAGCTGACTCAGGGCGGTATGACTGTGCTTCAGTATCGGAATAGGTTTATGGAGTTGGGTCAGTATGCGCCTCATGTGCTAGCCAGTGAAGCTTTGAAGACTCAGCAATTTTTACGAGGTTTGAGGCCTGAATTGAAGATGCCTCTTATTGCCAGTCGTGTTGCGGATTTGGACAGTGCGTGCCAGACAGCTGTGGCACTTGAGCTGGAGATGACGAGACTAGGTGGATATCCTCAGGCAGGGTCAGTGCAGCCGGTAGTTCAGTTGCAGCAGACTTACCGACCGCCAGTGCCAGGTGTTCCCTCGGTCCAGTCAGAGATTTCTAGTGCTTCCTCTCCTTCCAAACCTAAGTTCAAAAGGTTCAAGAAGAAGAAGAAGTTTTTCCAGCAGCCGTCCGGTACAGATTCTGTTTAGCAGCCGACAACACCTTCTTCTCAGACTCGTCAGAGCTCAGCTGTCAGTCAGCCATGGACGTGTAGGAGATGCGGTGGTCATCATAAGGGCCAGCCGTGTTCTCTTCCTGTTGTTTGCTTTAGGTGTGATCAGCCGGGTCATGTAGTTCGTGATTGCCTGCTGAGGCCGAAACAATTGCAAGTTCCTCAGTTTTCTCAACCTCAGCAGCCGCAATTCAGACCTCCGACTGCACCTCAAGCTCAGCAATTTTTCTCTCAAGCGTCGGCGTCTTCTCAGCAATCTTCAGCTGGTTCTAAGAAGCAGAAAGGCAAGGTTTCTCATTTGACTAGAGCTGATGCTGTTGCGTCCCATCTTGTGGAAGGTACGATTATGTTTTATGGTCATTCAGCTCGTGTCTTATTTGATTCTGGTGCTTCTCACTCTTTTATTTCTGAGGATTTCATGGCCTGTATTGAGGAACCGACTTCCGAGGTATCTTGTGAGATGTTTGTTGAATTGCCTTCTGGAGATTTCATGGTTACGCCTTTGTGCCTGGAAGAATCTCCTGTGATGATTGATGATCACCAGTTACCGGCAAGATTGTATGCGTTGCAGCTGGCAGATTATGATGTTATTCTGGGAATGGATTGGTTGGAGCATTATGGAGCTGTGGTTGACTGCAATCGAAGAAAGTCTATTTTCAGCCGCAGGGAAAATCAGCCTTTTATTTTCAAGGTATTCGATCCCGATCTTCTCGTATGATTATTTCTGCTATTCGAGCCTATAGGTTGCTTAGCGCAGGTTGCCAGGGATTCCTTGCTTCAGTGGTTATTGTTGAAAAACCACGACGGGATGTTTGTGATATTCCGGTTGTCTGTGAGTTCCCTGATGTGTTTCCTGACGAGTTGCCAGGCTTGCCCCCAGAACGAGAGATAGATATGGTGATTGAATTGATTCCAGGTACCGGCCCCTTAGCAAAGCCGCCGTACCGAATGGCTCCAGCTGAATTGAAAGTACTACGTGCACAGCTACTAGAGTTACTGGAGAAAGGTTATATTCATCCCAGTTTTTCTCCGTGGAGTGCCCCAGTGCTGTTTGTGAAAAAGAAAGATGGAAGCCTGAGGCTTTGTATTGATTACGGGCAGCTGAATCAGGTGACTATCAAGAATAGATATCCGCTTCCCAGGATTGATGATTTGTTTGACCAGTTACAGTCTGCTACTGTCTTTTCACGGATAGATCTCAGATATGGCTATTTTCAGTTACGGATCCAGGAATCCGATGTGGAGAAGACTGCTTTCAGTACTCGATATGGTCATTTTGAATTCTTAGTCATGCCGTTTGGTTTGACTAATGCCCCAGCAGCTTTTATGGACCTAATGCAGCGTATCTTTCGTCCATTTCTGGACCAGTTCGTGGTGATCTTTGTGGATGATATTCTGATCTATTCTGCCTCTGTTAATGATCATGTGCAGCACTTGAGGATCGTTCTGCAGACTCTAAGGGATCACGAGCTTTATGCGAAGCTCAGTAAATGTGAATTCTGGCTTCGGGAAATTCATTTTCTTGGTCATGTGATTTCTGGTGATGGAGTGGCAGTGGACCCTACAAAGATCGATGCTATTTTGAGTTGGCAGAGACCGAGAACTGTAACAGAGATTCGAAGTTTTCTAGGTTTGGCTGGGTATTACCGCAGATTCATTCAAGACTTTGCGAAGATTGCAGCCCCGATGATTAGATTGACTCGTAAAGATGTGTCTTTTGTCTGGTCGGATCAGTGTGAGGCTAGCTTTGTTGAATTGAAAAGGCTATTGACTTCTTCTCCTGTGTTGACTTTACCTTCCGGCTCGGGTGGATTTGTGGTCTGTACAGATGCTTCTCGAGTAGGTTTGGGTGCAGTGCTAATGCAACATGGTAAGGTTATCGCATATGCATCCCGGCAGTTGAAACAGCATGAAGGAAATTATCCCACTCACGATCTGGAGCTAGCTGCAGTTGTTTTTGCCTTAAAGATTTGGAGACATTATCTGTATGGTGAGAAATTTCAGATTTTGACCGATCATCAGAGTTTACGGTATATTTTCTCCCAGAAAGATTTGAATCTTAGGCAGAGGCGATGGATGGAATTCATGAAAGACTTTGACTTTACACTCTCCTATCAGCCAGGTAAAATGAATGTTGTGGCCGATGCTCTGAGCAGGAAAGTGCAGGTCAGTCATTTGTTGCTTCATGAATGGAAATTGTGGGAACAGCTTCCAAATGAGGCATTCAGTGCAGAGTTTCCTGTTGATCTGAAGATGGCAGTTTGTGCTAGCTTGGTTTTGGGTTCAGCTTTATATCATCAGATTAAAGATGCCCAGCAGGCTGATTCTGATTTGGCTCGTGTTATGTCAAGGTATGATGTGGATTTTGACACGGAGCTAGTTGTCAGTTTTCAAGGCAGATTATATGTTCCCGCTGATGATGATTTGAGACTTGAGATTCTGAGTGAAGCCCATGGTTCTCGTTTTGCTATTCATCCGGGTGTCACCAAGATGTATCAGAATTTGAAGAAGCAGTTCTGGTGGCCAGGTATGAAGAAAGACGTGGCTATATTTGTTTCTAAGTGCTTGACTTGTCAGTTAGTTAAAGCCGAACATCAAAAGCCAGGTGGTTTGCTTCGACCGTTAGAGATTCCGATGTGGAAATGGGACCATGTTACTACAGATTTTGTGGTGGGTTTGCCTCGGACTTCTCAGGGTTTTGATGGCATCTGGTTCTTGGTCGACAGATTGACTAAAACTGCCAGATTGTTGCCGATTAAGGTTACTTGGAATGTGCAGAGATTGGCTGAGCTATATGTGCAGAAGATCGTGCCACTGCATGGAGTTCCTGTTTCACTTGTGTCAGATCGTGACCCACGTTTTACCTCCGGCTTCTGGCGTAGTTTCCAGAAAGCTTTGGGCACTGAGTTAGCTTTCAGTTCAGCGTATAACCCTCAGTCAGATGGACAGTCAGAGAGGACTATTCAAACTTTGGAGGACATGCTGAGGTTGTGTTGCCTTGATTGGCAGGGTTCGTGGAGTCAGCATTTGTCACTTGTTGAATTTGCTTATAATAACAGTTTTCACTCCAGTATTGGAATGGCTCCTTATGAAGCACTGTATGGTCGTCCTTGTCGTACTCCTCTGAATTGGTTTGATGTTGGTGACAGATTATTGACAGGACCTGACATGGTGCAGCAATGTTCTGATGTGGTTCGTCAGATCAGGCAGAGATTGTTGACGGCTCAGAGTCGACAGAAAAGCTATGCAGATCAGCGCAGACGTCCACTACAATTTGAACATGGAGATATGGTGTTTGTTAAAATATCTCCGATGAAAGGTGTTTCCAGGTTTGGGAAGCGTGGAAAGCTTAGTCCGCGGTATGTTGGCCCTTTCCCGATCGTTGAAGCTATTGGTCAGGTGGCTTATCGTTTGTAACTTCCTGCGGCTATGCAAGCTGTTCATGATGTATTCCACGTGTCTCAGTTGAGGAAATATGTGCCAAATGCTTCTCATGTTCTCGATGATTCAGTATGGCCTGAGTGACTGCTGATTTGTCCGCGCCAGAGTTTCCTATCAGAATTGAAGACCGTCGTGAGCAGCGGTTGAGAAATAAGGTTATTCCTCTGGTAAGGGTTGCTTGGCAGCGTCACTCTGGTAATGAGTCTACTTGGGAGCGTGAAGATGAAATGCGTCAGCTTTTTCCCTTTTTATTCCAGTGAGGTATATGTCCTTTCTCAGTTTCCTCCTTTTCGGTTGTTATAAATTTCGTGGGTGAAATTTCTGTAAGGAGGGAGGGACTGTAAGACCCGTGCCTTAATGGATCCTTGTTGGTTTTTATTCTATTATTCGTTCTGGAATTTCTGACTATTTTCCTGGATTTTTAGGAATTTGTCTGGTATTTTTCCAGATTTATTTGGAGTTATTTGAGGGTTATTAGAATTAATGAGATTTTAATATATATAATGATTATATTATATATATTTTAATTTCTTTTTTTTTCTTTCTTTCTTTTAATCCCTCTCTCACCCTCTTTCTCCCCGTCGATCTCTCATTCCCACCCTCTCTCTTTCTCTCCTCCGTGCGATCGCCCCTCTCTCCTCTCTAGGGAACGCGGGCGAGACGAGGTCGGATTGAGACAAGGTTGGCGCCGTTGGATTCCTCGCGTCGAGAGGAGCGCGTAGGTGTCCACTTCGGTGTGGTTCGGTGAACGTGGGAGCGAGGTGGAGCGTGAAGGCTTCGTGGCTCTTCCTCCTTGCATGCGGCCTTTCCCTTGGTTTCGGCTTGCAAAAGGTAGGGGGATGGAATCTCGATCTCGCTAGGATCGTTTCCCTTAGCTCGTTTGTTGATTAGCGTCCCGTAGCATGCATGATGCCCATGTTTCCATATTTGGGGTTTTAGCTTAAATCTTTGAGTTTAATGCATTTTAGGCCTTGCATGTGCTAGATTTAGTTGTTAAACTGTTGTATAAACTGTATGGTGGCAGGATATTAGGTTTTTCGACGATACCCGACGATTTAGGTCGTCAGGGAGGGAACCCGTTTTTAGATTTAACCCGTCCGCGACCCAGGTGAAGTGACGGTCTCGCCAGGAACCGTCACTTCTCCGACGGTCTCTGGTGAGCGCGTTACTACAATGTAACGGCCCATCGTGGGTGCGTTACATTGAGAGTAACGGTAGGGCTCCGGCCATCGTTTCCTCGTTGTTTTGTGTTGACCCGGTCAGGCGGTGCGCCCGACGGTCAGTCGTCCGGCCGTCGTTTTCAAGCGACGCGCCGAGACGGGGGCGTCATTTCGTCTGCTGTTAGTTTTAAACACTGTTCATTGATTTGAGCCTCGGGTGAAAGTAACGGCGGAGCTCCCGCGCGTCGCTTCGAAGCAACGCATAGAACCCCCACCGTCACTCTCCCCTTTAAGGCCTTGAGCTGGAACTCAGGTGGAAGTAACGGCTGGAGACCAGCGCGTCATTTTTGATGTAACGCGCCAGTCCCCAACCGTCACTTTCAAATAGCGCGTGGGTCTTCGACCGCCGCTTCCCTGATGGTTGTAATATGTTCCCAGCCCTTTCGTTATGCGTTCCTTTTTATACTCATGCCATATTCGTATTGTTTTAATGTATAGTGGCGTGTTTTATTACCATTAGAGTAGCCTTTCTTTCCAAGCAATGGAGCCACTGTTGTTGCCTAAGGTCTGTTGAGTGCCGACCCGCTTGAGAATGGCGGAGGGGTATGTTTCCCATGCACGGTTTGTAAGCTAGTTCTGTGGGCTCCCAGCCAATGGTAGCGTCCTACCAAGGGGGAAAACTAGCTAGAGGGCCTGGCTCAGGCTAGAGTCAGTGTGTGCACACGTGGTCGGAGACTGTGGACTGACACCGACGGGTGCCACTCCGACTGGTCACTTGATTTGGTACTGTTTACGCGCTTAGCTTGTCGCTTCATCGACTGCGAGTGCTTGAGACGCAGTGTAGGTCGTCAGTGGATGCTTCTGATTTCTGCTCCAGTGGTTGTCCTTCCTTGTTGTTTGGATTAGTTAAGACTTATTCTATTTGGTAGTTTCAGCTTTAATCGCTTGCATTTAGTTAGCTGTGGCATGTTTTAGCTGACACACTTGCTTAATTAGAGTTTACAGCTTTACTTAAGTAGTTATTTCATGCCATTGCCGGTTAGCTTATTGAAATGCATGCTCTACTTGCTTTATTTATGCATGTATGCTTGTTTAGTGCGAGGTAGGGATCCGCGTGACCCCTACTGAGTCTGGCTGTGACTCACCATTTCTCCTTTCAGGTGAGCCGCGCCCGTCGTCTCCGGGTGCCTTGTGAGTCGGTTCGGAGACCGTGTTAGCCACCATCTTTAGTCGAGGCGCCTTTTGTGGCTTGTTGTACCTTTGCCGGGGTATGCCCCGTGTAGTTGTACCTATTTTTGGACTAGTATTCTTGTTTCTCTGGACTAGTATATGAGTATCACTCTAGTTATTTTGAATTGCTTCCGCACTTGTGTTAACTTCTTTACTTAATTGTAAATTGCGCGTTCCAAATTCCAATTCGTTATGCATACCCCTCAGCACTTTTCTACTAACCCTTCAGGGGCCTCATCAGCCCCTTGGGTGGCTTCCCCAGTTCTTGGTATCGGTGTATCGATGTTATCGGTATATCGGTATCCTGAACTCTGGGTCGTTACAAAGCCTGTGCAAGTTTTCCCTGCTCATTCTAAAGTCAGTGCATGTTGTATGACGAAATCTGTGCAATTCACTATTCACGTCCATGCATTCGCTAAGGTCAGTGCGTGTTGCAGGACGAAGTCTGTGCAATTCACTGTTCACGTCCGTGCGTGTTGTAGGATGAAGTCTGTGCAAGTTTTCCCTGCCCATTCTAAAGTCTGTGCATGTTGCATGACGAAGTCTGTGCAATTCACTGTTCACGTCCGTGCGTGTTGCAGGACGAAGTCTGTGCATATGCGAGCCAATGCATACTAAAGTCAGTGCATTGCATGATAAGGTCGGTGCAGCCTGCTATGAAGTCAGTGCATATGCGAGATAAGGTCGGTGCAGTCTGCTACGAAGTTAGTGCATATGCAATTTTCAAGGGTCAAGGTCGGTGCATATGTAGACCAAGGTCGGTGTAGGTACTGTTAACGCAGACTAAGGTCTGTGCACATGCGAGCCAAAGTTGGTGCAGATCACTATTCATGCAGTCCAGGGTCGGTGCTAGTTTAGGCCTCGTGCATCTAAGGTTGGTGCACTTTCGCAGTGGGCAATCGATTTTTGACTGCGTGAATACTAACGGTCAACTGTTGACCGTTACTATTCACTCAATTTCATTTTTACGACCAAAAATTTATTTGATAATTTTCCATGGTAGAGTAAATAAAGGTGGTTAACAGGTAATAGTTAGATTTTTATAATCATTTTTATCTTGTGAGATATTGATTTTTAAAGTGAGTCATAAATAATATTTTTACTATTCACTCAATTTCGTTTTTAAGGCCAAATATTTATTTGATAATTTTTCCTAGTAGAGTAAATCAAGGTGGTTAATGGGTAACAATTAGAGTTTTCTAATCATTTTTGTCTTGTGTGTCACGCCCCGAACCGATAGCAGCGGAACGTGTCGTTTGCTCGGAACGTGGCAGTTAAACAGTCGTGAACGATCAAGAGCAATGGCATGAGACCAAATAATTTGGAGCAATAATAAAAGTTTATTCCTAATATAAGTCTCTTACAATTTAAATTTTCAGAACTTGAAGACTCAACTACATCACTATGAAAGAAAAGGAGATGACGCTCTAACAGACTTAGACAAGATAACCAAATAAGAGACACCATGCTAGACTCAAGAAAGATAAAAGGCTCGGGTTCACTAGATTTTGAAGCTCGCTTGCACACTTGTCTCTCCCGTGTGAGTCTCGGTCTCGCTAGTCACCTGATTACCTGAAAAATGTTGGAATACAACTGGGTGAGCAAACGCTCAGTAAGAATTATATCTCAAGAACAAGCAATTGGTTTAAGTAATTACATCTTTCACATGTAAATGCAGTAAGGCTATGCATGTAGAATTAACCGAGCAAGTGAAACAAAACTAGCAAGAATTTAACAATTTCATGTAAAAACTTTCAAGCAAGAGATATCCAAGAGAGATTTATAGAATATTGGCTATTTCATGCAAGTACTTGCCCATTTCGGGCCACGCTAGTCGAGTCACGCAAGTCAACTCACGCACACAAGTAATATCAAGTAACATCACAAAAGAGAGAGAGAGTGTGTGTGTGGAATGCCAAAGATCAAACTAGTCATGCACTTCGGTGCAATGCCAGACATCGTGATCAATATAACTCCCATGGGCACAAGTACTTTCGGGTGCTCCTCCCAGGACCAGATCGGGCCCTATATGCACAACATTAAAGATAGATCTAGACATCCACGATAGTTCATAGCCAACAAGGAGTTTCAAGAACAAGCTTAAATAGGATGATAAGATAAGATTTTATGGAATTCAAGGACAAGGCCCTTGAGTAAGGACAGACTTGCAATAAAATCTACGCGAAAGCATAGAAACCATGACATGTCAAGAATCTGGGTGGAATTGGCACCTAGATAGGTTGCCATGAATAACTTGAATAGATGACTAACAAGATAGTCACCAATTCAATGGACACGAAGCAAGCTGAAGAATTGGCACCTAACTATAGGATACCCAATTCAATATATCGCCTAGTGGAATGATCACTCATTCCACTGGCTAAGAGAATTCTCTCATGGGCCAAGAATAGCACCATGAAAGCACCATGAAAGGGCCGGGTTACCACGTTTCTCCAGAGTGACGTGGCATTAAAATGGGTACAAGGTGTTTAAGGTATAACCAGCTCAGTCGGCCTTGAGGGAATCCAAGGCTACGAGGAGACTTATGGAGGTCCCGATGACTAACTTGCTAGTCCGAAGAACGGAATGTCCAACGGAGAGCTCGTATGTCACGGAGAGTTGAAGTGTATAACGTGAACCAATCATGAAACATGGACTCCATCTACGGACACGAGATGAGAGTGCCAGAAGACCCGCGGTATGGGTCAAAACTAAAAGAAAACGGTGAGAACATGAATACGTTAATTATAGAATTCATGTCCATCTAATTCTATAATTAACTATAACTAAATAAACTTATATTATTTGATGCCCTTGAGTGACATCATTTATTAATTAGCGTCTACATAGAGAGACGTTAATTTTATGATTTTTAACTTAATTTATTTAACAAGAATTCACGTCAATATCTATTTAATTGAATAATTTCAAAAATATACATTCAAAGAGACATTAATTTATATAAAATAATTTTAAAAAATAGAATATATGATAATTAGGAGAAAAATTCAAGGATTCCAAAAATATAATTTTTATAATTTCCTGTTGCATAGTCTAGTAGATATGGATTTTCCAAGATATAATTATAAGTTATATGTATATATATATATCTATCTATCTATTTATATATATATAATAAATGATTTTGACGCCTTTGTACGGCAGCGTCAAAAGAAGTTGATGACTTTTAACATGTCGTCATTTCAATAAGGTGTCAAACTTTAACCCTCCGGTTCTCGACGTACACATGTCGGAATCACGCGTTCTATATATCGAAATGACGGGCTCGAAAAACTCTACCTAACCGAATGTTCAGAATAATTTTTCGTTGAGAGATTGAGGATCTTGAGATAGGGGGCACGAAAAATGGTGCAACCACTCTCACTATCTCGGTCACCTCCCCAACAATACACTCATAAAATTTCATAGTCAAAGGACGCTCCGGTGATGAGAATCAAGTCGTCAAAAGAAAAACCTATAACTAGCATGCTACAGTAACTTTTGGAATTCGCCGAGTAACTGATTATATATATTAAATGATTTAACTTGTTTAAACTTATAGTAAATACACCATATAAGGCATGGAAATTTAGGAATAACCATGAAAATTTTAGAAGTATATTTATCCAAAATTTTGGTGTGTGATTACTTGGGTATAAAATTTCAACATGATGTAACTATTTAATTTATTAAGATAATTAAACGGTAAACTACACTTAAGCAAGCGATGGTAACAAAACATGAGTTTTAAACATGCAAAATTAATTACTATTATCTTTGGGCTTCAATTATTGAGAAAACCTACCTTTCTGGGTTGATTTGGTTAACAGAAACTTGATCGATGAAGAATCAAAGATGATTAATACAACCACCGATACACTGTAATGGCAGAAGCAGAGGATAACGATGCAGCTTCGACAGGAATAGAAACAATAAGGCCTCGAAGAAGTAGATGTCTTTTCTTCCGTTTACAGCAGCAGAAGAAGAAGCTTCGGGGTCAACAGGTTCGCCAGTAGCAGGAAGAAAGCAATCTTCCTTTACTCCTTGACAGCAACCTTTGTTCAGCAAGGGAAGAAGTAAAGAAGCATGGCTTCTTCTACGTTGAGGAAGACGATGGAGAAGGGCTCGTGAAGAAGGCAAAGATGCTCAAACTATCACGAACAGCAGGTCAGTGTCGAAGCAGAGAACCCAAAGGCAATAACCTTTGAAGGGTTCTGTAGGGACTTATTTATAGGGAAGAAGGATCCCATGTAGTTAGAGTTTAATTAGGAGTAATATTCCCACAGGAAGAATATAACTTCTCACGTATTGATCTCTTCCTTAATCAAAACTTACCCAATTAACTTCTTTGTTCGAATCAAACACCAACTGTCCCTTTTGAAATGACGCCATAGGTTGGGGCATTATTTCAATAAATGACGCTTGTATACACAGTCGTCAATTCCTTAATTGACGACTTACTCGGAGGCGTCATTCACCATTCCCTATTTGTTAATTTAAGGTGTAACGATCTTTCTAGATTTTTATCTTTTTTTCTAGATGTAATCTAGATGAGAAATTTTAGAGGTACGAGTTTTCTATTTTTTTCTATTTTTCCATATAATTAATTTTCTAAAATTCTTAAATTCAAAAATTGGCACTATTCATTTTAGAATAAAATAACGACTTATCTTAAGTCATTTCCTATGTAATTGACGCATGTATACGTTGGCGTCATTTCATTTTTGACATTTTCACTTAACCTTCAAAAGACTAATATTATATATATATCCCTGTTATTTCTATAACTCTTTAACTATATACTTTATTTGATTTTTACTAATTTGTAAATAACGACTTGCTTTAAGTCGTGTTTCACGTTAGATACGCCTGTACCAAGAGGCGTCAATTGAGTTTTTGGCCTTTTCTCAATGACCTTGAAAGAACTGAAATTACATATATGCCCATTCTTTTATCTTTTACATATCTTTAATATAATTAAATCTTATATTTATATATCCTCCCTTTATAATGTAATAAATGTGGAATATTAAATTTGCTAAATTAGTAATAAAATATAAATTGACATTTTCTTCAAGATTTAATGATTCTCAATTCAATTAAAATTATGTTGTGCATTAAATGACTACTTAAAAATAACATGTTATAATAGTGTCCATGATTTTTTTTGTCAAACTTTTTAGGATGGCCTTGATTATTTACGTTGTATTATATTTAATTGCATTATATATATATGCACAGATATTTGGATGAGTGGGTTGAGACTTAAGGGCCCTTATTTGTGTCAATATGTTACTATCCATTTTTCCCAATACTTGTTATTTGTCATATACGTATTCTAAAGGCCCTTATAATGTGTGTGGGTTTCATATCTCTTGATATATATATATATATATATATATACATATGGGTTATTTACTAACCCTCATATACCTATTAATAATATGTATGTATATAGGGATTTTATTCCTCATAATTTCTTTTACTTTTATTAGTCATTGTCCTGGGTATCAGAGGCAGGTTCGATCCTAGATAAATTTTTACTTCCATTCCAAAAGGTAATATTAACTAGTCTTTTATAAATTCCAGGAACCTTATTAACTATTTATAGAGACATGTAGATATCATCATGTATAGGTTATTTTTCTTTTCAAACCGTAAATATATTTATTCCTATTTCAAAATTACCGGGCGTTACATTGTGAGATATTGATTTTTAAAGTGAGCCCTGAATAGTGTTTTTACTATTCACTCCATTTCATTTTTAAGCCCAAATATTTATTTGATAATTTTTCCTAGTAGGTTAAATCAAGATGGTTAATGGGTAACAATTATAATTTCCTAATCATTCTTATCCTGTGAGATATTAATTTATAAGGTGGGCCATGAATAGTGTCCTCCGTAACCTTCACGTAACTAATGACGTAACTTACTGTTCATGATTTTATGAATGTTCACAGAATCAGGAAGTAAAGATATGGCTGGACAAATAGCAGGATTGCAAGATCATGCTCATACAATATTTTTAAGATTTAATTCCATTGATATGAATATTTAAACATGAGATAATTTACAGGAATTAAAATGAAGGAACGCATGGACACCAGGTGATAACTACCCTATTCATGCATATCACCCTATTTAACTATTAATTAAGCCAGATCTTGAGAACACCTACCTCTTCTGCAGTGGGATGTAGGATATAGGAAGAAGACGTCCCTTCACGTCTCCCAAGGCAGAGGAAAATAAGGGGATATTCTGTCTGCAGGTGGTAGGATGAGGGTAGAGGCTTCAGTCTACTCAATAGAAGGTGTAATTATAGGAAGAGTTCGGTTGCCAAGGCAAAAGCAAGGGTCATTATCTTGGGATCCACTGCCAGGTCAAAAGAGGTCATTTGCCAGCAAAAGGAGTGGTTTATGGGAAACCAGATCTGAAATCCTTACTGTGTATGTTCCCTTGGGGTCCATGGCCATCAAAGAATGGCAATTATTGCCTCCACCTAGCAATGGTGGTTGAGGGGTCCCTCTCTCTCTCTCTCTCTCTCTCTCTATATATATATATATATATATATATATATATATATATATATATATATATATATAAATAATTTGTTGAAGAATGACGTCTGGCCCTTCATACCCATTATTTTGGGCAACAGAAATGGCAGACGTAAGAATTGAACCATGGTCACTTGGTTGGATAACATGTCACTTAACCAACTACACTAAGAAGTCACATCATATGATGACTTCAATGGTGGTATATTTATATAATAGCCCTCAATGGGTATTCTAACTTCTTATTTAACCTTCCTATAAAGTTATCTAAAGTTTTTTATTTATACATTTTAGATCATTTTAAGGGAATAAAAGTGTGAAAATAATAACATTTTAATAAACTATAAAATTAATAGTTATTAATTAAATGTCAATTTAAGTCTACATTAAGGGTGCAGATATTATTATAAAAAATGATAGTTTCACAATTAATTGATTTTCTTTAACTTTACATGCGATCTTACCAAATATATTTATACTTTCATTAAGACCCAATTATACTCTTATTAGATTTTTTAATAAATTATTATTTCATTATCATTATTATTTAAAACCCATTCAATTACTTGACTTTTATTTAGTTAGATTCCCTTTTCATCTATTGTCTCTTGATTTAATCGAACCTAAAATCAATTACTCTATTTATACACCTCATTAATTTATTCTTCCCTCGCCCCCTTTTTCTATTTACGTAAAACTTATCTAAATACTAATTATTTATGATAAGTTATTAGACTTGATTTACAACAATAATTCATATTTATCTTCTCTTTTTCTTATCTTTATTTCTTATAATTAGTTGGGGTGTTACATCCTCCCCCACTAAAAGAAATTTGGTCCCCAAATTCACATGATATTTAGATAATTAAATTAAAAAAGATTATTTAAAATACTAACCTCCGAATAAGTTCCAATTATTCTTCTTAAGTACTTCTTCAATCTTCAAGTAGCTTCCTTTTATTACACTTACAATATAAAAATTATAACATAATTCAAAATAAATTATAACAATTACTTATCTTATTTACTAGGACTATGGCTATTCTAGCACATAGCCCAAGGCTCTACCCAATCTCACTGGGCAATTACAAGATGTTAGATCTAGAACTCCAATTTAAGACACCTAAATGAGTTTTAATAACCAAGGAAACTTAGAAACCTAGGGTCTAAATAACCTAGGCTCTGATACCACAACTGTCATGTCCCGACGCGAATATCGAAGCACGACAGGGGAGAAAATCCCTCACTCAATCAAGACTATAAATTCTAATTACATCACCTGATATAAAAATCTTAACTATAAAATTTCAATTTTTACAACTCTTCCACAATTTCAAGGACAACACTAACTCTCAAGCAAATTACAAGAATACTCTTATAATAAGATAACTCTCAATTCTAAACTAAGAAACATGGTCCACGATGACATCTTGGTACACTCAAACACTCTTGCCCATTTCTGCTAGCTATCCTCGAGACAACCTGAAAAATATTAATTAACATTGAATGAGCATAAAGCTCAGTAGGAATTACATCTCAAGCTCTAACAATCTTTAAGTCAATTACAAGTTCATGCGGTATAATGATGCATGTTGGATCAAGCAAGAATATCAAGAATTGTATCAAGAGAGTATCACATGAATTTCAATAAGATGTTTCAATAAGGAAACTAGCAAGAATTTGCAAGTAATTACACAAGTCTTTCTAAGAAGATGATAATCAATATTCAAGCAAGTCCTTTCAAGAAGGTGATAATCCATGATCAAGCGAGTAATCTCAAGCTCATATAATAGCAAGTAGTGCAATGGAATTGGCTATTTCATTCATTCATTCAAGTAAGTAATTACCTTTTTCAGGCCACGCGAGTCAAGTCAAGCAAGTAGAGAGAGTAAGCGTGGAATGTGTCAAGTCAAGCAAGCAAGTACTTTCACCTTTCTGCGGGTCTCAAGTCAAGTATTGCCCATTCTAGGCCAAGTAAGTCAAGTCAAGTAAGTAGTTCGGTATAATGCCAAACACTGTGGTCAATAAACTCCCATGGGCCCAATTACTTTCGGGTGCTCCTCCTAGGACCAGACCGGGCCCTATATGCACATCATTCATGTAATACTTTTGACATCCACTCTCATTTATAGCCAATATGAAATTTCAAGAAGTTAAGAAATGTAGTATTAAAGACATAGATTAACTAGTCATTTGGTTATGGAGGACTCTAGAGGTGGCCCTACAGGCTCAAGAGGTGGCTCCCGTCGTGTAGCACTTTGCATCGTACGGCCTCAAGAGGTGGCTCCCACAACGTAGCACTTTGTCCCGCATGGCACTTAGCTCCAACACTACCAAATGGTAGTTTTAAGAGGTTCAAGGTTTAACCATGTAGGATATATAAAGTAGATTTGCAGGAATAGAGTTCAAAAGACATCTCAAGTGTAAATGATGAATTATGACCATTTACTTTAAATGCATGACACATAGGCAAATCGGGGTTAAGGAGATGGCAACAAGTCATGTAAAGAAGGTCAACACAACTATTGGTAAAAGTCAACGTTATTGGTCAAAGTCAACACTACTGGTTAAAGGTGTCAACCGGTCAATGTCATGCAGCGTTTTACTTTTCATGTAGAAATGCATAACTAAGGTCGATGCATATTACTATTCATGCATGTAGAATGTCTCTGCACTTTACTATTCATGCATATAGAAGGTCTGTGCATGTTACTATTCATGCATGTAGAAGGTCTGTGCACTTTACTATTCATGCATATAGAAGGTCTGTGCACATTACTATTCATGTATATAAGGTCAGTGCATTTTTTGCTTCATGCAAGGTTTTGTGCATAGGGATTGTGCACAAGGTCAGTGCACATTCGTGCATACATAAGGTCTGTGCATATAAAGTCAGTGCATATAAGGTTGGTGCAGGTCACTATTCATGCATATAAGGTTAGTGCATCTTTTGCTTGCGTAGGTATAGGTATCTATATAAGGTCGGTGCAGTGCATGATAAGGTCTGTACAAGTCACTATTCACGTCCGTGCATCTTTTGCTTGTGTAGGTATAGGTCTACATAAGGTCGGTGCAGTGCATGATAAGGTCTGTGCAAGTCACTATTCACGTCCGTGCATCTTTTGCTTGTGTAGGTATAGGTCTACATAAGGTCGGTGCATAGGTCTACATAAGGTCGGTGCAGTGCATGATAAGGTCTGTGCAAGTCACTATTCACGTCCGTGCATCCGCTAAGGTCAGTGCGTGTTGCAGGACGAAGTCTGTGCAATTCACCGTTCACGTCCGTGCGTGTTGCAGGATGAAGTCAGTGCAAGTTTTCCCTGCCCATTCTAAAGTCAGTGCATGTTGCATGACGAAGTGTGTGCAATTCACTGTTCACGTCCGTGCATACGCTAAGGTCAGTGCGTGTTGCAGGACGAAGTGTGTGCAATTCACTGTTCACGTCTATGCGTGTTGCAGGACAAAGTCTGTGCATATGCGAGCCAATGCATACTAATGTCAGTGCATTGCAGGATAAGGTCGGTGCAGCCTGCTACGAAGTAAGTGCATAGGCGAGATAAGGTCGGTGCAGTCTGCTACGAAGTCAGTGCATATGTGATTTTCAAGATTCAAGGTCGGTGCAGGTACTATTCACGTAGACCAAGGTCAGTGCACATGCGAGCCAAAGTCGGTGCAAATCACTATTCATGCGGTCCAGGGTCGGTGCTAGTTTAGGCCTCGTGCATCTAAGGTTGGTGCACTTTTGCAGTGAGCAATCAATTTTTGACCGCGTGAATAGTAACAGTCAACTGCTGACTGTTACTATTCACTCAATTTTATTTTTAAGGTAAAAAATTTATTTGATAATTTTTCATGGTAGAGTAAATCAAGGTGGTTAACGAGTAACAGTTAGATTTTTCTAATCATTTTTATCTTGTGAGATATTGGTTTTTAAAGTGAGCCGTGAATAGTATTTTTACTATTCACTCAATTTCGTTTTTAAGGCCAAATATTTATTTGATAATTTTTCCTACTAGAGTAAATCAAGGTGGTTAATGGGTAACAATTAGAGTTTCCTAATGATTTTTATCTTGTGAGATATTGATTTTTAATGTGAGTCGTGAATAAGATTTTTACTATTCACTCAATTTCGTTTTTAAGGTCAAATATTTATTTGATAATTTTCCCTAGTAGGATAAATCAAGATGGTTAATGAGTAATAATTAGAA
This sequence comes from Amorphophallus konjac, assembly GCA_022559845.1. Taxonomy (NCBI): domain Eukaryota; kingdom Viridiplantae; phylum Streptophyta; class Magnoliopsida; order Alismatales; family Araceae; genus Amorphophallus; species Amorphophallus konjac. The sequence goes on from CM040126.1 coordinate 274,417,047, forward strand.
TTTCCTAATCATTCTTATCCTGTTAGATATTAATTTATAAGGTGGGCCATGAATAGTATCCTCCGTAACCTTCACGTAACTAATGACGTAACTTACTGTTCATGATTTTAAGAATGTTCACAGAATCAGGAAGTAAAGATATGACTGGACAAATAGCAGGATTGCAAGATCATGCTCATACAATATTTTTAAGATTTAATTCCATAGATATGAATTTTTAAACATGAGGTAATTTACAGGAATTAAAATGAAATAACGCATGGACACCGGGTGATAACTACCCTATTCATGCATGTCACCCTATTTAACTATTAATTAAGCCAGATCTTGAGAACACCTACCTCTTCTGCAGCGGGATGTAGGATATAGGAAGAAGACGTCCCTTCACGTCTCCCAAGGTAGAGGAAAAGAAGGTGATATTCTGTCTGCAGGTAGTAGGATGAGGGCAGCGGCTTCTGTCTACTCAATAGAAGGTATAATTATAGGAAGAGTTCGGTTGCCAAGGCAAAAGCAAGGGTCATTATCTTGGGATCCACTGCCAGGTCAAAAGAGGTCCTTTGCCAGCAAAAGGAGTGGTTTATAGTGAATAATGGGTTCATGGGAAACCATATCTGAAATCATTGCTGTGTATGTTCCCTTGGGGTCCATGGCCAACAAAGAATGGCTATTATTGCCTCCACCCAGCTCTGGTGGTTGAGGGGTCCCTAGATATATATATACATATATATATATATATATTTAATTGGTTGAAGAATGACGTCTGGCCCTTCATATATATATATATATATTTAATTCACCCATTATTTTGGGCAAAAAAAATGGCAGATGTAAGAATTGAACCCTTGTAACCTAGTTGGATAACATGTCACTTAACCAACTACACTAAGAAGTCACTTCATTTAATGATGACAATGGTGGTGTATTTATATAATAGCCCTCAATGGATATTCTAACTTCTTATTGAACCTTCCTATAAAGTTATCTAAAGTTTTTATTTATGCATTTTAGATCATTTTAAGAGAATAAAAGTGTGAAAATAATAACCTTTCAATAAACTACAAAATTAATATTTATTAATTAAATGTCAATTTAAGTCTACATTAAGGGTGCAAATATTATTATAAAAAATGATAGTTTCACAATTAATTGATTTTCTTTAACTTTACATGCGATCTTACCAAATATATTTATACTTTCATTAAGACCCAATTATACTCTTATTAGATTTTTCAATAAATTATTATTTCATTATCATTGTTATTTAAAACCCATTCAATTACTTGACTTTTATTTAGTTAGATTCCCTTTTCATCTATTGCCTCTTGATTTAATCAAACCTAAAATCAATTACTCTATTTATACACCTCATTAATTTATTCTTCCCATGCCCCCTTTTTCTATTTGCGTGAAACTTATCTAAATTCTAATTATTTATGATAAGTTATTAGACTTGATTTACAACAATAATTCATATTTATCTTCCCTTTTTCTTCTCTTTATTTTTTATAATTAGTTGAGGTGTTACAGGCGTACATTGCTACACCCGAATGCCGTTCAGATTGAAGAACACCGGAGCAACATATCAGAGACTAATCAACCACGTCTTCGAGGGACAACTCGATCGGAACGTCGAGGCCTACATTGATGACATGCTCGTCAAAACGCCGAAGGCCGAAGACCACCTCGTCAACTTAGCCGAGACCTTCGACACCCTCCTGAAGTGCAACATGAAGCTCAACCCTACTAAATGTGCCTTCGGAGTCAGATCTGGAAAGTTCCTAGGCTTCTTGGTAACTCAGCGAGAGATTGAGGCCAACCCCGACAAGGTCCAGGCCATCCTGGACATGCGGCCGCCCACCTGCATCAAGGACGTTCAACGCCTTACGGGACGTATTGCTGCGCTCAATCGCTTCCTGTCCCGGGCGACCGAACGATGCCTGCCCTTCTTCAAGTTGTTGAGAGGACCCAGAATGGCATCTGCTACGCTCGCCTGGGACGAGGAATGTCAGAAGGCATTCGCCGAACTCAAGGAATTCTTGGCCTCTCCCCCGGTGCTGTCCAAGCCAACCCCGGGCGAAGCACTACACCTTTATCTCTCGGTGACCCCTTCCACAGTGAGCTCGGTCCTAGTCAAGAACGATGTAGGGATCGGGAGACCGGTTTACTATACCAACAAGGTGCTTAATGAGGCTGAAAGAAGGTACCCCGCAACCGAGAAACTCGTGCTAGCGTTGGTTACCTCAGCCAAGCGCCTCCGACCCTACTTTCAAGGGCACTCCATCGTCGTATTGACCGGCGAACCCCTGAAGAAGATTCTCTTTCACCCTAAAGCCTCCGGACGCCTCGTCAAATGGGCCATCATGCTTAGGGCCTACGACATCTCGTATCACCCCCGCTCGGCCATCAAGGGACAGGCCCTTGCGGACTTCATTGCCGAAAGCACCGCCCCGGACTTCCATGCGCACGGTGCCTCTTGGGACATGTTCGTCGACGGGTCATCCAACTCAGCTGGAAGCGGCGCCGGTATCCTTCTCAAGTCCCCCGAAGGAGCGGAGCTGTGGTATACCTTGAAATTCAACTTCCAACCGTCCAACAACGCCTCAGAGTACGAAGCCCTTATCTCAGGGGCCAGGATGGCTCGACGACTGGGAGCCGAGCGAGTCAGGATCCACACCGACTCCCAACTGGTCGCTAGCCAGGTTAACGGTGATTACGAAGCTCGGGAAGGACAAATGATCAAGTACCTTCAGGTGGTCAAGAGGATGGCCCAACTCTTCGAGAGCTTTGAGGTAGTCTGGATAACCCGGGAGGAAAACTCCCGAGCGGACACCCTCTCTCGCCTGGCCTCCTCCCTCAACCCTGAAGGTACAAGATCAGTCTTCCTCGAAGAGCTTGAGCGACCCAGCATCGCATCCGAGCTTATGACCGTTGACCCGGCACCCCCGAGCGACTGCAGACCTCCTATATATCTTGGCTCCGGGATTCCCAAGAGCCCCCCGACCCTCGGGAGGCTCGAAAACTCAAATACCAAGCTCGGCGTTTCATCATGCTGAATGATGACTTGTACCGTAGATCTTTCTCCGGTCCTCTCCTCAAGTGCATCAGCACCGACGAAGCCAGCCGAGCGGTTCAGGAAGTACACGAAGGCATCTGCGGCACGCACCAAGGAGGAAGATCGCTCGCCAGGATCTTGCTTCGGCAGGGTTACTGGTGGCCCACTCTCCAACGCGACTGCACGACCTATGTATAGAAGTGCGATCGATGTCAGCGCTTCGACGATCTGATCCATCAGCCCCCTACGGAGCTCATCGCTCTTGCCGAGCCATACCCCTTCTCTCGGTGGGGAATAGATATTCTCAGGCCGTTCCCCACGGCTCAGGCTCAGAAGAAGTACGTCATTGTCGCCATCGACTACTTCACCAAATGGATCGAAGCCGAGGCCACCACCAGGATCACCGAGTCAGTCGTATGGAGTTTTGGTTGGAAATCGATCATTTGTCATTACGGTGTCCCCCGAGTGATAGTGAGCGATAATGGTCGACAATTCGATTCTCATTATTTCAGAGACAAATGTGCCGACCTAAACATTCGCAACCACTTCACTTCGGAATCCCACCCTCAGGCCAACGGACTGGTCGAGAATGCCAACAGAACTATCTTAAAAGGCATCAAAATCAGGCTCGGCAAGTCCAAGGGAAGCTGGCTCGAGGAACGACTGAGCGTACTATGGTCGCACCGAACTACTCTGAGAACGGCCACTGGTGAAACACCTTTTCAGCTGGTGTATGGCACGGAAGCCGTGATTCCATTGGAGGTCGGCAATCCCTGTCTCCGAGTCATCCACTTCGAACTCGAGGTAAACAAGTAGAAACTGCTAGAAAACCTCGACTTAGTGGACGAGATCCGAGCAATGGAATACCAACGGCGCATCACTCGATACTACAACTCTAGAGTCCAAGACAGACACTTCCCGCCAGGGGATTTCATCCTAAGAAAGCTCGAAGCCTCTCGACCACTGGAGGCGGCGGGGAAGCTAGCCCCTACCTGGGAAGGCCCCTACCGAGTGGTCGAGACGCTCGGGAAAGGGGCGTATTGACTGTCCACCATGGACGGAACACCCATCCCTCGGACATGGAACGCGACTACACTTCGTAAATTCTACTTTTGATCATCTGACAAGCACACACATGTAAGCAAAGTGGAAAACCATTCTTCTCTTTTCATTAAACTCTGGTGTACATCAAGTAGGCCGCATCTAATACAATATGCATGTACAACAAAAAAATTATACCCACTTGTACTATGACGTGAGCAAAACGGTAGACCGACCCGGTAGGCACTCCTACGTCCATCCACTGACTCTACATCGTGCAGAAACTAGCTCGATAAGGGATAGTTGGCCCAGTTGGCTCGAGAAGCTCGGAGGAAACGTGCCAGAGGGATTGGAAGGACAACAAGAGAAGGCCTCCTCTGCCAACTCTTTGAAAGGAGGACGGAGGCCGAACAAAGAGCAAGCACCCTCTAGTTGTGCAGACATCCTCCAAAGAGTGAAAGAGGAGGGAGGGGGAGGCTGAGGCGAGAAGGGAGCTTGAAAAGATCCCCCTCCCGATTAGGATGGCGTCGGTGGGTCAGGGATAGGAAGGCGACATGATCCCGCATGTCGAACCCTCTCCTAAACTGACCCGCGGCTGTCGAACCCTCTTCCAAACTAAAATAGCAGGAGCTTCCCTCCTACTACCGTCTGCATCATCGTCTTCCGAAGCACTCTCCATGCTCCGCTATGACCGACAGCACAACGCTTCGCGGAAAGGGAAGAAGAAGAAACCGTCAAGGATGGCCTTAAGCGATGGAAGAATGAGGAGACACCCCTCGGACCTTTTATAGGCCGAAGGGGGAGCTGATCGCCTTGAATGACTCTCCCCTTAAAAACACGCTAAAAGGAGCCTTCCTTGAGACGGTTACCTCATTTCTCAACGTTCCCCCTCAGCGGGACGCGTGAAGCGGCAAGTCATTTACAGCGGCGTGGAAAAGCAGAAAGGTGCCAGTGCCATGTCAGTTATCTGACAGATCGGTACACGCGATATCTGCAGAGAAAATCGACGCCTTCCCTAACGACTACGGATACGGTAGTCAAATCACACCAAAAGCGGTAAGAAACAATCAATTCATCACTTAATATTGCCGCTACTATACTTTCCAAGAAAATAAAAAGGTCATGCATGGCTACAAAAGGGAAAGAAAGGAAAACCTTGTACATCAGGCCTCGGGCCCATCTCCAGGCTCAGTAGACAAGGCCCCCTCAGCATCAGACGATCTGCCCCCAGTATTCTCGGCGACGGCCGACCGAGGCACTGACCCCACCTGCGTGGGAACTGTCTCGGTCGCGTGCCCTCCCGAGGCTGCTGGAGTTTGCGATCGCTCGGACGAGCTCGAGGACTCCCGACCCCCCTCTTCGCCCGACATATAGTGGGAAGAGTCGGTGGAGCCCCAGTCCGAGTCATAACATTGCCCGGAAGGAAAAACGAGCCCATTTTCTTGGGCCTCAGCCTCTATGATGGCCCGAACAAAGCCCTAGGAGAAGCCCTTCCGAAGACCCCGATGATAGAACGACTCATTATAAGGGAAGGCAGCCTGAAGAAGAGCCGCGTGGTAAGCCTATGAGCAGTTATGTTGCTCGAGCACTTCCACCCCGGCTAGCTCCGCCTACCCCTCAAGCTCAGCTATCCTCTGTTCTAACTCGGACAGCTTCCTCTCGACCTCGATCCGCGTATCCTCGGCCCCCCAGACTCGGCCCTTGAGCACCTCCCGCTCGGCCTTCCATTGCTCGCTGCGCTCGACCTGAATCCTGCGCTCCGCATCCAGAAGCTCATTCTTCCGATCGACCATACGACGGGCCTGGGCCAGCTGCTCCGCCAACGACCGAGCCTCCTCCTGGCTCGACTGCACCTGTGCTCGGAGCGGGACCACCTCCTGACGAAGGTCTTGAAGATCGAGGGTCAAACACTTGACCTTCTGATCGAGCGCACCACGGGCTCATGAAAGAGTCTCCCGCTTCGACTCCACCCGAGCGTACGCATCGACTGCCTCAGCTCCAAGCTGGGCCAACACCAGCCCACCTTCCATAAGTTGCTCGAAAAGCGTGGAGGGGGGACCCTTCCGGAGTTTTTCTCGCAAGGCTCCAGAAGCTATGGAATGGCACGTCTGGTATAAAGAGGCCCGGACGCTGAAGGCACTGGCCGAGGGAGGGGAAACCCTCTCTAGAGCGGCCGAGATTGGGGCACCTCCCCCGAGAAACCCCGTCTTGATGGCCCCACCGATTGGCTCGGGATGGGCGGCCCTGCCACGTACCTCCCCGGCCTCGGTCGGCTGTGATTGAGTCGCTCCAGCCTGCGACCCTCCAGCCTTGACCGGCTCGACCGAGCTCCTGCGTCTGGCGCTCCCTCTACTTCGCTCGGCGCACCGACATCGGCCATGGCCCCTTGGTTGTCGCCCCCTTCCAGCTCCATAGAAGGGAGAGCCGACAGGGAAGCCTCTTCCGCCGGGCGGGCGACCTCCGCCTTCCTCTCCCGTTTCTTCTCGGCAGATAGAGCCTGTAATGAAGCCTCTTCATCATGCTGAATGATGACTTGTACCGCAGATCTTTCTCCGATCCTCTCCTCAAGTGCATTAGCACCGACGAAGCCAGCCAAGCGGTACAGGAAGTACACGAAGGCATCTGCGACGCGCACCAAGGAGGAAGATCGCTCGCCATGATCTTGCTTCGGCAGGGTTACTGGTGGCCCACTCTCCAACGTGACTGCACGACCTATGTACTGAAGTGCGACCGATGTCAGCGCTTCGACCATCTGATCCATCAGCCCGCTACGGAGCTCATCGCCCTTGTCGAGCCATACCCCTTTGCTCGGTGGGGAATAGATATTCTCAGACCGTTCCCCATGGCTCAGGCTCAGAAGAAGTACGTCATTGTCGCCATCGACTACTTCACCAAATGGATCGAAGCCGAGGCCACCACCAGGATCACTGAGTCAGTCGTATGGAGTTTTGTTTGGAAATCGATCATTTGTCGTTACGGTGTCCCCCGAGTGATAGTGAGCGATAATGTTCGACAATTCGATTCTCATTATTTCAGAGACAAATGTACCGACCTAAACATTCGCAACCACTTGACTTCGGTATCCCACCCTCAGGCCAACGGACTGGTCGAGAATGCCAACAGAACTATCTTAAAAGGCATCAAAATCAAGCTCAGCAAGGCCAAGAGAAGCTGGCTCGAGGAACTACCGAGCGTACTATGGTCGCACCAAACTACTCTGAGAACGGCCACCGGTGAAACACCTTTTCAGCTGGTGCATGGCACGGAAGCTGTGATTCCATTGGAGGTCGACAATCCCTCTCTCCGAGTCGTCCACTTAGAACTCGAGGTAAACAAGTAGAAACTACTAGAAAACCTCGACTTAGCGGACGAGATCCGAGAGATTACAAAGATCCAAGCAATGGAATACCAACGGCGCATCACTCGATACTACAACTCCAGAGTCCAAGACAGACACTTCCAGCCAGGGGATTTCGTTCTAAGAAAGGTCGAAGCCTCTCGACCACTGGAGGCGGCGGGGAAGCTAGCCCCTACCTGGGAAGGCCCCTACCGAGTGGTCGAGACGCTCGGGAAAGGGGCGTATCGACTGTCCACTAAGGAAGGAACACCCATCCCTCGGACATGGAACGCGACTACACTTCGCAAATTCTACTTTTGATCATCTGACAAGCACACACATGGAAGCAAAGTGGAAAACCATTCTTCTCTTTTCATTAAACTCGGGTGTACATCAAGTAGGCCGCATCCAATACAATATGCATGTACAACAAAAAAATTATACCCACTGGTACTATGACGTGAGCAAAATGCTCGACCAACCCGGTAGGCACTCCTACGTCCAGCCACTGACTCTACCTCGTGCAGAAACTAGCTCGGATAAGGGATAGCCGGCCCAGTTGGCTCGAGAAGCTCGGAGGAAAGGTGCCAGAGGGATTGGAAGGACAACAAGAGAAGGCCTCCTCTGCCAACTCTTTGGAAGGAGGACGGAAGCCGAACAGAGAGCAAGCACCCTCTAGTTGTGTAGGCATCCTCCAAAGAGTGAAAGAGGAGGGAGGGGGAGGCTGAGGCGAGAAGGGAGCTTGAAAAGATCCCCCTCCCGATTAGGATGGCGTCGGCGGGTCAGGGATAGGAAGGCGACATGATCCTGCATGTCGAACCCTCTCCCAAACTGACCCGCGGCTGTCGAACCCTCTTCCAAACTAAAATAGCAAGAGCTTCCCTCCTACTGCCATCTGCATCATCGCCTTCCGAAGCACTCTCCTTGCTCCGCAAAGACAGACATCACAACGCTTCGCGGAAAGGGAAGAAGAAGAAATCGTCAAGGATGGCCTTAATCGATGGAAGAAGGAGGAGACACCCCTTGGACCTTTTATAGGCCGAAGGGGGAGCTGATTGCCTTGAATGACTCTCACCTTAAAAACACGCTAAAAGGAGCCTTCCCTAAGACGGTTACCTCATTTCCCAATGTTCCCCCTCAGTGGGACACGCGAAGCGGCAAGTCATTTACATCGGCGTGGAAAAGCGGAAAGGGGCCAGTGCCATGTCAGTTATCTGAAAGATCGGCACGCGTGATATCTGCAGAGAAAATCGGCGCCTTCCCCAACGACTACAGATACGATAGTCAAATCACACCAAAAGCGGCAAGAAACAATCAATTCATCACTTAATATTGCCGCTACTATACTTTCCAAAAAAACAAAAAGGTCATGCACGGCTACAAAAGGGAAAGAAAGGAAAACCTTGTACATCAGGCCTCGGGCCCATCATCAGGCTCGGTAGACAAGGCCCCCTCAGCATCAGACGATCTGCCCTCAGTATTCTTGGCGACAGCCGACCGAGGCACTGACCCACCTACGTGGGAACTGTCTCGGTCGCGTGCCCTCCCGAGTCTACTGGAGTTGGCGATCGCTCGGAGGAGCTCGAGGACTCCCGACTCCCCTCTTCGCCCGACGTATAGTGGGAAGAGTCGGTGGAGCCCCAGTCCGAGTCATAACATTTCCCGGAAGGAAAATCGAGCCCATTTACTTGGGCCTCAGCCTCTATGATGGCCCGATCAAAGCCCTAGGAGAAGCCCTTCCGAAGGCCCCGACGATAGCTCGACTTATTATAAGGGAAGGCAGCCTGAAGAAGAGCCGCGTGGTAAGCCTATGAGCATTTATGTTGCTCGAGCGCTTCCACCCTGGCTAGCTCCGCCTTCCCCTCAAGCACAGCTATCCTCTATTTTGACTCGGACAGCTTCCTCTCGACCGTGGTCTGCGCATCCTCGCCCCCCCAGACTCGGCCCTCGAGCACCTCCCGCTCGACCTTCCATTGCTCGCTGCGCTCGACCTGAATCCTGCGCTCCACATCCAGGAGCTCATTCTTCCGATCGACCATACGACGGGCCTGGGCCAGCTGCTCCGCCAACGACCAAGCCTTCTCCTGGCTCGACTGCACCTGTGCTCAGAGTGGGACCACCTCCTGACGAAGGTCTTGAAGATCGAGGGCCAGACACTTGACCTTCCGATCGAGCACACCATGGGCCCATGAAAGAGTCTCCCGCTTCGACTCCACCCCGAGCGTACGCATCCACTACCTCAGCTCTAAGCTGGGCCAACACCAACCCACCTTCCATAAGTTGCTCGAAAAGCGTGGAGGGGGGACCCTTCCGGAGTTTTCTCGCAAGGTTCCAGAAGCTATGGAATGGCACGTCCAGTATAAAGAGGCCCGGACGCTGAAGGCACTGGCCGAGGGAGGGGAAACCCTCTCTAGAGCGGCCGAGATTGGGGCACCTCCCCCGAGCAACCCCGTCTTGAGGGCCCCACAGGTTGGCTCGGGATGGGCGGCCCTGCCACGTACTTCCCCGGCCTCGGTCGGCTGTGATTAAGTCGCTCCAGCCTGCGACCCTCCAGCCTCGACCGGCTCGGACCGAGCTCCTACGTCTGGCACCCCCTCTGCTTCGCTCGGCGCCCCGACATCGGCCATGGCCCCTTGGTTGTCGGCCCCTTCCTGCTCCATAGAAGGGAGAGCCGACAGGGAAGCCTCTTCGGCCAGGCGGGCGACCTCCGCCTTCCTCGCCCGTTTCTTCTCGACAGATAGAGCCTACAATGAAGCCTCTTCGTCATGCTGAATGATGACTTGTACCGCAGATCTTTCTCCAGTCCTCTCCTCAAGTGCATCAGCACAGACGAAGCCAGCCAAGCTGTTCAGGAAGTACACGAAGGCATCTGCGGCGTGCACCAAGGAGGAAGATCGCCCGCCAGGATCTTGCTTCGACAGGGTTACTGGTGGCCCACTCTCCAACGTGACTGCACGACCTATGTATAGAAGTGCGACCGATGTCAGCGCTTCGACAATCTGATCCATCAGCCCGCTACGGAGCTCATCGCCCTTGCCGAGCCATACCCCTTCGCTCGGTGGGGAATAGATATTCTCGGGCCGTTCCCCACAGCTCAGGCTCAGAAGAAGTACGTCATTGTCGCCATCGACTACTTCACCAAATGGATCGAAGCCGAGGCCACCACCAGGATCACCGAGTCAGTCGTATAGAGTTTTGTTTGGAAATCGATCATTTGTCGTTACGGTGTCCCCCGAGTGATAGTGAGCGATAATGTTCGACAATTCGATTCTCATTATTTCAGAGACAAATGTACCGACCTAAACATTCGCAACCACTTCACTTCGGTATCCCACCCTCAGGCCAACGGACTGGTCGAGAATGCCAACAGAACTATCTTAAAAGGCATCAAAATCAAGCTCAGCAAGGCCAAGGGAAGCTGGCTCGAGGAACTACCGAGCGTACTATGGTCGCACCAAACTACTCTGAGAACGGCCACCGGTGAAACACCTTTTCAGCTGGTGCATGGCACGGAAGCTGTGATTCCATTGGAGGTCGACAATCCCTCTCTCCGAGTCGTCCACTTAGAACTCGAGGTAAACAAGTAGAAACTACTAGAAAACCTCGACTTAGCGGACGAGATCCGAGAGATTACAAAGATCCAAGCAATGGAATACCAACGGCGCATCACTCGATACTACAACTCCAGAGTCCAAGACAGACACTTCCAGCCAGGGGATTTCGTTCTAAGAAAGGTCGAAGCCTCTCGACCACTGGAGGCGGCGGGGAAGCTAGCCCCTACCTGGGAAGGCCCCTACCGAGTGGTCGAGACGCTCGGGAAAGGGGCGTATCGACTGTCCACCAAGGAAGGAACACCCATCCCTCGGACATGGAACGCGACTACACTTCGCAAATTCTACTTTTGATCATCTGACAAGCACACACATGGAAGCAAAGTGGAAAACCATTCTTCTCTTTTCATTAAACTCGGGTGTACATCAAGTAGGCCGCATCCAATACAATATGCATGTACAACAAAAAAATTATACCCACTGGTACTATGACGTGAGCAAAATGCTCGACCAACCCGGTAGGCACTCCTACGTCCAGCCACTGACTCTACCGCGTGCAGAAACTAGCTCGGATAAGGGATAGCCGGCCCAGTTGGCTCGAGAAGCTCGGAGGAAAGGTGCCAGAGGGATTGGAAGGACAACAAGAGAAGGCCTCCTCTGCCAACTCTTTGGAAGGAGGACGGAAGCCGAACAGAGAGCAAGCACCCTCTAGTTGTGTAGGCATCCTCCAAAGAGTGAAAGAGGAGGGAGGGGGAGGCTGAGGCGAGAAGGGAGCTTGAAAAGATCCCCTCCCGAGTAGGATGGCGTCGGCGGGTCAGGGATAGGAAGGCGACATGATCCTGCATGTCGAACCCTCTCCCAAACTGACCCGCGGCTGTCGAACCCTCTTCCAAACTAAAATAGCAAGAGCTTCCCTCCTACTGCCATCTGCATCATCGTCTTCCGAAGCACTCTCCATGCTCCGCAAAGACAGACATCACAACGCTTCGCGGAAAGGGAAGAAGAAGAAACCGTCAAGGATGGCCTTAATCGATGGAAGAAGGAGGAGACACCCCTCGGACCTTTTATAGGCCGAAGGGGGAGCTGATTGCCTTGAATGACTCTCACCTTAAAAACACGCTAAAAGGAGCCTTCCCTGAGACGGTTACCTCATTTCCCAATGTTCCCCCTCAGTGGGACACGCGAAGCGGCAAGTCATTTACATCGGCGTGGAAAAGCGGAAAGGGGCCAGTGCCATGTCAGTTATCTGACAGATCGGCACGCGTGATATCTGCAGAGAAAATCGGCGCCTTCCCCAACGACTACAGATACGATAGTCAAATCACACCAAAAGCGGCAAGAAACAATCAATTCATCACTTAATATTGCCGCTACTATACTTTCCAAAAAAACAAAAAGGTCATGCACGGCTACAAAAGGGAAAGAAAGGAAAACCTTGTACATCAGGCCTCGGGCCCATCATCAGGCTCGGTAGACAAGGCCCCCTCAGCATCAGACGATCTGCTTCTTGGCGACGGCCGACCGAGGCACTGACCCCACCTACGTGGGAACTGTCTCGGTCGCGTGCCCTCCCGAGTCTACTGGAGTTGGCGATCGCTCGGAGGAGCTCGAGGACTCCCGACTCCCCTCTTCGCCCGACGTATAGTGGGAAGAGTCGGTGGAGCCCCAGTCCGAGTCATAACATTTCCCGGAAGGAAAATCGAGCCCATTTACTTGGGCCTCAGCCTCTATGATGGCCCGATCAAAGCCCTAGGAGAAGCCCTTCCGAAGGCCCGACGATAGCTCGACTTATTATAAGGGAAGGCAGCCTGAAGAAGAGCCGCGTGGTAAGCCTATGAGCATTTATGTTGCTCGAGCGCTTCCACCCTGGCTAGCTCCGCCTTCCCCTCAAGCACAGCTATCCTCTATTTTGACTCGGACAGCTTCCTCTCGACCTTGGTCTGCGCATCCTCGCCCCCCCAGACTCGGCCCTCGAGCACCTCCCGCTCGACCTTCCATTGCTCGCTGCGCTCGACCTGAATCCTGCGCTCCACATCCAAGAGCTCATTCTTCCGATCGACCATACGACGGGCCTGGGCCAGCTACTCCGCCAACGACCAAGCCTTCTCCTGGCTCGACTGCACCTGTGCTCGGAGTGGGACCACCTCCTGACGAAGGTCTTGAAGATCGAGGGCCAGACACTTGACCTTCCGATCGAGCACACCATGGGCCCATGAAAGAGTCTCCCGCTTCGACTCCACCCCGAGCGTACGCATCCACTACCTCAGCTCTAAGCTGGGCCAACACCAACCCACCTTCCATAAGTTGCTCGAAAAGCGTGGAGGGGGGACCCTTCCGGAGTTTTCTCGCAAGGTTCCAGAAGCTATGGAATGGCACGTCCAGTATAAAGAGGCTCGGACGCTGAAGGCACTGGCCGAGGGAGGGGAAACCCTCTCTAGAGCGGCCGAGATTGGGGCACCTCCCCCGAGCAACCCCATCTTGAGGGCCCCACCGGTTGGCTCGGGATGGGCAGCCCTGCCACGTACTTCCCCGGCCTCGGTCGGCTGTGATTAAGTCGCTCCAGCCTGCGACCCTCCAGCCTCGACTGGCTCGGACCGAGCTCCTGCGTCTGGCACCCACTCTGCTTCGCTCGGTGCCCCGACATCGGCCATGGCCCCTTGGTTGTCGGCCCCTTCCTGCTCCATAGAAGGGAGAGCCGACAGGGAAGCCTCTTCGGCCAGGCGGGCGACCTCCGCCTTCCTCGCCCGTTTCTTCTCGACAGATAGAGCCTGCAATGAAGCCTCTTCGTCATGCTGAATGATGACTTGTACCGCAGATCTTTCTCCAGTCCTTTCCTCAAGTGCATCAGCACCGACGAAGCCAGCCAAGCTGTTCAGGAAGTACACGAAGGCATCTGCGGCGTGCACCAAGGAGGAAGATCGCCCGCCAGGATCTTGCTTCGACAGGGTTACTGGTGGCCCACTCTCCAACGTGACTGCACGACCTATGTATAGAAGTGCGACCGATGTCAGCGCTTCGACAATCTGATCCATCAGCCCGCTACGGAGCTCATCGCCCTTGCCGAGCCATACCCCTTCGCTCGGTGGGGAATAGATATTCTCGGGCCGTTCCCCACAGCTCAGGCTCAGAAGAAGTACGTCATTGTCGCCATCGACTACTTCACCAAATGGATCGAAGCCGAGGCCACCACCAGGATCACCGAGTCAGTCGTATAGAGTTTTGTTTGGAAATCGATCATTTGTCGTTACGGTGTCCCCCGAGTGATAGTGAGCGATAATGTTCGACAATTCGATTCTCATTATTTCAGAGACAAATGTACCGACCTAAACATTCGCAACCACTTCACTTCGGTATCCCACCCTCAGGCCAACGGACTGGTCGAGAATGCCAACAGAACTATCTTAAAAGGCATCAAAATCAAGCTCAGCAAGGCCAAGGGAAGCTGGCTCGAGGAACTACCGAGCGTACTATGGTCGCACCAAACTACTCTGAGAACGGCCACCGGTGAAACACCTTTTCAGCTGGTGCATGGCACGGAAGCTGTGATTCCATTGGAGGTCGACAATCCCTCTCTCCGAGTCGTCCACTTAGAACTCGAGGTAAACAAGTAGAAACTACTAGAAAACCTCGACTTAGCGGACGAGATCCGAGAGATTACAAAGATCCAAGCAATGGAATACCAACGGCGCATCACTCGATACTACAACTCCAGAGTCCAAGACAGACACTTCCAGCCAGGGGATTTCGTTCTAAGAAAGGTCGAAGCCTCTCGACCACTGGAGGCGGCGGGGAAGCTAGCCCCTACCTGGGAAGGCCCCTACCGAGTGGTCGAGACGCTCGGGAAAGGGGCGTATCGACTGTCCACCATGGAAGGAACACCCATCCCTCGGACATGGAACGCGACTACACTTCGCAAATTCTACTTTTGATCATCTGACAAGCACACACATGGAAGCAAAGTGGAAAACCATTCTTCTCTTTTCATTAAACTCGGGTGTACATCAAGTAGGCCGCATCCAATACAATATGCATGTACAACAAAAAACTTATACCCACTGGTACTATGACGTGAGCAAAATGCTCGACCAACCCGGTAGGCACTCCTACGTCCAGCCACTGACTCTACCTCGTGCAGAAACTAGCTCGGATAAGGGATAGCCGGCCCAGTTGGCTCGAGAAGCTCAGAGGAAAGGTGCCAGAGGGATTGGAAGGACAACAAGAGAAGGCCTCCTCTGCCAACTCTTTGAAAGGAGGACGGAGGCCGAACAAAGAGCAAGCACCCTCTAGTTGTGTAGACATCCTCCAAAGAGTGAAAGAGGACGGAGGGGGAGGCTGAGGCGAGAAGGGAGCTTGAAAAGACCCCCCTCCCGATTAGGATGGCGTCGGCGGGTCAGGGATAGGAAGGCGACATGATCCCGCATGTCAAACCCTCTCCTAAACTGACCAGCAGCTGTCGAACCCTCTTCCAAACTAAAATAGCAGGAGTTTCCCTACTACTGCCTTCTGCATCATCGTCTTCCGAAGCGCTCTCCATGCTCTGCTAAGACCGACAGCACAACGCTTCGCGAAAGGGAAGAAGAAGAAACCGTCGAGGATGGCCTTAAGCGATGGAAGAAGGAGGAGACACCCCTCGGACCTTTTATAGGCCGAAGGGGGAGCTGATCGCCTTGAATGACTCTCCCCTTAAAAACACGCTAAAAAGAGCCTTTTTCTGAGACGGTTACCTCATTTCCCAACGTCCCCCCTCAGCGGGACACGCGAAGCGGCAAGTCATTTACAGCGGCGTGCAAAAGCAGAAAGGTGCCAGTGCCATGTCAGTTATCTGACAGATCGGCACGTGCGATATCTGCAGAGAAAATCGGTGCCTTCCCCAACGACTACAGATACGGTAGTCAAATCACACCAAAAGCGGTAAGAAACAATCAATTCATCACTTAATATTGCCGCTACTATACTTTCCAAAAAAACAAAAAGGTCATGCACGGCTACAAAAGGGAAAGAAAGGAAAACCTTGTACATCAGGCCTCGGGCCCATCTTCAGGCTCGGTAGACAAGGCCCCCTCAGCATCAGACGATTTGCCCCCAGTATTCTCGGCGACGGCCGACCGAGGCACTGACCCCACCTGCGTGGGAACTGTCTCGGTCGCGTGCCCTCCTGAGGCTGCTGGAGTTTGCGATCGCTCGGACGAGCTCGAGGACTCCCGGCCCCCCTCTTCACCCGACGTATAGTGGGAAGAGTCGGTGGAGCCCCAGTCCGAGTCATAACATTGCCCGGAAGGAAAAACGAGCCCATTTGCTTGGGCCTCAACCTCTATGATGGCCCGATCAAAGCCCTAGGAGAAGCCCTTCCGAAGGCCCCGACGATAGCCCGACTCATTATAAGGGAAGGTAGCCTGAAGAAGAGCCGCGTGGTAAGCCTATGAGCATTTATGTTGCTCGAGCGCTTCCACCCCGGCTAGCTCTGCCTTCCCCTCAAGCTCGGCTATCCTCTGTTCTGACTCGGACAGCTTCCTCTCGACCTCGATCCGCGCATCCTCGGCCCCCCAGACTCGGCCCTCGAGCACCTCCCGCTCGGCCTTCCATTGCTCGCCGCGCTCGACCTAAATCCTGCGCTCTGCATCCAGGAGCTCATTCTTCAGATCGACCATACGACGGGCCTGGGACAGCTGCTCCGCCAACGACCGAGCCTCCTCCTGGCTTGACTGCACCTGTGCTCGGAGCGGGACCACCTCCTCACAAAGGTCTTGAAGATCGAGGGTCAAACACTTGACCTTCCGATCGAGCGCACCACGGGCCCATGAAAGAGTTTCCCGCTTCGACTCCACCCGAGCGTACGCATCCACTGCCTCAGCTCCAAGTTGGGCCAACACCAGCCCACCTTCCATAAGTTGCTCGAAAAGCGTGGAGGGGGGACCCTTCCGGAGTTTTTCTCGCAAGGCTCTAGAAGCTATGGAATGGCACGTCGGTATAAAGAGGCCTGGATGCTGAAGGCACTGGCCGAAGGAGAGGAAACCCTCTCTAGAGCGGCCGAGATTGGGGCACCTCCCTCGAGCAACCCCGTCTTGAGGGCCCCACCGGTTTGCTCGGGATGGGCGGCCCTACCACGTACCTCCCCAGCCTCGGTCGGCTGTGATTGAGTCGCTCCAGCCTGTGACCCTCCAGCCTCAACTGGCTCGGACCGAGCTCCTCCATCTGGCACCCCCTCTGCTTCACTCGGCGCCCCCACATCGGCCATGGCCCCTTTGTTGTCGGCCCCTTCCTGCTCCATAGAAGGGAGAGCAGGCAGGGAAGCCTCTTCGGCCGGGCGGGCGACCTTCGCCTTCCTCGCCCGTTTCTTCTCGGCAGATAGAGCCTGCAATGAAGCCCCCAACAGCTTCTCCACGGGATCCTTACGCTTGACCCCCCAGCGTTCGGAAGCGTCATCCCGGGTGACCCGCTTGCCTTTATCTTGGGCACGGGAAGAACCCTCCGAAGCTCGGAGATCGCTCGGAGCCGGCGTATCATCGCCGACGATGATCCCGAAGTCAGCTGGCAGTGCCTCATCCTCAACTGCTCGCCTCTGGTCTGAACAAAGAAGAACAAATTGAAGGAAGAAAGGCACATACCCTACAAAAAAAAAGAGAGGACAAGTCCATGAGATCCTCACCTGTCGACAGCAGTGCTCGAGAAAGATACTCCTCGATGTTGGACGAGGTCACCAACTCAGCAGTCGGCCAACGATTCTGCAGAAGGATAGCAGCATCCCTCTCCACCTCCGGGGGACCTCCGTTTGCTTCGGAGGAATGTTCGGGTGAAAGTTAGGCACCGTCGGGAAATTCCAGACCACATCGACCGCCGACGCACCCACCCAGAAATATTGGGTCTTCCACCCCTTGTGAGAGGAGTCCTTCATGGAAAGGGACACACAACTCCTGTTCCGTTTCGCCTAGACAAAGACGAAGCCTTTCCCCGCATGAGGATTCTCCTTCAGCTCGAAAAAATAATGGAAGAGGTCCAACGAGGTGCTCACCCCGCACTGGCCACAAAGAAAAATGAAGGAGAAGATGAAGGTATAAGAGTTGGTGATGCGGGACGGACACGGGGACCGACTCTAAGTGATGCAGACCAGGGACTCTAAATGCGGATGCGACCGGCAACACATAAATTGGAGAGACTTCGGCCCGACACTAGGAGTTCCTATGAGCTATACGTCGCTAACATAAACGCAAGCTCACTCGTCGTCCCAAGCGAGGGAAACGCGGATCGTGCGCGGTTGAAGAACCGGCAGAGTTAAGGGTAGTCCGACTCAACTTTCGTGCTCGGATCGAGCCACGGGACGGGTCACTCTCACACTCACAGCGGTGACATGGACTCACGGGCTAGTTCCTATCGCACTCGGCAGCGACCTAAGATCATATACTAAACTAGCAAATGAATGCCAAGAAGTTACGATCGTTACCTCCATGCTCCCGGCGTGGGGAAGACAACCCCGGCCAATCACGGACTCCTGGTTAAACACTTTTACAGCAGTACACTAATTTTGACCCACTCCACGTAGGGAGGTAACAGGTCACATGTGGGGCCCCGGAGTCGCGACAATTGGGTTGACGGGCGGCATCTTGACGTCGTCCCGGCGGTGCTGAACCCGCGTTTTGGTGCTGTCCGGACGGCGCGATCTACAGGTTTGTGGGGCCCACGAGCCGCTCTGTCCCCCGAGTCTGATGGGGTGGGTCCCGCTGTGGTGGAGACCCCTGGTGGCGCGTCCCCCGGGATGGCGGTCGGCCGGAAACAGCGGTCAGAGGCCGGTCAGCTTCGATCTCCAAACTTTGGAGTTGCTGCCCACAGACTTGTGCTTCTATTTTGCAGCGCGCGATCCGACGAGATCAGCTGCTGCGATCAATCCTGACATCGGATCGAAGCACAGAAGGTATCGTTGG
This sequence comes from Amorphophallus konjac, assembly GCA_022559845.1. Lineage (NCBI taxonomy): Eukaryota > Viridiplantae > Streptophyta > Magnoliopsida > Alismatales > Araceae > Amorphophallus > Amorphophallus konjac. Next base: position 274,435,944 of record CM040126.1, read on the forward strand.
AAAGCTCTTTCGAAGTACTTCGATCTAGGGCCAGAGAGATTAACTGGATTTGCACAGATCTGGCCTTAGTCGATTTTTGAAGTTGCTGTTGGACAGGGCCCGAAACCTTAGGGCATCAGGGAAGTTTCTTGAGAACTGGCTTTGACCGCGGGGTAGACCTCAGATTCAGACCTCGGGCTCCTAATGAAAGTTGTATAGGGGAGAGAGAGGAAGACGGCAATAATTTTTGTGAAAGGTTTTGTTCAGATTTTGGTGGGGAAAAGTATTTTAGACTGGCGGGTGGTCGGATCTGGACTGGGGCAGACAAGATTGAATGGGATCTGAAAAGGATTTTTAGAAAATATGAGATGGCATTTAGAAATTCCACGAAAATTCGTGGATGGAGGAATTGGTGGGTAAAACTTTCAGTAAATTTGGGAGCTCCATGAAAAATCAAAGAAAGGTCCGAAGATGGAAAGCTCAGGCTTGCTATCACAGTGAACAGAAAGCTGACAGATCTGGGAGAAGATGAAGAACAAAAATGGGAAAAATATCAAACGAGCTCTGGACGCCAAACCTATTTTTATGAGAGATGGAGGGAACCTCGAGAACAAACCATAAAATTTAGGACTCCAGATGAGCTCGTGGCTGAGAGCTAAAAATCGTGGAAGGGCCAGCTGTCCTGTGTGGATAGAACTCCGAGGACAACCGTGGTGGTGCGATGGCAGCACGATGGCGGCGGCGGCGATCACCGGAACTGATATGTGAGGCTTCCCACCTCAGAATACAGCCTTCCCAGCTGCAAGAAGAAGAGAGGGGAGAGGGAGAAGGGGGCGGCCCTTGCTGCTCCAACCAAATTCTCAAATTTTGTATGCATTAATTCCACTAAAATGATAATACATGGTATTTGTATGAATTGCCAAAAGACATAAAATAACCCTAGATCTAGAATTGGGAGGGGTAAACTAGGGAGTCCACATTTTAATTTCCCCATGTGTTGTGGACCAAAATAAAGAAAATACATAATTTGTTCTAAAGGGGGGGCGCCCCTTGGACTAAATGGCTTCCATTTTGGACTTTTTAAGTCCTTTGTCCCCCACTTGGCCCACCATTCTAGAAGCCCACCATTGGAATGTTGACTGACCCCACATGGGCCCTAGGGATGAGGTGGATCAATGGGAGTAGGGATGGGGGGCCCGTGGGGCCCAGTGAGTCCAAATTGCAAATAAACCCCTCTTACAATCCAAATTACAAACCGAACAAAACTAAATAAACACACATGACACACAAATAAAGTCCAAATAAATTTGATAAATGCCGAGACTCAAGGGGGAGTCTCCAGACTGTCTCCGAGCCAGATGGACGCTGAAGTGGCTCGGGTGATGCTTCGCGTACGGTACCGGTGGCTCGGCGTATCGTGCTTCTTAATCGCTCGGGTGTCCGCACCAGTTGGAGACCAGCTATACTGGAGCCAGCCGGTAGAAACGAAGCCACTCGGCGACAAAGGAATGAAGGGGCATGCGAAACCCACACTTCCAAGCCAAGAGGAAGGAACAAAAGAGGCAAGAGCTAGTGGCCAGACTAGACTCATGAGGCTCAGGAGCGAGGAACTGGAATCGCCAAGGCAGCCCATACTGGTTCTCCAGTCGCTTCACCTCAGCCTCCCCCAACTCGCTGCGGAGAGGCTCCAACTGTACCAAGAAAACCCTTGGGGTCTGCTCTTTCTGCCGCCCCTTGGCCTCAAGATTTTGGTCCGCCATTTAACAGATGGAGGAACTGGAAGAAGGTGGGGAAAGCTCTGAACTAGAGAGCCCCGGAGGGGAAGGAAACTGACGGATCGCCGCCACTGTAATCTCTTCTAGCTCCGCGAAAGCTGCTGCGATTCTCCGCTCCTCCAGACTACTCTCACGGCGCATGAGCCCCCCCTATATAAATGAAAAGGATGGCAAAACCCTAAACCCCGGAGATAAAGGGACGCAAATAACGCGCAATGCTTATAACCCCTAGCCGGAGGCGACGCGACGTTCCGATCTCCCGAGGAGGGGCCTTCTTTTACTCATCATGACGGGCATATTTTCAGGACAAGCCACATCATGTGGCCCCTGCAAGAGAGAGATCTCCACCCAACTAGAGCCACGAAAAGTCCAGCCCAAATGCTACTCAGCCGAGCCTAATATTGGCTCTGGAGTAGGAGGGGGACAAGTGGAGAGGGGAAATCTAACCGCCTATACGGAGAGGCCAAATGAGGTATGACCTGACCCAACGAGGCCCAGCTCCTTAAAGTGGTAGCCCCCAGGGCCCATTAAAGATAAGCCTAATAACTCACTCGGAACAAGTACTTCCTAGGCGGCCTTCGGGTTGGGAAGTCCGAGCATCAGTTCGATCGGGAGAGCTCCATTGGAGCCCCGTACTCTCTGCCCAGACCACGCACTCATCGCTCGGGAAGACATCTCCTGAGCCAGTGCCTCATGCTTAGGCCAACTGATGGAAGCTTATCTGTACGGCCGTTACGTGTCCCTTAAAAACTGGGAGCTCAAGGGGATAGGGGAGATCAGGAGTCCGTATGCTACAAAGAGCCCGAAAGGAGGACATAACCCCCCCCAAAACTCCTCAGCTTACTGGGATCATTTACTCAACGAGCCATTATTTAAACTGGAAGAACTCTCCTGAGAGAAGGTAAGCCAAGAACCCTGAGCAGGAACCACTTCACCTTTTGGTGGAGAGGGATCTCGCGTTCCCATCTTCCTCGTAACTATTCCCTTCGCACCAGTGCTCTACTACATTTGCTGACTTAAGCATCAGAAGGTCTTCCCCGGGGATCTATCCCTGGGCACCTCTGACTTGTTTCCCTTCTTGCAGTTCATACTTCAAGGATACATGGTCATCTTCCTCCCCGCTCAGGAGTAGCGCGAGATCGCCCCTCTTCAGACTCATATCAAACTCTTCTCCCCCTTTGTCATTATCAAAAAGAAGACATGTTTCGATAGAGGCAAAAAAAATATTCTCCCCCTTTGACAGTGAATGCCTATCAATGAAGAGTGAAAGAGTTCTCCCACTTTGCCATGGAATAAAATGCGTAGTCATGTAACATGCAAGGATATTCTCTCTCAACTATTCTCCCCTTTGTCATGAGAAAATTTTGAGTAGAAGTGTAAAAGCTTGAGACTTCGGAAACACCGTCAATGAGAATATCAGCAAAAGCACATAGAGGAACTAATCTCAATTAAGGATAATTTAGGTCATGATGAAGGTATGTCATAAAATAGTGAGAATCACAGCAAGGATAATCTTTTATCAAATTGAATATGCAGTGAAAAAACACACACATCTTTAGCAAAAATGATTCAGCAAACAATCTGTAATGCCCCGGGTTTTTCGGATATTTATTGGTTCATGATCCGTGGGTTTCAGATCGCTTTCGTGGGTCCTGGGGTATGTTTTGTGCTTTACGCATGTTTTTCCCTGATGTGCCTTCGGAACTCTGTACAGGGTGAACCGCTACATTTTTTGACTTCGGGACAGTACCGGCGCGTTGTGCTCTTCTCGAGGATCGCGGAGGTAATTTTTTCATATTTTTTTGAATTTTTGAATTTTTTGATTTTTCTATTAATAACCTCCCCACCCCTTCTCCTTCTCCTTCTCCTTCTCTTTCTCTCTTTCTCATTCTCTCTCTTCTCATTCTCTCCCCCTCTCCTCCGGGCGGCCGACGGGGACGATGGTGGGGAGGCAAGGACGGCGTGAGGGCAAGGAGTACAAGGACGGGTTGAGGATCAAGGCATGGTGGCGCGATGAGGCTCGGTGGCGCGTTCGTGAGCGGGCGAGGGTTTCACGGCGTTTTCTTCGCAGATCGACGATCTCGGAGCGTGAAATCTTCGGTGGAGGCAGGGGGACGGATCCTTAACCCTTGTACTTCCATTTCCGTGATTTCGGTAGGACGTGGTGAGACGAGCGAGCTTATTTGAGCATTTTGGGGGAAAGAGTATGTTTTGGGGTGTGAGCTCGATCTAGTGTTTTGATCGTATTTTTGGGATTTAAATGGATCCTCTCGGTGCTAGAGAGGTTGGGGACTAGTTTCCCCTTATTTTCCCCTTCACATGGGTGTGAACGGGACGTGGAATGGACTTTTCTGCCTTTTTCACCATTTTAAGGTTCGGGAAGGCCTAACGGTTCTTCTAGGGACCGCTAGGGTGTTAAGCAGTCATGTGGAGACCACTAGGGTCCCCGCTATGTCGGTTCGAGCCTTGTGGTCCCGCGATGGACCGCCAGGAGGGCTTAGCAGTCTGGTGAAGACCACCAGGCATCGCTTAGCAGTCAGGGCATGACCGTTTGTCTGTGTTTTGATCGTTTGATGTCTGTGGGGTAGCGACCTTGCGATTGACCACTAGGCTACATCTAGCGGTCAGGCGGAGGACCACCACCATGTTTGGCGATCCGGAGGCGACCGCTTGTGGTTTAAGTGTCTTGGGGGCCTTGCGGTCCTGGCTGGACTGCTAGGCCAGGCCTTGCGGTCCGTAGGAGACCGCCAGGCTCCCTGATGGTCTAGAGAGGACCGCCAGGCGGTTCTTCGTGCTCACCATGTCTATTTCGTGTTGTATTGGTCTCCGGTCGACCCGGTTGTGACCCAGTGGTCGGCCTTCGGCCTCGTGGATGTCCCGGACACCCCGGGGGTTCTGTGTCCATGTTTTTGGGGTGTCTGGAGGTACTGTGTTATCTCGATTAGCATGCTCGTAGGTTTGGTGGGTTCGGGTGACCCCACGTGTTCCGGGCTTTCATGTTCTCGCTAGATTGAGTCGCCCTGAGTCGGCATGAGTGCGGTGGGCCTTCACCGCACGGTGTGGGTTTCTTCGGAAAGTGTTTTCCGTGTGGGCCATGTGGATGGCCTTGGACTGTGAGTCCAATTATCCAACCTGGGGCTAGAGGTTTCCCGCTCTTCCCTCGGATAGGGAATTACCTCGGCGGCTCATGAGCTGCCTTGGGAATCTTGACACCGTGGTTTCAGACCTAGGGATTAGGCCAGATTGACGGCGCTGTGCCGTCACGTGCAACGGTCTTGACCCGAGTCGTGTGAGTCAAGGACCGTTGGTTTATTAGGTCTAGTGGATTATCCAAAGTAGGGTGGCTCCGAGCCACCTGTTACTTCGCGTTACTCGTGATGGGTGCGTGCGTGATTTTTCGTGTTCACGTTTTGTGACCTCCCACTAATCGTAGCCTTTTTACGGCACGCGTGTGCTAACCCACCCGGGTGTGGTGGAGCGGCTTCCCCGAGAGAGACGATTTTTAGGCTGGTTACCGTAGGGCCCCCACGCGCAGCCGAGTCCGGGCTTCTAGGAAAGAACCAGCTAGAGGGTCAGACCTAAGGCACATAGTCTGTGTATGCACACGTAGTTGGGGGCGGCGGACCTGCGCTGACAAGCGCGACCCCAGCTAGTCCTTATTTTGAGTTCCTGGTTACTATGCGGTGTCTCGGTCTCCGCCTGGGGTGTCGTAGAGAGATACCTGAGGCTGTGGACTAAGTTTGTCACACCCCGACGCGGAATATCAGAACGTGGCAGCAGAAATAGTTAATAATAATATGTTGATTTCCTGACATGCTGTGTCTTGGGTTAACGAATTCATACATTCAGCTCAATACTATGGTCAAAGATTCCATCATAACCATTAAATAGCAACTAATTAAACATAATGAGTTTCCCGATCAACCACAATTAACACACCACATAAATCTCAATATCCACCAACTTAACATAGTTACATAACCACCGATTTAAAAGAATTACAACTTTAATACACAACTACATTTCTCAGACTCAAACTATCTAAATTGACTCCACGAGGCCTCCTAGCTGGTACGCTCCAAGGTCTTCACTCCTGCCCATCCCCATCAGTTTGAGAGTCATCACCTAAGCTACCTGAAAAGGAGGAAACAACTAGGTGAGCGAACGCTCAGTAGGTAATAACAGGCAGTGTTTAAGTAATTAACCAATTACATTAATGCTATGCAATAAAGAAAAAGGAATGGCGATGCGATAAGATAAATAAAGAGAGCAAAAGAACATGATCACAGTATAACAGGGCACTGGCCGACCAAGCAAGAAACAAACAAGTCATGTAAATAATTTCAGGGTGAAATTATAACTCGTATTCAAGAGAATCATGTAAAGGAATATGTCATAGACATCACTCTAGTCATGCACTCGGTGCAATGCCTCACCATGTCATTACAACTCCCCGGAGCACTAGTACTTTTTGGGCGCTCCTCCCAGGACCAGACCGGGCCCTTATGATGCGTTGGCATTGATTTGGTGGATCCAAGATCCCAAGTTGTCTAGACATTTAAAAGACTCGGCTAGGAGAGATAAGTTCTCAAGATATAACATGGAATAATCAAGAATAATCCAGGGTTTTCATAATACGAGCCACACATGGCCCGATTTAAGAGGCACATAAGAAACGCGAAAAATTAGATACTGGAAGGTACGCGGTCACCTTTGGGCCGCTTAAACAGGAGCGGTCTCATGCTGGACCGTGCTAAGATGACTGGGCCGAAGACAACCCAACTGAAGCCAAGGGTACACGGTCTTAAATGGGCCGCTCCAATACAGAACGGTCCAGACTGATCCGTTCATAACGAGAGGAATTGAAAGCCCACGACGAAAGGTACACGGGCTGGATTGGGCCGCGCTATCATGGAGCGGTCAGTCGATAGTCCGTTCCATGGACTTAAATGGGCCACGTCTGTCTGTTCCATGATTGGGCCAAGCAAGACAAGAAGAAAAAACTCACCCAAATGGGCTCCTAGGCTGTCATAGGTGGTGGAACCGAACCAGGGTTCAGCCCACTGCTCTTAGGGAAGCCTAGAGGCTTTTTGGGTCGACCAAACATGGCCAGGTTGAAGAAAAATCAATGATAATCGACCATCAAGATTTGGCACTCAGCCAGAAAATACACGGTCTCCATTGGGCCGCTCAATGAGTCACACGGTCCAATTCTGGCCGTGTAAAGACTCAGACGGTCCAGTGTAGGCCGTGATTCAGAATAGGAGTAATCCAAGTGATTCGATCGAGTCAATAGGTGAAGGACTTGAGGTACAACTTGTTCGGCGTCCTAGTGGGAATCCCAGGCTCACTAGGGCTTACGGAGGTCTCATAATGGAGGTCCTAGTCCGACAGAAGGAGTATCCGGCGGAGAGTTCCAACTATTACAAGAATTGAGGGGTAGAAATCATCGGAAAACGAATATACGGCGGTCAGTCAATTCCACCGGAGTGGAATAACTGTCAAGCAATCCTAGTATCATGATTCCATTTCATTATGACATGTTTGAGATTGGGCTCTATTTAAATTGATAAGAACAAGGGAGACATAATAATAAAAGTAAATCAAGTAAAAGTATTAGCAATTTTTAACTTCCCTTATGTTCCAATTTAACTGTGGGTTACTATCCTATCATTAGCATTAGGATGAATCATGCTAAAACAATAATATACCATTCTGCGTGACTATACGATCCATCCAGAATCGCCTCACAGGCCTTCGCGGTCTGTCAATAAGCCGTTCAGATCATGCAGGCCCTTCAGATTACGCAGGCCCGAAGACCTTATAGGCCCTGCACGGTCTATCGAGGGGCCGCGGGGTCTCTGAGCGGTCTGGAATGAGCCACCCGCAAGAAGGAACGGTCAATCGTTGGGCCGTCCTGTTCATGGAGGTATCCAACGCAGCAAATCAACAAAACTGTCAAGTAAAAATTGTCGCCCTAGACCACTCGGTCTATCGAGGGGCCGTTCAAAATAGAGCGGTTCCTATAGGACCGCGCTACGGTCGCCATGCCCGAACTCCGGCGAGCTCGGCTAGGGTTTGATGAAATGACTAAATACGCATCGTATAGAGCATTAAAATTTGGCAATATGCTATGATTGGAACAAGAACAAGAAGATACATAACATGGCATGATCAGTTAAGTTTTAGCACTTGCTAATGCCTACATTAATCGAGGATAAACAGAAAAACCCTAAATATGACATGCTTCAACTAGATGGACTAATACTTGCAGGATACTAAACCATTTTTAGGGCTTTTTATGTGCTTAGAAAGAGGACCGAGAGACGAATCTAGCAATATGTGACACTTAGGGTTTGGTCTACTAGAACCTACCTTAGATAAAGGAAGAAGGAGAAGATGGTCGCCGGCCGCGCTTGGGAAACCTCTCCGAAGATCACTGGAATTCTCCATCGTCCACGAACCTCGTTGGCCGCCGTAGCATCCAATCGCTTCTAGGTCGACTAGGGTATAGTTTTATAGGATCAATGGTTTCTAGAGGCGTCTATTAGAGATGATAGAGTCCTCCAAGTCGGTCACGTGAGATTCGCGCCTTGACCAGGTCACGCCGCCACCTCGGCTCAAAATTTGAACTTTAGGGTTAAGGTTTCGATGGGCAAAGAGAGGGGAAATGATCTACTCATCTAAGACGTTCATTTGGGTCCAGTTTGCACTTAAATGATCGAGAATTGGGCCCTAATTCGGCAATTTAAGGTCCGATAGGTTAAGATGTGTTGGGTTAGATGGACGCAGTCTATCTCCACACATTGTGGATCTAGAGGGGGGTGAATAGATCAACTTGCCTAATTTAAAACTATTGTAAGTTCTAAAGCGGAATTTAGGCAAACGTCAGTTAAGCTAAACAAAGGATGCTAAACAAAAGGTCGAAAGCTAGACATGAGCATAAGCGATGCAATCAAATAAGCTAAGCAAGAATTTCCCATCGCACACAGATCACACAAAAACACAAACACACTGCACACACAATTTTTAGGTGGTTCGGTCAATGACCTACGTCCACCCCACACTCAACCGAGTATGGCTTCCTGCTGCGCAGCACTGCTTGCGTCAGCTGGGCTTTACAGCTTGGCCAAACAACCCGCTGATACACAGCTTCACTGGGCACTACAGCTTGCCGACCAGAGGATCTAATCCTCTGCAACTGCTGGGGAAATACAGCTTAACCCGTCCAGTGGAGACCACCACTGCAAGACCGCTGACACACAGCTTGAAGAAACAGCATTCGGAAATGAAAGACAGAATCAAAATGAAAATAGAAAAGCTCAAAAATAATGTAGCTCTAAGAGCAAAGCTCAGCTCTGGTTTTGAACCACGAGACTGAGATACAACCACTCTCACTCTCACTCTCGATCAGCTCTCTCTCAACTCAATCTCTCTCGATCTCTTCCTCTCTCTTTTTCTCCTTCTTCTCTTCTTCTTCTTCTTCTTCTCTGTATCTTCTTCTTCTCTCTTTTCTGTCTGTGGATCGAAGGCTCACTGCTGTATAGACTTTCTCTTCTTTTCTTTCGATCAACCTTCATCTGTGGACGAAGGCTTCAATATATAGCAGCAGCAGATGGATAAGGTACATAATGCGTGTGCCTCCCACACTCACTCCAGAACCTTCTTTCTACGTGCCCTTATAGCATTGGTTCCTTTAGTATTGGATCACGTGCAGCCCAGATAGTGGGGAATATTCTTCCTCGGACCACCTTCTTCTTTCTGTTTTTCTTCTTCTCCTACAAAGAGATTAAAACCATTAAACTCAGGCCCACAAAAACTAAAACTGCATGAGGTATGTGATAGCAATACGAGATGCACTATACTAAGAATGACACGAGATACACAAGGTGACTACAGCATGAACTAAAGAGAGAACGACACGAGGTACCACAGTAACAAGGCTATCACTACAACGAGAACGACACGAGGTCAGATGAAAACAGCACGAGGTGAGAAGGAAATAACACGGAGTAAAACGGTAGTAAAACACGCGATCAGAGGAAACCTTGACGAAGATAGAAAAGAAGCAACACGAAGACATAAACAAAGACGACACGAATACAGATGACTCGAAGACATAGGGGTGACACAGATGGAGCGACACGAGGTGGCACAAAAAGTAGCACGAGGTGCTGCAGTGTTCAGCACGCGATGGAACAACTAACGACACGAAGACGAGGACAACACGGACTGAAACCAACTCGAAGATAAAAAATAGAACCCTACACGAAGTGTGGTCACAAAGCAAAAAGGACACGGGGTCTAAGAAACACAACACGAAGACAGAATACAGGAACGGCTACAACGACACGTGATAAAACAGTGAAAGCAGGAAAACGTCTCGAGTAGCTACAGTAAATGATACGAGAATAAGACTCGAAGACAGACGATGTATAGAGTTCTCAGTTCACCCGTCAGCGTGTAGACTTGAACAGCATGAGGCACAGTATAGACATCAACTCTGCACATCGAATGTATGGACTTCAAGTGTGAAGACCATTGTAGAGACTTTGGTTTCGAAGACAATGTGCAGACATCGAGTTTGAAGACCAATGTCCAGACTTCAAGTAATAGTGTGGATGTACAGACTTGATTGAGCGAAGCAATGTGTAGACTTCAAATATCAAGACGTTAAGGAAGACGGACAAAGTACAGACTCTGAGGTTCAAGGCCAACGGCTATACAGACTTAGAATATTAAGACTGATGTCCAGACTTCAAACGTTAACGCTGTACACTCTTAACCAAATCAATTGAGATGCAGTGTGTGGACTTCATCTTGAGCGAAAGGTAAGTGAAGAATGTATAGACTCAAGAAAGTAAGAAATTTGCAGACAGCAGTGTATTAAATGCAAAGAACACATAGTCAATCTGATAGAGCAGTTTCATCAAATCAAAAATAGTTGCCAATCAATCAAAACAATGGTGTTGCCAATGAAATAAAACAAGTGTCAACACCATCAATCATAGAGGGGTCACAACAATCTCCCCCTTTTTGATGATGGCAACCCCATATGAAGTAGAAGAGCAACATCCTGTCATATAGATATATGTTTGATGAAAGACATGATGTGTTATGCAGATTGACATGCAGATGCTATGAAGGCATGTAACTAACTGCCTCAAACTCTCCCTTGGAATGAATTCAGAATTGACACAGATATGTATTCTCCCCCTAGACAATATACTCTCCCCTTGCCATCAACAAAGAGGAGGGAAAAGTGAAATACAAAGGAGGAATCAAGAGAAGAGCTGACTGGCATTTTGAACAGGTAGTTCATGAATAAGCATTCTAGAGTATAGAGTCTTCAGTCATATGAAATTAGAAACTGCTGTCAGAAAAAGTTCTGGTTTAAAGATGATAAAATTTGGAGTTCATGCACTACAAGCAATAGATAAGGTCACTGTGCATGATAAAACATAAACCAGAATCATATTTGCATGAAAGATTCAGTTTCATAATATCTTACTTTCATAGTCTCATAAAAATATTGAGAGAAATCAAGTCATATATTGAAGCTAAACAAATTGACACTCATGAACTTTTCTTTTGAAGGAGCAGCATTATCAATATTAGATTATTTTGAGCATTCAGGTACCACAAGTCTTTCTGCGTAAGGGTATACGTTTATAAGACGCCAATACCCCTAGATACTCAACAAGATGGACCATTCTGCATATGATCAAATTCAACAGAACTGAGTTGCACCTTTTTGTGTGAGGGTACACGTTTATCAGACGCCAGTTACCCCCAGGTACTTAGTGAGACCAGCCTACTGTTTTGAACATTTTAAACAGAGATAGCTGATACACTTCATGACATGAGTGTTGTCCACTTCTTTGATGGATCACTCAGTTTCTCAGTGATTTATCAGTCATTGCTCTGTCAATATTGATTTTCAATGATTTTCAATGTTTTCAATAGCTTTCTTAGCTGTCCTTTTTATGTTCTAGAATAATACACATACTTAACCTTTCTAACATGATTTCAGATGAGTTTTCAGATTTCAGATATGATTACCTTTTTCTAACATGAAATAAAAAAGAGGTTGAGAGTTTTATCAATTTTCAACTTTCTTATATACTGATTGCAATCTTTAAACTCCAACCATTATAAGATTTAAACCATTACATCAGTCTTTGAACAATTCAAATTCTTATAAATGAAGAAGTCCATTTTCTACTGCTTAGAAATCAGAACTGACCAACAGATTGCCATAATGTCAGAGACAAGTATTCAGAATTAAAGGTTGAATGACTTCAAGAAGGTTGAAACCACTCTGAATTTCTAGCAATACTCCCCCTGTCTGTATGCATGCAACATGGCAACAATTAATTGGGAGAGAGCTTATGCATAGGTCATGAATGAATGATTTGCAAAGACATGCAAAGACTCGACAAGCTCCCCCTGAATATATGCAATACAGGACAGTTCTACATCCGCATGCACATCCATATGATTTATCCAAGCAATCAAAAATAAGTCAACATCAGAGATTTTATTCACAGCAATTAAACAATCATTCATCATGCTGAAATTTACATAAGCCAAGTTCTCTTCTAAGAAACTTAAATTTTTCATTCGCAAGAGGCTTAGTAAAAATATCAGCAAGTTGTTTTTTCAGTTTCTATGAAGTTCATTTCAATCTCCTTTTTATTTACAGACATCTCTAAGAAAATGATGTTTTATCTCTATATGCTTAGTCCTAGAATGGTGAACATGATTTTTAGCAAGGCATATAGCACTAGTATTATCACATAAAAGTGGAATGCATCCCAGATTTATCTGATAATCCGCCATTTGGTGCTTAATCCAAAGTACTTGGGCTGCACAATTACACGCTGCAACATACTCAGCTTCAGCTGTGGATAATGCTACAGTGTGTTGCTTCTTAGATGCCCAAGACACTAGACAGCCACCAAGGAATTGACAGTAGCCACTAGTGCTTTTTCTATCTACTCGACACCTAGCATAGTCTGCATCAGTGTAGGCTAGAAGCTCTAACTCACACTTAGCAGGATACCAGAGACCTAGTTCTTGGGTGCCTAGTAAATACCTAAAAATCCTTTTCACAGCTTTAAAGTGAGTTTCTTTAGGACTGGCCTGAAATCTAGAGCATAAACACACAGCAAATTGTATATCAGGCCTAGAGGCTGTAAGATAGAGAAGAGATCCGATCATACCTCTGTATAGCCTTTGGTCCACAGGTTTACCTTTAGAATCTTCATCCAAACTGGTTGATGTACCCATTGGAGTGGCTATTTCCTTGAGGTTGTCCATTTTATACTTCTTCAATAAGTTCTTTACATACTTGGACTGAGAGATGAAGATGCCATCTTCTGTTTGTGTAACCTACAGTCCAAGAAATAGTTTGAGCTCACCCATTGAGCTCATTTCAAATTCATCAGTCATAATTTGAGAGAATTCCTCACACAATTTGGGGTTGGTTGACCCAAACACAATGTCATCCACATAAATTTGAATGATAAGAATATCTGGATGGCTTACCTTGGTAAACAATGTTTGATCAACTATACCTCTTGTAAAGTTCTTGTCGGTGAGGAATTTGCTCAACCTGTCATACCAAGCTCTAGGAGCTTGCTTTAAACCATAGAGAGCTTTATTGAGCTTGTAAACATGATTAGGGAAATCTAAACATTCAAACCCAGGAGACTGTCTCACATATACATCCTCATTAATATCCCCATTTAGAAAAGTAGATTTCACATCCATCTGCTGAAGGTTTATTCCTAGGGAACATGCATAACTCAATAAAATTCTTATTGCTTCTAACCTAGCTACAGGGGCAAAAGACTCTTCAAAGTCTATTCCAAATTCCTGATTGTACCCCTGAGCTACAAGTCTGGCTTTATTTTTAATAATATTCCCCGCTTCATCAGTTTTGTTTCTAAATACCCATTTAGTCCCTATGACTGTTTCATGAACAGGAGGTGGAACCAAATGCCACACCTTATTCCTGTCAAACTGATTGAGCTCCTCATGCATGGCATTAATCCAATGCACATCTTGGAGAGCACAGTCAATGGACTTGGGTTCTATGTTTGAAACAAAAGCATAAGCATTCAGTTCATGTTGAATTCTTAAGTGGCCTCTAGTCCTAGGGGGATCATTCAGATTTCCAATGACATTATCTACAGGATGATCCTTGAGATATCTAATATTTGCAATTGGACTATCATGAACTTGATTTACCTCCCCCTGAACTGTAGGTTCCTCTTCATTAAGCTCTTTATGTTCTTCTTCATCCTCGGATTTATCTGTAGGATCTCCTTCCTTCAGAATTTCTCCATTGTTTTCATTCCTGCATTGACTAACATTAGAATTTGCCAAGGATTCATCAAAAACTATGTGTGGAGATTCTTCAACAGTTTTAGAGTTCAGATTGTACACTCTGTATGCTCGGGTGTTTTCAGAATAGCCAAGAAAAATTCATGGTTCTCCTTTAGGTTCAAATTTATCAAGGTCCTTTTTATCATTTATGTGAATGAAACATTTACAACCAAAAACCTTGAAGTGAGCAATAGAAGGTTTCTTACCTTTTAATATCTCATATGGTGTTTGCTGGGTAGAAGGTCTTACCATGGCTCTGTTAATTACATAACAGGCAGTGTTCACTGCTTCAGCCCAAAATTTCCTTGGTAGACCACCTTCAACAAGAAGTGTACGACCCATTTCCACTAGGGTTCTGTTCCTTCTCTCCACAACTCCATTCTGCTCAGGTGTCCTTGGTGAGGAGTACATGTGGTTGATTCCATTCGACCTGCAGAATTCATCAAATTGTGAGTTTTCAAACTCACCTCCATGATCAGACAATATGTTTTCAATTTTCTGAGTTATTTTAACATAGAACTCCTGAAATTCTGAGAAAGCATCACTCTTATTAGATAAGAAATAAACCCAAGTATACCTAGAAAAGTCATCTACCATGACAAACCCATACCTCCTCCCTGATAGGCTGACAGCTCTAGTTGGCCCAAAAAGGTCCATATGTATCAGCTCATAGGGTTTGGAAGACAGATTTTCAGTTCTAGACTTAAATGATTTTTTAGTTATCTTTGATTGGGTGCATGCATCACAGATTTTGTTTTCTTTCTTGAATGAGACTTCAGGAAGTCCTCTAACCATGCCATGCTTGTTTAATTTGTGCAAAACAGTGTAGCTAGCATGACCTAACCTACGATGCCATAAAAATGCTATGTCTTCTCTACTGGCAGTAAGGCAAAGGTTAGTGTGTTGAATGTCATCTAAATTTATCATGTAAGTATTATTTATTCTTTTTCCAGTAAATTTGACAATATCAGAATCAGGTTCAAAAACCTTGCAGCACTGAGAATTAAATAGAACATTGTAACCTTTATCACATAACTGGCTGATGCTAAGTAGATTATAGGCTAACCCTTCAACCAGCATAACATTATCAATGCAGCAGGTGGAACACTTACCTACCTTACCTGATCCGATAATCCTACCCTTTGTGTTGCTTCCAAAGGTGACAAGGCCTTTTACTTTCTCAGTCAGTATGTAAAATTTGGCCTTATCTCCTGTCATATGCCTGGAGCAGCCGCTATCCATGTACCACAAGTTGTTCTTGGCTGCCAGGTATACCTGCATACACAATTAGGTAGAGAAGTTTGGAACCCAAGACTGATTGGGCTCCAATGTAACTGAACTAGCAGCAAAGCAGGAGAGCAATTGTTTCGGAATCCACATTTGTTTAAATGAATTTTGTTCAGTGGATCCTACAGATTTTCTTCTGTTGTTGTTCTTTTTCTTGTTGGCAGCAGCATGATTATTGACAGTGTTGTTATTTCTGTGCCATTGCCTTGGCCAGGGTGTGTTCACAAAGATTTGGCCATAGTTGTTCCTGGGCTGGCTATGAAAATATTGATTTCTAGATGTCCAGTAACCATACCCATTTACCCAATTTCTACTGTAAGGTCTTTGATATTGAGCACCCTAGTGTGCAAGACCTGTAAACTTACCCTGAGTTCTAGACCAATTTGACCTATAGAAGTAGGTTGGCTGTGCATTGTAGTGGGTCTGAGCTCTAGATTGATAAAAATAATTGGTTTGACTCCTAGCAGCACTTTGTCTCCCCTTTACTTTGGACCCTGCTGACCTATACACAGGTTTGTATTGGGTCTTCTTAAGAGGTGGAGGTGTTGGTGGAGACTGGGTTACCTTGACCTGGGGTTTACCAAACTGTGTAGGTTGACCCCTAACCTGAGTCTGAGCCCTAGGATTCTGCTTAGATGTGCTAGCTCTACTAGGCTCATTAACCTTTCGTTTGCCCTTCTCCTCAGCACTGGGCTTTTTCAGATTAGCAGTTTTGTTCATCAAATTTGTTGAGTTCATGCTAATTAGAGGTCCCTTTTCCTTTTGAGTAACAAATAAAATTGTTTTCATTCCGAATGTTTTTGTTGTACTAGGATTAAAACCTAGGCCCTCTTTTCTGAAATTAACCTTTGACCCTAACAAAGCATTTAAGTTATCTGTTCCTTGGGTCATTTTCTCAATGGTCTTCATTTTATCCTCATTATCTTTCTGAAGTTCATCAATAGCCTTTTTCAGCTCGTTGTTGACATTGAGGACAGCTTCATATTTTTCAGAGATAATTTTGACTTCACTTTCACATTTCTGAATCTTCAGCTTCCATTCATCAATTTCATCTTCAAGCCTTAGATTCTCTTCCTTAGAAGCTTTTAACTCATTTTTGATTTTATCTTCTTTAGAACATGTGAGTTTCAATTCATCAATCTCAGATTCCAAACAAGTAATTTTATCAGTTAGTGTTTTATCATTTTGCATGGAATTGATTTTTCTTCTAAGATGCCTATTCTCTTTTCTAATATCATCAGCTCTATCAGCTATTTCATGATAAGCATCTACCCAATCAGCAATTGTGAAGTTTTCAAATCTAGTGATTACCTCATCTGTATCCTCCTCTCTATCTTCGGAGCTTGTTGCCATAAGGCAAATGGGCTGTTCAAATTCGGCTTCACTATCTGAGCTGCTGCTGAAAGAGCCTTCATCTTCATCACTCCATGTGGTGATCATAGCTCTTCCCTTCTTGGTTTTCTTCTTTGACCTGTCCTTATGTTTCTGATTGTCTGGACAGTCAATTTTCAGATGCCCTAGTTTCCTGCATTGATAACAGACATTAGCTTCATTTTTCTTTGCAGGTGTAGGTTTATACCTTTTATCCTTTCGGCCATCACTGTATTTCTTCTGACCGAACCGTCCTGCTCCCTTTCTGAGAAATCGCATGAACTCTCTAGTCATCATGGCTATTTCAGATCGAGTCACGTTTTCTTCTTCATTTAGGCTCTCCTCTGATGATGAAGAGCTGTTGGAGCTGGATTTTGTTGTTTTGCTAGAACTAGCCTTCAGCGCTATTGGCTTCTTCTTCCTCTCGGCTTCATCTGTCCTTGGCATGTTTATCTCATATGCCATAAGTGAGCCAATCAGCTCATCAGATTTTGTATTACGCAGGTCCCTTGACTCCTCCATCACAGTTGCTTTGGTGTGCCAATTGGGAGTCAGGGAGCGCATAATTTTCCTTACTACATCATACTCTGCCTGAGGTTTCCCAAAACCTCTGAGGCCATTGGTTATGATAGTCAGCCGAGCGTACATTTCGCTTGAGATGTGCCTTCATGAATTACTTCTAGCACATCCCACATCTCCTTAGCTGATTTGCAAGCAGATACACGATAGAATTCTGTAGGATGCAGAGCGCACTGGATAGCATTAATAGCACTCCAATTTAGCGTGGACCTTCTGATCTCCTCCTTGGTCCATACATCTTCATTCGGGGACAGCTCATAAGGTCCCTTGCTGACAATCTTCCAAATCTCATAATCCTTAGCCCTGAGGAACACTTGCATACGGTTCTTCCAGTATGCATAGTTTGATCCGTCAAAGAATGGGGGCTTCGTTGTTGAGTGACCTTCGACAGTCATCCCTCGAACATCCATCTCTGCCTATTCTCTTCGGGCAATGAGTCCCTGCAGAAGAGTTAGGCTCTGATACCAAGTGTTGGGTTAGATGGACGCAGTCTATCTCCACAGATTGTGGATCTAGAGGGGGGTGAATAGATCAACTTGCCTAATTTAAAACTATTGTAAGTTCTAAAGCGAAATTTAGGCAAACGTCAGTTAAGCTAAACAAAGGATGCTAAACAAAAGGTCGAAAGCTAGACATGAGTATAAGCGATGCAATCAAATAAGCTAAGCAAGAATTTCCCATCGCACACAGATCACACAAAAACACAAACACACTGCACACACAATTTTTAGGTGGTTCGGTCAATGACCTACGTCCACCCCACACTCAACCGAGTATGGCTTTCTGCTGCGCAGCACAGCTTCCGTCCGCTGGGCTTTACAGCTTGGCCAAACAACCCGCTGATACACAGCTTCGCTGGGCACTACAACTTTCCGACCAGAGGATCTAATCCTCTGCAACTGCTGGGGAAATACAGCTTAACCCGTCCAGTGGAGACCACCACTGCAAGACCGCTGACACACAGCTTGAAGAAACAGCATTCGGAAATGAAAGACATAATCAAAACGAAAATAGAAAAGCTTAAAAATAATGTAGCTCTAAGAGCAAAGCTCAGCTCTGGTTTTGAACCACGAGACTGAGATACAACCACTCTCACTCTCACTCTCGATCAGCTCTCTCTCAACTCAATCTCTCTCGATCTCTTCCTCTCTCTTTTTCTCCTTCTTCTCTTCTTCTTCTTCTTCTTCTCTGTATCTTCTTCTTCTCTCTTTTCTATCTGTGGATCGAAGGCTCACTGTTGTATAGACTTTCTCTTCTTTTCTTTCGATCAACCTTCATCTGTGGACGAAGGCTTCAATACATAGCAGCAGCAAGTGGATAAGGTACAGAATGCGTGTGCCTCCCACACTCACTCCAGAACCTTCTTTCTATGTGCCCTTATAGCATTGGTTCCTTTAGTATTGGATCACGTGCAGCCCAGACACTGGGGAATATTCTTCCTCGGACCACCTTCTTCTTTCTGTTTTTCTTCTTCTCCTATAAAGAGATTAAAACCATTAAACTCAGGCCCACAAAAACTAAAACTGCATGAGGTATGTGATAGCAATACGAGATGCACTATACTGAGAACGACACGAGATACACAAGGTGACTACAGCACGAACTAAAGAGAGAACGACACGAGGTACCACAGTAACAAGGCTATCACTACAACGAGAACGACACGAGGTCAGATGAAAACAGCACGAGGTGAGAAGGAAATAACACGGAGTAAAACGGTAGTAAAACACGCGATCAGAGGAAACCTTGACGAAGATAGAAAAGAAGCAACACGAAGACATAAACAAAAACGACACGAATACAGATGACTCGAAGACATAGGGGTGACACAGATGGAGCGACACGAGGTGGCACAAAAAGCAGCACGAGGTGCTGTAGTGTTCAGCACGCGATGGAACAACTAACGACACGAAGACGAGGACAACACGGACTGAAACCAACTCGAAGATAAAAAATAGAACCCTACACGAAGTGTGGTCACAAAGCAAAAAGGACACGGGGTCTAAGAAATACAACACGAAGACAGAAGACAGGAACGGCTACAACGACACGTGATAAAACAGTGAAAGCAGGAAAACGTCTCGAGTAGCTACAGTAAATGATACGAGAATAAGACTCGAAGACAGACGATGTATAGAGTTCTCAGTTCACCCGTCAGCGTGTAGACTTGAACAGCATGAGGCACAATATAGACATCAACTCTGCACATCGAATGTATGGACTTCAAGTGTGAAGACCATTGTAGAGACTTTGGTTTCGAAGACAATGTGCAGACATCGAGTTTGAAGACCAATGTCCAGACTTCAAGTAATAGTGTGGATGTACAGACTTGATTGAGCGAAGCAATGTGTAGACTTCAAATATCAAGACGTTAAGGAAAACGGACAAAGTACAGACTCTGAGGTTCAAGGCCAACGGCTATACAGACTTAGAATATTAAGACTGATGTCCAGACTTCAAACGTTAACGCTGTACACTCTTAACCAAATCAATTGAGATGCAGTGTGTGGACTTCATCTTGAGCGAAAGGTAAGTGAAGAATGTATAGACTCAAGAAAGTAAGAAATTTGCAGACAGCAGTGTATTAAATGCAAAGAACACATAGTCAATCTGATAGAGCAGTTTCATCAAATCAAAAATAGTTGCCAATCAATCAAAACAATGGTGTTGCCAATGAAATAAAGCAAGTGTCAACACCATCAATCATAGAGGGGTCACAACAAGATGTAGATTTGGGCCTAAAACCCTCCATTCGACTTACTTAGAATTTTATTTTGGGTTGGCCGTAGAAGACAAATTATCTAAATTTTCTATCCTGTATTTGATTATAATTTTTTCCAGATTTTTATAAATTGGTTAAAATATTACTTATCGTATTTTCATAAATAAATTTATAAATTCCCTTTATTTTATTTAATAATACACCGAGGTGCTACACCCTCCCCCACTTTAAGGAATTTGGTCCTCCAAATTCACTGCTCTTTGTTGAAAATGGTGAGTGAGATTACTGACCTTAGAATAAATCAGGGTATTGCTTCCGAATAACATCCTCGGACTCCCAAATAGCTTCTTCAGTTCCACGTCGGCTCCACTGAACTTTGACCATAGGTATGGAACGATTCCTGAGTTGTTGCTGCTTGCGATCTAAAATCTTCACGGGTCTTTCTTCATAAGTCATATCTTCCTTCAATTCCAAATCCGCATGTTGAATGATGTGAGTGGGGTCATACACATACTTCCGCAATATCGATACGTGGAAGACATTATGTACTCCAGATAACTGAGGTGGTAAAGCTAATCTGTAAGCAACTTCTCCCACTCTCTCCAGAATCTCGAAAGGGCCAACATATCTCGGACTTAGCTTGCCACGAATGCCAAACCTTCGAATTCCTCTCATGGGTGAAACCTTCAGAAACACATGCTCGTCGGCTTGAAACTATAAGGCTCTCCTTCTACAATCAGCATAACTTTTCTGCCTCGATTGTGCCACTTGCAGACGATCTCGAATGATACGGATATTCTTAGACGATTCTGAAATGAGATCTGGTCCCAACCATTGCTTCTCGCCTACCTCATCCTAACACAGGGGTGATCTACAGCTTCTTCCATAATGAGCTTCAAACGGGGCCATCTGAATACTAGATTGGTGACTATTGTTGTGGGCAAACTCAATCAAAGCTAAGTGCTCAAGCCAACTGCCTCCAAAATCAATCACGCAAGCTCTTAACATATCTTCAATAATCTGATTTGTTCTTTCAGTCTGTCCGTCTGTCTGAGGGTGAAAGGCAGTGCTGAAATTCAAACGGGTTCCCAAACATTCTTGTAATCTTTTCAAAAAGTATGAAGTGAACCGGGGTCTCTATCGGACACAATACTGATCGGTATCCCATGAAGTCTTATAATTTCTTTCATATACAAAGCAGCCAAAACATCAACTGTCTATTTGGACTTAATGGGCAAGAATTGAGTAGACTTAATTAGTCAGTCTATCGATAATAACCCATACTGCATCAAATCCACTGCGAGTCCTAGGTAGACCCATGATGAAATCCATGCCAATGCTATCCCATTTCCATTGGGGTATATCAAGTGGTTTTAACTTCCCAGCAGGTCTGAAATGCTCAGCCTTGACTTGCTGACACACTAAGCATCTGCTCACAAATTCTGCAACTTCCTTTTTCATGTTCGGCCACCAAAAGGGTCTTTTCAAGTCCCGGTACATCTTAGTACCTCCAGGATGAATAGTATACTTGGACCTATGGGCTTCCTCTAAGATCTTGCTTTTTACTTCAGCTACATCAGGTACACAGGTCCTTCCCCGAAATAATAATCTGCCGTCATCGGCTAACGTAAAATCAGGTCTACTGCTCAGGCTTTCCTTGATCTCTACCAACATCGGATCATTTTCTTGCAAAGACTTGATTTTTAGCAATAACTCTAGATGAAGTTCTATCTGTGCAACAAAAACCCGATCCTCGCCAATGTTGAGAATTAAACTAGCCAATTGCTCCAGCAATCTCTATTCTTATAACATGAGACTAGATAACTTAGCTATCGGCCTGCGGCTTAAAGCATCTACCACCACATTGCCTTTTCCAAGATGATACTCTATAGAAAAAACAAAATCCTTCAAATACTCCAGCCATCTCCTCTGTCTCATATTGAGTTCCTTTTGAGAAAATAAGTACTTCAAGCTCTTATGATCTAAAAACACAGTGAATGTTTCTCCATACAAGTAGTGCCTCCAAATATTTAAAGCAAAAACTACTGCTGCTAGTTCCAAATCATGGACATGGTAATTCTCTTCGTGCTTCCTTAACTGCCTAGAGGAATAAGCTATCACCTTCCCATGCTGCATAAGCACACAGTCTAGGCCAATACCTGAAGCATCAGTGTAAACTATGAAACCTCCTTCTCCAGAAGGTAAGGCTAAAACAGGGGCAGTGGTTAAACACTTTTTCAAGGTCTGGAAACTCTACTCACAATCTTCTGACCACTCAAATCAGTTTTCCTTACGGGTCAATCTGGTCAGAGGTACCGTAATTTTGGAGAAATCCTTAATAAACCTTCGGTAATAACCTACTAAACCTAGAAAATTCCTTACTTCCGTTACATTTGCAGGTCCATCCCAGTTCTTTACTGCCTCCACTTTCGAGGGATCAACAGAAATACCTTCCTTAGTGATAATGTGTCCCAGAAAAGACACTTCTTGTAGCCAGAAATCACATTTACTAAACTTGGCATACAACTGATGATCTCTTAACAATTACAACGCCATCCTCAAGTGTTCAGCATGCTCCTCCTCATTCTTAGAGTATATCAAGATGTCATCAATAAACACTACGACCCACTGATCAAGGTAGGGCCGGAACACGCTGTTCATCAACTGCATAAAAACTGTAGGGGCATTTGTTAGTCCAAAAGGCATTACTACGAATTCAAAATGTCCATACATGCTACAGAAAGCTGTTTTAAAGATATCCTCATCTTTGATCCGCAGCTGATGATATCCTGATCGAAGATCGATCTTAGAAAAATATTGAGCTCCTGCTATCTGAGCAAATAGCTCATCGATCCTCGGCAGCGGGTATTTGTTTTTGACAGTAAGCTAGTTCAATTGTCGATAGTCAATGCACAGTCTCATCGAACCATCCTTCTTTCGAACGAACAACACCGGGGCTCCCCAAGGGGGAGTACTTGGATGAATAAACCCCTTCTCGAGCAACTTCATCAATTGTCGCTTCAATTCTCTCAACTCCGCAGGAGACATACGATACAGAGCCTTTGAAACATGGGACGCACCAGGAATTAGATCAATAGAAAAGACTACCTCTCTCTCAGGTGGAAGTCCTGGCAAATCCTCAGGGAAGATATCTGGAAAGTCTCGAACGACAGGAATGTCCTTTATCTCAATCTCCTTATCAGGGGTTAAAGAAACCAAGGCTAGAAAAGCCTGACATCCTTTCTTCAATAACTTCTCAGCTCGAAGAGCTGAAATAAGCGGCACAAACTTAGAATGCTTAACCCCGACAAAAGAAAGCTCGGGGTGCCCAGCAAAAGACATAGAGCTAGTGCTATAGTGGACACTGGCCTCATATTTAGCCAACTAATCTGCTCCTAGGATTACATCATAATCCTTCATGTCCATACAAACTAAATCAGCTGGCATAATCTGCCCACTAACCAAAACCTTACTAGATGGGTAGAAATGTTTAATTACTGAACTTGAACCAATGGGGGTTGAAATTGCTAGTGGAGAATTCATTAACATAGGTTTCATAGCTAAAGACTTACCAAAACTCCGAGAAATAAAAGAGTGCGTTGCTCTAATGTCAAATAGGACAAATGTCGGCTTATCATGAATAATAAGTGTACCTTCAACAAGTCCACCCTCCTCGGTGGTTCCCACCTCTTATTCTTGTAGAGCTTGAAGCTTGCCTTGCTGCTCCCGATTTCCTTGCGGCTTGTTTGGTGTAGCTTGATCTGACAGGAGGGGACATTCTGGAATACGGTGGTCCCGACTTCCACAACGCAGATAAGTGCCTAGCTTGCGCCAACATTCCTCCATCTTGTGACCTGGACGGTCACAATACTTGCAAAGGCCCTTGAATGGTACAATCGGGCCAGGCTTCTTCTCGTCATTTTTCGGCATCTTGCCTTTCCATGAACTAGACCCGCCATTGGGCCTCTTCTTGCCATTGCGAAGTTTAAAGTTCCCGGAACTAGTAGTCTGTTCTCTCTTGGGGTTCTTCCCACGGATCTTTTCTGTCATCTCTAGGGTATCCTCCAGAACTTGAGCTTTCCTCACCATGTCGGCGTAAGTCTGGATCTCCATTGGGGCCAACTAGTTAATGTAATGTAGCTTCAACCCATTAAGAAATCGTTTGGCCTTCATCTTCTCATGTAGCAACCCTGGTAAATTAAAAGAATAAAATCTTAAATAGAATAAAAGATTTAAAACCAATGATAAAAAGTTCAACTCATATACACTTAAAACATATAACAAAAAGGGCCAAGATAGATAACGCCTCCGTTAAAGTCATCATTTAATTGAAGACTGTTCACGCAGGCGCTAATTTAAGAATTGACGCCCTCTTGACAGACGTCATATAAAAGAATTGAAGACTGTGACAGAGGCGTCATTTTTAAATAACGCCCCAACCTTAGGCGTCATTTACAAACAGAACCGTTGGTGTTTGGTTCGAATAGGGATGTTATCTGGGATAAGTTTTGATTAAGAAAGGGATTGATATGTGTATATTTAAGTTTAGTAAAGATTCTACCAAGAAAATTTTAGTTCTAATCGAACTCCTAAAAACCCATTAGGATTCCTTCCCTATAAATACCCCCTCCCATCGAGCCAACCTGTTGGCTCTTTTCTTCATCAAACCTACTGCTGCTGTCGATCGTCCAAGCATCAGGGAGCCTTCCTCTCCATCCTGTTGTTGATACGAGGAGGGGTTCCCATCATCTTCCTCTTCGTCCTGCCGTGGAGAACGTGAAGAACATAGGAATTCTTCTTCTTCCTCTTCCTCCTGCTGCTTCATCCGTTGCCGTTGTTATCAAGTTCCTCTGTTTAAAACAGAGTATCGACTGTGGTTATTATTCTCATCTTCTTCATCGTTCTATCAACCAAAGGCCATCCAAAGCATCAAAAGGTAGGTTTTGTCAAGACTTAGCAAAACCCTGTAATTCCTAGGTTAAAAACATGCATATAGGTCTGTAAGAGTTACAGATTTCGTTTCTGGATTGTGTTTTCTCCGTTTACTGCATAAATGGATATAGCGACCCAAGCAAGGGCGCTATTTGATTCAACGACCGTGCAAACAGTCGTCAATTTCTTAGATAATTAATAATTATACCATGTTCAAAATTTAATAACTATGAACCCTTACATGTAAACTAATGTATGATCATGTCCATAAATTCTTGCTATTTTTCTCTATCTGTTCAGGTCTTTAGAATCTTGATCAAACATACTCCAAAAACCATGTGTCTGTGATTGTACCTACCCGGTGCAAATCATATGACAAAGAATTAGCGACCCAGATTAGGTCGTCATTTGAATGAATTCCCCTATACATGGGCACCAATTTAGTGATAAACTGTGAATTATAGAAATGGTTATAATATTTCTGGATATTGAAATGATGACATATACCCTGCCCTTTAATTTGATATATGACGCCCCTGACTAGGGCGATGTTTACAGAATTGAAGCCTTCATGAAAGGCGTCATTTTTATAATAATCGAAATTTGAAAGTGTTTACAGATATTAATTTTTACATAATCCGGATGTAACGACTGAGTGAACAGTCGTCATTTACTGAACTGATGACCCTGACAAGGGCGCCAATTTAGAAAATGAGGACTTAATCTCAGGCGTCAATTTACTGATCTCCTGATTTTTTGATTTTCATGGTTTTCTATAACCCTTGACCATGGGTTGTGTACACTGGCACTAAATTCTATTCCGTGAATATAGCCCTACATTTCATGATATTTTATCGATTGCCCACTATTTCTCGGTGATAGATGAACCCTCCATGGGACATTCCGTTCCTTTGGACCGGTGACTTTATCATAGAGACCTCCGTAAGACTTCGCTAGCCTTGGATTCCCTCAAGGCAGCCGAGCAGGTTGTACCATCAAAATCCATGACACTACTTGATTTTCATGTCATTCTAAAGAAACATGGTATACCGGCCCTCATGATATACTATTTTGATGTCATGAGAATACTCTTTAATGGAATGGGAAACCATGCCATTAATACTGCTTAAGAATGATGTGCCATACTTATGGACAGTAATTCTATCTACCTTATCATGTACAAGAACGAGCAACCATTTCTATATGAGCGCTTATTCTTAATATCGTGGCACCTATCTAGGGAGCCGTTTCCACCTAGTTTTATCATTAATCGTGGTTACACCGTTATTACCATCCTTACGTATCTTGTTCCATCCTTGAAATCCTAATCTCTATGATCTACCTTAAAGTTCCTACAAGCTTGAATCCCTTTGGAATTCCATATTGGCTATAACTATCGTGGATGTCGAAATACATGATCAATGCCTGCGCATATACGTGCCCGATCTGGTCCTGGGAGGAGCACCCAGAAGTACTAGTGCCCATGTGAGTTGTAATGATCATGGTATGGCATTATACCGAAGTGCATGACTAGCTTGATAAACATTCCATAAATCTCGTACTTGACTTGACTTGACGTGACATGACTTACGTGACCCGGAAAGGGTATTTATTGTAATTGCTTGAAACATGATAGCCAATTCTTAACATGACATGATCACTTGACATGATAGATATACGTGCTTGATTATCTTGCTATTTTAACATGAGTTCTTGAAAGACTTGCTAGTTCACTCACTATCACTTGGTATACATTCTCTATTCTCTTGTTATACATTCTCTATTGTCGGTTTACGCGAACATGCATAGCTAAATTGCATTCATCTAACTTGTAATTTACTTAAAGCAAGCTAGCTCTTGAGATATAATCCCTACTGAGCGTTCGCTCACATAGTGTTTTTCCCTTATTTTTTAGGTAAGTCCGAGGATGAAACTCTTTCGAATGGGGAAAGTCAAGAGTGATGAGATTAGAGCTACTCCAACTATCCAAGCGTTGTCTAGTCTTGACTTTTCTACATTCTTGAGTCAATCATTGTACTTTTTCATTTTATTGAGTCTTAGCACTAAGAGGATTGTAATAGAAGTACTTTGAAGGTTTTGATGAAATAAAGGATTGGGTTATCTTTACTCTTGCGTGCTCTGTCTTTGTGTTGAATACACTAACGCTCTGATTGACATGATCGATATAAACTCGTCACGCGTCTCCGGGTTCCTTCCGCGCTCGGGGCGTGACCATTTTTGTGGTATCAGAGCCTAGGATATTCAATTCCTAGGAAACCCAAGTCCAAGAATAGGTTTAAAACCTTTAAACCGGTGAGATTGGGTAGAACCATGGGTTAAAGTGACTAAGGTATTCAAACTCTTGGTCAAGTCTCATATTAATTAGTTATTTAAAATCCTTATAGGACAATGGCTGCCGAACGTGCTCAGTGGCGTAACATGCAACGCACTATTCAAGGCATGACGCAGGCACTTCAACAGGTGGCACAAGGTGGTGCGCACCGTGGAGCGGGAAATCTCCATCAAAGCTTTAGAAACATGAACCCTCCTAAGTTCATGGGATCCACCGATCCGGATGACACCGAGCACTGGATCCGAGAGACGGAACGTATCTTCCGAGTTATGCAATGCACGGACCAAGAGAAGGTCTTATTAGCCACATTCCAACTAGAGAGAGACGCCCGATGCTGGTGGGAGTCAGTAGAAGCCACCTTAGAGCAAGGCCAAGTTACTTGGGAGGAATTTGTGGAACATTTCAACACTAAGTATTTCTCAGACCGAATTCAAGAGAAGAAAGCTGCCGAGTTCGCTGCTCTTAAGCAACGATCCTTGTCGGTAGCTGAGTACGAGGCACAATTCTCTAGGTTGTCCCGGTATGCTAAACATCTAGTCAGTACTGAGAAAATGAAAGCTAGGAGATTTCTTAATGGGCTCAGGCCCCAATATATCACACAGCTGGCACCGATGGACATACAAGTCTATTCGGAGATGGTAAGACGAGCCCAGTTATTAGAAGATGCCACGGAACTATCTGATAGGATTCGTGGGAGAGATAAGAAGGAACATGTCACTAGTTCTGGTTCCTTTAAACCCAATTTCAACAAGAAGAGGCCAAATAAAGGAGGAACACTCTCCCAAGAGCAAAAGTGCAAGAAGACCAAACCTTTCTCTATTACCACCACACCTTCTAAAGTGGTGTGTAAACACTGTGACAAGGCCGGATATAAGGTCGAAGAATGTTGGAGAAAACTTGGAGCTTGTCTCCGTTGTGTGAGCCGTGATCATCGGATTCCCGACTGCCCGTTGCTCAATGATCAAGCTGGTGATGGGAAACGCCTGGTAACGAAGAATGCACGCCTCCAAGCTATTAAGAAGACAGAACAAGATGAAGGCAGACTAGTGAAAGGTACACTGCAAGTTTGTTCCAAGTCTGCATATGTCTTATTTGATACTGGTGCATCGCACTCATTTATTTCCAAGAAGTTTGCTGACCCATTACCTATGGAACCGGAGTGGATAAAATTAGTTATCTCAACTCCTCTTGGAAACGAAGCCGATATTGTTCACCATTATCAAAACTGCGAAGTCTTGGTAGAAGGAAGAAATTTACCCATCGACCTAATATGCCTAGACATGAAGGATTATGATATCATATTAGGAGCAGATTGGTTATCCAAATATCAGAAAACTGTTGATTGCCACGATAGCAAGGTTACTTTCAAGGAATTCACGGAACTGGTCTATACTAGTCCGAAGAGTCGGAGCAAGTCGCCTCTTATTTCGGCCCTCCGAGCTAGCAAGCTAATAAGGAAAGGATGTGTATCTTTCCTTGCTTTTGTCACCATTAAGAGAACTAAGGAAACTAAGCTAGGAGACGTTCCAGTTGTACAAGAATTTCCCGATGTGTTTCCGAAAGATTTTCCTGGACTACCCCCACAAAGAGAAGTGTCCTTCACCATTGACTTGGTCCCTGGTGCTGGTCCAGTTTCTAAGGCACCATAGAGGATGTCCCCTGTTGAACTCAAGGAGTTAAAGGAATAATTGATGGAACTTCTTAAGAAAGAATTTATTAGGCCGAGTACTTCTCCATGGGGAGCACCTGTACTATTTGTGAAGGAAAAAGATGGATCCATAAGGTTATGCATCGACTATCGACAGTTGAATCATCTCACTATTAAGAACAAGTATCCACTATCGAGAATCGATGAACTGTTTGATCAAATATCTGGATCCAAGTACTTCTCGAAGATTGATCTCAGATCGGGATATCACCAACTGAGGATCAAAGATGAGGACATTTATAAGACAGCGTTCAGGAGAAGGTATGGGCACTATGAATTTGTTGTTTTGCCTTTTGGACTAACCAATGCCCTGCTGCCTTTATGCAGTTGATGAATAGTATATTCTGGCCTCATCTAGATCAATTCATAGTGGTTTTCATTGATGATATATTGATCTATTCAAAGACCAAGGAAGAGCATGAGGAGCATTTGCGGATTGCATTACAGATATTGAGGACAAATCGATTATATGCAAAGCTTAGTAAATGTGAATTCTAGCTAAAAGAAGTATCTTTCTTGGGGCATGTTATATCAAAAGATGGTTTGTCCGTAGATCCATCAAAGGTTGAAGCTATAAAGAATTGGGAGAGACCGACCAATGCTAGCGAGATCCGCAGTTTCTTGGGTCTTGCGGGCTATTATCGGCGATTCATCAAGGATTTCTCCAAGATCGCCGTACCACTCCCTAGACTAACACACAAGGAGATACATTATGAATGGAGTGAGGAATGTGAAAGAAGCTTCCAAGCCCTCAAAGATCACCTAACTACTGCCCCAGTTTTAGCTTTAGTAATTGAAGGCGTGAAATTTGAAGTATACACCGATGCATCTGGCATTGGCCGCGGATGTGTTTTAATGCAACAAGGGAAAGTTATAGCCTACTCATCTCGACAGCTAAAGAAGCATGAAGAGAACTACCCAGTACATGATCTAGAATTAGCTGCGGTAGTGTTTACATTGAAGATCTGGAGACATTACTTATACGGAGTGTAGTTCACTGTATACTCCGATCACAAGAGTTCAAGTATCTTTTCTCTCAGAAGGAATTGAATATGAGACAAAGATGTTGGCTAGAATATCTCAAGGACTTCGACTTCACAATACAATATCATCCTGGAAAGGGTAATCCTGTAGCTGATGCCCTCAGTCGCAAGCCAAGAGTAATATTAGCCAATTGTATGATTCAGGAGTGGAAGTTGCTAGAACAGTTCACTAGACTTAATATAAGCATAGACAAGGAGAGTAGGTGTGTCACACTATCCCATATGAGCATACAACCAGATCTACTCTCAGAGATACAAGGACTGCAAGATAATGACCCGGTATTAGTGGAAATTAAGGGCAAGATGGAAGAGCAATCTGATTTCAAATTAGCTTCAGATGGAAGATTGTTATTCAGAGATAGAAATTGCATCCCAGATTGTCCAGAGCTAAAGAAGAAGATCTTAGATGAAGCTCACAGATCAAGGTACACGATTCATCTAGGATCTACCAAAATGTACCAAGATTTAAAAAGGACCTTTTGGTGGCCCAATATGAAAAGAGAAATAATAGACTTCGTGTCTCGCTGTCTCACTTGCCAACAAGTCAAGGCAGAACACCAAAAGTCTGCCGGTAAGCTACATCCTCTTGATATTCTCAAGTGGAAGTGGGATGATATCGATATGGACTTCATTATGGGTCTGTCTAAATCTAGAGGAGGACATGATGGAATATGGGTCATCATAGACCGTCTAACCAAGTCGGCCCATTTCTTGCCAATCAAGAGCCGATGGTCAATTGACATCCTTGCTGCATTATACATGAAGGAGATAGTCAGGTTACATGGAGTACCTGTCTCAATCGTGTCTGACAGAGACCCTCATTTTACTTCTCACTTTTGGAAGGGTCTACAACATTCGCTAGGGATGAGACTTAACTTTAGTACAGCTTTTCATCCTCAAACGGATGGTCAGACCGAGAGAACCAATCAGGTAGTAGAAGATAGAAGCCTTATACGGAAGGAGTTGTCGATCACCCTTGTGCCGGGATGAAGTTGGCGAGAAACAACTATTAGGCCCAGACATGGTAAGGAATACCACCAAAAAGATTCAGATGATTAGAGAGAAACTTCAAGTAGCTCAGTATAGACAGAAGGCTTATGGTGATACAAGAAGAAGAGATCTCAAATTTCAAGTCGGAGATCACGTATTTCTCAAAGTATCACCTGGACGTGGAATAAGGAGATTTGGTGTTAAGGGCAAGCTTACACCAAGGTTTATCGGACCTTTTGAGGAATTAGAAAGAGTTGGCGAGGTTGCTTATCGCATCGCTTTGCCTCCTCAATTGTCCGATATCCATAATGTATTTCATATATCCATACTGAAGAAGTATGTGCATGATCCGTCACATATCATCGATCATGGAGACCTGGTGATTCAAAAGGATCTCACATATGAACAAAAGCCTATGAAGATCCTCGATCGTGAAGTTCGTATACTAAGAAATAAGATAATTCCCATGCTAAGGGTGCAATGGAGTAAATGCTCAGAGCACGAAGCCACATGGGAGACCGAGGAGTCTATGAAGAAGTGATTTCCGGATTTATTCTAAAGAGGTATGAGTCCTACACTCTCCGTAAATATGTGCGATTGAATTTGGGGACCAAATTCTTTTTAAGTGGGGGAGGGTGTAGCAACCCTGGTAAATTAAAAGAATAAAATCTTAAATAGAATAAAAGATTTAAAACCAATGATAAAAAGTTCAACTCATATACACTTAAAACATATAACAAAAAGGGCCGAGATAGATAACGCCTCCGTTAAAGTCATCATTTAATTGAAGACTGTTCACGCAGGCGCTAATTTAAGAATTGACGCCCTCTTGGTAGACGTCATATAAAAGAATTGAAGACTGTGATAGAGGCGTCATTTTTAAATAACGCCCCAACCTTAGGCGTCATTTACAAACAGAACCGTTGGTGTTTGGTTCGAACAGGGATGTTATCCGGGGTAAGTTTTGATTAAGAAAGGGATTGATACGTGTATATTTAAGTTTAGTAAAGATTCTACCAAGGAAATTTTTGTTCTAATCAAACTCCTAAAAACCCATTAGGATTCCTTCCCTATAAATACCCCCTCCCATCGAGCCAACATGTTGGCTCTTTTTTTCGTCAAACCTACGGCTCCTGTCGATCGTCCAAGCATCAGGGAGCCTTCCTCTCCATCATGTTGTTGATACGAGGAGGGGTTCCCATCATCTTCCTCTTCGTCCTGCCATGGAGAACGTGAAGAACGTAGGAATTCATCTTCTTCCTCTTCCTCCTGCTGCTTCATCCGTTGCCGTTGTTATCAAGTTCCTCTGTTTGAAACAAAGTATCGGCTGTGGTTATTATTCTCATCTTCTTCATCGTTCTATCGACCAAAGGCCATCCAAAGCATCAAAAGGTAGGTTTTCTCAAGAGTTAGCAAAACCCTATAATTCCTAGGTTAAAAACATGCATATAGGTATGTAAGAGTTACAGATTTTGTTTCTGGATTGTGTTTTCTCCGTTTACTGCATAAATGGAAATAGCAACCCAAGCAAGGGCGCTATTTGATTCAACGACCGTATAAACAGTCATCAATTTCTTAGATAATTAATAATTATACCATGTTCAAAATTTAATAACTATGAACCCTTACATGTAAACTAATGTATGATCATGTCAATAAATTTCTGCTATTTTTCTCTATCTGTTCAGGTCTTTAGAATCTTGATCAGACATACTCCAAAAACCATGTGTCTGTGATTGTACCTGCCTGGTGCAAATCATATGACAAAGAATTAGCGACCCAGATTAGGTCATCATTTGAATGAACGTATACATGGGCGCCAATTTAGTGATAAACTGTGAATTATAGAAATGGTTATAATATTCCTGGATATTGAAATGACGACATATACCCTGCCCTTTAATTTGATGTATGACGCCCCTGACTAGGGCACTGTTTATAGAATTGAATCCTTCATGAAAGGCATCATTTTTATAATAATCGAAATTTGAAAGTGTTTACAGATATTAATATTTACATAATCCGGATGTAACGACTGAGTGAACAGTCGTCATTTACTGAACTGACGACCCTGGCAAGGGCACCAATTCAGAAAATGAGGATTTAATCTCAGGCGTCAATTTACTGATCTCCTGATTTCCTGATTTTCGTGGTTTTCTATAACCCTTGACCATGGGTTGTGTACACTGGCACTATATTCCATTCCGTGAATATAGCCCCACATTTCATGATGTTTTATCGATTACCCACTATTTCTCGGTGATAGATGAACCCTCCATGGGACATTCCATTCCTTTGGACCGGTGACTTTATCATAGAGACCTCCGTAAGACTTCGCTAGCTTTGGATTCCCTCAAGGCAGCCGAGCAGGTTGTACCATCAAACCCCATGACACTACTTGATTTCCATGTCACTCTAAAGAAACATGGTATACCGGCCCTCATGATATGCTATTTTGATGTCATGAGAATACTCTTTAATGGAATGGGAAACCATGCCATTAATACTGCTTAAGAATGATGTGCCATACTTGTGGACAGTAATTCTATCTACCTTATCATGTACAAGAACGAGCGGCCATTTCTATATGAGCGCTTATTCTTAATATCGTGGCACCTATCTAGGGAGCCATTTCCACCTAGTTTTATCGTTAATCGTGGTTACACCGTTATTACCATCCTTACGTATCATGTTCCATCCTTAAAATCCTAATCTCTATGATCTACCTTAAAGTTCCTACAAGCTTGAATCCCTTTGGAATTCTATATTGGCTATAACTATAGTGGATGTCGAAATACATGATCAATGCCTGCGCATATAAGGGCCCGATCTGGTCCTGGGAGGAGCACCCGAAAGTACTAGTGCCCATGGGAGTTGTAATGATCACGGTATGGCATTGTACCGAAGTGCATGACTAGCTTGATAGACATTCCACAAATCTCTTACTTGACTTGACTTGATATGACATGACTTGCGTGACCCGGAAAGGGTATTTATTGTACTTGCTTGAAACATGATAGTCAACTCTTGACATGACATGATCACTTGACATGATAGATATACGTGCTTGATTATCTTGCTATTTTAACATGAGTTCTTGAATGACTTGCTAGTTCACTCACTATCACTTGGTATACATTCTATATTCTCTTGTTATACATTATCTATTGTCTTTTTACGTGAACATGCATAGCTAAATTGCATTCATCTAACTTGTAATTTACTTAAAGCAAGCTAGCTCTTGAGATATAATCCCTACTGAGCATTCGCTCACATAGTGTTTTTCCCTTATTTTTCAGGTAAGTCCGAGGATGAAACTCTTTCGGATGGGGAAAGTCAAGAGTGATGAGATTAGAGCTACTCCAACTATCCAAGCGTTGTCTAGTCTTGACTTTTCTACATTCTTGAGTCAATCATTGTACTTTTTCATTTTATTGAGTCTTAGCACTAAGAGGAGTGTAATAGAAGTACTTTGAAGGTTTTGATGAAATAAAGGATTGGGTTATCTTTACTCTTGCGCGCTCTATCTTTGTGTTGAATACACTAACGCTCTGATTGACATGATCGATATAAACTCGTCACGCGTCTCTGGGTTCCTTCCGCGCTCGGGGCGTGACATCTCAGTAGACACTAAATGAGTTGCATTACGAGATAACCGGGAAAACTGAGCTTCATGCTCAGCAATAGATAAGTTCCTCTTCTTCAAAGTAGCGAACTCCGCCGCCTTCTTCTCTTGCACTCTGTCAGAAAAGTACTTGTTGTTGAAGAGTTCCTCGAACTCCTTCCATGTTACCTGATGGTCTCCCAAGGTGGCTTTTACGACATCCCACAATGTTCTTGCATCTCGTTCTAACTGGAAGGTCGTTAGGAGAACACGCTCTTGATCACTGCACTGCATCACTTCAAAGATTTGATCCATCTCCTTCAGCCAATGCTCGACTTCGTCTGGATCCGTCGAGCCGCTGAATCGTGGGGGATTCATTCTGCGGAAATTTCGGTGAAGATCTCCCGCTCCGTGGTGAGTCGCTCCTCCCCGGGCCACTTGCTGCAGGGCCCGAGTTAAGCCTTGTACCGTACGCTACATGTCTCTCCATTACGCACATTTAGCCGCCATTGCACAAACCCTACATGTAGAATAAATTAATTTAGAACAATATAGCGGGAATTTTCTAAAGTAAATTTATTAACTCAACCCGAGTCTCTACCCGATCTCACTGGGTTGGATTCTTAAACTTTTTGACTTGTCATGGTTCTAAGACATCACCAGGAAATCGAGGAACCTTAAAAACCTAGGCTCTGATACCACCAAACTGTCACGCCCCGACGTGGAATATCATAACGCGGCAGCAGAAATAGTTAATAATAATATGTTGATTTCCAGACATGCTGTGTCTTGGGTTAACGAATTCATACATTCAGCTCAATACTATGGTCAAAGATTCCATCATAACCATTAAATAGCAACTAATTAAACACAATGAGTTTCCCGATCAACCACAATTCACGCACCACAGAAATCTCAATATCCACCAACTTAACATAGTTACATAACCACCAATTTAAAAGAATTAGAACTCTAATACACAACTACATTTCTCAGACTCAAACTATCTAAATTGACTCCACGAGGCCTCCTAGCTGGTACGCTCCAAGGTCTTCACTTCTGCCCATCCCCATCAGTTTGAGAGTCCTCACCTGAGCTACCTGAAAAGGGGGAAACAACTGGGTGAGCGAACGCTCAGTAGGTAATAGCAGGCAGTGTTTAAGTAATTAACCAATTACATTAATGCTATGCAATAAAGAAAAAGGAATGACGATGCGATAAGAGAAATAAAGAGAGCAAAAGAACATGATCACAATATAACAGGGCACTGGCCGACCAAGCAAGAAACAAACAAGTCATATAAATAATTCCAGGGTGAAATTATAACTCGTATTCAAGAGAATCATGTAAAGGAATATGTCATAGACATCACTCTAGTCATGCACTCGGTGCAATGTCTCACCATGTCATTATAACTCTCCGGGGCACTAGTACTTTTTGGGCGCTCCTCCCAGGACCAGACCAGGCCCTTATGATGCGTTGGCATTGATTTGGTGGATCCAAGATCCCAAGTTGTCTAGACATTTAAAAGACTCGGCTAGGAGAGATAAGTACTCAAGATATAACCTGGAATAATCAAGAATAATCCAGGGTTTTCATAATACGAGCCACACATGGCCCGATTCAAGAGGCACACAAGAAACGTGAAAAATTAGATGCTGGAAGGTACGGGGTCACCTTTGGGCCGCTTAAACAGGAACGGTCTCATGCTGGACCGTGCTAAGATGATTGGGCCGAAGACAACCCAACTGAAGCTAAGGGGACACGGTCTTAAATGGGCCGCTCCAATACAGAACGGTCCAGACTTATCTGTTCATAACGAGAGGAATTGAAAGCCCACGACGAAAGGTACACGGGCTGGATTGGGCCGCGCTATCATGGAGCGGTCAGTCGATAGTCCATTCCATGGACTTAAACGGGCTGCACCTGTCCGTTCCATGATTGGGCCAAGCCAGAGAAGAAAAAAAAACTCACCCAAATGGGCTCCTAGGCTGTCATAGTTGGTGGAACCGAACCAGGGTTCATCCCACTGCTCTTAGGTCAGCCTAGAGGCTTTTTGGGTCGACCAAACATGGCCAGGTCGAAGAAAAATCAATGATAATCGACCAGCAAGATTTGGCACTCAGCCAGAAAATACACGGTCTCCACTAGGCCGCTCAATGTGTCACATGGTCCAATTCTGGCCATGTAAAGACTCAGATGGTCCAGTGTAGGCCGTGATTCAGAACAGGAGTAATCCAAGTGATTCGATCGAGTCAACAGATGCAGGACTTGAGGTACAGCCTGCCCGGCATCCTAGTGGGAATCCCAGGCTCGCGGGGGCTTATGGAGGTCTCATAATGGAGGTCCTAGTCCGACGGAAGGAGTAGCCGGCGGAGAGTTCCAACCATTACAAGAATTGAGGGCTTGAAATCATCGGAAAACGAATATACGGCGGTCAGTCAATTCCACCGGAGTGGAATGACTGTCAAGCAATCCTAGTATCATGATTCCATTTCATTATGACATGTTTGAGATTGAGCTCTATTTAAATTGATAAGAACAAGGAAGACATAATAATAAAAGTAAATCAAGCAAAAGTATTAGCAATTTTTAACTTCCCTTATGTTCCAATTTAACTGTGGGTTACTATCCTATCATTAGCATTAGGATGAATCATGCTAAAACAATAATATACCATTCTGTGTGACAGAACGGTCCATCCAGAACCGCCTCACAGGCCTTCGCGGTCTATCGATAAACCGTTCAGATCATGCATGCCCGAAGACCTTATAGGCCCTGCACAGTCTATCGAGGGGCCGCGGGGTCTTTGAGCGGTCTGGAGTGAGCCGCCCGCAAGAAGGAATGGTCAATCGTTGGGCCGTCCTGTTCATGGAGGTATCCAACACAGCAAATCAACAAAATCGTCAAGTAAAAACCGTTGCCCTAGACCACACGGTCTATCGAGGGGCAGTTCAAAATAGAGCGGTTCTTGTAGGACCGCGCTACGGTCGCCATGCCCGAACTCCGGCGAGCTTGGCTAGGGTTTGATGAAACGACTAAATACGCATCGTATAGAGCATTAAAATTGGGCAATATGCTATGATTGGAACAAGAACAAGAAGATACATAACATGGCATGATCAGTTAAGTTTTAGCGCCTGCTAATGCCTACATTAATCAAGGATAAACAGGAAAACCCTAAATATGACATGCTTCAACTAGATGGACTAATACTCGCAGGATACTAAACCATTTTAGGGACTTTTTATGTCCTTAGAAAGAGGACCAAGAGACGAATCTAGCAATATGTGACACTTAGGGTTTGGTCTGCTAGAACCTACATTAGATAAAGGAAGAAGGGGACGATGGTCGCCAGTCGCGCAAGGGAAACCTCTCTGAAGATCACCAGAATTCTCCCTCGTCCACGAACCTCGTCAGCCATCGCAGCATCCAATCGCTTCTAGGTCGACTAGGGTTTAGTTTTATAGGATCAATGGTTTCTAGAGGCGTCTATTAGAGAGGATAGAGTCCTCTAAGTCGGTCGTGCGAGATTCACGCCTTGACCAGGTCACGCCGCCGCCTCAGCTCAAAATTCAAACTTTAGGGTTAAGGTTTCGATGGGCAAAGAGAGGGGAAATGATATACTCATCTAGGCCGTTAATTTAGGTCCGATTTGGACTTAAATGATTGAGAATAAGGCCCTAATTGGGCAATTTAAGGTCCGATAGGTTAAGATGTAGATTTGGGCCTAAAACCCTCCATTTGACTTACTTAGAATTTTATTTTGGGTTGGCCGCAGAAGATAAATTATCTAAATTTTCTATCCTCTATTCGATTATAATTTTTCCAGATTTT
The DNA here is from genome assembly GCA_022559845.1 of Amorphophallus konjac. Classification (NCBI taxonomy): domain Eukaryota; kingdom Viridiplantae; phylum Streptophyta; class Magnoliopsida; order Alismatales; family Araceae; genus Amorphophallus; species Amorphophallus konjac. The sequence goes on from CM040126.1 coordinate 274,474,517, forward strand.
TATAAATTGGTTAAAATATTACTTATCGTATTTCATAAATAAATTTATAAATTCCGTTTATTTTTTTAATAATACACCGGGGTGCTACAAAGTCGTCAGTGGACACATCTGGCCTTACTTCTAGTGGACAGTGCTCCCGTCACGTGACGTGAGTTTCTCGTGAGTCGAGTTCTACTTCATGTCTGCGAGACGTGGTTAAACGTGGAGTTCCGGGTGTTTTCTCGATGCCGAGGTCTAGGGGTTCCGGTGAGCGTCACCAAGGGCTTTCCCCTAGACAACGTTGAGTTCCCGACAGCGTGGTCATTTTCCCCTGTGGCGTGGCTAGGGTGGTTCATAGTTTAGTGGTCCCCCGACTGGGAGATCGGGACGTGTTTTTCGGTACAGTAGGAGTAGCTGTAGAGCCGAGGTTTTACCGGCCACCGTGTTTACTGTTCCTAGTGTTACGGTTGTTCTTGCTTTTGCTGCTTTTCGTGCCACCGTTGTTTACGGTTGGGGTTCCGCGGGACCCCTACTGAGCCAGTGACAGGAGGCTCACCCCTGCTTTTTAGGTGCGGCGGTTCTTCCTCGAGGTTTGAGGGTGCTGTGCGGAGGTTCTTAGTTTCCAGCTCGCCGGGCCGAGTGTTCACTCGGTGTTGGGTATGCTCTTCTGCCTTAGACTATACTTTCTGTTAGACTGGACTCTGTTGTATTTAGATTATTTATTTCTGTTAATTTTTGAATTGTTCTTGTTATGACCACCAATTTGGGCACATGCCCAAATGAAAACAACTCGGGCCCATGAACTCAATAAGCTAGAAATCTAGACAGATTATTGAAGGATCTTTAGGAAATTTATAACTTAATATAGAGAGGTCAGAATTAGGTGAAACTAAAACTCATGCAGCGACCATTGGGTAAGAAACAACTTTGATGAAGAGTATAACTTCTGAAAAGTGGGTCTAATAGTGGTTAAGAGGGAGTTGGCGATAATGGGTCGAAATAGTTGCAGAAAATACTGTCACCAGTTGAAATAAGGATATCTTGACCCATGGTTATCCAAATGGGCTGAAACTTGGCCCATTAGAAAGGTTGGGCCATTGACCCAAACTCTTATGTTGAGGTGGAAACCCAATTCACATCAAAACCCATGGTCCTGAGCCTATTGCTGCCAGCTATCACGAAGAGGTGTGATTGTTTGGGTGAATTCACACGTAATTAATGAGAAATTCATAACTTTCTTTGTGATTAATTAAATGACATGAAACTAAGGCCATAATTTTGCATTGGATGTCAGCCACATCTTTGGTGTTGAAGTCAAGGCCAATTATGTTAGGGTGCTATGCCCGGATACAGAGGGGGGTGAATGTATCCTTCTACGAATAATGCCCAAATAAAAACTCAGATGCTAGACGTAATCACAGAATAAAACTAATTCAATTCAACTTATGAGCAAGCACATGGAGCATGCCTATCCAAGCATCTAGCGGAAGCAAACACACAAAGCAAACCACTGCTCAATAGATTTTTAGGTGGTTCGGTCCTCCAGACCTACATCCACCCCTCATTCCCAACCGGAGTGAGGCTTCACTAGCAAACGCTAGAACCAAACAGACTCAGTCTGCGAACAAGGTGCTGCCACACAGCTTGCCCAGGGGAACAACCTCCCCTCTTCCTCCCAACCGGAGGGACACCCCAAGTGACTCCCAGCCACTTGGAAACCAGAGACCAAAGTCTCTCTTCCTCCAGACCAGGAGGGAACCCGCTAGTGACTCCCAGTCACCAGCAACCAGAGGTCGCAGACCTCTCTTCCTCCAACCGGAGGGACCCCTGGACTTGCAAGCCACAAGCCCAGAACCGGAGATAAGTCTCCCTTCTCCTGAATCCACAGGAGGAACCCGATCCCCAGCAGAGCAATCGGAAGAACAAGGCTAACCAAAGAAACAAAAGAAAAAATAAAGAAACATAAAAAACACAGCAACAAAAGCTAGAAATGAAACACAAGAGATGTAGCTCTCAATGAGCATAGTCGTTCTGGATTTGATCCACGAACAGACTGAACTGATCTGCAATAGACTCTCTCCTCCTCTTCTTTCTTCCTCTTCTTTCTGCTTCTCTTTCTTCTCTCTTTCTTCTCACTTCTCACGAGCACTATCTCTCTCTTTTCCTTCTTCTGCTCTCTTCTTTTCTTTCTTTTCTTCACTGGATCGAAGACCTCTCTGCACTCTTCTTTTTCTTCACAGCTTCTATTCTCTCAACTTCGATCAACCTCCTTCAGACAACGGAGACTACCCTTTATAGCAGCTCGAGCAGGGGCAGCATTGGGCGCGTGTGGCCTCCACATTTCCCGCCCAAGTATTTGGCCACGTGTCAGCATCTCAGCTCCTTGGATCACGTGCCAGACATTTCTTTGGTTCACGTGCCAGAACACCTGCAGGAGTAACTGAGGAGTTCAGTCGATGGACAAAATTAACACAGGCTGTACATAGTTCAGCAATGTATAGACTTATAGATATCAATACAGCAAGTGTGTACAGTGTGAGGGAGTGTATAGACTTAGAAGTCTTCATGCGAGCTCAGTGTGTATACTTGCTGAAGAATGCATTATCATAATAGGAAGGAGTGTATAGACTTCTGTGAAATGCATGAATGAATCGAGTGTGTAGACTTACTAATGCAAGCACAGGCTGTACACACTTTGTTTGCGTGCGAGAGAACACAGTGTACAGACTTTCCTGTGAAGAACAATGCATGAATGCAGTGTATAGACTTGGTGTTAACATGCATGAGAACCAATGTACAGACATGCTGTCCTTGCAGCTGATGACTCCAGTGTATAGGCTTGCTGAGGGAGAGACCGTACAGACTTGAAGCAAAGCAGGGCAGTCGAGTGTATAGACTACACGATGTGTAGACTTTAGCCAAAGGAACGGCTGTACAGACTTTAACTCAACAGCGATGAATAGACTCTGAATCAAGGCAGGCTGTACAAACTTGAAGAGTAAGCCAGTGTATGGACTTCAAAAGCTTGAAGGCCCAATGTACAGACTTTGAAGAGTCTGAACCAATGTACAGACTTGTAACGCTTGAGGACCGATGTATAGACTTAGGAGCATATGAAGTCAATGTACAGACTTGCCGATGCGAGGCCAATGTACAGACTTTAAAGGCTGTGAATAGCAAGGCATGCTGTACAGACTTGAAACCTATGAAGACGATTGTATAGACTTTGCCTTAGAAACGAGTGTATAGACTTGAGGTTCTGAATGAAGGTAAGGTGTCAATGTACAGACTTGCTATGGTTGTATGGACATTGAAGCTGCAAGCGATGTACAGACTTGGAGAGTTGAAACCAATGTACAGACTTGACGAAATGAAGACCACTGTATAGACTTCCTTCGGCACAAAGGCTGCTTAACGATGTACAGACTTGATTGAAGTGAAGTCTGTACAGACTTGAATGTTCACAGTGTATAGAGTTTGAAGCAAGTGACCAAGGTGATGTGTAGACTTTACCCAATGTACAGACTTGGTGGTCTTGAACGTAGGTAAAGCAAAGCAATGTATATACTTGTCACCGACCAATGTATAGACTTGCTCATACGAGTGAACATGTCGATGTACAGTTTGGCCAATGCTTGAAGCACAGTCCACTGTATAGACTTGATGCCTTGAAGGCGATGTACAGACTTTGTTACCCAAACGATCAATGTATGGACTTGAACTTCTGGAAACGAATGAATAGACTTTGCCACAGTCTAATGTATAGACTTCTAGTGTGAATGAAACGCTGTATAGACTTGCTCAAACAGTCCGATGTATAGACTTTAGCTGAAGACCACGATGCAATGTATAGACATGAAGAAACTGTGCACATTGTATAGACTTGAAGAAACAAGGCAACGTTGTATAGATTTGAAGAGACAAGGCAACGTTGTATAGACTTCAACGATGAATGATCAGACAATGTATAGACTTCACAGTTCAACAGCCATTGTATGGACTTGTACAGTGGTGCGCAGTGTACAGACTTTGAAGTCCGACCTAGCAGGATGTGTAGACTTAGACTACAACCAGGATGTCTAGACTTGTTGTGAAGCAATGCACATGCTGTACATACTTGAAGAATGCTTGCAGAAGGCGATGTATAGACTTTGTTGCGACTAGTGGCTGTACAGACTTAGGCAAAGTGCACACTTTGAACGCCTATGATGTACACACTTCAATTGAAGCCAACTGAGGAGTGTATGGACTTGAATGAAGAAATGGCTATATAGACATGGAGGACTAGGGGGGGGTCGACCCATCTAGTAGGGGAGTCGACCCATTACAGCATGCAGTGCTGACTGTATGCTCAATGCAATTGTGTAAACTTCCACAAACAGACATCCACAAGTAGAGTGAAGCAATGAATGCTTTATGCATCAGTTAACATGACTGAACATCAAATATGCAATGCTTTAGATATGTTAAACTAAACTGAGCAGCAAGATGACTGAACATTTGATAGACTGAGTTATGATCAGAAAATAACTGAATAACAGCATGATGACTCACACAGCAAGATGACTCACAGTGATTAACTCACATCAAAAACCAATTATCAAAACCATCATCAAAACCATCATCAAAACCACAGGGGCACAACAATCTCCCCCTTTTTGATGATGACAACACTTTCAACACATTGAGTCATTCTGATTATTCTCCCCCTTTGACTTCATCAAAAAGAAAATAGTTTGAGAAATTAAAGCATGTGTAAAAATTCAGTCAATTTCTCCCCCTTGCAAGAACATAATTCTCCCCCTTTGGCAAACAATCTCCCCCTTTGGTATAGTCAGGATGAACCATGGGAAGGGGTGAATGCAGATGCCGATACCAGAATGTAAGATCTTCCCTTTTAAGAGTTTCTATGCAGCATGATGCATATGACATGGAAGCTCCCCCTCAATAAGTGGAATCTTATGAGATAGGTGAGAAGGAGACCACAGGGGCTAACAAGGAGAAGTTCTGGTCAATAAACCAAGGACATGAGCAGAAGAGTTTCAATTAACAGATTTTTCAAGGATGCTCTAAACATAAGAAATGCAGCCAGATTTTCAAAGAGATATCAATCTCATAAATCCAAAACATAAGTTTTCAAAGTCTTCCATTATAAGGGCTTATGAATGAGCTTTATTGAACAACATGGTTTAAACATGATGTATGCAGAGTTTATCAATAAAATTCTGTATTGATATCTAAAACCATGTTTTAATAAAAATGAACCAAGCCCTCATATTTATCTTGATTATCCTCCCTTTGTCTTACACAATCATTTTTATTGACTTCTTTCAGAATTACATGCACTAGTATTAAGATTAAGCAATTATGAAGTCATATGATTTTGTCTAGGGTTGTAGCAATTTGATTTTAGCATCAATATTCAGATATTTCAATTTGTTCAACAATTTTCCATGTTACAAATTTTATGAGCACTCTAGTTCAGTGCACACCTTGTAACTAGAGGATATACCTTGATTAGAGGCCAATATCCCTAAGCACTTAGTGTGACTAACAGTCATGCTTTATATGAACAGAGGTAGCATTTACACATCATGACACATTCCAAATCATTTCTGGATGAGTGAGTTGATAGGTCCAGAGGGGGGTGAATGGACCTTTACCCGTTAAAAATTAAGGATTAAAAATTAAGTTTAGATCTCAAACAGGAGTTTCCGAATTAGAGCACAATGGTCAAACACTAACCGCAGAACGAACTGCTTGGAGGATAGGGAAGGATCGGCCTAAACAAGCATCTACCGAATATCCAAGCCCAGAAGAGAAAAATAAGCACACGGCACGGGGATTTTTAGGTGGTTTGGTCCTCCAGACCTACATCCACCCCACACTCAAACTGAGTGTGGCTTCACTAACAGCTGGGCAACACAGCTTGCCAACAAACGCTGATACACAGCTTACCCAGGGGAACAACCTCCCCTCTTCCTCCTACTCGGAGGGAACCACTAGCAACCCACGGTCACTAGAAACCAGAGACTCACGTCTCTCTTCCTCTATACCAAGAGGGAACCCCACTGGTAGCAGTCCCACTACCAGTGAACCAGCCAGTAGCAACCTACTGCCGGCAACCCACCAGAGGCCTAGCCTCTCTTCCTCCAGACCAGGAGGGAACCCACCAGTGACTCCCCGTCACTAGCAAACCAGAGGTCTAAGACCTCTCTTCCTCCACCCGGAGGGACCCCTTGACTTGCAAGCCACAAGCCAAGGACCGGAGGACAAGCCTCCCTTCCTCTAAACCAGAGGGAACCCTCAAGTAACAACCTGCCACTTGCAACCTGGAGATCAGATCTCCCTTCTCCTGTACCACCAGGAGAAACCCGATCCCCAACAGGGCAATCGGAAGAACAAGACTAAACAAGGTAGTAAAAGAAAAATAAGAAAACATGAAAATGACAGCGACAGAAGCTGGAAATAAAACGTAAGATATATAGCTCTCAATGAGCATAGTCGTTCTGGATTTGATCCACGAACAGACTGATCAGATCCTCAGTAAAGCTCTCTCTCCTCTTCTTTCTTCTTCTTCTTTCTCCTTCAGTTTCTGCTCTCTCTTTTTCTTCTCTTCTTTCTCTCGTTTTTCTGGATCGAAGGACTCTCTGCTTTTCTGCTCTTTCTTCTATATCTTTCTCTTTTTCGATCATCCTCCATCTGAAGACGAAGGTTTCTATTTATATCAGCAGCAGCAGCAGATACGGTTCAGAATGCGTGTGCCTCCCACGCTTGATCCAGAACCTTCTTGCCACGTGTCCTTATCGGATTGGTTCCTCTAGCATTGGATCACGTGCTGCCCAGACACTGAGGAGTAATCTTCCTCGGATCCCTGCAAGCAGATTAATTACATTAATGCTCAGGGTTCGCTATATGTAGCTGAGATAAGTTGGTTGGCCATAAGAACAAAGAACTGCACGAGATATATGATAACAAAACGAGGTGCACTATACTGTGACTGACACGAGGTACGTTAGATGAGTTTAGCACGAGATAACACGAGAACGACACGAAGTACACGAGAATACAGCTAACACAACAACGAAGACGACACGAAGTCAGATGAAGACAACATGAGGTGAGAAGAAGATAACACAGAGTGAAGCAATAGAAAGACACGCGATCAGAAGAGACCAGGATGAAAATAGAAGGAAGCAACACGGAGATACACATACAAAAGAAACACGAAGACACGTAGTGAAACAACACTTGAAAACACAAGAAAAATAACTCGAGCACACAATAGCTCGAATGAATGACTCGAAGACGAGGCGACACGGGCTGACCACGACACGAAGACAAATAACAGAAACCGTCACGAGTTGAAGACAACACGAAGATGAAAACAGAAACCGACACGAGTTGAAAACAACACGAAGATGTAAACAGAAACCGACACGAGTTGAAAACAACACGAAGACGAAACACAGGAATTGACACGGAGTGTGGTCAGGGCGAGAAGGACACGAGGTCTAGGAAACACGACACGAAGACATGAGATAGACACGTCTTCAACAACACGTGATGAAACGGTGGAAGCAGAGGAACAACTCGAGGAACTACAGTAATTGACACGAAGACACAAGAGCAAACATAGAGGACTGACTCGAGATGAGCAACTAAGTGCTAACGACACGAGGTTCATACAGAAGCAACTCGAAGTTCATCAGACCAATTCGAGCTGCTTCAGAAGAATCAACACGAAGTCAATCAGCACACAACTTAACACAACACGAGGTACGAAAGGACGGCACGGCGTGTTGAAAATACAAACAGTACTAAAACTAAAACGACACGAAGGCAAACAGTACAACACGAGGTGTTATACACAAACATGACGAAGTTCCAACCAACACGAAGACAGTCCCTGAAAATACCTGAAGTGAAATGAGGGTTTATTCTTCACAGAAAAATATTCTTTGTTCACTTTCACAGAAAAATATTTTTATTAATTTTTCACCGAGAAATATTTTGAACACTACTAAGACTTATAGTGTTGTCATCATCAAAACATGTAAAGATTCAACAAGACTCAACAATCTCCCCCTTTTTGATGGATGGCAACACTATGAGTCTTGAGTCTTTGCAGAAAAAAAAATTTCAGCCTTTCCAAGGCTAAACAAACATTAGCACCATTATTAAACATTTTTAAAGTGTCAAATAACCATTCTCAATGAATAAATCAAACATTCTCAACGAGGTAGCAAAGGCCTGATTTCTCCCCCTTTGTCATCATCAAAAAGAAGGAAACAATAAGGATGTAACAATGCAAATGATATGAAATTTAATTAATAAGTCCAAGAGTGTGAGAGAGAAAGCCTCAAAATGGGCAACAAGATACAGAGCATTGTCTTTTCAAGAAAAAAGTCTGGCATGTATGCTAGAAGGGCCACGCGGCCTGCCATGTGGTGGTCTCCCCCTTGGAGAAGTAGAGGTGTATTCTTGAGGTGGAGTTCTGCTAGAAGAGGCTTGACCAGGTGCTGAACCCAAGATAGACTGAAATTCCTTTAGGTCATTTGACAGTTCAGCTAGCCAATACACCACAGCGCTTCTGACATGTGCCACTTCAGAAATGATGTCGTCTTGGCGAATATTAACAGTTTCATATCTGTCAGTCAGAATTGTCATTTCTGTTAAGAAGGCGACCAATTTATCATAGATCTGCTGAACACCTGGACCTAGGGCACTAAGATGACTTCTTCAAAACTTCTAAAGATGTTCTGATCTCAAAGCAGTGATCTATAATGTTGGTAGATTGTTTGAAGGAGGAAATTTGAACATCTTGTAACTCACGCAGTGCTTTTGCTATCTTTGAACAAACCTCCTGCAATCCTTGCATCAAGGATCTGTTGGCATCATCTGAAGCCTTTTTATTGAGTAGGAACCTTTTCCATTCAGTGAGGAGAGATATCTCAAGCTTCAGTAGCCTGGAATGTACTTGATTGATGTTGAGAGTGACATATTTGAGCAGATCATCTAATTTCTTATCTTGTTTCTGCATCTACTGAGTCAAGTTTATGAGGAGTTCTTCAATGTTGGGTGCCCGAGCAGATTCAATGTTGGGCGCCTGTGCAGATAGAAGTCTAGGTGGACCTAGAGGTGTACCAAAAAATTCTTGCACTGGCGGTTGGTTGTCTACTGCTGGAGCCTGATCTTCAACTTTTAGCTTGTGTGTCTTTGACAGGAACTACAATTTTAGGTTCCTCTTCCTCATTTGAAGATTCTGTATCCAATTCTATGACATGAACTTTTTCTTGACTGTTATCCCTTCTATCTTCCATGAGATCATGATCTGCAGGGCTGTCAACAGGTGCCTGTTCAAAACTTTCAGATGTAACCAAGTTGGTAGCCTCTTCCAAGCTTTTCTCTACAGTCTCTCTTAGAATCACATTAACAAAATCAGCAAGTTCTTGATCAGTACTTTCTTGCTCTTTAGCTGGCTGTTCCACGGGCAATATCACCTCTTCAGATGTCTTCCCAAAAGAATCAAACAGACCATCAATATTTGCATCTAGATCAGTCTGAATACTTTCTTCAGACAACCTGATTTCTTCAGATGCAACCTCAACTAGCCTCTGAAAGGAAAAAGATACTTCAGGGAGTGCAGCAGACGTAATAGACTGTGGTTGTTCAGCTGGTGTATCCTGTACAGCAATCTCAGAAACTAATTGCACACCAGTTTGAGCTAAGTCTTGAGATTGTTCCAGATGCTCCCCCTGAGTTTGTGATTCCTTGACTTTTTGGGCCTTAACTTGCCCCACCATTGAAGAGCCCTCCAAGCCCAAAAACACTGAAACAAAATTCATATTAAATATGTTTCGGGCCTTAACTTCAGATGCAGCCTCTCCATCCAAGCAAATCTCTGAATACTTGAAGATGTCTGTCAGATGGGCGGCATAGGGAAGGTGTCTCTTGGATCCAATACATCCCTTCATGACAGTAAAAATGATTTCTGGCAAACATATCTTTACATTCTGAATCAGACAAAACAGTAGAAACCTCTGTGTGTCTGTGATTCTACCCCTAGCTCCAGTCTGTGGTGTGACTATAGAAGCAATTATGTTTTGAAGGAGCTTGTGAAGAGGAGGAAATGAAGAGGTTTGGAAAGCTTTCAGCTTCACTTGCCCCTTGTCAAGAATGTTACTGGGTTTACCAGTAATAATCGAAAACGCCTCATGCAGACTGTATCTGTACCCTCTCTCCACCTCTCCCTTTTCTGGAATACTTAGAGCTTCATGGAGAGAGTTGCATGTCACTGTTATCTCAACCCCTTTAACAGTCGAAATCAATGCAGACTTATCTCGGCTCAACAACAAGTTGTTGTAAAATTCCATCACCAGGCTAGGGTAGAATACCCTGTGATCTTCCAAAAATTTCCTCCATTCCTGAAACTCGAAGATCTTCAAGAGTTCTGGAAACTTCAGGACCATGGATTCATCCCCAAAATCAACTATCCTCGGAGGAATGATTTTACCACTCTCTAAAAATACGGTAGTCTGGGAAGGCCTGGTACCTTGCTCTGAAGACATTCCCGCAGCAGCTTCTGATTCTAGACAACGTTGCTGCTTGGACGGAGGCTCCTCAGCAGTTTCCTTTCCTTTCCTCTTCCTTTCAACCTGAGCGGCGGATGCTTGCTGATCCATTTGCCAAGACTCCTAGAGTATCAACTCTCTCTTGCCGGTTGCTACTGGAAGTGAAGCTAGACCCAAGAGAGGAAGAGATCTCTGTGGGGAAAGGAAGTGAGCGGGAAAAGATAGAGATGAGTTTGAAGAAACACTCAAGGTGGAGCGGCACGAAGATGAATAGGAAGCGGCAAGGGGAAACGAGGGTTTGTGGATGAAGGCGTGTGAAACAAGAAGGGTTTTGTCGGGTTGCTTTTCACTCTTATCAAACTTTTTCTGGAAATACCCAAACTACCCTCAGTCATGATGTAACACAGCCATTGCCTGTTAAAGTTTGCCCTTCAATATATGGACTAGTTATATTCTTCTAAAATCCATGGTCAGTTATCTCAAGATATTAAATCAACATGATCACAAAATTAGCTGTTAAAGTTGCTTAACCTAGAGAGAGTCACGATTAAATTACTCCTTATGTTTGTCAAGCAAAGAAATAACACATCGTTGTCAAGCAGATTTCATTTCTTCATTTAATGGACAAGAGAAGGCATACAGGGTCAACCAATTTGTTGAGCACAAGGTAGAATAGTCCCTTTTTACACAAGGAGACATGTTTATCAGACACCAGAAACCCTGGTTACTCAGGACGGACTACCTTTATGCCAATCAAAGCCAATGAAATTTTTCTTTGTTGACTTTTCCTTTTTTTTATTATTTTAACATTTCTATATAGAGATAGCTAGTGTATCATGACAGAAACTCTGGACTTCTCTGATCTAGAGTGTCTATTTCTCCACAAAAGCCATTGCTCTGCCACAAAGAATGGCGTATTCCCTGGTGGCACTTCTCATGATTTTAGACAAAAGACAGATATCTTACTTAACACAATTTTTATCTCACAGCTCTCTTCACATAAGTTTCAGTTAAATCGAGATCCTCAACAAGTTTTTCTCATTTAACAGGAAGTTTTATAATATGTTGACCAACACTTGAGAGGATAACTTAGAAGGATCAAGGACCAAATATAACCCCCATACATTGAAGTTCTTTATTAACAGGTGTAAGTTGTTACACTAGATATTGGGTGGTTTAAGGTATACAGATCACATCTGATAAGAGCAAGAAGACTGTAAGAAAAAATTTCTTTGAGAGAATTTCTGAACCAAAAGTGATAGGAGAGAGATAAGAAGGTGGCAGACCGAATGGAGAGAGATGAGATGAGCAGCACTCCTATCAGCAAGCCAACAAGTGAGAGATCACTCAAGACATTAAGCACCAAGGACGCTTACAAATATAATATTCTTGAAGAGGTTCTGTCTCACATCCAGAGAAGCTCTTGGGCAATAAACTGCAACCTCATGAGATGACAGATCTTAACACCACATTAACTGCATCGGCTGACAAAATTCTTCAGAAACCAAATGGCCTGTCAAACTCCTTTTCAGCCCACTCAAGGACATCTCACACACTACTCTTGGAAGTATTAATTATTTATTGAATGCAGTGTTTGCCATGAAAATTAAACATGTGAGTTTGTGAATCATGCACATACAGGCTCCCCTGATCAGCAGAAAGACCCATGGTACTAGGCGGAGCACTTGGTCTGAAAGACCACCTCACACATAGTAAGCACCTCAGGACAGATTTCCCTGCCTTTTGATAGCTTACTATTTGATATATCATAGTGGTCAAACATGATAATCAACGGACATGGCAGACTAGAGAGGTTGTTCTAATCATGATAATTCAGTCTAGTCCAAAATATGCAGTTTATATGAACAACAACAAACATCATTCTGATGGATTGGAGATTGAATTCAGATTAGGAGGGAAGCAGTAAATTTATCTGGAGCATTCAGATATGGGGTCTTTTTATGTGCCCTGGTTTATTACCCCTTTATTCCATCCAAGGCACACTTGCAAAACAAAGTTATTTTGCACAAACAGGTACCCAAGAAGTCTTGGGTCCTGACATGACAGTATTACTTCTAGCAAGTTTCCTCAGCACATTTTTAACTTGATAGCAAGGAGCAGCATCTTTCAGTACTGATTTATGCATATCCTTGTTAGCATGAATCCTATGTGCATAAACATGAGACTCCTTGTTAACAGAATAAACATTCTGTTTGCCAACACCAGTTTGGTTTTGATATCCTGCCAGCCAACAGGTTGCAATCCTGTGACCTGGCTTCCCACATTTGAAGCACTCATTGTGCTTGCCTCTAAAGACATTTCTACCAAATGCATTTTTATTCGCAGGGAGATTAACAGTTTTAGAATTGAGTTTTCTACCCTGAGCATGCCAGCAGTCCTTGACTGCATGGCCATGCTTCCCACAATGGGAGCAGAAAGGAGACTCTCTCCTATAAGATCTTGCCCAACATTCAGTGACCTTATGCCCAAGCTTGTTACAATTAAAACATCTGACATGCTGGTTCGGAGAAGCAGTTTTGTTGATATTAAGAGCATGTTGGATAGCATAAAATTTAGCATGATGTGGGAGTGATTTTTTCTTTCCATTAGCAAACCAACATTGAGCAAGGGTGTGGCCTAATCTACCACAATGCGAACATTCCCTTTTCTTTGAATGAACATCAGGATTTCTATCACGATATTTTCTAGCATCCATATCATCCTTTTCCATCAATCTACATTCATGCATCAAATGGCCAATTCTATGGCAGTAGTAACATGACATTTTCTTTTTCTGAACCTCATGATTTCTGTCATAAGTTTTCCTAACATACATTTTACTAGTATTCATGTCATCTTTTCCTTTCAGTTTGCATTCATGCATTTGATGACCAGCTTTATGACAATTAAGGCATGACATAGGTTTCTTGTTAGCATGGGATTTAAAGTCAGGATGCATGTATGTAGTAGAATCCACTTTGTTCTTCCCTTTTTGTTCTACAGTTGTCTTCAGACTTCTTTGAGCAGTGAATTGAAATACAGAAGGACTGGCTAGGCTAGCAGATGCAACATCTGAAACAGCAGAAGTTTGAATCTTATTTTCAAAACTCTTTTTCTTTGTTGAGTTATAGCCCAACCCTTCTTTTTGAAAATTGACTTTAACACCTAATAATTTGTCCAGATTCTCTTGTCCTTCCACAAATTTTGACAAGGATTTCTTCAAGTCTTCTATTTCATTTTCCAGAGAAACAATGTGTATTTCATAACTGGCAATCTCTTGTTCATTGTAGTTTACACATTCACTTAGCACCTTGTTTGAGATTTTATAGTCCTCAATTTCATTTTCCAGATTGCTCAGTTTATCAGAATCTTCAATGCAAACAGTTTTTCCTTTTTCTAAGGTTAGAAGTCTCTCAGACATACTACTGTTCAACATTTTCAATTTTTCAATTTCTCCCTTGAGCTTGTCATTCTGGACCAATTCATTTATTAAAATCTGATCTTCACACGGTGGTTCAAATTGTTGATTAGAATCAGATTTTTCAGTTAGCAGTTTGTTTTCTTGTTCAAGGTTTTTAATTTTCTGAACATTTTCTTCAATGATTTTCCTGAGAGAGTCATTTTCAGATTTAAGTTCATTCAGTTCTGAATTAACAGATTCTTGATTCTTTTTCTTTAACAATTTAATTTGACTCTCAAGCTTACGAATCTCAGCTATGGAAGCATCATTTGTTTGTTCCAATTTTAAACAGTTTTGACATGAAGAGGAATTTGCACTGGTTAACCTAGTACCCTTTCTGAGTTTCTTATGTTCTCTTTTTAAATTTTCATATAGCCCCAACAAGTCAGCATAGCTATTTTTCCAATCATCCATAGTATAATGTTGAAAAGGGTTTACCTGATCATCATTGTCCTCTTCATTACTTTGATTGTTGCTGTGATCAGTCCCATTGGCCATCATGCAGGCGTCCTTCTTTGACTCGAAGGCTATTTTCAGTTGGTCCAAAATTTCAGTGGCTGACCTGCAATGATAAAAACATGAATGTAAAGCTTTGTCAGTGGCAGCCTTTAGAATTTCTATAGCCTTCTCGTTTTGATCACACATGTATCTATCATTGTCAGTCCATTTGGACATTTTCTTTGGCAGTTTGTGTGGACCATGTGAAATCAACTTCCACATATCCGGATCACGTTGTTTAACATAGGTACGCAGACTTCTAAGCCACAACTTAAATCCAGAACCACTAAAGATCGGTGGGTGCTTCATTGAAATCAGTTCAGGAGTAAAACCAAGCAGTAAGACCAAAACAGAAATGCACCTATCAGACCAGCAGGATCCCCTACAGATCGTTGAATCTGGAGATATAGGGAACCGCTCTGATACCAATTGATAGGTCCAGAGGGGGGTGAATGGACCTTTACCCGTTAAAAATTAAGGATTAAAAATTAAGTTTAGATCTCAAACAGGAGTTTCCGAATTAGAGCACAATGGTCAAACACTAACCGCAGAACGAACTGCTTGGAGGATAGGGAAGGATCGGCCTAAACAAGCATCTACCGAATATCCAAGCCCAGAAGAGAAAAACAAGCACACGGCACGGGGATTTTTAGGTGGTTCGGTCCTCCAGACCTACATCCACCCCACACTCAAACTGAGTGTGGCTTCACTAACAGCTGGGCAACACAGCTTGCCAACAAATGCTGATACACAGCTTACCCAGGGGAACAACCTCCCCTCTTCCTCCTACTCGGAGGGAACCACTAGCAACCCACGGTCACTAGAAACCAGAGACTCACGTCTCTCTTCCTCTATACCAAGAGGGAACCCCACTGGTAGCAGTCCCACTACCAGTGAACCAGCCAGTAGCAACCTACTGCCGGCAACCCACCAGAGGCCTAGCCTCTCTTCCTCCAGACCAGGAGGGAACCCACCAGTGACTCCCCGTCACTAGAAAACCAGAGGTCTAAGACCTCTCTTCCTCCACCCGGAGGGACCCCTTGACTTGCAAGCCACAAGCCAAGGACCGGAGGACAAGCCTCCCTTCCTCTAAACCAGAGGGAACCCTCAAGTAACAACCTGCCACTTGCAACATGGAGATCAGATCTCCCTTCTCCTGTACCACCAGGAGAAACTCGATCCCCAACAGGGCAATCGGAAGAACAAGACTAAACAAGGTAGCAAAAGGAAAAATAAGAAAACATGAAAATGACAGCGACAGAAGCTGGAAATAAAACGCAAGATATATAGCTCTCAATGAGCATAGTCGTTCTGGATTTGATCCATGAACAGACTGATCAGATCCTCAGTAAAGCTCTCTCTCCTCTTCCTTTCTTCTTCTTCTTTCTCCTTCAGTTTCTCCTCTCTCTTTTTCTTCTCTTCTTTCTCTCGTTTTTCTAGATCGAAAGACTCTCTGCTTTTCTGCTCTTTCTTCTATATCTTTCTCTTTTTCGATCATCCTCCATCTGAAGACGAAGGTTTCTATTTATATCAGCAGCAGCAGCAGATACGGTTCAGAATGCGTGTGCCTCCCACGCTTGATCCAGAACCTTCTTGCCACGTGTCCTTATCGGATTGGTTCCTCTAGCATTGGATCACGTGCTGCCCAGACACTGAGGAGTAATCTTCCTCGGATCCCTGCAAGCAGATTAATTACATTAATGCTCAGGGTTCGCTATATGTAGCTGAGATAAGTTGGTTGGCCATAAGAACAAAGAACTGCATGAGATATATGATAACAAAACGAGGTGCACTATACTGTGACTGACACGAGGTACGTTAGATGAGTTTAGCACGAGATAACACGAGAACGACACGAAGTACACGAGAATACAGCTAACACAACAACGAAGACGACACGAAGTCAGATGAAGATAGCATGAGGTGAGAAGAAGATAACACAGAGTGAAGCAATAGAAAGACACGCGATCAGAAGAGACCAGGATGAAAATAGAAGGAAGCAACACGGAGATACACATACAAAAGAAACACGAAGACACATAGTGAAACAACACTTGAAAACACAAGAAAAACAACTCGAGCACACAATAGCTCGAATGAACGACTCGAAGACGAGGCGACACGGGCTGACCACGACACGAAGACAAATAACAGAAACTGTCACGAGTTGAAGACAACACGAAGATGAAAACAGAAACCGACACGAGTTGAAAACAACACGAAGATGTAAACAGAAACCGACACGAGTTGAAAACAACACGAAGATGAAACACAGGAATTGACACGGAGTGTGGTCAGGGCGAGAAGGAGACGAGGTCTAGGAAACACGACACGAAGACATGAGATAGACACGTCTTCAACAACACGTGATGAAACGGTGGAAGCAGAAGAACAACTCGAGGAACTACAGTAATTGACACGAAGACACAAGAGCAAACATAGAGGACTGACTCGAGATGAGCAACTAAGTGCTAACGACACGAGGTTCATACAGAAGCAACTCGAAGTTCATCAGACCAATTCAAGCTGCTTCAGAAGAATCAGCACGAAGTCAATCAGCACACAACTTAACACAACACGAGGTACGAAAGGACGACACGGCGTGTTGAAAACACAAACAGTACTAAAACTAAAACGACACGAAGGCAAACAGTACAACACGAGGTGTTATACACAAACATGACGAAGTTCCAACCAACACAAAGATAGTCCCTGAAAATACCTGAAGTGAAATGAGGGTTTATTCTTCACAGAAAAATATTCTTTGTTCACTTTCACAGAAAAATATTTTTGTTAATTTTTCACAGAGAAATATTTTTGAACACCACTAAGACTTATAGTGTTGTCATCATCAAAACATGTAAAGATTCAACAAGACTCAACATGAGTTGTATTTCTCAGTGTGCATGCCATTGCTCTGCCTGATTTTCAATGAATTTTATGCAGAGTTAACTAAGGCACCTCATGACACAGTCCTTTGGACATGTGTTTCTCAGTGACCAATGTCATTGCTCTGACAGATATTACCCTTTAGACATTTTAAAAAAATTCATTTACTTCAAATGAATAATAGTTTCATGTACTTAATCAGTTGAAGTCATGTATTCAAAAGTGTAGATTTCAGAAGTTTTCACAAGACACAACATGAAACAGATGGTTAAGGTTTATTAAACATGCTTCAGATATTTTTAAGAGATTTTAAAGTCAACCCTTGAGTACATTAAACTTAAACCACCTGAGTTATTTCAGATATTTATAAAAACGTATAATAGAAGATTTCTAGTTCAAAAGTTTTCATATTTATGATCGAGATAGCCCATTGAAATCTTCATGAGAGACTGATAGAATTTTGAACCCAAATGATACCAATTGATAGGAGAAATACCAATTGTTAAGAGAGATTGTGAAGCTCAAAGTTTTCAGAATATGATCAAGGTTTGTCAACAAAATCAATAAGAAAGGATATGTAATGAGTTCTGACAAATGTATGCATTTGACAACCTATATGCAATGCATTGACTCCCCCTCACAATATGCATTCAAACTCTCTTTTTGAAAATTTTGAAATATATAAGGAAATACAATGCACTATATGTATGCAAAAACATGCAAAGACTCAACATTGAATGCTATGCAAAGATATGCAATTAACTCCCCCTGAAAACATGCAATGTTTGCCATGAGAAACTGAACATATGATTTTGATTCATGCACATTCAGACTGTCCTATCCAGCAAAGTGACCCATGATACTAGGCGGAGCACTTGGTCTAAAGGACCACCTCACACATAGTAAGAATCTCCAGACAGACTTCCCTGTCTTTTGGTACCTTACCATTTATATACCATTGAGGTCAATCATGATAATTCAACATGGGCAGCATGCATGGATCAAATTTCAGCTTAACAGATTTTTCAGAATGCAATAGACAGATTTTCAATGAACTATGCATCAGACAAATTTCAAGCCACATACATATGCAGTATAGATTTTTCAGAATACAATTTGTTTTCAGAGTTTATGCATTTCAACAATTATCAAACAACTACAAATGGCAGATGTGCAAGATTACATCAAATTAGATATGCAATGAATTTCAAAATAGGAAATGCAGAGAATTTACCTGAACAGTTCAGAGGGGGTTTTCATTCTTGAGTGCCTTGGATTATTAACCCCTTTTTATTCCATTCCAAGGCACACCTGCAACAAACACATCATTTTGATGCAGCAGGTACCCAAGAAAACTTGGGTCTTGGATTAGCAGTGACACCTTTGGTAGGTGTTCTAAACAATTTTCTAGCAGCATGGTCATCAGATTTCATCAAGTAGCAGTTTTTCATTGAATGACCAATTTGTCCACAGCAATGGCATGAATTAACAGATTTCAAATTCCTCTTATGCACATTACTGTTGTCATGAAGTTCATTGGCAGAGAGAGAGTTCTGTTTACTATAATGATAGTAAGATGCATCAGGTTTCAGATTTGATCTATGCACATTCTTGTTAGCATGAAATCCATGTGCATATGCATGAAACTTTTTGTTGTTGACAGAATTAAAATTCTGTTTACTAAAACCGGCCAGCCAACATTCAACAGCTCTATGGCCTGGCTTCCCACAGTTATAGCATGAAAAGCTCACAGATTTTCTGGCAGAGAAGTTGATAACATGGGGGTTAAAAGAATTCTTCTGAATGTGCCAACAGTCCTTGACTGTGTGGCCATACTTCCCACATTTGAAGCACTCATTGTGCTTGCCTCTAAAAATATTTCTTCCAAAAATATTTCCATTTGCAGGGAGTTTAACAGTTTTAGAATTGAATTGTCTACCCTGAGCATGCCAGCATTCAATGGCCCTGTGGCCCAATTTGCCACAGTGATAGCATTCAGTTTTCTTTTTGTTCTGAGCAGTCTTTTTGTTCTGAGCAGAGACATGTTTCCTAGCATGCTTTTTGTTGTCTTGTTTTAGAATGAAGCAATTATCCATAATGTGGCCAACCCTACCACAGTAATGACATGAATTCTTATTTTTATGTGCATGTGTATGTGTATTCATGTCAAGCACATATTGAACTTTCTCAACATATTTAAAATCAGTCTTTTTCTTGGTGGCAGAAAAGTTCGAGTGATGTATAACATGCATTTTTTCAATGTGATTCACTCCTTTCTTCACATGACTGACCTTTTCCATTTTTCCAGTTTGTTTCTAATCTTCTGAACATCTGGTTGTTTATTTTCTGAGGTGGTGGCTACATCTGATGCTTTGATAAAAGATGTCATTAGCTTATTTTTGAAAGCCTTTTTATTGACATTGTTGTAGCCTAACCCTTCCTTTTGAGTATTGACCTTAACTCCTAACAACCTGTCCAGATTCTCTTGTCCACTCACAAACTTTGACCGAGATGTTTTCAGATCTTGAATTTCATTTTCTAGTGAGGAAATGTGTAACTCATAACTGGCAATCTCTTGCTCACTGCAATTCATAGCTTCATTCAAAACTTTGTTAGCAGTTTTATATTTCTCAATTTCATTTTCCAGATTGCTCAGTTTATCAGAATCTTCAATGCAAACATTTTTTCCTCTTTCTAAGGCTAGCAGTCTCTCAGACATAGTGGAGTTCATCATTTTTAACTTCACATTTTCTTCCTTAAGCTTATCATTTTGAATTAATTCATTTATTAAAGTCTGATCTTCTGAGTTAGTTTCAAGTTTTCTTCCAGCCTTAAATTCCTTCAAATCATTTTCCTTCTTTTCAATATTTTTCTGTAATTCCACATTTACAGATTTGATGGCTTCATATTTTTCAGTCAGCAATGTGTTCTCCTGTTTAAGTTTCTCTAATTTTTCTTCATCTTCTTTGGAGAGTTTTATGAGAGAATCATTTTCAGATTTCAGCTTGTTCAATTCAGACTTAACACATTCAAATTCTTTCAGCAAATCCTTACTCTGAAAAGAATCATGACTAGCTAGGCTAAGTTTCTTTTCAAGTTCAGAGATTTCTTTTACATGATCTTGATTTTCAATTTTTAGCAATGAAATTTGTTTCTTCAGCATTTGAGTATCAGACATACTAGCATCAAGAACATTTTTCAGTTCAGCACAATTTCTACAATCGACATTTAAATTGTCTGACCTACTACTCTTCTTCAATTTTTTATACTAACTTCTTAAGCTCTCATGTGACTCTAACAATTCAGCATATGCATTTTCCCAATCATCTAAAATATAGTTTTCAAAGGGATTTACCTCATCATCATCATCATCTTCATCTTGACCGCTGCCTTGATTATTTCTGTCGGCCATCATGCAGCTGACCTCATTTCTTATCTGAGTTCGCTTCAGTATATCCAGAATGTCTTTAGCAGAACTGCAATCAAGGAAACATGAATGAAAAGCTCTATCAGTAGCTGCCTTCATTAGATTTATAGCTATCTGGTTCTCTTCATGCATAGATTTGTGGCTGTCAGTCCATTTGGACTTTTTCTTTGGTAGTTCATGAGGACCGTGTGAAATTACTTTCCACAGGTCTGGATTAACAGAATTAGCATAATTCTTCAGACCAGCAAACCATACATTAAAATGCGTACCACTGAAAATTGGTGGATGGGCCATGAGAACAAATAATAAGAAAATTCAATGCAACAGGAATATTGATGCACTAAAAATAAATTAGCACCGAAGACAGCAGGATCGGATCTGCAGGTCGCTGGACCTTCTAAGCAGACATCGCTCTGATACCAATTGTTAGGGTGCTAGGCCCGGATACAGAGGGGGGTGAATGTATCCTTCTACGAATAATGCCCAAATAAAAACTCAGATGCTAGACGCAATCATAGAATAAAACTAATTCAATTAAGCTTATGAGTAAGCACATGGAGCACGCCTATCCAAGCATCTAGCGGAAGCAAACACACAAAGCAAACCACTGCTCAATAGATTTTTAGGTGGTTCGGTCCTCCAGACCTACATCCACCCCTCACTCCCAACCGGAGTGAGGCTTCACTAGCAAACGCTAGAACCAAACAGACTCAGTCTGTGAACAAGGTGCTGCCACACAGCTTGACCAGGGGAACAGCCTCCCCTCTTCCTCCCAACCGGAGGGACACCCCAAGTGACTCCCAGCCACTTGGAAACCAGAGACCGAAGTCTCTCTTCCTCCAGACCAGGAGGGAACCCGCTAGTGACTCCCAGTCACCAGCAACCAGAGGTCGCAGACCTCTCTTCCTCCAACCGGAGGGACCCCTGGACTTGCAAGCCACAAGCCCAGAACGGGAGACAAGTCTCCCTTCTCCCGAATCCACAGGAGGAACCCGATCCCCAGCAGGGCAATCGGAAGAACAAGGCTAACCAAAGAAACAAAAGAAAAAAATAAAGAAACATAAAAAACACAACAACAAAAGCTGGAAATGAAATACAAGAGATGTAGCTCTCAATGAGCATAGTCGTTCTGGATTTGATCCACGAACAGACTGAACTGATCTGCAATAGACTCTCTCCTCCTCTTCTTTTCTTCCCATCTTTCTGCTTCTCTTCTATCTTTCTTCTCACTTCTCACGAGCACTATCTCTCTCTTTTCCTTCTTCTGCTCTCTTATTTTCTTTCTTTTCTTCACTGGATCGAAGACCTCTCTGCACTCTTCTTTTTCTTCACAGCTTCTATTCTCTCAACTTCGATCAACCTCCTTCAGACAACGGAGACTACCCTTTATAGCAGCTCGAGCAGGGGCAGCACTGGGCGCGTGTGGCCTCCACATTTCCCGCCCAAGTATTTGGCCACGTGTCAGCATCTCAGCTCCTTGGATCACGTGCCAGACATTTCTTTGGTTCACGCGCCAGAACACCTGCAAGAGTAACTGAGGAGTTCAGTCGATGGACAAAATTAACACAGGCTATACATAGTTCAGCAATGTATAGACTTATAGATATCAATACAGCAAGTGTGTACAGTGTGAGGGAG
Source organism: Amorphophallus konjac (assembly GCA_022559845.1). NCBI lineage: Eukaryota > Viridiplantae > Streptophyta > Magnoliopsida > Alismatales > Araceae > Amorphophallus > Amorphophallus konjac. Next base: position 274,496,982 of record CM040126.1, read on the forward strand.
TGTATAGACTTAGAAGTCTTCATGCGAGCTCAGTGTATATACTTGCTGAAGAATGCATTATCATAATAGGAAGGAGTGTATAGACTTCTATGAAATGCATGAATGAATCGAGTGTGTAGACTTACTAATGCAAGCACAGGCTGTACACACTTTGTTTGCGTGCGAGAGAACACAGTGTACAGACTTTCCTGTGAAGAACAATGCATGAATGCAGTGTATAGACTTGGTGTTAACATGCATGAGAACCAATGTACAGACATGCTGTCCTTGCAGCTGACGACTCCAGTGTATAGGCTTGCTGAGGGAGAGACTGTACAGACTTGAAGCAAAGCAGGGCATTCGAGTGTATAGACTACACGATGTGTAGACTTTAGCCAAAGGAACGGCTGTACAGACTTTAACTCAACAGCGATGAATAGACTCTGAATCAAGGCAGGCTGTACAGACTTGAAGAGTAAGCAAGTGTATGGACTTCAAAAGCTTGAAGGCCCAATGTACAGACTTTGAAGAGTCTGAACCACTGTACAGACTTGTAGCGCTTGAGGACCGATGTATAGACTTAGGAGCATATGAAGCCAATGTACAAACTTGCCGATGCGAGGCCAATGTACAGACTTTAAAGGCTGTGAATAGCAAGGCATGCTATACAGACTTGAAACCTATGAAGACGATTGTATAGACTTTGCCTTAGAAACGAGTGTATAGACTTGAGGTTCTGAATGAAGGTAAGGTGTCAATGTATAGACTTGCTATGGTTGTATGGACATTGAAGCTGCAAGCGATGTACAGACTTGGAGAGTTGAAACCAATGTACAGACTTGACGAAATGAAGACCACTGTATAGACTTCCTTCAGCACAAAGGCAACTTAATGATGTACAGACTTGATTGAAGTGAAGTCTGTACAGACTTGAATGTTCACAGTGTATAGAGTTTGAAGCAAGTGACCAAGGCGATGTGTAGACTTTACCCAATGTACAGACTTGGTGGTCTTGAACGTAGGTAAAGCAAAGCAATGTATAGACTTGCCACCGACCAATGTATAGACTTGCTCATACGAGTGAACAGGTCGATGTACAGACTTGGCCAATGCTTGAAGCACAGTTCACTGTATAGACTTGATGCCTTGAAGGCGATGTACAGACTTTGTTACCCAAACGATCAATGTATGGACTTGAACTTCTGGAAACGAATGAATATACTTTGCCACAGTCTAATGTATAGACTTCCAGTGTGAATGAAACGCTGTATAGACTTGCTCAAATAGTCCGATGTATAGACTTTAGCTGAAGACCACGATGTAATGTATAGACATGAAGAAACTGTGCACATTGTATAGACTTGAAGAAACAAGGCAACGTTGTATAGATTTGAAGAGACAAGGCAACGTTGTATAGACTTCAAAGATGAATGATCAGACAATGTATAGACTTCACAGTTCAACAGCCATTGTATGGACTTGTACAGTGGTGGGTAGTGTATAGACTTTGAAGTCCGACCTAGCAGGATGTGTAGACTTAGACTACAACCAGGATGTCTAGACTTGTTGTGAAGCAATGCACAGGCTGTACATACTTGAAGAATGCTTGCAGAAGGCGATGTATGGACTTTGTTGCGACTAGTGGCTGTACAGACTTAGGCAAAGTGCACACTTTGAACGCCTATGATGTACACACTTCAATTGAAGCCAACTGAGGAGTGTATGGACTTGAATGAAGAAATGGCTGTATAGACATGGAGGACTAGGGGCGGGTCGACCCATCTAGTAGGGAAGTCGACCCATTACTGCATGCAGTGCTGACTGTATGCTCAATGCAATTGTGTAAACTTCCACAAATAGACAGCCACAAGCAGAGTGAAGCAATGAATGCTTTATGCATCAGTTAACATGACTGAACATCAAATATGCAATGCTTTAGATATGTTAAACTAAACTGAGCAGCAAGATGACTGAACATTTGATAGACTGAGTTATGATCAGAAAATAACTGAATAACAGCATGATGACTCACACAGCAAGATGACTCACAGTGATTAACTCACATCAAAAACCAATTATCAAAACCATCATCAAAATCACAGGGGCACAACAAAATACTGTGTGGATGCTAGCGTTATACCCGGATTACCTTGGGCCACCGAAAGGTCGCAACTGGAATAAAGGAGAATAAAAGATAATATTGAAAAAATCATAACTCACGCTAGGGTTAATGAAATTCAATGAAACCACGACTAAGAGTTAGATCTAGAAGTCCTCTTCATTTCCTATGAAGACATCCCAACCTAAATCCCAACAAAAAGTGCGCCCACTAGCATTTATGATCAGCGGTCAAAGGGTCACACCTGTTCAAACCCGAAGGGGTGCTTAGCATTAACCCCTCTTTAAACCAGCGACCTTGGGGCTGGTCTGAACCTTGCTGGATGTGGGAAAGGCCTTGGGAGGCTTGAAACGTATATAAAGAAGTGGGTTCCAAGGGTGATGAGCCTTTTAGCAACACTAATCTTCCATTCTCTGCCACCTATGGTTTCTCTTGTGTAAGAGAGGTGAGGAACCTTGGCATTTCGTAGAGGGTAAACCTGCAGCGAAGTCTTGGGTGGATCTGGGGTGTGGAACTCATCCCCGGATGGGAAGGAAAAGCTTTAAGAGGACCTGGGGTGTGGATTTCATCCCCTGATCGTCGGTCTAATATCCCAAAAGGTAGGCACCTAACCTTATACTTTTGGGGTCAATGATGCATTAGAACTGTTTTAAATATATTTTATACACTTTAAAGAGGGATTAAGGGCACGTGGGGACCACTACCATGTTCATTCTGGTTTTTGGTTTCATCAAGTTTTAGGCTTCCACGAGTTACCTCTGTGTCTCTAAGGATTTGCACAGCCCCTAGGAAGGTCAGCCTTTGAGACAAGGGCTGTACACATTTCATATGGTTCATAGCAAGGTCTGTGCATATTTCATGTTGATCATGGCAAGGCCTGTACATATTTCATATGGTTCATAGCAATGTCTGTGCATATTTCATGTTGATCATGGCAAGGTCTGTGCATAGTTCCTAAAATTCATAGTGAGGTCGGTGCACATTTGGTCCATGCATAGGTAAGGTCGGTGCATGTTTGGTCCAAGCATAACTAAGGTCGGTGCATGTTTGGTCCATGCATAACTAAAGTCGGTGCATGTTTGGTCCATACATAGATAGGGTCGGTGCATGTTTGGTCCAAGCATAACTAAGGTCGGTGCACATTTGGTCCATGCATAGGTAAGGTCAGTGCATGTTTGGTCCAAGCATAACTAAGGTCGGTGCATGTTTGGTCCAAGCATAACTAAGGTCGGTGCACATTTGGTCCATGCATAGGTAAGGTCGGTGCATGTTTTGGTCCAAGAATAACAAAGGTCGGTGCAGGTTTGGTCCAAGCATAACTAAAATCGGTGCATGTTTGGTCCAAGCATAACTAAGGTCGGTGCACATTTGGTCCATGCATAGGTAAGGTCGGTGCATGTGTGGTCCAAGCATAACTAAGGTCGGTGCACATTTGGTCCATGCATAGGTAGGGTTGGTGCATGTTTGGTCCAAGCATAACTAAGATCGGTGCATGTTTGGTCCAAGCATAACTAAGGTCGATGCACATTTAGTCCATGCATAGGTAAGGTCGGTGCATGTGTTGGTCCAAGCATAACTAAGGTCGGCGTAGGTTTGGTCCAAGCATAACTAAGGTCGGTGCATATTTGGTCCATGAATAGGTAAGGTCGGTGCATGTTTGGTCTAAGCATAACTAAGGTCGGTGCACATTTGGTCCATGCATAGGTAAGGTCGGTGCATATTTTGGTCCAAACATAACTAAGGTCGGTGCATGTTTGGGCCAAGCATAACTAAGGTCGGTGCACATTTGGTCCATGCATAGGTAAGGTCGGTGCATATTTGGTCCAAGCATAACTAAGGTCAGTGCACACTTGGTTTAGGCCACAATGAGGTCAGTGCACAGTTGGTTTAGGCCACAATGAGGTCTGTGCATGTTTGGGATAACTATAGTAAGGTATGTGCATGTTTTGGGAAGGCCATAGTAAGGTCCATGCATGTGTTGGGATGGCTATAGTAAGGTCTGTGCATGTCTTGGGATGGCCATAACAAGGTCTGTGCACGTTTTGGGTTAGACATAGAAAGGTCGGTGTATGTTTGTGTTAGCCATAGGGAGGTCTGTACATGTTTTTTTTTGGGAAAAGGCCATATAAGGTCGATGCACATTTGGTACAGGTCGATGCACCTGTGGGTCTGTTCAAATTTCTAGAAACTTAGAAATGGAGAGTTTTGGGAGGTCATTTTAATTTAGAAAAATCTGAAAAATTAGAAAATGGCAGAATGTTAAGTTAGTAACCCACAGTAAAAATTTCATGCTCACAGAAATTCTATACTTTTAGATATAAATCATTTTCTGTGCATGTGTAGCCTAGAAGGATAAACATGTTCTTTTTATATAGTAACCTGATCATGCACTGTTCCGCACCAGTCAGCATATAAGTATGTTTAGCCCACTTAAAATATTGGAAGCATGCTTGTTATGATAAAGTATCATATTAATGTTTGTAAAATGAGTGTGAATGTGAATGCGAATACGATGTGAATGTTATGAATGGAAACAGCAACATTCTGTGGAAAAGGACTCCGGTCCCTTTATGGGGCGGCCCTTCTGCGGGATGGTAATACGTAACACCGCGAAAGTAAAAGAACCCAGGGGACAATGATATGTAACGCCCTGATCAAAAATCCTATTGATTCGGCTGGTTCGTTCTGAGGGACGGCGATTGGAGCCCCACAGAACCCGGGGGACGGTGGTGCGTAACGCCCCGTGCAGCAGGAGTCTAGGTGAAAAACCTATGATTCGGCCGATTGTTTTGTGGACGGCAGAACTGTGTGGGTCACATGAGTCTAGGTGGGAGTTCGCTCTCGAGTCTGTGCAGTACTCTTTCGTTCGTTCGTTCGTTCGTTTGTGTGTGTGGGGTCACCTGTGTTGTGGTAGCTATTTGTTTCCAAGAATAAAAGAATTGTGAAAATGTAAAAATGTGAAAATGTGAAAGGCAAAAATTTGTAAATTGCTCATTCACCGTGGTTTTAACGCATGCATGGGTATCTTATATGTTAGTTGAAGAATATGTATTTTCCTCATATGAGTTATTTTAAGTAGATGATAATGAATGAATTATGCTATTATTAACATCTGAATTATGTATATAATTTGGCTATATAGATGCGAGTTAACTCCAGTTTGTTTAGGCTGCCTACTGAGCGTCACACTCACCCCTTGTGACACACGTTTTCAGGGGACATAGAGAAGGAGGTTGAGGTGGAGGCTACAACTGAGGAGTTATGCTTGTTTGTAGTTCGTCTAGGTATATTATGGATGGATGTCTCTCTTATATGTATGGTGATGGGGTGGTGAGCCTATACGGACTCATGTTCAATCTGGAACAATATAAATGTACTATCCTTGGAAATTATGAATGGTTGAAATGCTCTGATTATATTTCATGTAATTGTGGTTTCTCTCTCTCATGCGAGTGTATGCATGTTCGTATAATTGTGCCTCCGCGATACGTGCGATGTAATGTCTCGAGGTTCGATGGAAGAAAAAAAAAACCCATAAATTTGGGATCGGATCTCGGGGCATTACAGTTCTGCTTTATTTCCTATTTTCTTGTACCTCCACACTCCTTTTAGCCCTTCCGAGCCCTTCGACTCGTGGGCGGCGGGCCATGATTTGAATGGTATCGGGTCCTTCCCGGTATCCGGATCTTGGGTCATCACACAATCTCCCCCATGTACAAATAGAAGAAAGTTTTGGATAGAATGAGTAAGCCAGAGATGGTGGAGGCAATGTAAGGACACCATCAAGAATAATCACAGTGATGACTTCATCAACATAAATTAAAGAAGTGGATCATTCAAGAATTTCAGTAGATATTTTAAGAATTGAGTAATTCAAGAAGGTTTTCAATGGGATACCAATTTCATAAATCAGAAGGAATGAATTTTTAGAGTCTTCCATTATAAAGTCTTATGAATAATTCCTTATTGAATGACATGGTTTAAATCTGATGTGTTCAGAGTTTGTCAATAATGTTTCTATACGCATATCTAAGTTTAGATTTTAATAGAGATGAACCACACCCTCATATTGACTTTTTGATTAATCTCCCTTCATCTTACTCATTTAAACTTCAATGACACCTCTAGGAGTTACAAAAAAAATGTATTGAGGTTAAACAGCCATGAAGATTTCTAATTTTGTTCTGGGTTTCAGCAATTTTTTCTTTGGCAAACATATTTAGATTTTTCATTTGTTCATCAACAATTTTCATATCAATTTTTTTTGAGCTATTGAGTTCAATACATACTTTTACCTTGAGGGTACACGTTGTTTAGACGCTAATACCCCTAGAAATTAGGTATGACTAACTGTCAAGTTTCTTATTGAACAGAGATAGCATTGACACCTCATGACATATCTCAACTCATTTCTTTGATGAGTAAGATATATTTCTCAGTGTGCAAGTCATTGCTCTGCCTTGATTTTCACAAAATTTTGCAGAGGTAACAATGGCACTTCCTGACATAGTCTTCTTTTCTTCATGGAAAGGAGACATTGTTTCTCAATAAACCAATGTCATTGCTTTGACAAATTTTAACCCAAGGAGTTTTTCAGATCATTCATACATTTAAAAACAATACTATATTCATGTATCTCAACCAAAGAAAATCATGATTTCAGGATTTTTTTGAATTCAGAAGATTTTTCAATACACAACATGAATAAGCTGGTTAAGATCTATTAAAGTAACACAGATATTTTCAAGAGATTTATATCTAAGCTCATTGAACACATTAAACTTAAACAAGCTGATATTTTGGACATTCATAATCCTATATAATAAAATATTCTTTATTTAATATGTTTTCAAATTTATGAGCATGGTACACAGATTGAAATCTTCTTAATTTTCATGTAGCTTAAGAAGATGACAGAAGTAGTCAATTTATGCAACAACCATGATGATGACTTTCAAGGATAATCAGTGATGTGACACCAACCTTGGACCTATTTTGTAAGCATTCAAGTTGGGCAGCAGACTCACACTAGCGAGCTCACTCGCTTGGCGCACATTAGTGCCCGAAGGCAGCTTGGCGATGATGGAGAGGGTCCGGGGCGGGTCCTTGAGGCTCCAAAGGTTGGCTAGCTTGGGGAGAACCCCAAATGGGCCTGGGATGCCTAAATCATGGGCGGCCAGCACACCAAGGGTGTGGGATGTAATGGTTCACTCACAACTCGCCCGCGGTGGTCACTCACGACACTAACAATTTAGGGCCGAGCTCTCATTCACCGTCCGATGAAACAATGGCGATAATACTATGCTAGCAATGAATTGAAACCAGCCAAGAGAGGGACCGAGGCTCACCTAGCAGGCGTGAAGACGCCGACTCCGGCCGGAGACGGGGGCGAGCGGGGAGGCGTGGGTATGCACCCGCACGCCGCGTCGACGGAGCTTCAAACCTGCGACCTGAATTAATACATGAACTACACCCCTTGCAAGGGGGGGGATCTCGGGGTGGGGATCATGAGGTTACACTCAATACTACCTCCATGCAGGGAGGGGCCTTCAGCCGGCCAAGCGGGGGAGGGGAATTCGAGCTAGAAGTGATGAAAGGCCGCCGACGCCGATTCTGTCCACGTTCTGGAATCAGGGACCAGCAGTCGAAGATGGCACCTCTGCAACCTCTCCTGATTTTTTATGATGGCGGGGCCAGTGGGGAAATCTTCGTAACTGGATCAGGATGACTTCAGAAATTTTCCAATTTCTGCGGGCACCGCTGCTGGTCGGAGTAGAAGCTTGAACAGGGGAACATGTTGTCAGTTCTACCTGCTTCAGGATCATAACAGCAGGAAGAAGAGACTGCCACGATCACTCCAGAGCTCCAAATCAGGTGCCTCTGGAGTCATTGGAACTGTTGACAAGTCCTCTTTGAAGCAAGACTGACGGGGATGCCAGATGTTGTCGGGGTCGTCCGGTAGACGCTGAACACTGAGGAAGGGTTGGTGCAGACTGAGTAGAAGCAGAACCGCGCACCCGGGGGAGAAAATTGATAACGTCTGGATCCAGATGCCAAACGGAGCTCTGCTTTTTGTGGATGAACGACGACTAGGAGTAGAAGACATTTGATGAAGAACTCTTGCTCAGATTCCCAGTAGGATTGTCGCAGTAGATCCTCCACTCAGGTTCTGGTTTCCTGTCGGAGACACTTTGCGCAGTCGGGCGAGAATGGCTCCTTTTAGTCAGCTCCGAGCTCGGATGGATTCGGCACCACCACCGTTGGAAAGCTGACTTGTAGACGCTTCCTTCGATGTATGGTATACCACCTGAAGCTCCTAGGGGACGACGGGGTGGCCTCTGCAACCTGCGACCAATCTGCTGCCTACAACCAGAACTTGAGAGTGTAGTGATAGGTAATGGGGAAAGGGGTAGATGGGAGGGGAAATGAAGTGGTTGTGTGTAGGGGCAACCCCCAGCTGTGAGGGGGTCTGGGAGGGGGTGTTTCAAAGTGTGGGAAGGGGAGAATGGGGGCTGGAAGGGGGTGTTTGCTATGGGTGAGAGAGGAGCTGCGAATTTGGGGCTTGGAGGGAGAGGGGAAGGTGAGGGGGGCACAAGTGGGTGGAGGGAAGGTGAGTTTGAACTTCAAATGGCCTAGGGAGGTGGAAGGGTGCTTGGGGTAGTGGGAAGGTTGCTTTGGGAATGGGTATTGAGTGGTTGGGGGTTGGAGGGTGGTATGTGGATTGGGTGGGGCTCTCTTGGAACAAGGGTGGAGTAATGGGGGGGTGTGGGGAATAGGAGAAGCCTTAATTGGGGTAGGTGGGAGGGTGGAGGTGGTTGGGAGGGGAGGAGAGAGAGAGGGGGGCGACCTCCTCCTTGGGGAGAGAGAGAAGAGAGAGAGAAGAGAGAGGAAAGAGGGGAATCCACCCCAATAGAGAGAGAGAGAGAGAAGTGGAGAATCCTCTTTTTTTTGAATTGATCATAAAAGTTGTTACAATGAGAGGGAGGGGAGGCCTAGTTATAGGCTCCATACTTTCATATGACCATAGTGACCCTGAAAAATTAACTAATGACCAAAGCAGTCCAAGGGAGGGGCGCCCTTGGGCCTAGCCCATTAGTTGGACCCATTAGACTGCTTAATTAACTACATGACTCAAGACTTAGGTAAATGACCCTTATACCTAGGTACTAGACTCAAATAAAAGGAAAATTACATAGTTTATGACTCAAAGAAAGTATGAAAATTACATGACTAGACTCAAAAACATGTGGGGAACATAATGACGCATGCCGACGATCCAACTGAGCTTCGAAAAAAGTGGTGGGGCAAGGGATGTCCCCATCATACCCCGGGGGTGGGGAGAACTCGACCCCGTCGAGTATGGATCCACCGGGGTAGTAGTACGCAAAATGCAGCTCCGGGCGAACCACGAACTCCAAACTCAACCCGCGTCCATAGCCGGGGAATGGCGCTTCAGCTTTTCAAAGTGGCTCGGACACACCCTCATGCTGGCTATGAGGTCTTGCTTGTCTAGTATTGCCGCCGTGTGCTCACGTCGGGCTCTCAGGATAATTTATGGTGGCACTCCGAGGGTGTCTCTCGCAAGGATAGGTGTAAGCTCAAGGCACTCACTAGGATCCACCGCGGTGCCCTTAGAGGGTGCCAGATCCGCCACATGAGAAATGGGGTGAATCCCAAAACCCATCGGTAAGTCCAACCCGCAAGTCGGGTTGCCAAAATCACTCGGAACTTGGCAAGGTCCAAGTCCTCGTGCCCTCAAATTGGAGGTGACCCTAGGGTAGAGCCACTCCAAAGTCATCATCGTCAAGTTACCAACTTGGAATTCCAAGTGGCGCCCATGAGTTTTTGCCCGCTTGTTGTGAATCTCACCGCTTGTTGCTTGATACTTGCTTATATGCCATGCACTATGATGCGGTGTGAGTGGACAAGGTGTGGTATGCAAAGGTGGTCTAGGGCAACCACATATAGACCTATCGTGCATTGATGTTATGAAGACTTTGAATGATTTGGGAGGACCGGGGCATCCATAGGTGTCCCTCTTATGAGTGAAAGTTGGAGGACCCGGACACCCATGTAGGCTCCTAGCATACATAAGACCAATGGTGAATTGGGGAGGACCGTTACACCCAAATAGGGACCACTCATGCTTCCTACTTGACATGTGGATGATGTGAATGAATGGACCCGACTTTCTAATCATGCCAAGTGGTGTGTTGTGCCAAGACTTATGCATTTCTATCCTAGAGAGGAGTTTCATGTGCATGGGTGTGGGATGGCCCTTGAGCTTCCACTCGTATGGATCAAAGGGATCTAAGAAGGGGGTCATCATGGAGTGGGACAATTCATCAATCCCAAGGTGTATGTTACCTATGGTCAAGGCTCCCATGGTGTAACCCGAGTCTAGGAAGGGAGGGGTTTGGTTCAACATGGGTGGTAAGGGTAGGGTAAGGCGGGTGGTGAATAAGGTGAGTGGGTCACATGGGGAACTAGACTCCCATAGGAAAGGGTCAAAGGGATCATGGTAAGGGTCACCTAGATAGGGGTACTCCATGTCCTCAAGATCCTCATATGGTGGTGAGTCACCCTCTTCTAGTGAAATGGTTGGGCCGGTGTATGGGGTGGGTTGGTTGGTCAAGGTTCTAGGAATCACAATGGTAGGGGAGTGGACTGGGATGGGCTCTTCCACTATGGGGAGAAGAAAAAGGAGGTCACTAGTGTAGCAACCAATAGTGCAAACCGAGGTGATAGACTCAATGCATGGATGGATGAGGTCAAGGCTCTTGGGTCGGTCCGTCCCTAGAGTCAACAAACAAGTCAAGTCTAATTGCCACTCTATACCCTTGAGGAGATCATCCCAACCCTCTATCTCATAATAGGATTGGATCATGGTGTGAAAGGAGGGGAGGGCCACAATTTGGGATTGATGTCCCATGGGTGAGAGGTGTGGGGGTGAACTAGGGACGCGGGGGCCTTGCTTGAGCCATTGGAGTATGGACTCATTCACGGTGAGGGGATGTGGCTCTTGAGGATCCGGACTAGCATCCCTTTCCATGTGGGTGGGTGTATGGGTTTCAACTTCTAATGATAATGTGTTGGGTAGATCTAATGCGGGGGAATTGGTGATAGCCGGTGCATGGTGCACCCGAGGTGGTGAACAAGTATGGGCTTGGGTTGGGATTGGTAAGGGAAGTAGTGGAGGTCTAGGTTGGGGTTGGGTTGGGGTAGGAAGAGGAAGATGGGTGGGTTGAGGGGTTTTGGGGAGATTGTCCTTGGGAGGAGTGTCCTTGTTGGGGAACGATGGCGGGGTAATGGTGGTCGGGGTGGGAGATGTTTCAACCACTAGGGACATAGGAAGATGCTTCCTTGTGGGGCATTGTCCGGCGATGTGCCCCAATTGGTGGCACCTATAACATTCTGGCTCGCACTTACCCGGGGTTATTTCACTCACTTCTATCTCCATTGGGCTCTTTCCCTTTTGAGAAGGGGTGAGGTGAGGGGTGGTCAAAGGGGCTTGGGTAATGTGGGTTGTGGAATGGGGTTTTGGTTGCATTGTGGGGAATTGGAGTCTTGGGTTTGCCGGATGGGAATGGCGGAGTTGAAGTGCTCCTTGGGCTTTGGTGATCCGAGTAGGAAGGGGACACATAACTAGCCATAAGTTGCTCCTTCATGTTTACCCAAGTGGTGATGGGATCTTCCCTTCTAATTATCCTTAGCCTGACAATTTGTAGCCAATAGGTTTGAGCCCGTTTGGTAAGTTGTGATTTGGCAAATTGGACTTTCTCGTTATCGGTCATGGGATACCAAGTGTAGTAATGGTCCATGGAAGCCTCCCAATCCAAATAGTCACTAGGATGAGTTCCATCAAAGGTGGGAGGTGGGGGACACGTCCTTCTATCATCCGCCCTTGGGGCGGGCCCATTTTTTCCAAGTTGGTTGAGTCGACCCGATATGTTATCAAGCCGCTCATTGGCATAGGTCAAGGTCTTAATGAGGTAGTTGACATGGCCAGGGAGGTCATGTGTGTTAGTGGTAGGCATCCCTTGGGGTTTTGGACTCATGGAGAGGGCCGATGAGGCGGTCATGCTAGTGGACAAGAGCGATGCACTAGAAGACTCTAAATGCATATGCGCGCCCTAGGACCAACTTGATAGAGATAAGTTGTGAACTTGCTCTGATACCATTTGATGTGACACCAACCTTGGACCTATTTTGCAAGCATTCAAGTTGGGCAGCGGACTCACACTAGGGAGCTCACTCGCTTGGCGCACATTTGTGCCCGAAGGCAACTTGGCGATGATGGAGAGGGTCCGGGGCGGGTCCTTGAGGCTCCAAAGGTTGGCTAGCTTGGGGAGAACCCCAAATGGGCCTGGGATGCCCAAATCATGGGCGGCCAGCACACCAAGGGTGTGGGATGTAATGGTTCACTCACAACTCGCCCGCGGTGGTCACTCATGGCACTAGCAATTTAGGGCCGAGCTCTCATTCACCGTCCGACGAAACAATGGCGATAATACTATGCTAGCAATGAAATGAAACCAGCCAAGAGAGGGACCGAGGCTCACCTAGCCGGCGTGAAGACGCCGACTCCGGCCGGAGACGGGGGCGAGTGGGGAGGCGTGGGTATGCACCCGCACGCCGCGTCGACGGAGCTTCAAACCTACGACCTGAATTAATACATGAACTACACCCCTTGCAAGGGGGGGATCTCGGGGTGGGGATTATGAGGTTACACTCAATACTACCTCCACGCAGGGAGGGGCCTTCAGCCGGCCAAGCGGGGGAGGGGAATTCGAGCTAGAAGTGATGAAAGGCCGCCGACGCCGATTCTGTCCACGTTATGGAATCAGGGACCAGCAGTCGAAGATGGCACCTCTGCGACCTCTCCTGATTTTTTCTGATGGCGGGGCCAGTGGGGAAATCTTCGTAACTGGATCAGGATGACTTCAGAATTTTTCCAATTTCTGCGGGCACCGCTGCTGGTCGGAGTAAGAGCTTGAACAGGGGAACATGTTGTCAGTTCTGACTGCTTCAGGATCACAACAGCAGGAAGAAGAGACTGCCACGATCACTCTAGAGCTCCAAATCAGGTGCCGCTGGAGTCATTGGAACCGTTGACAAGTCCTCTTCGAAGCAAGACCGACGGGGATGCCAGATGTTATCGAGGTCGGCTGGTAGACGCTGAACACTGAGGAAGGGTCAGTGCAGAATGAGTAGAAGCAGAACCGCGCACCCGGGGGAGAAAATTGATAACTTCTGAATCCGGACGCCAAAAGGAGCTATGCTTTTTGGGGATGAAAGAAGACTGGGAGTAGAAGTTGATGAATAACTCTTGCTCAGATTCCCAGTAGGATTGTCGCAGTAGATCCTCCACTCAGGTTCTGGTTTCCTGTCGGAGACACTTTGCGCAGTCGGGCGAGAATGGCTCCTCCAGTCAGCTCCGAGCTCGGATGGATGCGGCACCACCACCGTTGGAAAGCTGACTTGCAGACGCTTCCTTCGATGTATGGTATGCCACCTGAAGCTCCCAGGGGACGACGGGGTGGCCTCTGCAACCTGCGGCCAATCTGCTGCCTGCAACTAGAACTTGAGAGTGTAGTGATAGGTAATGGGGAATGGGGTAGATGGAAGGGGAAATGAGGTGGTTGTGTGTAGGGGCAACCCCCGGCTGTGAGGGGGTCTGGGAGGGGGTGTTTCAAAGTGTGGGAAGGGAAGAATGGGGGCTGGAAGGGGGTGTTTGCTATGGGTGAGAGAGGAGCTGCGAATTTGGGGCTTGGAGGGAGAGGGGAAGGTGAGGGGGGCACAAGTGGGTGGAGGGAAGGTGAGTTTGAACTTCAAATGGCCTAGGGAGGTGGAAGGGTGCTTGGGGTAGTGGGAAGGTTGCTTTGGGAATGGGTATTGGGTGGTTGGGGGTTGGAGGGTGGTATGTGGATTGGGTGGGGCTCTCTTGGAACAAGGGTGGAGTAATGGGGGGTGTGGGGAATAGGAGAAGCCTTAATTGGGGTAGGTGGGAGGGTGGAGGTGGTTGGGAGGGAGGAGAGAGAGAGGGGGGCGACCTCCTCCTTGGGGAGAGAGAGAAGAGAGAGAGAAGAGAGAGGAAAGAGGGGAATCCACCCCAATAGAGAGAGAGAGAGAGAAGTGGAGAATCCTCTCCAATAACACTAAGGCACACTTGATTTTTTTGAATTGATCATAAAAGTTGTTACAATGAGAGGGAGGGGAGGCCTATTTATAGGCTCCATACTTTCATATGACCATAGTGACCCTGAAAAACTAACTAATGACCAAAGCAGTCCAAGGGAGGGGCGCCCTTGGGCCTAGCCCATTAGTTGGGCCCATTAGACTGCTTAATTAACTACATGACTCAAGACTTAGATAAATGACCCTTATACCTAGGTACTAGACTCAAATAAAAGGAAAATTACATAGTTTATGACTCAAAGAAAGTATGAAAATTACATGACTAGACTCAAAAACATGTGGGGAACATAATGACGCATGCCGACGATCTAACTGAGCTTCGAAAAAAGTGGTGGGGCAAGGGATGCCCCCATCAATTAGTCAAGTGGTTAGTCATCAATAAAGCTTGATATGGTAGGAATTTCTAAGTAGGCAGCAAGTGATAAAAGGTGCAGCCAAGATGAACATCAACAATGGCAATAATTGTCAATCAAGTAGCAGGTAGAGTGCAAAGATGCAAATGGTTCATTGGAACTCCCTGATTATCTGAAGACAATTGGAAGACTTGATTTAAAGAAATGTTGATGATCGTGAACTGACTTCAGATGCAGGATAGTTGACTCAGGGGTATTGCAAAAATGATCATCAGTACATTAGAGAGACAAATGTGAAGGTTTTAGCCTAAGGCACACCTGCAAAACATAAATCTTATTTGTATACACAGGTACCCAAGACTTCTTGGGTCCTTGTGGATTAGCATCACCTCTTGTAGGTGTTTTCCATGATCTCAGGGGATTAAAATCATTAACTTGCAACAGATGACAGTCATGTATTGTGTGCCCAAACTTGCCACAATAGTGACAATAAACAGAAGAATTGGCATTTCTCTTGTGCATGGAAAAATTAAATTTCTATTCACTGAGAGTGAACTTTTTATTTCCCTGATCATGCCAACAGTTTTTCATGACATGTCCAGATTTGTCACAGTGATGGCAATTCATAATTCTTGTTATAAAAATGAGCATGGAATTTCTTATTTTCAATTTTTGAATTTCTTCTGCCAATAGCTAGCCAACACTCAGAAGCTTTTTGGCCTGGCTTTCCACAATTGAAACACACTATGTGCCTTCCTTTAAAAACAAGTTTAGTTCTTTCAAAAGCATACTGGTTTATTGGGAATTTGGCATGTTCAGCATGAAAGTTTTCCTTTCCCTTGGTCGACCAGCAAAGTGCAGCTATATGTCCAAATTTACCACAGTTAAAACATTCATTACTCTTTTTCTGAACATTAGGAAATTTTCTAGCATGAAAATTTCTAGCCTGCTTTCTACCAACATTTTGATCATCTTCTCTCATCACTCTACAGTCATGCATCAAATGACCAATTTTACCACAGTAATGACATGTATTTTTCTTTGCATGTGCATGTGAGTTTACAGGATATTTATGTTTAACATGCATTGAGGTAGCCACATGATGATGCAGTCTGTTTTCCTCTTTCTGGTTGGAGATTTTATTATTAACAGTTTGTTCTTGACTTCTTTGGGCAGTGGATTGAAAGAATGGAGATTTTGAGGTGCTGGGTGTTTCTGAGCTATTCATAAAAGAAGTGTGAAGTTTACTTTCAAAAGATTTCTTATTAGCATTGTTGTAGCTCAGCCCTTCCTTTTGGAGATTCACTTTATCCCCTAGCAATCTATCCAAATTTTCTTTCCCATGAACAAATTTTGACAATGAGGTTTTCAGATCTTGGATTTCATTTTCCAGGGAGGCAATTAACAATTCTGAGTTAGCATTTTCTTTTTCACATTTAGCTAGACTTTCATTCAACATGGTATTTACATATTTGTAACTTTCAATTTCATTTTCAAGACTAGCCAGCTTGTCTGAATTATCCAAGCTCACACACGTACCCTTTTCAGATGTAATCAGTTTTTCAGATATGGCAGTGTATTTTTCTATTTCTTCCTTGAGTTTGTCATTTTGAACTAACTCATTTATTAACAACTGATCATCAGAATTGGCTTCCTGTTTCCTCTTCATTTCAGAATTTTCTGAACTTTTCTGAAAACTTATATTCACTATTTTAACAGCATCATGTTTTTCAGAAATCAGATTACTTTCATCCTCAAGATTTTTGAATTTTCGTTCAGTTTCTTCAACTTGATTTTTGAGTTTCTCATTTTCAATTTTCAATTATTCTAGATCTGAACTTACACTATCAAGATTCATCAATTGTCTTCTAAAAATTCCATTTTCAGTTTTCAAAACTTCAATGTTATCATGTTCAGAGCCAGAACTCATAACATCATTTATTTTCTTTTTCAAGACTTTATTTCATTTTCTCAATTTCTCGTGAGACTCAATTAGATTAGCATAAGCATCCTCCTAGTCTTCTATAGAGAAATTTTCAAATGGATTGCTTACCTCTTCTTCATACTCATTTTGATCACTATTGTGATCACTTCCTTCAGCCATCAGGCAATTGTTCATCTTCTCCTTTCCATTGAAATCCATTAGATTGTTTAATACGACTTTAGCCGTGTTGCATGCAAAGACACAAGGAAGTATGTTAACATTTATGGCAGCTTTCATCAAATTTAAAGCTCTAACATTATCCTTATTTCTTGATTTGTGAAGGTCAGTCCACTTAGACTTATCCTTAGGCAGTTTGTGTGGACCATGTGTTATTAAGTTCCATAACTCAGGATCAACGGACTTAACAAATCTATGCATGCTGCAAAACCAGGAATCAAAATTGGAACCATTAAACACCGGTGGTTGAGCCATGAGAATCAAGGTAATGAGCTAGCAGCGAAAATGCATCAAGAACACATCAATCTATAGTAGCAAATGCACCAAATAAGCATGATCTATTCTACAGATCGTGGGATCTGGTCAATCAGAAACCCGCTCTGATACCAATCGTTAGGTGCAATGTTGGATCTAGAGGGGGGGGTGAATAGATCCCTCTACAAAAACTTATGCTCACTGAAATTAACACCCTATACAAATTATAATGAAAGCTAGCACTGCAGTCTGAACAATCTTTTGAATGATCAGGTCTTAGCACATAATCAAATAAAGACTTCTCACAGATATACTCGAGATGAATTATGCTATCTATGGAGAACAACTTGACTTACCGAACAATATGGTAAGCAAATTCAAGGAGTATACATTAAAGCATTTAGTAATCCACCCTGAACAAGCTTTAGCCCACATAAGACATATCTCGACCACATACCACATGGAAGAACACAAAGCAAACTCAGCTCTAGCAGTTATCATAGAGCTGGATTCGAGCACTTAACATATGAGGAAAATTGCAATGCTAAACGAATGGATTATAAACACTACAAGTCTGAGATACACTCAGCTCATGAATAATGAAACTGAAGCTAGAATAACCATGAATCAACCAGCGGTTCATTCAGAGTCAGTCTCGAGCACTTAGCATGTGATAAAGATAACAATGCTGAATGAATGAAACATGAATAGGATAGAGGCCTAGATGCACTCAGATCATTCAGAACCAATCTCCAGCACTTGGAGTATAATGGAGATGCAATACCGCAATAGCTCATACACTAACCTACGAAGGGAGATAGAAGATAAGGATATATGCACAAAGAAAACCACAAAGGATAGAAGTTTTTAAGGTCGTTCGATCTACCTCGCAGATCTACGTCCACCCCACACTCAGACCAGAGTGTGGCATCCCCTTGTAACAGTAAGAATGCAGACTCAGTCTACAAACAAACGCTGGCTAATAGCTTGATCCAGAGGGAGACCAATCCCTCAAACTCTAATCTAGCACCAAGCTAGATCAGAACCCACTACCTCAGTAGTAACAGGAGGAACACGCCTCCCTTCCTCTGCGAGCACAGAGGGAAGCTGTGAACAATGCCTCGTTGCTCACAACCAGAGGATGATCCTCTCTTCCTCTAAACTTTCAGAGGGAACCCGGAGATCTAAGTGACCCTTCTTATAATCACTCAGAAGGAACCCGAACCCAGTATAGGGTATCGAAAGAACTGGAAGCAAAATGCAAAATCAAAACAAGAAAACAATGAAGGAAAAACAAAATATAGCTCCGAGGAGCAGATGGACTCTGGATTTGATCCACGAGTCAAGACGCTAGCAGATCTTCAGTTGAAGCTCCGACTGTACAAGCTCCTTTTCTTCTCGCAGGCTCTTACTTTCTCAATTCTTTTCTCTCTTTCTTTTTCTCACTAAGATCTTCTCTCTAATTTTCTATCTCAGATCTTGATAGCCCTCTCTCTTTTCTTCCTCTACACTCTCTCTTTCTTTTTCTCGCTTATCAGCCCTTGCAACTCCCCTTTTCGCAACTCGCTTCTTCGGAGGAAGAAGACTTATATATATAGAATAGAAAATGAGCATTTTCTGGCTTTATCCAAAAGAATTCTCCCACTGGTCCACTTGTGTCAGAGAATATTCTAACTCTGTGAACCTTCCAGAAACTCAGCCATGTGGATTGGAATGCGTGCCAAAAATGAATTCATGTAGCTGGCACGTGATCCACTTGGATTCTCACGTTTTTGAGAATTGAATGGAGCTGCGTCGATGCAGCTACTTAGTTGCGTCGAGGTAGTGAAGCTAAGAGGCTTTAGAGCCGATAGCTTCGAAATGGAAGGCCTTTGGTGTGTCGATGCAGCGCTTGGATGCTTCGACGTTGTTGGCTTCCAATTACTGATACAGAGCTGAGTGCATCGATGCACTCCTCTGTATCGTCGGTGCAGAATGAAGACAGGGCCTAGCTTTTCTCTTGGTGCGTCGATGCACCAGCCTTGATGCATCGATGCAGTGTTTCGAGTGCTGCCCTTTTTACTTGGTGCGTCGGTGCAGCTCTCTGTTGCATCGATGTACCCACAAGGATAAGTGCTTGAATGCTTCTTGGAGCTTGACTACATTGAGGTAGTGGTGATCCTACGTCGAGGTTCTGATGGCAAATAGAACTCTTATTCTCTTGAGTTCTCTTCTGGTGATTTCGGTTGACTGAAATGATTAGTTCGGTCAACCGAACTTGGCTTAAGGCTTTATCTTGTATTGTTGACTTCTGCTGAAGATTTGCTGAAGATTCATTGTACTAATTGCTGTATCTTCATTATAACTTCAATTCTGACCCGTTGCTTAGGATGTAGACTTGTTATGCTGCTGCTTGGCTTTCTTCAACTGCAACACTGCTACAGGGACAATGTAGACAAGATTTCAAAGGCCACTTCGACCTGTTTGTTTTATGAGGTCGAGGCCACATCCAACAGGACTTGTGGCCACACAACCTTGCTGTCCATGCTGTCTAACTTGTTCATCAATTTTTCACAAATTCAAGGATGCTCATATAGAGTTAAGGCATCATATAATCAATAAAGCATGTCATGATTACAAATGTTAATCCATGAATCCAAGGCACCAATACATGACTCATTGATAAGTCATAGACATCATCAAAACCATGAATCCAATGCACCAAATGCACTGTGACATCATCAAGGCATGAATTCCATTCACTGACTCATGTTGAGTCACAGTGTGTTACATCATCAAAACCATAGGGACAGTACATCTTCGAGTCTCACTAGGATATGTTTATGGTTATATTATGATTTCCAAGGTTCTGTTTCATGTCTCATCATGTTTTAGGAACTTATTTTAAATCTTATGTTAATTTCATGCCAAACCTTATACTTTGTAATTAAAGGAGATTTCTATGACTTGATTACACTTTGATTTATGTTTTGGCACATTCCCTTCTTACCTTATTTCTATTTTATAAGTTCACATATAATGTATATTACGATACGTTGCTATTAGATACACACACAATTCATAGGAACATCTCTTGGACTTGAGAGCCTCTTCGTCGGATATTCCTTCTGTCGGACTAGGTGATCATGTTTCAAGGCCTCCGTAAGTCTCCGCGAGTCTGGGATTCTCACTAGGACGCCGAGTTGGTTGTACCCTAAAAACCCAATGACTTAGAAAGCACTTGAGTTTTCTTCATTTTCATGCAGTCTATACTGATAGCGGCCTCCCTGCGACTGCAACCTTCAGCTAGCCGCCATGGCGTGACCGTGTTCTTCCTGCAGTTCAGCTGCGTCGACCCTTTTTCCTTTTTGGCATCAACCCTGTCATGTTACGGTCTTGACTTGACTGCCTTCTCGAGAAAATGGTCCTGGCTCGACCGTCTTCTGCTATCTTGTGTCAAACCCGAGGTCTGATCCAAGGGTTGATCCTACTCTATTCTCAGGTGATCTTCTGATCGTCTAGAACCCAACATCTTATACATTAATTTATTAATGAACTTTGGAAACATAAGAATGTACCGTTATCCTATCAGATTCCTCCTGTGGCATAATATCCTTTAATTCATCCTTGATCTCATGATTTCCATTTTGGTTCATTCTTACCTTGGTTTAATTGTCATGAAACTATTGTTGAACTTAACATTATTGGCCTACATTTATATTTCTCGTGGAAGTAGCTTGATTTATAACTTGAAGATGCAAGAGCGGGCACGGACAGTGTCCAAGGGCTCCATGCTAGCCCCCTTGGCAGATGGCCGGAAACATGCTATAAACCATGGGGTATGATGAACACTGGCGTCGCATTACGCTGGGAGTACTTTTTTATAAACGGGTGAAATCTACGAATTCTCATTATTACATGCTTGTTGCATGACTTTCTAGTACATAACCTTTATGGTTATGAAAAGTACATTCTCATTACGTGCTGGTACATTCTCGTTCTTAAAAGGCCACATTATAATCTTGCTTGATCATGTTCTCATACTTGAATTCTCACATCTCTATAGTTCTCGATATCTTGTTGTACTTTGATTTTTATTTCGCATGGTTTATCGCATTCTTTATACCTTACTTTCTAGAGCTAAAATGGTAATCACTTAAATATTGCCTTCATGTTGATACGAAGATACCTACTGGGCAAGTGCGCACATTCCCTACTTTTCTAATCTTTTCCAGAAAATTCTAGTGGGTCAAATTCAGACTATTCAAGTGGCAGATCCGAGAGTGATTAAACGTTCGAGAGAAGACTTAGAGTGTCATGAGTCAAAGTTTTGTCAGTCATTGTAATTTAAGTTCCTTCACTATGAAGTTGATCATGTTATGTCATCTTTTATTTTCTTGAGTCTAGAGTTAAAAGAGTCAAGAGTCAGATTGTAACTTTGATTATGATTTAATAAAGTTGGAAGTTGGAGTTTATATATATATATGGTGTTCACTCTTATTTGTGTGAATGTTTAGCGCTCTGATTATCATGCTAGCTTGAGGTTTTTTTACCGACTATTCACGTTCCTGACTTAATTCCGCTGTATATCTCAGGGCGTGACACTCAGATAAGCGAAATTATGCTCAGATAGGTGAAGTTGCTCAGATAGGCGAAGTTCTGCTCACATAGATGAAGTTCTGCTCACATAGGCAATGCGTATTCAGTTAGGTGAAGTTCTGCTCACATAGGTGAAGTTCTACTCACTTAGGCAATGTGTATTCAGATAGGCGTTGTCACTTAGATTAGTGAAATTTCTGTAAGCTTCTGAGATAGTCGAAGTGGGTGTGACATTGGCAATGCTACAGTTGCTGAGATAGCTGATGAGGAGTTAGGTGACTATGAGCTTGATATCTGCTACTTTGAAACAAATTTGAGAATTTTATTTTCTAACTCTTTTGTCTTGTAGTAGCCTCGCAGGTCATCTATGAGGAATGAAACTATTGCAGAAAATATTCCCTAATCACGTACGATGTGTGGCACGCGCATGGGACCCTACGAAGAGGACACCTGGTATGGAGATCCGTCCTCTCACGTGATGGAAGCTTCTGGAAACCCTAGCATTATATATATTCTCATCTGGATGAGGATCAAAATATGAGGGCTTTCGAGAGGAGAGTACGCTGTTGATAAGAGAGAAAGAGCTGAGACAATAGAGCCACCGGAAGAAGACAAAGTTGTAAAAGAAAGAGCTGCAGAAGAAGGGGAAAAGAGAAGCAGAGTTGTTGAACAAGAAATCTACCAGAGTTCTCAGTACATTACAAAGTTTTGAGGCAGCATGGATAACAAAATCGAAGAGGGGAAGAACCTGAGCAACGAAGGACCAACGAACCAAGACAGGGGGAGTTTAAACTATTTTTCTTGATTCACCAAGCATTCTCTTATTTTCAGTGTTTGATCTATATTTCCTCAAACAATGTGCGAACAAGTGTGTGGAGAAGTTACTTCTCAATGTGTGTGTGTGTGTGGTTGATGCAGGAGCATCGTGTTGAAGACAGAGTCTTCATGTGTGTGTGTGTGTGATTCTTTAGGTAGTGTGGTTAATCCTTATACACCTTGAGGGATAGATGTAGGTTGCACTTGGGTGTAGCCGAACAACCCAAAAAATCTCTAGTCCCTTCATGGTTTGCTCCTTATTTTCTACCCCCATTCTCATCATGTATGCTTGAGTACCGATCTACATCGTGATGACTGTGTTCAACGAGTTTCGATCTATTTGTTGTTTTCTTTGAGTGCTGCGACTTAAAATTTGGGAAAATCAATTCAACCCCCCTCTTGCTTTGCCAGCTCTGGGACTACAATTGGTATTAGAGCTTAGCTCTTTATTTCTACAGATCTAACAATCTAAAGAGAGATCCATAAGGATGGCAAACAAGGGAATGACGCTCGAGGGACATTCCATCTATCGTCCCCCTTTCTTTAATGGTTCAAATTACCCATATTGGAAAAATCGCATGCACGTGTTTCTTAGAGCTTAAGAGTATAAGGTATGGATAGTTGTGATCCATATGACTTGCCAGAAAATGAAGTTGAATGGACTGATGATGACATTAAGATAAGCTGTGCTAATTTTAAAGCCATGAATATTATTCAGTGTGCTATTCATCCCAATGAGTTTTTACGTATTTCTATGTGCTCCTCAACTAAAGAGATATGGGACAAACTGAAGCTGATCTACGAAGGAACATCAGAGGTCAAAGAGACCAAGGTGAATCTGTTAGGGAGGGACTACGAACACTTCAAGATGAAGCCAAACGAGTCAATTTTAGGGATGTTTGATAGACTAATGGAAATCATAAATGGACTCAAAGGTCTGGGGAAGGACTATACTAACATAGAACTTGTTAGGAAAGTGCTCAGGTCTCTCACCCCAGCATGGCATACAAAAGCTATGGTCATCGAAGATTCCAAGGACCTACCCACTCTATCTTTTGGACGAATTGATTGGGTCATTAATGACTTACGAGATAAACATCAGAAGGAATGAAGAGGAAGTTAAGAAAAAGAAGACAATTACATTAAAGACCAACCAATAACCTATAGAGTCCAGTGAAGATGAGATTTCAGAAAAAAAATGGTGATGAGGAAGACCTAGCAATGATCTCACGACAAGTGAAAAGGTTTTTAAGGAAAAACAAGAAGCACCCATGAAATGTTAAGAAGGGTGTAAATAAGCCAACTCAGAACAAAGGGGAAGCCAGCAAGATAAATGAAATAATATATTATGAATGCAAAAGACCAGGGCATATGAGAGGCGAGTGCCCTGAACTGAAAAAGAAATTCAAGAAAGGAAAATCAAAGAAGCCAAAAGGTATGGTCACTACATGGAGTTGCAGTGAAGAAGAAGAACAGTTCGAAGAAGACCTGGAGGAACTTCTATATAGTATATTACTTATGGCTCACGAGGAAGAAAATATCCAGATAAACTCTGATCTTGATCAGATATCTTGTGAACAATGAGAGTTGGCATACACTTCTCTATATAAAAATAAAAGAAGATCAAATCTGAAAACAAAAATCTCAGAGATAAGATTGAAAGTCTTGTGCATGGAAATAATAAATGTAATACATGTTCTTCTCTGGAAAATGAATGTAATAAAATGAGAGATGAAAATGAATCCTTACTTACAAAAGTAACTGTGTTTGAAAATGAACTGGAATGCATGCATGCGGATCAAATGTTACTTAGAAATCTAATAAATGGGAAAAAGAAAATGTTGAAATGAGAGAAGAAACAGACATGTTGCTATCTAAAATCTATGTGTTAGAAGATGATGCAGAAAGATCTGAGAGTAAAATTGTTAGTTTGAATAATGAAATAAGAGACTTAAAGGAAACATTAGCAAAATTTGTTAAAGGAAAGCAGAATTTGGATAATGTGCTTGGCATGAGAGTGAACTTCCAGAGAGAGGGATTAGGGTATGTTCCTATCAAAAAGAAATCATGTGAACAAAAAGTCACCACATCATACATTCATAAAAAGAATCTTAAATCTGTTATATTTCAAAATAAGAATGTCAAGTTCACACGGCACAATCACCGATACACATATAGAAGAAAATCATTTGATAGACCATCTAATGTTTCTTGTTTTTACTGTGCAAAACCTGGTCATATAATTTTGAATTGTTGGTTTAAGAGATTTGCTCACCAACTAAATACATTTTGGATAAGGAAAGATTGCTTAAAGAGCAATACTAATGCCTATGGACCCAAACAAGTTTGGGTGTGATGAGAATGTTAAGCGTAGAATGGCTGATTTAGAGGGGGGGGTGAATAGATCTACCCCTTATTTAAAAAAAACTAGTTCTAAAGATAAAGTGAATTGAGCAGGTAAGCCGATGAGGGAATTTATTTTATTTGATTTATTTGGTTATTTCTTTTGTTGTTTTATAGGGGTTTTATTTAAACATGGGACGTGCCAGTCACGGAGTGACGATTTATTATGCGCACCGTCTCACTAATTAGACAATAGTGGGTGATCATGTCGGTGTTGACACCCGTTTTATGACCAATGAGTTGGGACATCTCCTTGTTCATTTTAAATGATGCTCTGAGTTGTTCACCCTTGTTGGCCCTCCTTGGTCAATTTGAGGTTTATTTCATGGGTCATGTCTCCTTGGTTGTGTCTAGTTCCTTGTCTTTTCCCGCTGGACGAAGCTTAGCAAACCTTCATTTTACTCCTTTGTCTCTGACGGATCATTCCTGGCGCGTCGCAGTACCCTAACGCACCTATCTTGGACCGTTACCTCGTCTCAGAGTCCTCAAGCCCATGGCTTCTTTCAAAACCTTATCTTTTATCTGATCCGTTAAGTGTGACGGCTTATCGTGAGACCGTTACCACATCTCTGACGCGTTACTCCATGGCCGTTACATTCCTTGCAGAGTCTTATGTTCGAAAACTTCACCTGTTGGTCTTATCTTTCAGTGGATAAGGTTGTGTGACAGTCCATTCCTGGGGCGTTACATCACTGTGGCAGTCTATTGTGAAGCCGTTACATCAAACAGAGAGTTCTAGCAGAACTGCTCTTTCTCTGCTACTCCGTGGCCGAATTAAGAGTTTGATCTGATGATTTCTCCCTCAAATCTGATCCTCAGAACCTTCTATTTGTTTCTATGGACTCTTGGGAGTGTTATCTTCAAGAGTTTGCTAAGAAACGTCCTACTTTCTAGCTGGATTATCCCTTACTCGACCAGAGAGTTTGAGGGTCTATAAATAGAACCCTTGACTTCATGGCTTGAAGAGGAGACATCTGTAGTTCGCGTAGAATTGCTGCTGCATCCTGGAGCTAGAATCAACCAAGGAGATCTGCTTCCCACGTCCATCTTCTTCCAAAGTCCAGGGAGTATTGGTTTCAAGGGTCTAGTTCAGTCAAGTTGTCTTCTTAGTTTTTTCTTCCTCCTCTAAGCATCATAGCATCTTTCCCTCTTTCATTTATCACATTTTTGCATCTGCTGCATTCATATAAACATCTCTCCCATCTTTTAAACGCCCCAGAGGGGTTAAAAAAACCAACCTTCCTGGTATTTCCCTCTCCTTTTGCATGCTTTTGAGTTCTTTTGGCTTATAGATACTACTCTTACTCAAGGGCTAATCTGAATTGTTTTCTTTGTGTTCTACACTCTTTTGCAGGTTTACAGAATCCACAGCACGAGGCCCAAACTTTCTGGCCAGCTGGAAGGCGTGGAGATCAAAGATTCCCAAGTTCCTCTTCTGCAGATCCCTGACGGTCTATCACAGGCGCATTAGAGTCACGTAGCAGTTTATCGTAAGGCCGTCATACTCCTGTGGCGCACTGACATTCGACCGTTACGCTTCACAGAGCTGCAGTTCTTTCTCTCTCCCGTGGGTGAGTGTTCCATCCACCTATTCTAAGGTATTTTTCAGGTCTTTGGCTTGTTTATTACCTTAGTGGCGATCACATCTTTCTTAGTATTGGGCAGTAGCTTTCTCTTTCATCACACTTCATATCTCTTGCTTTATGTTGCTTGTTCCACCTATACGGTGTGTTTTTCTTTTATTTCCTTGCTCCACGCCCCGGCGTGTGTTTTTTATTTCTTCTCTTTAGTTTATTCATGGTAGAGATAGCATGCCCATGCTAGTGTTTATGCTGATTACCTAGGTTCATGTTGCACATGTTCATAGGTTGAGTGATTTTACTGTTTGCTCATACTTCCATTGTTGTTGACATCATATCCATCTTGCAAAAAGGAACACATAATAATCAACAGAATTTTTGGCGATCACGGTGGGACATCTAGCGCCAATCGTGCTTTCAATCTCTGTTAAACCTACTGTCCTTTGTTTGCCCTAGTTTTCTCCAGATTTTCCCTTTAGTTTCTGCTGTTTTTGGTTCTCCGGCTCATCTGACGGTCCTACGGTTGTGCGTTACATTCTATTAATGGTCTATTATTAGACCATCACACTAGTCTGGCGCGGGTATTCTATACCGTCACATACTCCAGCATAGGTACGCATCCCGAGGTGCAGTTTATTTCCACAGTTTCTGCTGTGATTTTCATGCTTGGGTGCTATCTAGTCTCCTCCTTGGTTGATTTGCATATTCATATCATTGTGTTCATATTCGATTGCTAGATTTTTAGGCTAGAATTTGCATGCACTCCGGTGCCCATAGGTTCATTCATGTATTCATACTTTAGATTACATTTTCCTACCTTGGTGTGTGAACCTCTCATCTCCATATTTGTTGGGGCCGACCAGGAGATCACATCAGGGACCTCCATAAGTCCCCGCGAGCCATGGATTCTCACACGGACGTCGGGCCGATTGTACCTTTCCCACATCGTGTCTAGGATTGCATGAGTGAAGGAGTGATTACATTTAGAGTCAACCAAGCTATATATCTTTCCTCTATTAGGAACCTATTGTTGAGAGCATCATTTTAATCAAGTCACTCAGGTTCTAAAAGAGAAAACCATAAAAATCTTGTTGCATCATCTAAATAACTTGGTTGACCTTGAGTGTTTTTTTTATCTCTTTTTCACTTACATCTTTGTTAAAATCATCTAGCTTAAGTCACTCATTGTGTGTTTGTTTGGTGTTGTTTGCTTTTTTGTTAAGGCCTTTCATTGCATGTGGAGTTGCCTCCGATCTCTAGAAGCATCGTCACTTAGGGGCAATTCTCTTTCCAAGTCCTACTTCAATCCTCTCTTTGAGTCACCATGACCTCTTTTGATCTCCCTCATTCCCAAGAGGAGTCTCTTCCTCTGGGGCTTCTAGAGGATTCCTCTAGGGTCATCTCCTTCCATTCTGGAAAGGGGCCCATCCCTCCTTCGTCCTCCATCCCTGTGGAGGGCGCCCAATCCACTCAACCTCTTCCTCCTCCTTCCGCCAATTCTATTCTTCAAATGATGGCCCAATTGGATCCGGCCCAACTTCAGGCTGTTTATCAGGCCATGCAGGGGTCCGACACCCCACCTTCCATGATTGTGCAAAGTCAGTCCAATGCTTCCATTATTCAGCCTAGAGTTGACGGGCCCACTGTTCAGCCCATCGATCTCACTCCGGTCCTGCCTAGGAACATTCAATTCTCTAATCTGGAGATGGGCCAGTCTTCTGGTTCGGCCCAGCAATTTTTGGATAAGGGAAAGACCATTGTCCCTCCTTCTTCTATGGCAGATCATCATATGTCCGGTCCATCAATGCCGCAAGTCCTTGTCGGCCCAAATGATTTCATGCGCCCTCATCAAGGGGCAGCCCAAGTCCACACCAATATGGGTCATCCTTCGGCCCAATATCCTTCTTATGGGCCACCCCCTCCATCTGTTTATCCCTCTGCTCCTCAGATTCTATCTTTCACTATCCCTACTCCATGCAGGGAGTAGGAACTACTTGATAAATGGGCCGCCATGCAACAACAACTTGACTTTCTCCAAAATCGGGTTGGCCCACAGTCCTTGGCAGACGTTCCAGTTCCAAGCTTTCAGAACATTCGATTTCCTCCATAATACGAGCTCCCCAATTACCGCATGTATGATAGGAATGGCAATCCCTTTATCCATGTAAGGGACTTCCTATACGAATCGACCCAGTTTCAATATGATGATCACCTTATGGCGTATTTGTTCCGCCGATCCCTAGATGGGGTTGCATTAGAATGGTTCTACTCTCTGCCACTAGAAGATGCCTAGAGTTTCAAGATAGTGAAAGACAAGTTCATCAAGTGGTTTCAAGACAGGGTCGGCCCAGAATATTCCTTCACAGATTTGGTGGCTGAGAAAATGAAGCTCGATGAGGAGTTTGCGACCTATGCTGATAGGTGGAGACAGATGGCCGCTAGGGTGCTGTGGGGATGGATTTTATTATCCTCTTATTTTTATTTTGATTGTTTATTTATATGGATTTATTTATTTATTAGTTATTTTTATTATTATGCGTGCCAATCACCAGAGTGACAATTTATTATGCGCTCGATCTGACTCAGTCAGTCGAGTATGATGTTTGTGTCAGGACCCGGAGTCCGCCATACCATAAAGGTTATGACGTTAATTACGTCCTCTAAGAAAGAGGACCACCCTTGATTAATTGCCAAGAGAGGATGCCCCAGGGGCAAGACAAGATAAGACTACGATACTGACTTCATTCGTAGGATGTGAAATGCGTATGGATAATCATACGATACAAGATATGATAATAATGTGTGGAATAAAATCGGTAGCATATTCCCTTATCTTAGTCCATAACAAATGGGAATATAGGACATCTATGCACGGAGTGCCGAGATGGACGCCAAAAGAAAGATGGGTGTAGCCCGGGATCCAAGAGGATCTAAGTGCAGTGGGACAATGTCCTTTGTCATGGTGTTTGTTGATATCCCCTTAAGAGTCCATTGGAGGGCATGCAGTGGCAGGACTTCAAGGGCCAACGTGGTTAGCAGAAAACGTTGCAGTCAAATGATACAATGTGGGGGTAAAACCCCGCTAATTTAGCTCCTTTGGACTTGGATGAAGAATCATGATCCCCCATGATATGATGAAGACTGGCATGATGGCCAATGGAGGTAAGGGTAACAGGTTTAGACTGGTTATAGGCCTAGTAAAGTTGCTGGGAAGTTGAATGTTTGAGTGGTAGCTAGTGTTAGGATGAACCGACGCGGATGGGGTTCCGACGCGAGGATGAAACGGCGCGGTGGGGGCCCGACGCGATGATGAACACGGGGGGTTATCAGCACGATGCTCAATCAGCACGGTTGGCTCTCGGCGTGCCCATCACCCGGTGCCAAACTCGCGCCGAGAGAGGGTTGCGTCGGGAGGCATCTGGCACCGAGAGAGGGTTGCGCCGGGAGGCATCTGGCGCCGTTAAAAGAAGCCTTTGAGCTTTGTGGGGTTGTGGGTTTTGGGTGGATTCTATTGAGTGGATCTCTTATGTTCAATGAGGGTTTCATGGGCTCACAAACGGTGACATTCACATTGGGTGAGGGGTGGGGGGTAAAATCATCCGCATAAGGTCCAGGAAGACCATGTAACCATAATGATTGTGTTCCCCTCTTACAGTGAGCAGAGAACCGTAAGATGGCCTTTCTCATGGCTTTTGCCACACCAAGTGGGGTTGATTTATCGATTTAATAAAAACTTCACACGATATGATAAAGTAAAGATCGTGAATAAATTTTGGCAGCATCTCCCCTTGTTTTGGACTGTGCCAAAAGGGGAGTATAGGTCATCCACCCACGGAGTGCCGTGATGGAAGCCAAAGGAGAAATGGGCGTAGTCTGAGATCCAAAAGGGCCGCAATCTGATGGGACAGTGTCCACTTATCGTGGGATTTATTAATATTCCCTAGACAACCGACGGAGAACATGAAGTGGCAGAACTCCATGAGCCAATAGGGTTGCAGAATGTAGGGAGGTTAACCTCATCAATTCAGCTCAATTTAGCTCCCGTGAGGGTTGAGTGAAGGATACTATTTCTTCTCAGAGTGATAGGGTCTTGTGACCATGGATCATAAGGCTTAGAACTGTGGATGGCATCAGCACGAGATGAGGGTCGGCGCGACAAAGTAGAGGGGTCTCGGCGCGATAGGAAGGGCTCACCGGCGAGGGTAGCTCTCGGCGCGAGACTCGCGCTGAGGAAGGGCCGCGCCGGGAGGCTTTAGATCAGGGTTTTCAAGGGGTTTCAGAGGGGTCAAGAGCTGAGGATTTCAGAGGGTTTCTTGAGGGTTTTGAAGGGGGTTTATTCGAGACCTTTGAGGTAGTTTACCTAAGGCTTTGGGGAGTTTTATTCAAGGGATCTTGAGATGGCCCTGGGGGGGATGAAGCTATTCTGAAAAGAAGAGGGTCTTCACTCTCGGACCCCACTAGGAGTCGGGATGCGGACTGACTCACATAGACCTTGATACAAACATATTTTTCCAGCTATCTTTGCGAATGAGAAGCCATGAGATGGGCTATCTGTAACACCCGAGAATTTTAAAATAAAAATATACAATATATATACAATATATATATATAATCATTGAACTCATATTCTAATTCTATTGGATTAACCATTTAAAATATTTAATTACCAATAGATGCTTTAGAATATGTCAAATTATATTTTAGGAAATGCCAATTTATATTTTCAATCACTTAGGAAATTAATATTACACTATTCCAAGGAAATAGGAAATAGGTTATATAGATAGTGTTTTAAAGTATAAACATCACTTTTACAAGATGCCAATTCATATTTTCATAATTTAGAAAATTTCATATTCCAACTTTTACATTATATCATTATTTTGAAGAAATAAGGGTATATAGATGAAGTGTTAAAGGATAAACAAAATTTAGAAAGTGAGAAAGGGTATATAGATAATTTTGGTTAGTGTAGAGTGAATACAAAATTCTCTGTTCAAAATAACGACATATGTTAAGTCGTTATTTCCTAAACGTGAATAGTGACATGAATAATGTCACTATTTGTTTAAAAAGAGTTTTTTTAAAAAATATATATGTAAAAATAGAGAAAAATGTAAGGGTCTCACCCCTGAAATTTCACAAATAAACTCCATCAATTTTTAAAGATAAAAATCTTTGAAGTTTAACATGGAAATCTTAACTTATGAAATACACGACCCTCTCTTGGGCGTCATTTCTTTCCGACAACTATCACGATCATTCTATCCCTCCAGCCTGTGTAGGCTGTGGAGAGGGGGATTTCTGCAGCCCAGTCAAAGAGCAGCCGAGGCCCATCAGGACCAAACGAGGCCACGCTCGCCCGAGTGATAGCCCACAGGGCCCACTCCGGACTAAAAGCCCAATAAAAGATCGCTCGGGGACCCAACCTTCCTAGGCGGCCCTCAGGCTCGGAAGGCCCGAGCGACGGTCAGGTCACCAGAATGATCTACGCCCGATCCATCCTCAGCCATGATATAGGGAGGCGCACACGATCGTTCCGACCCATCTCCGTCCGAGCTAGGCCCATCGCCCGGATATGGCTGGCCCCCCCTCAGCTCGAAACAGTCGACCGTCGATTGCTTATCCATGCATCCGTTAAGAGTCCTCTGTGAGCAGGAATTTATAAGGGTGAGGGACTCCAGCTCCCCAAGGCGATAACGCTCCCACGATGAGGCAGTAAAAGCCCACGTTGAGGACGTAACTCCCACCTTAAACCCCTCGACTTACAGGACTCCGAAAGATGGTGCACTATTTAAACCAGGGATACCCTCCGACGAAAGGTAAGGGCAACCACACGCTCAAAACTCCTGAGCAGGAACCACTTCACCCTTCTGGTGGAGAGGGATCTCGCGCAGAAGCTACTTCCCCCCTTTTATTGCTCCCACCATAGCTCTACTGACTTAAGCATCGGAGGGTTTTCCCCAGGGACTCATCCCTGGGCCCCCTGATCCGTTTCCCTTTCTTGCAGTTCACAGTTCGGTGATCCTCTGCCCGCTCAGGAGCCGCGGGAGATCACGCCTCTTCATCTGGCGCCGTCTGTGGGAAACGAACAAAGAGCCAGCATGGTGCGAAGGAGCTCAGGGAGGAGGTCCGCCGGCGACAGGGGAAAGGCCATGGTAGCGACTGGGGATGGCCCCTCTCGGGCCTCACAGACCCCCCCCTCCAACGCCAGCACCCCCACCAATGAACCGCCACCCCCCCTGCAGCAGTAGGGCTACCACTCAACGGTGGCGCCGACACCTTCCAAGCCCTCAACACAAAACTGGATGTCCTCGTGGAACTCATGAGGACCCAGGTGGCCAGGGATGGAAGGTCACACGCCCCGTCGGAGAGCCCTCCCCGCGAGAATGCATCCCAACACACTGCCGGAGGCCGCTTCACTATCCGCGGCCAGCAGATTATCCGTAACAGGATGGGAGGACCCTCGCAAGCTCCGCCGCCGGAGCAAGAGGCTTCCTCCACACCGAGGTGGGGAAAACCTGGGGCACGCCGTCCGAACCAGGAGACCGACATTCCCAAGGATCGCCAAGACATTCCCCCCAGCCTCGCGCCATAATAGCAGCCGAAGTTATCTCTCTGACTGCGAGAGTTCGAGAGACGCTTCGCAGAACAAGAACGCGCCCTGCGCGCCCTGCAGAAGGCCTCTCCCCCGGAGGATGAGGAGAAATCCCCTTTCTCCGAGTTTATCTTAAAGGCAGAGGTGTCTCCCAGAACCTCCATCCCAACCTTCAAGCTCTACGACGGCCAGGGCGACCCGGCCGATCACTACGACAGCTTCGACGCTCTGATGACCCTACACAGAGCGTCCGACGCCATCAAATATCGAGCCTTCGTGACCACCCTGGTCCAAGGTGCTCAAGCCTGGTTTCGGGCCCTCACCCCCGGATCCATCCGAGATTTCAAGCAGTTTGGCCGAATCTTCAAAGAGAGTTTCAACGGAAGTGCCCCCCCAAGGTCGGTAGCGGGGCTCCTGGCCCTTAAACAGGCGCAAGGGGAGAGACTCTGGGCTTATATTCACCGATTCAAGTCGGAAGCCTTGAGGATCCCCCGCCTAGATGTGGCCTCAGCCATAACCACGCTGACTGGGGGCACCCAGGACGAGAACCTCCGCCGCGAGCTTGTCCTCCACCCTCCCTCGACCCTTACCGAGCTAGTAACTCTGACTTTGCGCCATGCCGAGTGCGAAGAAGTACTCAGCGCATGCCGAGATGCAACTGGCTCGGGTCGGGAGGGGGACAAGAAGCGGTCTTCCGTGCCTAGCTCAAGTTCGGGGAAAAGGCGGAACCGAGATGGGGAGCGCAAGGAACCATCGCGGAAGTATGAGCGGTACACCCCACTAGCCGCGCCTGTCTATGAGATATACAAAGACATCAAAGACTCGGGTCTCCTCCGCCAACCCGAGCCAATGAGGTCGAAGAACCGTAACCGTAGCAAGCACTGCTTGTTCCACAGCGATCACGGACACCATACCGGCGACTGCCACCAGCTCCAGGATGAGATCGAGCGCCCCATCCGTCAGGGGCACCTAGCTCGGTTCGTAGCCGAGCGCAAGGAGGACCGAGGCGCCCCAGAGGAGATCGACAACGCCCCCCGAGGGGTCCACATCAACGTCATCTCCGGAGGAACATCATCAGGGGGCGACAACAGCCGAGGAATGAAACATCATGCCGAGCGGGCGAGCCGAGCCATAGAGCCTCCAAAGGCCCCGTCGAGTGAGCCCCAGGTCATAGTCTTCTCAGACTGAGACTTAGAAGGGCTGAGCACCCCGCATGACGACGCCCTCGTGATTTCGGCTACAATAAACCATTGTAACGCAGATATGATCCTAGTCGACAATGGGAGTGGCCATGATGTACTGTCTTATGATTGTTTCCTTAAGATGGGGAAGGATCCATCTAAGCTCTGCCCGATCCGAACCCCTCTCTGCGGGTTCAATGGCCAGGCCACCTATCCCGAGGGAGCCCTAAGCCTGCCGGTTACCCTCGGCACCCCACCCAAAACCGTTACGGTCATGGAGGACTTCATAGTGATTAAAGGTATGATAGCATACAACGCCATCTTCGGCCGGGGAATCCTCAGCCGAATAAAAGAGGTGCCATCTACCTATCACCAGAAAATGAAGTTCCCCACCAAAAACGGGTTGGGGGAAGTCCGAGGTAACCAGGCCGTGGCCAGAAGGTGCTATAATATCTCGGTAGAGGCCACAAGGCCGGACAGGAAGGACAAGGACCCCCGGGGAGTCGAGGGTAAATCCGCAACCACCGAACATGGTGGCGAATTGCTGGCGGTTTTCCTAAACGACGACCCGGCCCTAGGAGTAAAGATCAGAGCCGACCTACCGTCTGAGGTCCAACAGCGATATAAAAAGTTCCATTCTGAGTACATCCGAGTTTTTTCTTGGTCTGATGATCAACTCCCTGGGATACCAGAGGAGACTGTAATGCACAAGCTCAGCCTCGACCCTGCCGTGAAGCCCGTACATCAACGAAGAAGGAAGCATGCACCAGAGAAGCAGGCGATCATCAAGGCGTAGGTCACCAAGGGACAAGAGACTGGCCTTTTTAAACCGGTCCTGTACCCGACATGGCTAGCCAACGTCGCCTTGGTACCGAAAGCTTCGGGTAAGTGGCGGATGTGCGTGGATTTCACCGACCTGAACAAGGCCACCCCTAAGGTCTGTTATCCGTTGTCGAGCATCGACCAATTGGTTGACTCAACCTCGAGCAATGAGATACTTAGCTTCCTAGACGCCTATTCGGGTTACCATCAGATCAGAATGGATCCAGAAGATGTCAAGAAGATCGCCTTCATCACCGACTACGGCGTGTACTGCTACACCCGGATGCCTTTCGGGTTGAAGAACGTCAGAGCCACGTACCAAAGGCTGGTCAATCACAAGTTTGAAGGACAGCTCGGTCGGAACGTCGAGGCCTACATTGACGACATGCTCGTCAAGACTCCCAAGGCTGAAGACCACTTCACCGACCTCGCTGAGACCTTCGACACCCTCCTGAGGTACAACATGAAGCTCAATCCTGCCAAGTGTGCCTTCGGAGTGAGATCCAGAAAGTTCCTGGGTTTCCTAGTCACCCAGCGTGGGATCGAGGCCAACCCAGACAAAGTCCAGGCCATCCTGGACATGCGCCCGCCCACCTGCATCAAGGACGTCCAACGCCTAACTGGGCGTATCACCGCTCTCAGCCGGTTCCTGTCCCGTGCGGCCGAATGATGCTTGCCCTTCTTCAAGCTATTGAGGGGGACCAAACTAGCATCTGCTACGTTCGCATGGGATGAAGAATGCCAGAGAGCGTTCGCTGAGCTCAAGGAGTTCTTGGCCTCGCCCCTGGTGCTCTCCAAGCCCGTTCCGGGTGAAGTCTTGCTGCTCTATCTCTCGGCCACGCCATCTACGGTTAGCTCGGTCCTGGTCAGAAATGACTCCGGAGTCGAGAGGCCGGTCTACTACGCCAACAAGGTGCTCAACGAGGCTGAAAGGAGGTACCTCACAACCGAGAAACTCGTGCTAGCGTTGGTCACCTCCGTCAAGCGCCTCCGACCCTATTTCCAGGGGCATCCCGTCACCGTGCTGACTGGCGAACCGTTGAAGAGGATCCTCGCTCACCCCGAAGCCTCAGGATGCCTCGTCAAGTGGGCCATCATGCTTGGGGCCTACAACATATCTTATCGGCCTCGCTCGGCTATCAAAGGCCAGGCGCTCACTGATTTCATCGCCGAGAGCACCATCCCGACTGAAGAAAGGCCTCCGTCCGCACTCGGGCCAACCTGGGAACTATTCGTCGATGGATCTTCCAACTCGATCGGGAGTGGTGCCGGAATTCTCCTGAAGTCCCCCGAAGGAGTCGAACTGCAATACGCCTTGAAGTGCAACTTTCAGGCATCCAACAACACTTCCGAGTACGAGGCCCTTATCTCGAGAGCGCGCATGGCCCGACGGTTGGGGGCTGAGCGAGTCAAAATTCACACTGACTCCCAGCTGGTCGCTAGCCAAGTCAATGGCCAGTACGAAGCTCGGGAGGCACCGATGATCAAATACCTCCAACTGGTCAGAGCCCTGGCCCAACAGTTCGAGAGATTCGAGGTAGTCCGAATAGCTCGGGAGGAAAACTCCCGAGCGGACGCCCTCTCTCAGCTAGCCTCTTCTCTCGACCCCGAAGGTACCAGATCGGTCCTCCTTGAAGAGCTAGAGCGCCCGAGCATTGACTCGGAGCTCCTTGCTGTTGACTCGGCCATTCCGAGCGACTGGCGCACCCTCTATCTGTTGTGGCTCCGAGACTCTCAAGAGCCTTCCGACCCTCGAGAGGCCCGCAGATTGAAGTACCAAGCCCGACGCTTCATCATTCTAGACGACACTCTCTACCGGAGATCTTTTTTCGATCCCCTCCTGAAGTGTCTCGGCCCCGACGAAGCCAACCGAGCTATGCAAGAGATTCATGAAGGCCTGTGCGGAGCGCATTCAGGAGGAAAGTCACTCACCTGGATCCTGCTATGGCAGGGTTACTGGTGGCCCACTCTGCAGCGTGACTGCACGACCTACGTGCAACAGTGCGACCAATTCCAGCGATTCGACCACCTAGTCCATCAGCCGGCAACGAAGCTCGTCACCCTGGCCGAGCTGTATCCCTTCGCTCAGTGGGGAATCGACATTCTTGGGCCGTTCTACACGGCTCAGGCCCAGAAGAAGTTTATCATCGTCGCCATCGACTACTTTACCAAGTGGATCAAGGCCGAAGTCACGGCAAGGATCACCGAGACAGTCGTCTGGAGTTTCGTATGGAAGTCGATCATTTGTGGTTACGGCATCCCCCGGGTGATAGTGAGCGATAACGGTCGGCAATTTGACTCTCGTTATTTTCGAGACAGATGTGCTGACCTAGGTATTCGCAACCACTTCACCTCGGTCGCCCACCCTCAATCCAACGGGCTGGTCGAGAATGCCAATAAGACTATTTTAAAAGGCATAAAGATCCGACTCAACAAGGCCAAGGGTAGCTGGCTCGAGGAACTGCCTAGCGTACTTTGGTCACACAGAACGACTCCCAGAACGACAACTGGTGAAAGTACTTTCCAGTTGGTATATGGCACCGAGGCCGTAATTCCATTGGAGATCGCCAATCCCTCCCTCCGAGTCATCTGCTTCTCGCCCGAGGTAAACGAGCAAAAATTGCTCGAGAACCTCGACCTAGCGGATGAACTCTGAGAGATTGCCAGCATCCGAGCGACGGAATACCAGCGCCGCCTCGCTCGATACTACAACGCTAAAGTCCGAGACAGGCACTTCCAACCGGGAGACTTCGTCCTTAGAAAAGCTGAAGCCTCTTGACCACTAGAGGCGGCAGGCAAGCTATCCCCCAACTGGGAAGGTCCCTACCGAGTGGTCGAGACGCTCGGGAAAGGAGCATACCAGCTATCTACAATGGAAGGGGAACCCATCCCTCGGACGTGGAACGCAGCCACACTACGCAAGTTCTACTTTTGAAGTCGTGCAAACAATCTGAGTGAAATAAAATTTTTCCTTTTCATTCAAATGATTGTTGGTACATCAGAAAGGCCAACGCCAATACATTGCATAACAAAAAGTAAAAAAAAATCCATCTGGCGCCACTGCAAGAGGCCGTCGCTCGGCCGACTCGGTTTGATCTCCTTGCGTCCAGCCACTGACTCTGCCTCGCGTAGAAACTGGCTCGGATAAAAGGCGGTCGATCCAGTTGGCTCGGGTGGCCCATGACAAAGCTGACAGAGGGACTGCGGAAGCGGAAGGCTACCTTCCAAGTTGACAGAGGCTGGGGAGAGGGAACGCCTATGAAGGCCTCCTCTCTTCCAACCTGCCAACTCTTTGGAACGTACAGAGAGCAAGCAGCCTCCGCAGAGTGAAAGAAATGACGGGGGGAGAGCACAAGAGGAGAAAAGAAAAAAAGAAGTCCAGCAAAGCTGGACGAGGAGGCAGGGGAAGGCCCGGAAAGGAGGGAGCTTAATTTGCTTCCTCCACCCATCCCTGAAGTGAGCAGAGAGGAACGAGCGACGGGGATGCCGGATGCCCCCATCCATCCTCCATCTCGCCCCCCGGCAAGCGTTGCCGGAACTGATAGAGGAAATGACATGATTTTTCGTCAAAATCCTCTCCAGATCCGCGCGATGACCGTCGGACCCGCTTCAAACCCGCGCAACGACCGTCGAACCTGCTCAAAACCCGAAGCGGCAAAACTCGCCGCCCTCCATCATCGGCAGCATCGTCCTCCGAAGGATCTTTCATGCTCTGAAGGCAAAGGCTCAGCGCTACGAAAAATGGAGAGAGGAAAGACCGTCCTAGAAAACCTTAAAGCGGTGTGGACGGAGAGACGCCCCTAAGTCCCTTATAAAGGCGAGGAAAGGCTGCTTGCCTTAAAAGACTCTCTCCTCGAAAACACGTCGAAAGGATTTCCCCTTTATGATTGGTCACCTCAAACTCCTCGTTTTCGCCCCCAGCGGGACACACGAAGTGGCCAAGCATTCAAAGCATGATCAAATGGAAAGGCACCCTGCCAGACGCCTGCCCAACCATCGCGCGAGATCTGCGCAGAAATTATCGGTCCTTTCCAACTACTACAAATACGCTGATCAAATCACGGTAAGTACAGCAAGCAACAAGCAAAGTTTTTCTCTATTGCCTTACATAAAGAAGAGTCCCTTTTTTCTCAAAAAAAAAGAAAAAAAAAGAGAAAAGGACCAACAAGGGGAGAAGACAAAGCAGGTCAACACATCAGGCCTCCGGCCCATCTAGCGGCCCGGAAGCGGAAGGCACGGACGGTCTGCCCCCGGTACCCTCGGTGACGGCCGACCCAGGCACTGCCCCCACCTGTGCGGGAACTGTCAAGGTCGCGAGCCCTCCCGAGGCCTCCGGAGCTGGTGACCCCTCAAGAGAAGAGACCTCCGGGTCTTCTTCGCCTGACGCCGAGGTAGCAGAACTGGAGGACGAGGCATCCGAGTCATAATGTTGACCGGACGGGAAGCGGAGCCTGGAATCATGCTCTTCAGCATAGGCCACCGCTTGGCGATAGCCCTGCTTGAAGCCCTTGCGGGTGCCTTGGCGGAGAGCCAACTCATAGTAAGGAAGGGCAGCCTCCTTCAGGTCGACTTGGTAGGCCTCCAAGCATTTATACTGCTCGACAGCCTCTACCTCGGCCAACCCTGCCCTCCCTACGAGTTCGGCCATCTTTCGCTCTGCCTCGGCTTGCCTCCTCCCGACCTCGGCCGCCAGCTCCTCGGCCTCGACCGCCCGCCTCTCTGCCTTGGCCCGATAAGCCTCACCCTCCAACCGTCGACGCTTTGCTTCCTCCGCTTGGCGTGCTAGGTCGACGCGCTCGGTTTCCCAGCAGCCATCTAGCTCGACGCGGACAAGGTGCTCCTCCTCAAAAAGCCTATTCTTCCTCTCAAGCGACTCCCGAGCCATGGCCAGTTCCTTGGTCAGTGCTCGGCCTTCCAGCTGGCTCGACTGCAGCAACCCTCTGGTCGCGAAGAACTCCCTCCGAAGCCCCTCGTTCTTCTCAGTGAGCCGGACCAGCTTCCTCTCGGCCCCGCCGAGGGTCCAGGCGAACTGTGACCGCTCTGACTCTAACCAAGCATAAGTCTCCGCCATCATGGCCCCCATCTGAGCCATGACCAGGCCACCCTCCATAATGACGTTGAGGACCCCGGCTGGGGAATGACGCGTGCTTCCCACCTTCACCCTCGCCGCAACACCGCTGCACATCTCGTACAAGGTGCGCGACACGCCAAGCCTCTCCAGTGCCACCGGCATGGGAACCTTCCCCGCGCCGGGCGCCCCGCCAGTCAACCCAGATCGAACCTCTATCCCAACTGCTCCTGGCACCACGGTCGGTTGGGGCGGTGATGCCTCTGCAGGCGAACCCCCAACCTCGATCGTCCCGGCTCACGCGTCGCCGCCCGAGGCATCGCCCACCTCGACCGACGCCCCGGCCTCGGCCACCGTTGCTTCAACTTTGGTCCCCTCTGTTCCCACTGAGGGGAGAGCCGACCCACCACCGTCTCCCCCCGGGGTGCCCCCCGGTCTCCTCGGCCCCCTCTCGCTCGGCAGATAGGAGAGCTGGCTCGATAGGGTCGGCCCTATCTTGCCCCGGAGAGGGGAGCGCCGCCGAGCCAGAATCACCCCCAGCGGTGGGGACGGCCTCAGCCTTCTTGGCTCGCTTCTTGGCCTTAGCGACGGCCCGCAACATACCCGCTACGAGGTCCTTGCGCTTTGCCCCGCACGGCCGAGAAGTCCCCTCGGAGACCGCCCCCTTGCCCTTGTCCCGGGCTTGGGAGTGACCCCTCTGAAGCGGCCGGTCCTCCGTCAGCCGAGTCATCGCCAAGATCGACCACCTCAGTGGCCTCCTTCAGAGGCTCCCGCCTGTTATCTGCACAAAAGAAGAAGACGGTCAGAAACGCAAAGGCAACCCCGGCACCCAAAGAAGAGTCAGGCTCGTGGCGTGTGAACCTGATGGGAGTAGCCGTGTGAGGAGACATCGCTCCACATTCTCCGGAGTGACCAGCTCCTCTGTGGATCGGCGATGCTTCAGCAAAATGGCTGTGTACTCCTCCACCTGTGGAGGGAACTCGTCCTACCGGGGGGGGGGATATTCGGGTGGAAGTTCAGGATCACCGGGCACTCCCAGGATTCCCCCATCACGTGCGTCTTCACCCAAAAGAATTGGGTTTTTCATCCCTTATGAGAAGAATCCTTCGCCGCCAGCGAAATGCAGCTCCTATTCCTCCTCGCCTGGATGAAATAGAAACCCTTTCCGGTCGACGGATGCGCTTTCAACTCAAAGAAATAGTGGAAGAGGTCCAGGGAAGGAGGGACCCCGCACTGACGGCAGAGGATGCGGAAGGCGGAGAGGAGAAGATATGAATTGGCCACCAGCTGGACCGATGCCAGCGAGAAAAACTTGAGGAGCGTGAGGATGAAGGGCTCGAAAGGGAGATGGAACCCACTCTTCCATGCCAAAAGAAAGGAGCAGAAATGGCCCGTACGAGAGTCCAAGCTCATCTCGTACGGGGCGGCGGCAACGGAGCAGTATCTGTAGGGAAGGCGGAACTGGTGCTCTAACCTCCTCACCTCAGCCTCCCTTAGCTCGCTGCAGTTGGGGACCGGCACCTTCACCACGGGCTCATCGCTCCACTCCCCTGAATGCTGGTCAACCATGGATTCTGAGGAAGAGCTCGACGAAGAGCACTCTCACGACCCCGAAGACTCTAGGGGAAGAGGGAGCTGCCGGATGGCCTCCGCCGTCGCCTCAGCCAACTCTGCGAACGCCGCCGCAAGCCTCTGCTCTTCCATCGTGCCCTCATGACGTATCAAGGAGCCTAGAAACTTGAAGGGAGGCTAGACTCTAAAAATGGAGGAAGTCTGGAATGCCGAAGAACGCCCAAACGCCTATATCTCCTCGCAGAAGGCGGCGCACCGTTCCGACCTAGAGAAAAGGGGGCCCCTTCATTTCAAATCCGTCAGGATTACCATCATTATGGGCCTTGGTGACCACGACACGTGGCTTACTCACACCACCAGATCTCCACCCACCTGAGCCACGCTGGTCATAAACTCTAAAACATCTACTCTTCCGAGCCTTCCCTGGCTCAGGAGTAGGAGGGGAACAAGTGGAGAGGGGGATTTCTGCAGCCCAGTCAAAGAGCAGATGAACTAGGCCCATCAGGACCAAACAAGGCCACGCTCGCCCGAGTGATAGCCCACAGGGCCCACTCCGGACTAAAAGCCCAATAAAAGATCACTCGGGGACCCAACCTTCCTAGGCGGCCCTCAGGCTCGGAAGGCCCGAGCGACGGTCAGGTCATCAGAATGATCTACGCCCGATCCATCCTCAGCCAGGATATAGGGAGGCGCACACGATCGTTCTGACCCATCTCCAACCTTCCTAGGTGCCCCTCAGCTCGAAATGGTCGACCGTCGATTGCTTATCCATGCAGCCATTAAGAGTCCTCTGTGAGCAGGAATTTATAAGGGTGAGGGACTCCAGCTCCCCAAGGTGATAACGCTTCCACGATGAGGCAGTAAAAGCCCACGTTGAGGACATAACTCCCACCTGAAACCCCTCGACTTACAGGACTCCGGAAGACGGCGCACTATTTAAACCAGGGATACCCTCCGGCGAAAGGTAAGGGTAACCACACGCTCAAAACTCCTGAGCAGGAACCACTTCACCCTTTTGGTGGAGAGGGATCTCGCGCAGAAGCTACTCCCCCCCTTTTATTGCTCTCACCATAGCTCTACTGACTTAAGCATCGGAGGGTTTTCCCCAGGGACTCATCCCTGGGCCCCTTGATCCGTTTCCCTTTCTTGCAGTTCATAATTCGGTGATCCTCTGCCCGCTCAGGACCCGCGCGAGATCACGCCTCTTCAGGCTGTAAACCCACTAAATACCCTATAATTCTGGATCTTGTCCCCCATCATGTCAACCCTAAGGTTATAAAATACACTATATTTTCCCCCTATTTGGTTAGTTCAAAGGCTAGATACGGGAGCAAGCTCTGAAGACTTGCAGAGGAAGGGAAGGGCTGCTTCTTCCTCTCCTGTCAACTCCTGTCACTTCACAGAGGTAGGTGTTCTCAAATCCTTGCCTAACTAGTAGCTAAATAAGTTAATTGATGCATGTTTAGAGTTCGATCAACTAGTCAACCATGCTATATATATATATATATATATATATATTCTGGATTTACCATGACCAAGAATAATACCATATTATACATATGTTAATAGCTTGTTACATACTGTTACCATGATTTTTATGAGTTTGAACTTAGTTATTAGCATGATTTCATGAGTTTTTGAACATATTTTATCACACTAGTTTTACAGTATTAATAAACATGTTTTAAATCTTAATATATAGTCTCTGTTAACATAATATATTCATGGTTTAAAGAAACGGAGGCTCACAACCCTCTGGTAAATGGCGCCCCTGACCAGGGCGCCATTTTTAATATTGAAGACTGTTCACACAGTCGTCATTTAAATGAAGACACCCCCAGTGTCGTCAATTCGATTTCTGAGATTTTCAATAATTGATAATTCAACACATTCAATAATCCATAACAATCAAACTAAAGCACGAAATTTTTACATGAACATGTTTCTGGAATCCTGACATTTTTCTCAACATATTCGTGCCATTACTTCCTGATTCAGAGGTTTTTCACACTGATGAATAGTGGACACCTCACTATATAATTGGCGCCCCTGACCAAGGCGCCAATTTCCAAATTGAAGACTGTCCGAGAGGGCATCAATTAATTGAAGACATGCACCATGTCATCAATTCCGTTTTCTGGAATGTTCAGACATCAGTAAATCAACGCATTCAAAAATCTATAACTAATAAACTGGACCGTGAAAATTTTGACAGAATATACTTCTGTGACCCTGAGATTTTTCTCCATCTGACCATGTCTTTGGATTCTGATTCGGAGAAACTTTTTTGAAATGAACAGTGATTTGAGTCACAAAACGTATCTGCCAGGTGAAAATCATTGAATTGAAGATGGCCCTTAAGTCTTCAATTTCAGAATTGAAGATGGCCCTTAAGTCTTCAATTTCATAATTGAATATGGCCCTTAAGTCTTCAATTTCAGAATTGAAGATGGCCCTCAAGTCTTCAATTAATTGAAGACTGCTCACAGGGGCGTCAATTTCGTTTCTTGAGGAATTAAAGTTATAACATTAGAAAATTCATATTTGTGAAACCAAAACTCAGTAATTATATCTGAACATGTTTCTGGACTCCCGAGGAATTATACTAAGTATTCATATCCTTACTTTCGAATTTGGAGAAACTTTTTCGAAATGAACAGTGCCTTGAGTCACAAAATGTATCTGCCAGGTGAAAATCACTGAATTGAAGACGGCCCTTAAGTCTTCAATTTCAGAATTGAAGACGACCCTCAAGTCTTCAATTACTGAATTGAAGACGGCCCTTAAGTTTTCAATTTCAGAATTGAAGACGGCCCTTAAGTCTTCACTTTCACAATTGAAGATGGCCCTCAAGTCTTCAATTACTGAATTGAAGACGGCCCTTAAGTCTTCAATTTCAGAATTGAAGATGACCCTCAAGTCTTCAATTAATTGAAGACTGGGTAAAGGGGCGCCAATTTGATATATATATATATATATATAAATTTTTAAAAAATTGAAAATTTGAAGGATTAGCAAACCCTCAGATGCCAACTCAATAATTACAACTTCTGATCTTG
The DNA here is from genome assembly GCA_022559845.1 of Amorphophallus konjac. Classification (NCBI taxonomy): domain Eukaryota; kingdom Viridiplantae; phylum Streptophyta; class Magnoliopsida; order Alismatales; family Araceae; genus Amorphophallus; species Amorphophallus konjac. Next base: position 274,541,724 of record CM040126.1, read on the forward strand.
ATCTGTCTCGAAAATTATGCAAACATAACCCTAATCCATACTCCTGCGTATGATGAGTTCTTGAAATTCTGTTCCATGAAAAAAAAATATACTTGTGTATACCCTACATGGTCATACCTTGAATCTCTTAAACTATCATTTGGGAGTGTAGGAGCTAAGTGCCATGCAGGGTAAAGTGCTACGTTGTGGGAGCCACCTCTTGAGGCCGTACGGCGTGAAGTGCTACACGACGGGAGCCACCTCTTGATCCTGTAGGTGCCACCTCTAGAATCCTCCATAACCAAATGACTAGTTAATCTCGTCTGAAATACTACGTTTCTAAATTCTTAAAATTCATATTGGCTATAAATGAGAGTGGATGTCAAAGGTGATACATGAAATGCTGTGTATATCGGGCCCGGTCTGGTCTTGGGAGGAGCACCCGAAGGTACTTGTGCCCATGGGAGTTTATTGACCACGGTGTTTAGCATTGCACTGGAGTACTTGCTTGACTTGAGACACTTCACCCCTACTCTCTTTCTCCCCTTACTTACTTGACTTACGTGGCCCGAAACGTGCAACACTTGACTTGTGGCCCGAGAAAGGGCAAATACTTGCTTGATAATAGCCAATTCTACTGATACGCACTTAACAATACTTGCTTGAATTGAATTTTTACTTGATATACTTGTACATGAGTTCCTTCTCATACCTGCGTTCATACTTGTACATGAATCCCTGCTTGCCCGAAGTGGCATTTACATCTGTAAATTCTTGAAATACTGCTTGTCAAATACTTGAAATCTTGTTATACTCTCTTTATACAATTCTTGATCTCTTATTGTTCATCATGCCTAGATTTACATGTATACCTGATTTTTATTATACGTACATCATGCATAGCCATACTGATAATACATGCAAATTGTAAATCACGTAAAGATTGCTCGTATTTGAGATGTAATTCCTACTGAGCGATTCGCTTATCCAGTTACTTCCTAACATTTTCAGGTGATTCGGATAGCGACAAGAATGGGTTTGAGGATGAGTGAAGAGTGCTAGAACGCCATCCATTTATAATTAGCTAGTCGAGTCTTTGAATTTATTTGAGTCTACCTTGTATTCCCAGTTATGTCAGTTAGTGGTATAAACTTTGTGTTAAGTCGTGTAGCCTAATGTTTATCTTTCTAAATTTGGAAATTTATCATGGACTATCTTTATTTCCTTTGATTAATCAAATAAACATCACTTGGACTATTAGAATTTATTAGATTTTTAGTCATTTGCGCACTCTGAAATTTTGTATGTTAAAATTCTTATCGCTCTAATGACACGATCTATATAGACGCGTCACGCATCCGAGTATCTTCCGCGCTCGGGACATGACAGTCTTCGTGGTATCAGAGCCTAGGTTTTCAAACCTAGGGAACTAGAAGAAATAAAAGGTTAGAAATTGGAATCTAAGTAAAAACTTGAGTCCAAGGATAGGTAAAACCCGAGTCCAAGGATAGATATACCTTACCCGATGAGATGGATAGAGCCATGGGTTAAGTTTTATAAAGACTTTTTGACCTTACAAGAAAACCCGATCTTTATCATACTTAAACTCTTTTGTAGAATCATGGCTACGGAAAGAGCACAATGGCGCGAGATGTAGCACACCGTGCAGGGCCTTACACAGGCACTACAGCAAGTGGCCCGAGGCGGAGCAAATCGTGGAGCGGGAGATCTCCACCGAAGTTTCCGTAACATGAACCCACCGCGGTTCACGGGTTCGTCCGACCCCGAGGATGCCGATAATTGGCTAAAGGAGATGGAACGAATCTTCCTTGTAATGCAATGCGCGGACGAGGAGAAGGTTTTACTGGCCATATTCCAACTAGAGCGGGACGCTCAATGCTGGTGGGAATCCATAGAAGCAACACTGCTAGAATACCATGTCACATGGGATGAATTCACGGAGCATTTCAACAACAAGTACTTCTCCGACCATATCCAAGAGAAGAAGGTCGCAGAATTCACCGTCCTAAAACAACGGGGCTTGAAAGTGGCCGAGTATGAGGCACAGTTTTCCAGATTATCTAGGTATGCACCCCACTTGGTGTGTACAGAAAAGATGAAGGCGAGAAGGTTCCTAAACGGGCTTCGGCCCCACTATATTACGCAACTTGCACTGATGGACATCCAAGCTTATTCGGAGATAGTTCGGCGTGCCCAATTGCTAGAAGATGCCGTCGAATTGTCTGAGAGAATCCGAGGAAGAGACAAGAAGAAACCCGTCACATGCCCGGGAAAATTCAAACAATCATTCAACAAGAAGCGGTTCTTCATGGGAGGGGAGCCCTCCAAGGCAAAGAAATTCCAAAAGAATGATAGGCCATTCTCCACTGTCACACCCTCAAAGGAGATTTGCAAGTATTGTGATAAAGCTGGTCATAAGATCGCGGAATGCTGGAGGAAGTTAGGAGCTTATCTTTGATGCGGGAGCCGAGAGCATCGAATCCCAGACTATCCACTAATGAAGGAACAAGACACCAAAGACGAGAAGCGTCCGGTGAAGAAACAAGGCCGTCTGTAAGCTCTCCGAGAGACGGAACCCACTGAAGGCAGAATTGTGGAAGGTACTCTCACTATTTGTTCAAAAACTGCTCAAGTTTTATTCGATACTGGAGCAACTCATTCATTCGTTTCCAAGAACTTTGCTGCTTCATTTTCTAAGAAAAATGAACTGTTAGATTTGGTCATATCTACACCTCTTGAGAATGAGTCTGATATCACTTATCACTATCCAAACTGTGAAGTGATGATTAAGGGAAGTAATTTACCTGCTGACCTGATATGCCTAGATATGAAGGGTTATGATGTCATACTAGGTGCCGACTGGCTATCCACATACCAAGCAACTGTAGATTGCCGACATGGCATGGTAACTTTCGTGGATTTCCCAGAGGTAGTTTACAATAGCCCTCAGAGTAAATCACTTCTTATATCAGCACTCCGAGCTAGTAAACTTATGAATAAGGGATGCATGGCTTTCATAGCATTCGTGACTGCCACGAAAGTCGAGAAGGTTAAACTTGAAGACATCCGTGTAATTCGGGATTTTCCCGATGTTTTTCCAGAAGATTTAACCGACTTACCCCCGGAAAGGGAAGTGTCGTTCACAATCAACTTTGTCCCTGGTGCTGGTCCTGTTTCTAGGGCACCACACAGAATGTCCCCTGCTGAGCTGAAGGAACTAAAGGAAAAACTAATGGAGTTATTGAAAAAGGGTTTCATCAGGCCGAGTACTTCCCCTTGGGGAGCACCCGTGCTGTTCGTCAAAAAGAAGGATGGATCGATGAGACTATGCATTGATTATCGGTAGCTAAATCATCTCATAATCTAGAACAAATACTCACTGCCGAGGATTGACAAGCTGTTCGATCAGTTATCAGGAGCTTCATATTTCTCCAAGATTGATCTTCGTTCTGGTTACCATCAATTGAAGATCAAAGAAGAAGACATTCATAAAACTGCATTCCGAAGCAGGTATGGGCATTACAATTTACTGTTATGCCTTTCGAACTAACAAATGCCCTCGCAACTTTTATGCAGTTAATGGACAACATATTTAGGCCCTATTTAGACCAATTCATTGTGGTCTTTATTGATGATATTCTGATATATTCCAAGACCGAAGATGATCATGAAGAACATCTCAAGATGGCACTGCAGATATTAAGAGAAAATAAGCTATATGCCAAATTCTGCAAGTGTGAATTCTGGCTCGAGGAAGTATCCTTCTTAGGCCATATTATTTCAAAAAATGGAATTGCTATTGACCCATCAAAGGTCGAAGCCGTGAAGAACTGGGAACGACCCACAAATGCAACAAAAATTCGAAGCTTCTTGGGTCTAGCTGGTTACTACCGACGTTTTATCAAGGACTTCTCCAAGATTGCCGTTCCTCTGACTAGGTTAACCCGCAAGGAAGTGCCTCATGAGTGGAATGAAGACTGTGAAAAGAGTTTCCAAGCTTTGAAGGATCTCTTGACCACTGCTCCAGTCTTATCATTACCAATTGAAGGAGAAAAATATGAGGTATATACCGATGCCTCGGGTATTGGCCTCAGATGTGTATTGATGCAGAATGGAAGAGTCATTGCATATTCTTCCCGACAATTGAAGAAACATGAAGAGAACTACCCGGTTCATGACTTAGAACTGGCTGCGGTAGTATTCGCTTTGAAGATCTGGTGGCACTATCTCTACGGAGAATAATTCACTGTGTACTCCGATCATAAAAGCCTCAAGTACTTATTCTCCCAAAAGGAGCAGAACATGCGGCAAAGGCATTGGCTCGAGTATCTCAAGGGACTTCACTATACAGTACCATCCTGGTAAGGGTAATTCCGTAGCTGATGCCCTTAGTTGAAAGCCGAGAATAATATTAGCCAACTGTATGATACAAGAATGGAAGCTGCTGGAGAAATTCTCTGAGCTTGATATCAGCACAGATGAGAAGAACATGTGTATTATTCTATCTCAAATGAGCCTACATCCAGATTTGCTACCTGAAATCAAGAAGCTACAGAAAGAAGATCCCTCACTAGTGGAGATAAAGAGCAAGCTGGACGAGAGACTGGATTTCAAGCTGGCACCTGATGGCAGATTGCTATTTCATGAACGGACATGTGTGCTCGACTGTCCTGAATTGAAGAAGAAGATTCTTGAAGAAGCTCATAGATCGAGGTACACAATCCACCCTGGGGCCACTAAGATGTACCAAGACTTGAAAAGAACTTTCTGGTGGCCTAACATGAAAAGGGAGGTAGCAGACTTTGTGTCTCGTTGCCTCACATGCCAACAAGTGAAGGCGGAACATCAAAAACCCGCCGGAAAGCTACATCCGCTGGATATTCCCAAGTGGAAGTGGGAAGACATTGGCATGGACTTTGTCATGGGTTTGCCCAAGTCTAGGGGCGGATATGATGGAATTTGGATAATTATCGACCGGTTAACTAAATCGGCCCATTTCTTACCCATCAAAAGTCGATGGCCAGTCGACGTACTTGCTGCCCTGTATATTAAGGAGATGGTTAGATTGCATGGAGTTCCCATCTCGATCGTATCTGATCGAGACCCGCGCTTCACCTCTCATTTTTGGAAGGGTCTACAACACTCTCTAGGGATGAAACTTAATTTCAGCACTGCTTTCCATCCCCAGACAGATGGTCAGACTGAAAGGACAAATCAGGTTGTTGAAGATATGTTAAGGGCATGTATTATAGATTTCGGCAGAAGCTGGCACGACCACTTATCCCTAGCCGAATTTGCCTATAATAACAGCTATCAAGCTTGTATTCAAATGGCACCTTTCGAGGCTCTTTATGGCAGGAGTTGTCGTTCTCCAATATGCTGGGAAGAAGTCGGTAAAAGATAAATTCTAGGCCTAGATATGGTTAGAGATTCGACTGAGAAGATACACCTTATCAGAGAGAGACTCAAGGTAGCTCAGTGCAGGCAAAAATCTTATGCTGATAATAGAAGGAGAGATTTGGAGTTCCAAGTTGGTGACCATGTATTTCTCAAGGTATCTCCTGGCCGAGGTATTAGAAGAGTCAGTGTTAAGGGTAAGCTTACACCAAGGTTTATCAGTCCATTCGAAGTATTGGAAAGAGTGGGCGAGGTGGCCTACCGTATTGCTTTACCTCCTCAATTCTCGGAGGTGCACAATGTATTTCATATATCTATGCTGAAGAAATATGTGCACGACCCTTCTCATGTCATCGACCATGTTGATTTGGGGATTCAAAGAGATCTTACTTATGAGCAAAGGCCCATGCGGATCCTCGACCGCGAAGTCCGAGTTCAAGGAGCAAGACGATCCCTATGGTAAAAATCCAATGGAATCGATACGCGGAACAAGAAGCAACTTGGGAGACCGAAGAATCTATGAAAAGAAGATACCCAGAATTATTCTAAATTGTAAGTATTTTATACTTTCCACAATATCCTTATACAGTTGAATTTGGGGACCAAATTCTTTTAAGTAGGGGTGGGTGTAACACCCGAGAATTTTAAAATAAAAATATACAAATTATATATATATATATTTAATTATTGAACTCATATTCTAATTCTATTGGATTAACCATTTAAAACATTAAATTACCAATAGATGCTTTAGAAGATGCCAAATTATATTTTAGGAAATGCCAATTTATATTTTCAATCACTTAGGAAATTAATATTAAACTATTCCAAAGAAATAAGAAATATGTTATATAGATAGTGTTTTAAAGGATAAACTTCACTTTTACAAGATGTCAATTCATATTTTCATAATTTAGAAAATTTCATATTTCAACTTTTACATTATATCATTATTTTGAAGAAATAAGGGTATATAGATGAAGTGTTAAAGGATAAACATAATTTAGAAAGTGAGAAAGGGTATATAGACAATTTTGGTTAGTGTAGAGTGAATACAAAAATCTCCATTTAAAATAACGACATATGTTAAGTCGTTATTTCCTAAACGTGAATAGTGATGTGAATAGTGCCACTTTTTATTTAAAAAGAATTTTTCAAAAAATGTATATGTAAAAATAGAGAAAAATGTAAGGGTCTCACCCCTGAAATTTCACAAATAAATTCCATCAATTTTTAAAGATAAAAATCTTTGAAGTTTAACATGGAAATCTTAACTTATGAAATACACGACCCTCTCTTGGGCGTCATTTCTTTCCGACAACTATCACGATCATTCTATCCCTCCAGCCTGTGTAGACTGTAAACCCACTAAATACCCTATAATTCTGGATCTTGTCCCCCATCATGTCGACCCTAAGGTTATAAAATACACTCTATTTTCCCCCTATTTGGTTAGTTCGAAGGCTAGATACGGGAGCAAGCTCTGAAGAGTTGCAGAGGAAGAGAAGGGCTGCTTCTTCCTCTCCTGTCAACTCCTGTCACTTCACAGAGGTAGGTGTTCTCAAATCCTTGCCTAACTAGTAGCTAAATAAGTTAATTGATGCATGTTTAGAGTTCGATCAACTAGTCAACCATGCTATATGTATATATATATATATATTCTGGATTTACCATGACCAAGAATAATACCATATTATACATATGTTAATAGCTTGTTACATACTGTTACCATGATTTTTATGAGTTTGAACTTAGTTATTAGCATGATTTCATGAGTTTTTGAACATATTTTATCACACTAGTTTTATAGTATTAATAAACATGTTTTAAATCTTAATATATAGTCTCTGTTAACATAATATGTTCATGGTTTAAAGAAACGGAGGCTCCCAGCCCTCTGGTAAATGGCGCCCCTGACCAGGGCGCCATTTTCAAAATTGAAGACTGTTCACACAGTCGTCATTTAAATGAAGACATCCCCATTGTCGTCAATTCGATTTCTGAGATTTCCAGTAATTGATAATTCAACACATTCAATAATCCATAACTATCAAACTAAAGCACGAAATTTTTGCATGAACATGTTTCTGGAATCCTGACATTTTTCTCAACATATTCGTGCCATTACTTCCTGATTCGGAGGTTTTTCACACTGATGAATAGTGGACACCTCACTGTAATTGGCGCCCCTGACCAGGGCGCCAATTTCCAAATTGAAGACTGCCCGAGAGGGCGTCAATTAATTGAAGACATTCACCATGTCGTCAATTCCGTTTTCTGGAATTTTCAGACATCAGTAAATCAACGCATTCAAAAATCTATAACTAATAAACTGGACCTTGAAAATTTTGACAGAATATACTTCTGTGACCCTGAGATTTTTCTCCATCTGACCATGTCTTCAGATTCTGATTCGGAGAAACTTTTTCGAAATGAACAGTGATTTGAGTCACAAAACGTATCTGCCAGGTGAAAATCACTGAATTGAAGACGGCCCTTAAGTCTTCAATTTCAGAATTGAAGACGACCCTCAAGTCTTCAATTACTGAATTGAAGATGGCCCTTAAGTCTTCAATTTCATAATTGAATATGGCCCTTAAGTCTTCAATTTCAGAATTGAAGACGACCCTCAAGTCTTCAATTAATTGAAGACTACTCACAGGGGCGTCAATTCCGTTTATTGAGAAATTAAAGTTATAACATTAGAAAATTCATATTTGTGAAACTAAAACTCAGTAATTATATCTGAACATGTTTTTGGACTCCCGAGGAATTATACTAAGTATTCATATCCTTACTTTTGAATTTCAAGAAACTTTTTCAAAATGAACAGTGCTTTGAGTCACAAAACGTATCTGCCAGGTGAAAATCACTGAATTGAAGACGGCCCTTAAGTCTTCAATTTCAGAATTGAAGACGGCCCTCAAGTCTTCAATTACTGAATTGAAGACGACCCTTAAGTTTTCAATTTCAGAATTGAAGACGGCCCTTAAGTCTTCACTTTCAGAATTGAAGATGGCCCTCAAGTCTTCAATTACTGAATTGAAGACGGCCCTTAAGTCTTCAATTTCAGAATTGAAGACGGCCCTCAAGTCTTCAATTAATTGAAGACTGGGTAAAGGGGCGCCAATTTGATATATATATATATATATATATATAATTTTTTAAAAAATTGAAAATTTGAAAGATTAGCAATCCCTCAGATGCCAACTCAATAATTACAACATCTGATCTTGATCTGTCTCGAAAATTATGCAAACACAACCCTAATCCATACTTCTGAGTATGATGAGTTCTTGAAATTCCGTTCCATGAAAAAAAAATCTACTTGTGTATACCCTACATGGTCAAACCTTGAATCTCTTAAACTATCATTTGGGATTGTAGGAGCTAAGTGTCATACATGGCAAAGTGCTACGTTGTGGGAGCCACCTCTTGAGGCCGTACGTCGCAAAGTGCTACACGACGGGAGCCACCTCTAGAATCCTCCATAACCAAATGACTAGTTAATCTCGTCTGAAATACTACGATTCTAAATTCTTAAAATTTAATATTGGCTATAAATGAGAGTGGATGTCAAAGGTGATACATGAAATGCTGTGCATATAGGGCCCAGTCTTGTCCTGGGAGGAGCACCCGAAGGTATTTGTGCCCATGGGAGTTTATTGACCACGGTGTTTAGCATTGCACCGGAGTACTTGCTTGACTTGAGACACTTCACCCCTACTCTCTCTCTCCCCTTACTTACTTGACTTACGTGGCCCGAAACGTGCAACACTTGACTTGTGGCCCGAGAAAGGGCAAATACTTGCTTGATAATAGCCAATTCTACTGATACGCACTTGACAATACTTGCTTGAATTGAATTTTTACTTGATATACTTGTACATGAGTTCCTTCTCATACCTGCGTTCATACTTGTACATGAATCCCTGCTTGCCCGAAGTGGCATTTACATCTGTAAATTCTTGAAATACTACTTGTCAAATACTTGAAATCTTGTTATACTCTCTTTATACAATTCTTGATCTCTTATTGTTCATCATACCTAGATTTACATGTATACCTGATTTTTATTATACGTACATCATGCATAGCCATACTGATAATACATGCAAATTGTAAATCACGTAAAGATTGCTCGTATTTGAGATGTAATTCCTACTAAGCGATTCGCTCATCCAGTTGCTCCCTAACATTTTCAGGTGATTCGGATAGCGACAAGAATGGGTTTGAGGCCGAGTGAAGAGTGCTAGAACGCCATCCATTTATCATTAGCTAGTCGAGTCTTTGAATTTATTTAAGTCTACCTTGTATTCTCAGTTATGTCAGTTAGTGGTATAAACTTTGTGTTAAGTCGTGTAGCCTAATGTTTGGCTTTCGAAATTTGGAAAATTGTCATGGACTATCTTTATTTCCTTTGATTACTCAAATAAACATCACTTGGACTATTGGAATTTATTAGATTTTTAGTCATTTGCGCACTCCAAAATTTTGTATGTTAAAATTCTTATCGCTCTAATGACATGATCTATATAGACGCGTCACGCATCCGAGTATCTTCCGCGCTCGGGACGTGACACTGTCTCAGGCTCTCACCGCTATCGTGCGGTTGAAAGTACAGAAATGATTCAACAGAAATAGCTCGGATGATCTTGAGGATATGTGTACAGTGAAACAGAATCTATTCGCCATATCTACATAATACAGTAGACTTTGAAGAGATAGAGAGGGAGAAGAGAACTTCATTTCTTCACATTTCATTTCACTGCAAATGACTCATACATTCAACACAACAAAAACAAAAGGAAGTAGACTACGAAGATCTGAATACAGATGGTGCCTCTTTACAATCGGGCTATGCTAATATTTGATATCATCGAAAGAAAATCGCTCAGGCACAAAGCGGAAGAATAGAAATGAAAAAGAAGAGCTAGATTCAAATAAAAGATGGGGATGGGGGAGAATATAGCCCCTCAGGGCATCTTAGAACCGATCCCACCTTGAATCTCTCCTCCGGGCTTCTGCAACTCTTTTCTCTCTTCGAATCCCTTAGCGGCCTCTCGAGCTCTCTTTCTTTCAGTGGCTCCCTCTGCTTTTTTCTTTCTCTTCTCGTGTCTGTCCATCCTCTCTTTTTCTTTCGCTTGTCGAAGGCAGCCGCTTTTATAGAGGGATAGCCCCTGCTCCCTGCATGAGCTCCCCGGCGCGCCCAGCATGCATCATCTCAGCGCGTCTCACCTGGTATTGGGCTTGGCCCATTCACTCAGCACTCGGCGTCGGATTGGGGCTCATCTAATGGGCTTCTTTTAATTTGTCTCATGGGCTTCTTGGCATATGCATTTGTTATTCCTGGGGCTTGTTTAACACCTTGCATTCACGCATATGTGTGAGGTAGTGTGAATCCCATTTCATGAGAATCAGAATTATCTGAGGATCCTCTTTAGCAGGCAGATGATTGCCTGGAGTTTGTCATAGTTGTTATCAGCTTGACTATCTAAATGATAGCCATACTGGGCAGTGGCCTAGCCAGAGATGACTTCAGCCAAACAGAGTGTTAGGGGTAGTGGACCTCTTCTATTCTGATCCTCAGAACTTCCAGGGATGACACAGAAGCCGCACCCTTGATTGGTCTGCAGAGCCCTGAGCTTGCTTTGGCTTCTTCTTTTGCCCTTGTATATTTTAGGTGTCAACAAATGCCCCCCACCCGCAGGTGGCGTAAGCGAGGGATGAGTGGCACGGGACCTGCGGGTGTATATTGCACCATACTTTGTATTTTCTTCAGGCTTGCTCCTGCTCATTGTGCATCTTCATAACTTAGAATCTTCACTCTGCTTGTATAATCCCAGTACTTTGTAAGCATACTCAGACCAACACCAGCATTTGAGTTTTTAATCTCCTGATCGTAGCTTCCCAGGGTGAGCAAGCCGGCGTGGTTGACGGTCTCGGCACGCCCATCTCGACGTGGTATACAACCGGCACACAGTTTATGTCGGCGCAGCACTCTCGGCGCACCTCTTTTCATTTGGCGCTGTCGGCGCGTGAGGCATTCTCAGCGCGATCAGCATCAATGCACCTTTTCCTGTTATTGTGCTCTCGGCGCGGGCAGCGTCTCAACGTGCCTTAGGGTTTTACCCTATTTTAGCATCGAGACGACGAGGGAAGGCTCATTTCACCCTGAGCCTTCTCTCTCTTCTTTTCTTCATTTTTACCGTGGCGGCGCTCGGCATGAGCTTCTTCAGAGGAGTTTTCTTCCTTCTTGCTCATCTCTTCATCGTGAGGTTCTTCTTTTGTTTCTCATACGGGACTACGTCCCTCTTCATTACGGAGTCACCCCCTCTTGGGGGGTGTTCATCCTATTTGACTTCTGGGCATACCTCGGTCATGTGGAGGTGCTGTCAAAATTTTCTTGAAATTTTCTCTTCTATTTTTTTCTTCATATTGTCTTATTTGCTTTGATTTTTTATTTGCAGTTGCTGAAATGGCCGCCACTTCTAGCGGTGCTGCTTCCGGAACTGCTGATGTTGGTGCTTCTTCCCAGGGCAGAGCATTTGGCCCTACCGTGACTTGGAGGAATATCGGACAGTTGGACCGAGGTCTTGGGCGGATCGCCATAGTCGACGAATCTTCTGACTCGGAAATGGACACAGTGTCTGCATCTCGCATCCTGACCACTGAGGATGGGCTGAACTTCAATCATGATGGCGGATATCGTCCGGACTTTCCGAAGGACCGTCATCTCGCACCATTCATCTGCACCTTCAATGTGTCGGAGAAGAGAGATGTCATGCTGGCTCGGATGGTAGAACGGGCCATGTTGGTGGATAGAGACAGCTTGAAAGGCTCCGTATATCGCGGAGACACCATCTATCTCTCGGGAGAGCGGCGTAAGTGGAATGCCGTCTTGAGAGTAACCAGGCTGGAGGCGGAGCAGAAGATGCTGACGCGGGCTCCCGAGTTCACATCGGCCAGGTGGGACACTGCTGCAGGTCGGGTTAACAGAGAGAAACCCGGCTATGGTTTATTCTTGGCGCCCATCAAGTGGGGCTACAAAGATGAGCCATTTGTTCTGAACTGCCTGGCTGTTCAATTTAAGTTTCAGTTGGCTGCTAGATGGTTTGCAGACACTAAAGTGACTGACGCTCATCTTTTCCACGTGGGAGCGGTAGAGTTTATAGAATATGTTCTGAAGGAATATGCTCCTTTATTGGTCAGGGCCAGGGTGTATCACAGTGTATATGCATCCTGTTTGAGGTACCCTATTTCCAAAGGACTGTGTTGCGGCATGTTTGAAGTGTTCTGCCCACAGTTTAATACTTTCTACACATCAGAGGGTGAAACTTCTTTGGACCTCTGGAGTTTGTCACAACTGTCAGGTCTGCCGATTGACGGAGAACCTTACGAAGAGGTCTGCCTTCATGACTTCATCAAGGATGAAACTGATGGTGAGGGTCAGTATTACTTCGGCTTCTCATATCGGTATTTGATGAAAGCATACCGCTCCCTCTGCCTGGCACTCAACAGGGGATCATCCAGGGGATATCAAACCCGAGAGAAGAGTAGCAAGTTGAGAGTCCGAGTAGGACACTAGATTCAGTATTTCTTTGGCGGCCCTCTAAAGTACAATGAGTTCCCTCATGTGGCTCCTGTTGCGGGTAAGCCCAGCAAGCCCCCCAAATTCAAGTTAGAACTGCATGCTTCACTTCGGCGGATCAGCCGTGGAGGACCGAATCCAACTGGGGTAGACCCCCTTACTCATTGTGCTACTTACCTCACTTTTTGGCTGTGCACCTTTGCTCTCCCACAGGGAGATGTGACAGTCATTAGGCCGGAGGCAATATACCCGGCATGTCAGATGGCTTGGGGCATGCGGCTCGCTCTATGTCCAGCAGCACTTTGCCTGGTTTACAAATCTCTCAGAGACATTCATAGGCATCGGATTCCCGCTCTTTCAGAATAGTGGGGCCGGCTTGGGTATGCAATTTGTTCCCAGAACTGGCTCCCAGGACCATGCAAACAACTACATTGTACCCCAGGATGCTAGAAGTTGCAAGCGCCGAACCCGACCTAGTGTCCCAGCAGCTTTTCTCTATTAGAGGCCGGCTAACAAGGGTTCCGATGGACTCAGCGGGCACCATCCATTTCTAGAATTTAGCAGCACATTTTGCTCCATTGGTAAACCGCCAGCGTGAGTGTAAGCTCGAGGCAGTGGAGACTTTTACACATTTCATTTCGGGTAACACAGTGACCCGGCCAATTCTGGAGCCTGAGCTCATTGATTGGGCTTTATCAATTCGCCCCAGTGTTTTAGTGTTCAGAAAAGGGGGCGTGGTTCATCTAGAACCCTATTACCCATATAGATTTGGCTGAAACTTCGGCTATGATCAGCACATCCGCCTTCAGTTGCTCAGTTTCCCCTGGACAGCAGGTGAAAGCATAGTTCGGCCGTTGCAAGCGAGGGTCGCTCCTGGTGTAATTACTTCCACCGTCGAGATGCCAATGTTTTCAGAATGCCGGTGCCGAACCGTGTACCCCGGGTCACTCCAGAATATGTGAAATGGTGGAATGCTCGAACCGATTTTTACCGCAATGCCAGGACGGCATGCTGGGATGTAGCCGAGCGCACTTTTCTGAGCCAGTAGCCCGGGCCAGTTTTTGACATTGATGAAGCCCATTTAAAGAGGCTATTCTCCCAACATCCGAGGGAGGTAGATGCATATATAGCACGTAGGAAGGCCGTGAAAGAGGAAGCGACTGAGCAACTAGTGTCTGTGCTTGCTGACATAGATGAAGATACTTTCACGCAGAATTTAGAACATCTGTGCCAGATTGCTGATTCCCGCTTGGAGCTTCAGCAATATCCCTTTCCCATTGAGGAGCCGCTTTCCAGAGCTATTTCATGGAAAAGTGAGGTTGACCACTTTTGCCCGTACCGGGCGTTTGTTAATAGAGAAGACAGAACCCCGACATATTATTAAGACACGTCTTGGCTATTTGTCTTGATGAATGTCCATGGACTGACCCTTGACAGTCCTGTAGCAAGTGTCCCGGACAAACCTTTATTTGTATCTTTTCATTATGCCGACGGCTGGGGTCTTGACCACCTTGGCTTGTATTATTGCATTGCTTCCCATGGTCATACGGACTTGGCTGACTTAGCTGAGAAGTGTAAGAAAATTGGTGATGTCTGCTGGCTTGTTCGGGAAGCTGCATCCCGGAGCAAGGAGGTGGCTTATCAGTATTGGCCCTTCTCATATTTTTACAACAGCCCGGCAGGTAAAGTCTTCTTCAGTTGATATGTAGAGTAGCTTGTTGCTTAATTATCTTTACAACGGCATGTGCCTCATTTGACAGATCACCCAGACATAAAGCAGCAGGGACTTTACAGGAAGATCTTTTCCAGGCTCAGAAGCTGGAATATTTTGATGCTCCTGCGCCAGTGCCGACCACTACTCTGCTGCGTCCTGGTAAAAAGAGAGCGGCCTCTTTGCTGAAGGTCGCCATAGGCCGAGCGAAGAAAGCTCGAAAAACTTCCTTGAAGCAGTCTTCGACTGATGCAGCTGAGGCTCCTCTACCTAAAGTGCCATCATTTGAACAGTTTGCCGCTCAGAAGAAGGCCACCCAGCAAGCAGCCGAAGGTGACATTACTTCTCTTCGCGGTCTGTAGGAATGTTCTCTTCATGGCGTCTTCATTCTTTTGATACCTCCTTTGTCGAATTTCAGCTCAAGGAGCAGCTGGCACCACTACGAGTGCCGAGGAGGTCACCTTGGAGACGGAGGATATGGGATCTTCTGCCATGGCCATGGTAAGGGCAATTGGGGCAGTTGAAACCATAGGGGAGAGTCTCCCCACTATTGAGGAGGATGTCAGACTCCCTTCTCCCACACCTGCCAGTGAGGCCGAGGGTGAGCCAAGTGACTACTATCCTTCTAACTCTTCTCTTCTTAGTGATCTTCTTGCCCTGCCTTATGTATATCTTTGTGTTGTAGTGGCAGGAGTGGTCAGTACTGTGGTTGAGATGCCTGCTGCGGACGCTCCTTTTCAGCATGAAGGACACAAAATTTCGTTAAAGAAGGGTGCCATCCCATTGCAGCGTGTAATCACCCGCTCATCGACCCGCAAGGCATCAGAGGAGGCGGACCAACCCGAGATTAGCATAGATATTTCTTCCCACAGTTCTGCCACCCCTTCTGACGAAGAAGTTGATCATGATTCTTCAGAAGGTGGTGAACAAGCATCTGTGGCTACCAGTGAAGGGGCAGTGGCACCCTCTGTACTGTTGAGTGGTCCTTTAATATTCAGTCCCCCGAGGTTACTGGTAACATTATCTGAGGGAATGTTGCAGGAAGAATTTTTCGGAATAGACATGGAGGTGGAGATAACCCCTCCTTTTGTTGCTTCATCTGTAGAGTTAGAGTCTTTTATACAGGCACTCGAAGAGATGGGTGCTGTGGCCATAGTAAGTTTTGCCCACCCTTCTGCAGAGCTGCATACCTTTTCATTCTTTCTTGCCGTCTTGGTGCTTACTGAAACCTTGCTCCAGGAGTCCGACATAGCCGATCGCCCTTTGGTATCATCTTCTGGCACCAGCATTGTTCCATCGGAGGCTCTAGATATGCTGCCGCCCGTCACCGTGTCTTCTTCAGAAGTGGTTACTATACTTCATCCTATGCCAGTAAGAATACACGCAGCTGCCGAAGTATCGTCAGCAGAGCTAGGCTTACTAGGAGAAAGCTCTGCTCTAGTGCCTGCAATAGATCTGAGGGCTGAAGTCGACCCGTCGAGAGGTTCTGCCTTTGTTCCAACAGCCATAATAACTATTGCGCCTGTCCTTGCGACTCCATCTGTGCCAGTAGTAAGGTCGGAGCCTTTGCCTCCTCCAGCACTTGTAGAAGAGAGCTCTTCAAAGGGCCCGACGGAGCATGAGCAAGCTGCTGTGGTGCCCACTTCTTCGGCTTTGGTGGCTGTCCCATCTTCTTCTTCTAAGCCAGATACTGGTTTATGGGCTTCCATAGACAAGGAGGCCACTTTTGACGTGGCACCGGTAGCTTCCCTCGGCTTCAATTCATCAGAGGACTTTGTCTGGCAGCATTTAGAGATATTGCGTCAAGTCGTAGAATCTCAGCCGACATTGTCTTACCTCCAGCTGAAGGAAGTGGCTGAACGACCGATGGTTGGGCTACAGGCACTAGGCTGTCCCTTGGATATCTGGACCTAGCGGGTGTTATTCTTGTTGAAATTTGTGAATCACTGAGACTTTCTTGGGCGGATAATGAATGACCAGCTGACAGCCCTCAAATTGCAGAAAGCCGACTGTCAGACGGAGCTGGAGTCTCTGAATTCTGATCTTCATAGGAACAAGGCTCAGGTTGAAGCTTCAGCTGCTCGTGCACAATTCCTACGCAGCCGACGGGAAGAACTCCGGGCTAAATTAGATGCTGTCGAAGCCGAGATACCACTGCTGGAAGCGGTAGAGATCCAGGGTATCGAGGAAACCACCTTGATAGAGGGTCGAGTTGCATCCCTACAAATTGAGATGACTCCCGTTCAGGAGGAGGAAATGCAACTCCTTGAACTGAGAGCGGCTCCACATCTCGGGCTCATCGACTTTGAAGATATTTTTAGGCGGTCTTAGCTGATCTGCCTTTTGTAATCTGTCCCCCTTGAAGGGCCCCTATTGTATCCATCTCTCCCCTTTTGCCATGAAATACAAGTTTCTCTTGATGCTTTAGGTGTCCACCTTCACACATGTACCCTGTCATATCTTGTGACAACTTTGGCGACCTGTATGGAAGCATACCTGTATCTGTACCGCAGGAGAGCGTCCACCCTTTCAAGGAAAGGATGGGGGCCTCACTCCACCGCGTGTCGGGTTTCCAGAGGTTGCCAAATTGGCACGAATGTAAGTTCCTTTGGCCAGGAGTGCCACTTGTGACTTCCTGATGACATATGTGTACGAAGGGTCCACATGTCTTATTGAAAAGGATGGAAGGTCCATCTCAGATAGGTTCTAATATTGATCATGACGAGGTGCCGTATGATCATAAAAAGACTTCATCATCGGCATTGGGTTTATGCCAATGTAAGGAGATGAGTGTGCTTTATCAGAATAGATGAAAGGTCTACTCTGGGTGGATTTCATTACCGGTGGGACAGCTGATGGGAGTGTCACCAAAAGGTAAAGCATATGTTTTTTTTATAGTAACCACATTACCGACCCAAGCGCCCTTTCGGGTTTTCGTCGGAGCCAGCCCCCTTTTACTTTTGCCCACGCGCCCCTTCGGGTTTTCACGTGGCGGGGTACCCGATTTTGCCTGTGACGCCCTTTCGGGTTTTCGCCACAGTCGGGTTATGGCCATTTTTGCCCTTACTCAGAACATCCGAGTAAGTCTGGCAAGGCACCTCTATTTTAAGCCTCATTTTTATTTATCATTATTATTTTTTTTTTGAACTCAATTCTCGGGGTAAAGCTGGGCTTGAGGAGATGTTGGCCAATCTTGTCGATAATGACAAGGGCCATGAGGGAGTTGACCGATCTCACCGATGGTGATGAGGGTCACAAGGAGGCTGACCGATCTTGCCGATGGTGATAAGGGTCAGAAGTAGGCTGACCGATCTTGTCGATGGTGACAAGGATCAGAAGTAGGTCGACCGATCTTGCCGATGATGATAAGGGTCGCAAGGAGGCTGGCCAATCTTGCTGATGGTGACAAGGGTCAGAAGGAAGTTGACCGATCTTGCCGATGGTGACAAGGGTCATAAGTAGGTCGACCGATCTCGCCGATGGTGACGAGGGTCGCAAGGAGGCTGACCGATCTTGTCGATGGTGACAAGGGTCGCAAGGAGGCTGACCGATCTTGCCGATGGTGACAAGGGTCAGAAGTAAGTCGACCGATCTCGCCGATGGTGATGAGAGTCGCAAGGAGGCTGACCGATCTTGCCGATGGTGATAAGGGTTAGAAGTAAGTCGAGAAAGATCTCCGATGGGGATCGGGGTGATCACCCTTTTCAGAGTTTCACTAGAATGAGGGTGAGGCGGAAAATCAAATTACCACATTACTGACTTAAGCGCCCTTTCAGGTTTTCACCAAAGTCAGCCCCCTCTTGCTTTTGCCCACGCGCCCTTTCAGGTTTTCACGTGGCGGGGTACCCGATTTTGCCTACGATGCCCTGTCGGGTTTTCGCCACAGTCGAGTTACAGCCATTTTTTCCCTTGTCCTAATGTAGGAACAAGGTCAGGCGGGGCATCTCTATTTTAAGCCCCATTTTTTATCATCATTGTATTCTCATCATTTTTTTGAACTCGTATAACGGAAGGATGTTGAGAGAGTCGACTAGGGCACGAGGCCTTGCGCCGATGAAAAAGGCTTATTTGTTAGCAAGAAGGTAATGCTAGCGCAAAGGATAGATTTTGAGCCAATTCGGGCATAGGGCCTGTAATAGCAATATTGTATAAGGGTCGGCTAGGACACGAAGTCTTGCACCGAGAAAGAGGGTTTATTCATTAGCAAGAAGGTAATGCTAACGCAAAGGATAGACTTGTGTAGATTCGGGCGTAAGGCCCGCAATGGCAATGATGTATAAGAGTCGGCTAGGACACGAAGTCTTGCGCCGAGAAAGAGGGTTTATTCGTCAGTAAGAAGGTAATGCTAACGTAAAGGATAGATTTGTGCCGATTCGGGCGTAAGACCCGCAATGGGAATGATGCATAAGGGTTGGCTAGGACACGAAGTCTTGCGCCGGAAAGGGGGTTTATTCGTCAGCAAAAAGGTAATACTAACGCAAAGGATAGACTTGTGCCGATTCGGGCGTAAGGCCCGCAATGGCAATGATGTATAAGAGTCGGCTAGGACACGAAGTCTTGCGCCGAAAAGGGGGTTTATTCGTCAGCAAGAAGGTAATGCTAACGCAAAGGATAGATTTGTGCCGATTCGGGCGTAAGACCTGTAATGACAATGATGCATAAGGGTTGGCTAGGACACAAAGTCTTGCATCGGAAAGGGGGTTTATTCGTCAGTAAAAAGGTAATGCTAACGCAAAGGATAGATTTGTGCCGATTCGGGCGTAAGACCCGCAATGGCAATGATGCATAAGGGTTGGCTAGGACATGAAGTCTTGCGCCGGAAAGGGGGTTATTCGTTAGCAAAAAGGTAATGCTAACGCAAAGGATAGACTTGTGCCGGTTTGGGCGTAAGGCCCATAATGGCAATGTTGTTTCATATGTCATTAATATATATACATATATTTTAGAGCTCGATCAGGACGGAGTGTCACTAGGCCAAGGTGGATAGAGCTTAGCCAGGGCGGAGTGCCACTAGACTAAGGTAGGCAGAACTTAGCTAGGGCAGAGTGCCACTAGACTAAGGTAGGTGGGACTTTGGTTAGAGTGGAGATAACCCTCAGACTAAGGTAGGTAGAGCCTGGTCCGGGCGGAATACCACTAGACCAAGGGTAGGTATAGAGCTTGGCCAGGGCGGAATGCCACTAGACCAAGGTGGGCAGAGCTCAGCCAGGGCGGGATGCCACTAGACCAAGGTAGGTAGGGGTCATTCTGGGAATGCCGGTTGAACTGTGTGATACAGCTTCAAGTGTTTTCCATTAAGGGGATAGAACTGGATGACTCCTTTGTGATCTACAAGGACATACGCACCCCCTTCATATACTCGGTGGATGACATACGGTCCTACCCAATTTTCAACCAACTTTCCCTTGGGGTTGGAGGCCATCACTTCTCTTCTTTTAACCATTACCAGGTCACCCTTCTTGAATTCCCAACCTTTGACCAGCTTATCAAAAGCACGGGCCATGCGGGCTTGATAGAGTTGGATATTCTGTTGCGCACGGAGACGCTTTCCTTTGAGCTCGGCGAGCTCCTCCAGTCTTCTTCTATGTTGGTCTGCTTGCTGCTTACCAATCCATACTGGATGGCGATTCACAACGAGGGGACCTCTAATTCAATTGGCACCACAGCCTACGACTCGTACACGAGGGAGTAGGGTGAGCAGCCAGTTGGGGTTTTGTCGACTGTACGGTAAGCCCAGAGTGCTTCGTACATTCTTTCTTCCCAATCTCTTTTGTTAGCTTTGACAGTTTTCGCTAGCAGAGTGCATAGCATCTTGTTGAAGGCTTCTGCAAGTCCGTTGGCTTGAGGGTAGTAGGGAGATGATGCCCTCCAATCAATCTTGTATTTGTCGGCCAGTCGGTACACCTTCTGATTCTTGAAGTGACTGCCGTTGTCAGAGATGATCCAGCCGGGTACTTCAAACCGAATATTATATTTTGTCAGAAGAATCTGGCGACTAGTTCTCCCATCACTTCTCTCAATGCTACCGCCTCTGCCCATTTGGAGAAGTAGTCTGTAGCTGCTAAGATATATTTACATCCTGATGAAGATGCTGGTAGTGGCCCCACCACGTCCGTGCCCCATTGAGCAAATGGCCAGCTTGGAATGGTAGGATGCAATGGCACAGGTGGCCTTCTTGACACAGTGGCATGCTCTTGACACCTCTGACATGCTTCGGTGAACTTGCAACAATCGTCAAACATAGAGGGCCAATAGTAGCCTAGTTTCTTTATTTCAATTTTCATTTTCGGGCCGGCCTGGTGTGCCCTGGCTGACCCGACATGGACCTCTTGCATTACCTGCCTGGCTTCTCCCGGTGATAAGCAGCGAAGTAAGATCTTCTTTTGGGCATCTACCATTATCCGGAACAACGTTCCATTCCTCATCTCGTAAGAATCTTTGACTCTCAGGAGTTTCATTCTCTGTTCTTTCTCCTTCGGGAGTTACTGGTGTTGAAACCAATGTAGGAGGTGCTCCCGCCAATCGAACTGCTGGATTACTTCTACAGTTGCCACTTCATTTGCTAGTTCATCGGCTAGAGCTTCTGTCACACTGGGGACCTGCCGCCGGTTGATTACTATTATATTCAGGCTTGTATCAGGCAGGACCGCCAAAGAACTGGCCAGCTTTGCGAGGGTGTCAGCTTGAGCATTCTGTCCTCGGCTGATGTGCTTGATGCTAATGAAATAGAATCTTGTCTTCAGGCGGAGAGCCAGATGGTGATAAGGAATGAGTTCTTGCTTCCGCACATCGAACTCCCCTTCAAACTATTTTATAACTAGCACGGAGTCCCCGAATGCTTCTAGCATCTGAATCCCCACGGACAGAGCAATCTGTAACCCGATTATGAGGGCTTCATATTCTGCTTCATTATTTGTGCAAGGCTTATTTATTGAACAGGATGTATGTATAACTTCTCCTTCTGGAGATTTCAAGACTATGCCTGCCCCCACCCGGACTCTGGCTGATCCAGTTGCTGAGGTGTCAATTCTGGAAGCGCCGTCAAAATACAGCTGCCATAGAGAGGGCTGCACCTGGCCGACCTCTAGGGTTTCATCTTCAGGAAGCTCTGGTTCCAGGGGGCAGTCTTTAGGTACTAGATGCTCAGCAAAGAAGTTTGTGATAGCTTGGCCCTTGACGGCTCTTTGCGATATATAGGAGATATCATACTCCATAAGAATCACCGCCCATTTGCCTAGGCGGCCTTTAAGTGCCGGCTGTGACATGATGTATTTAAGTGGATCCTCCTTGAAAATCAACTTAACTTCATGCGACAGCATATAGTGTCGGAGTTTCTTGACTGCGAAGACCAATGCCAGGCAGATCTTCTTGATATAAGTGTACCTCTCCTCAGTTCTGACCATTCTTTGACTGAGGTAATAGAGGGCTTGTTCCTTTCCTTCTTCATTATTCTGGTCTAGCATTGCCCCCAGGGAGTTGTATGTGGCTGCTATGTAGAGGATTAGCGGCCGTCCTTTCACCGGCGCACCTAGCACTGGAGGAGTCTTCAGATAATCCTTCAGCTTGTCAAAGGCTATCTGGCATTCTTCATCCCAGTAGAAGGGAACATCTTTCATCATTAGCTTATGGAAGGGGTGGCATCGCCCTGACAGGTTGGATATAAACCGCCAGATGTATGCCAGGCGGCCTTGAAGAGATCTCAGCTCGGAGAGGTTCTTTGGTGAAGGTAGCTCCTTAATTGCCTTGATCTTTGCGGGGTCTATTTCAATTCCCCAATATCTGACAATGAAACCCAAGAATTTTCCGCTCGATACTCCGAACGCACACTTCATAGGATTCATCTTGAATTCATACTACCTCAGCCTCTAGAAAATAACTCGGAGGTCTTACAGATGGTCTTCTCTCTTTCTGGTCTTGACTACCAAGTCATCTATGTAGCACTCGACCTTATGGTAGAGCAGCTCATCAAATATTCTAGTCATCGCCCACTGATAAGTTGGGCCGACGTTCTTTAATCCGAACGGCATTCACTTGTAGTGATAAATGCCTTCGGGAGTTTGGAAGGTAGTGTGGACCTGGTCATGTTCCGCGATCCATACCTGGTTGTAGCCGGATGACCCATCCATGAATGATAGGGCCTCATGACCGGTTGTTGCATCTATCATGACCTCCGTTATTGGCACTGGGAAGTCATCTTTGGGGCAGGCTTTATTCAGATCTCAGAAGTTAACACATATCCGAATCTATCCATTCTTCTTCTTCACAGGCACAATATTAGCCAGCCACGTGGTATATTGATTTTCTTCGATGAAACCCACGTCAACGAGCTTGTCGACTTCCTTACATATTTGAGTGATGAGTTCTGGCCTCATGCGCTGCGGCGGCTGCTTCACCGGCTCGGCTTCAGGGTTTATGGTTAGCTCATGCTGTGAGACTGCGGGGCTTAATCCTGGCATTTCCTTGTAGGTCCAGGCAAGGCAATCCCGATATTCTTGCAGCAGCTGGATATATAGCCCCTATTCTTCAGCAGATAACTGGGCACTGAGGAAGGTTGGCCTGGGGTCATCCTCGTCTCCCAAGTTGACTTCTATCAGTTCATCGACTGTTGCTTGTCCTCCGTCTTCTATCTCCGGGGGTGCAGGCTGAAGGTCGACAAAATCTGGTATACCATCTTCTGGGTCGAGGACCTTGATCTCTTCATCTTGCCTTATATGAGGTTCGTCAGGAATCCCTGGTTTGGCTGGTAGTGGCTGCATGCATTGCTCTACCAACAAGTCTACCTCAATAGTAGCTTCAAGGGGTGAGTTGATTGCCTCATCCCTTGCTGAGGGGGTTGCAGTCACTAAGGACTGGTGATTGCTTGTTATTAAGCCAAAGTAGCACTGTAGCTCCATGGTACAGGGTGGGAAGGTCTCACTCCCTTGGATCACCATATCTTCAGTGGAGGTAGCTTTTTCTTTTCTAGCAGCATCCATCTCTTGATCAGGCTCGAGAGAAGCTTCCTTGACTGGTCCAAGAAGCGCTGGCATCACCATCAGAGGAGGACTGCTGGAGGGAGGCAGCCCCACTTCTTCAACATCCTCAGCTTCACTATTGCTAGCTGTGTCAAATTTGGCTTGAAGAGCTGCTTCTTCAGGGTAGACATGTTCCCAGCACCGGCAGGGGAATATGGCCTCTGATTCTAGACTTATTGGTTGAGCTGGTTCAGTGTACTCAGCTTCTGCTGGGTGTTCATCAAAGGTTGCCCCCAGTGAGTTATCCTCAGTTGGGTAGAAAGTGGAAATGGTATCCACTTCATAGCGTCCACTGTAATAATATTCCTCGAGGGTGAAGCCCAACCCTGGGTGTTGAGAGACACATCTCATTTCTTTATCCAGGCCGGGGGATACCACAGCTTCTGGAATGCTTCTTTCTTCTTGCGAGGCTGGCCAGAGGGGATGTGCTGCTTCTGGAATATCTTGGCCATTCGACTCGTTATAAATGTCAACCCATGTATAAAGTCTGTACATCGCTTGCATCGTTAAGTCTATACATCGTCTCATGCATCGTCTTGCAAGTCTATACATTGTGCATCTCGCTGACAAGTCTGAACAGTCATTAAGTCTGTACATCGTGCCTCCTTTAATTTGAAGTCTATACATCGTTCACACCAGCAAGTCTATACAGTCTGCATGCCTCATAACGCCAAGTCTATACAACGGCTAGCTGCACAAGTCTGTACAGCCATTGCCCTGCATGCCCTGCAAGCTTTCCAAGTCTATACACTGCATGTCCTGCACGCGCTGCAAGTCCATACATTGTCTGCCCTGCACTCAGCAAGTCCATATATTGCTTCTAGCATGCACATTCACACTTCAAGTCTATACACTCGTTATCAAGCCTTCAAGTCTATACACTCTTGTGTGTCTGCATTGCATTCACTTTCTATACACAGCCTATGTTTGCATCAGTTCATAAGTCTATACATTGTCTTCTACACAAACACTAAGTCTACACATTGTAGCATGCACGATCAAACAAGTCTGTACACACTTCAGCACTCAAAGGCTGAACACTCTTCAGCAAGTCTATACAGACTTCAGCACTCAAAGGCTGAACACTCTTCAGCAAGTCTGTACACTCTTCAGCACTCAAAGGCTGAACGTTCTTCAAGCTAAAGTCTGTACACTCCTTATTTCTAAGTCTATACATTCTATCCTTCACACTAAGTCTGTACACGGTGGTCTTCAGTTACCCAGCAAGTCTGTACATCCTTCTGATTATTTTCTTATGACTGTGTGACAGGTACTGTTCGTGAAGCCTATGAAGGGCACGTGATCTGAGGTTGGCACTTGGCACGTGATCCGAGGACAACGCCCTAATTACTGCTGCTATAAATACGAAGCCTCCTCCATCTGGAGAGGACTGATCAAGAGGAAAAGAGACTGATCGAGAACAGAAAAAGGAAGAGTGATCGAAGTGGAGAGGAAAAGAGCAGAAAGAGCAGAAGAAAGAAAAGAAGAAGAAGGAAGAAGCTGAGAGCCAGAGTGAGAGAGCAGAAGAAGATAAAGAAAAAGAGAAAGAGAGATGGAGAGCTCATGAAGAAGAAGAGAAGCGTCACTGTTCACTGGACCTTGGATCAGATCCAACCCAGTTTGCTCATGCGAGAGCTACCTTATGCATTCCTTTTCCAGCTTTCAGTTGCTGCAATTTTTGTTTCTCTTTTTAACTGTACACAGTTGTTCTTCCGATCCTCCAGTGTGAGGTCGGGTTCCCTCCGGTTTGGAGGAAGATAGACGTGCGTCTCTAGTTGCCTGTGACTGGGTGTCACTGGTGGTTTCCCTCCGATTGGGAGGAAGGGAGGTCCGAGACCTCTGGGTTGCAAGTGGCTGGGAGTCACTTGTGGGTTCCCTCCTGGTTTGGAGGAAGGGAGATTCGTCTCCGGTTCTGGTCTTGTGGGTTGCAAGTCCAGGTGTTCCCTCCTGGTCTGGAGGAAGAGAGACTTCGGTCTCTGGTTTGCTAGTGACTGGGTGTCACTAGTGGTTCCCTCCAGTTGGGAGGAAGAGGAGAGGTTGTTCCCCTGGTCAAGCTGTTTGGCAGCAATTGTTGCAGACTGAGTCTGCTGTTCTAGCCTTGCTAGTGAAAGCCTCACTCCGGTTTGGAGTGAGGGGTGGACGTTGGTCTGTGGACCGAACCACCAAAAAAATCCTGGTGTTCTCTTGTGGTTTGATTTTCCTTATGTGTTCTTTTCATTGCTGCGCTCATTAGATGCTTGCTTAGGATCGTGTGAGGGCTAATTGAATTGTTGTCTTGCCTTGATCCTTCTAAGTATTCTCAGTTTATTTCTGCAACAGTTTTTAATTCCGCATATCTGAGCATTAGAGTTTTTATTAGGCATTATTTGAAGAGGGATACATTCACCCCCCCTCTGTATCAGGGCCTTGCACCCTATCATGGGTTACATGTCGAAGCAAAGGTATGTTCATTAACAGGGACGAAGGGTTCGAGTTAAAGGTAGAGATCGACCGATCTCGTCGATGATGACGAGGGTCAAACACGGGTTTATTCATCGACATGGGTTACATGTCGAAGCAAATGTATGTTCATTAACAGGGATGAAGGGTCCAAGTTAAAGGTAGAGATCGACGGATCTCACCGATGATGACGAGGGATACATTTTTATGCCTTTCACCCTATCAATTGGTATGTCATTAACGGTTTTTAATTCCGTATATCTGAGCATTAGAGTTTTTATTAGGCATTATTTGAAGAGGGATACATTCACCCCCCTCTGTATCCGGGCCTTTCACCCTATCAATTGGTATCAGAGCAGGTTTCTGACTTTCCAGATCCAACGATCTGTAGAGGATCCTGCTGACTTTCGGTGCATCTCTGTCTTTTGCATACAGTTTTCAAATTGCTTGATTGATTTGCCTTCATGGCTTCTCCACCGGTTTTCAATGGGTCTGATTTTAACTCATGGGCTAGCAGTCTCCATAACTATGTGAAATTGATGGATCCGGATTTATGGAAGTTAATCTCACACGGTCCTCACAGACTACCAAAGAAAGAGTCCAAATGGACTGACAGTGACAGATCAAAACATGGAGTGAATCAGAGAGTTTTGAATCTAATGAAAGAAGCTACTGACAAGGCTCTACATTCTTGTTTTTATGACTGCAGGTCCACTAAGGACATTCTGGATAAGCTGAAGCTAGCTCAGAGGAGAAATGAGGACAACTGCCTGATGGCTGACAAGAGCAACCATGGCAGTGATCAAGATGAATCCGAAGATGCTGAAGAGGTAACCGATCCTTTCTCTAGTTACACTTTAGACGATTGGGAAGATGCCTATGCCAAGCTGTTAGAATCCTATGAAAGACTAAAGAAGAAGAATAAAAAACTGATAAAGAAGCTAAAGAATCATGAGGATGCTAAATCTCGAGGTGAAAACCCTGAAATTCTAAAATTGAAAATGACATATTTAGAAGACAGTTAACAGATTTTGATTCTATTAGTTCAGACTTAGATCATTTGAAATCTGAAAAACAAACTCTTATGAAACAAATTGGATTACACAAAAAGGAGAATCAAGATCTTGTTTGTGAAATTGCTGAACTAAAGGAAAGACTCAGCTCAACTGATGATGATCAGGCTCATAACAATGATGTTGTTCAAAATGAAGAATTGGTGAGAAACTTAGAGCTTGTCGACTCTGAATTGGAAAACATGAAATCTGAAATTGAAATACTCAAAAATCAGCTCAAAGAATCTGAACACAAATCAAATAATCTTGAAAAAGTAAATAGTTTGGTTTCTGAGAAACTGGAGGCTGAGAGAGTAATAAACTTAGAGCTTCAGAAAAATTTCAACAAACTTCAATCAGAAAAACAACAAGAAATGTTTTATGAATGTCAATTTTCATCAGATGATTGGGTCCTTGATGATGAACTCACAGAGCAAAATAATAAGTTGAAAGAAGAAATCAACAAACTGAAACATCTAAACACCCAGCTGACAGATAGGTTATTGACAATGGAAAAAGGCAAGTGTGTGAGCATAGATAATTCTGATAGGTTGGTGAATGTTGAACAAGAAATTGAGAGTCTAAAAACCATCAACCTAATGTTGAGTGGAAATGTCAATTGCTGTGAAGAGAAGATAGCTAACTATGAGCTCACTATCACATCCCTTCAACAAGAAATTGATGATCTTAACAAGTCTCTATCTGAAGTTGACAATGAAATAAAGTTAAAACATGAAGTAGAAAAACTCAAAAGTCTGAATGATGCCTTGCATCAACAAGTCATTTCCTGTGAAACAGATCTGTCCAAATATGAAGCTAATGTTGCTGTCTTAAACTCTGAGATTCAAGATTTGAAAAATTCTCTATCAAAATTTGTCAAAGGAAAGGACAATCTGAATAAGCTTCTTGGAAATAATATTAGTTTTCAGAGAGAGGGACTGGGTTACAGTCCGATAAACAAAAGGAGTAATGGGAATAAAACGTCAACTGTGTTTGTAAAAGCCTCTAATCAGAACACAACCTCTGCTCCTTCTGTTTTTCAATTCATTGCACAAAAGTCCACTGTCAATTCCAAATCTGCAGAACAAATTCAAAAACTGAAAAAGAATGAAAATTCACTGAAAAAGGACAAAGATGTCTCTGTTAGTACAAAGAAAGCTGAACACAAGACACATGATCTCTCACACACTCATACTAAAAGGAGTTCATGTTATTATTGTGGGAAGGCAGGTCACATAATGGAAGATTGCAGATTAATGTTAAAGGATGAGCATGCTAGTGGGACATTACATTCTAGAAATTTTTCTGATAGAAACTATGCTACTAGGAAGCCTGATGCTTCATGTTATTATTGTGGTAAGTATGGTCATCTCATGAATGAATGCTTTATCATGAAAGAAGATAATAAATTGCATGCCAGGTCTTCCATGCATCTTCATGGTCCATATGGAACTAAACACAAGTCTAATCAGCACATTGTGTGCTTTAGCTGCAATAAGCCTGGGCACAAGGCTGCTGAGTGCTGGTTTGGATCCACTTGGGGTAAAAATGGTTTTCATAGAAGAAATTCTTATGCTTGCTCTCACTGTGGGAAGAATGGCCATACAGTCAAGAACTGTTGGCATGTTCAGAAGAACTTTGTTAACCCCTATGTTGTCAAATTCCATGCAAAACCATTTGTAAATTTTTCATGCTATAATTGTGGTAAGCAAGGTCACAAATCTGCTGAATGTTGGCTGATTAAGAATAAGTATCAAACTGTTCATGCATACAACAGAAAATCTTATGATCATGTTTATAAACCTCATACTGCTATTACTATGCATCATACGAACCAGAAACCAGTCACATCATGTAGATATTGTGGAAAGTATGGTCACTCTATGGACAATTGCTACCTGATGGATCATGATGACCATGTTGCGAAGAATTTGTTTAGAACACCTGTCAGGGCTAACGCAAGACCCAAAGCTGCTTGGGTCCCTGCAGGATCAAAATGATCAAAAACTTTGCAGGTGTGCCTTGGACTGAGGAATAAAGAGGGATAAATTAAACCAAGGCACCCAAGCTGATAAAGCCCCTTTCAGGTAGATTCTCTGCACTTCCTGTTCTTAGATTTACTGCATAGCATGTTAAATCTGTTTTAGCATATTCATTCATCATCTGCATTGTCAAATTTAAATTTTCTGAACTCTCCTCATACATGATTTGCTTTTTAATGATAGACTGAATTTGCATATGCAGCCATTGAAAAATCTGATGCACTTAGGACTGTTGGTATTGCATATCATGCACTTTGTCAGGGGGAGTTTATCTGTTGTTGCATTTGAAGAATAGTGCATGTCATAATATTTGAAAAACCAAAAAGGATATTCCATTGCATCTAGACAGGGGGAGCATTCCTGTTTGATCACTTCTTCACCTCTTGAACTCCTTCTATCTAGCAATCTGATCCATTCTCTTGGCAATTGTGTGGTTCACTTGAATTCCCTGCCGTCTATACTTGTGTAGCTGTTCTGTCTGTATTCCAGACTCAGCTATTGATTCTGCCTACTGTGAATTCAATTGCTAGCTTGTTCCTATCATTCACATTTCTTCATATCCTGTCAAGTCTGGTCCAAGCTAATCTGACTGAATTTTAGTCCTTAATGCTGGCGTCTGATGGCTCTCTGCTATTCTCTCAATAAAAATGCTTTGTTGACTCCACTGATTTCCTGACAATGTCAATGATTCATCTGAATGAGGAAAGATTTTAGTCAGTGCACCCTAGTCTTAAATCAGACATATTCTGAAAAGAAGAAACTTCTATTATACTAGCTTAAGAATGTTTTGATAAATCAAATTGATTTAAGTCTAATGTATTTCTTAAGTTTTGATGTAAAAGACTTGAAAATATCTGAATCATCATGCTTAATAAATCTTAACCAATTGTCTCATGAACTTCATGCAAAACCTTCTGAAAACTGAAAATTTAAAAGACATGGCTATCCTTGGTTAAGATACATGTAGAAGGTATTGTTCTTAAACTTTTCAGTGTACTGAGCATTGTTTGAAAAATCTGAAAACATTTAAAAAGTTAAAGCAAGAGCAATGACTTTGGTCACAGAGAAACTGAGTTCTCTATCAAAGAAGTAGAGTAAGCCCATGTCATGAAGTGCCATAGTTAACTCTCTTTTAAAAATGTTTGAAAATCTGGCAGAGCAATGGCATGGGTGTGTTGAGTAACTGGGGATTCTGGCCTCTGATCAAGGTGTCTCCTCATGTAAAAAGATACTCCATTGCTAACTCTGTTCTCCTTGAGAGGCAATATGGTTGTCACACTGAGTAACTGGGTCACTTCACCTAAGACGTGTTGTGCCTCACGTAAAAAGGTGTTGACTGAACCAAACCTGCTCAGGAAAAATGAGTGATGTTCAATAGAAAATTCTGAAAAACTAAAGACAAGTTCAATTACATTTATCTCTGTCTAATCTCAATATTATCCTGTGTAACTTCCATAGGAGTCATTGAATTTAAATGAGTAAGATGGAAGGAGGTTAAACATGATTATCACATGAGTTGATGGTTCATCTTTATTAAAAGGTGTTTCAGATATGAGTATTGAATTTTCTTGATAAACTTCGAATACATCACTCTTAAATCATGATGGTAAGTTTTAAACTCATTCATAATCTATTATAATTGAAGAATCTGAAATTCGTTTACAAAGATTTATGAATTTGGTGTGCTAATGAAAATCTATCTTCCTCATTCATTCATTGTGCTTACAGTTTGTGGTAATCCTTGAGTGCCTATGTGCTTTTGCTGATAGATGCTTATCTCCTCTTGACATACCTCAACTCCTTTCTGGCTTTAAGGGAGAGATTTACCTGCTTGTCATTTCTTGGCTATCCTTCACATGTTATGCATGATTTGATCTGGATGGTATAGGAGAGCATTCTGCTGCATCATAGACTTGATTTGTGCTTCATTGTTTAACTGCCTCTGTGTCTTTCATGTCTAAATGACTGAGTCAAAGGGGGAGTACTTACTTTATTCATATCATGAATGCTTGTATCTCTCATCTCAAACTATTTTTCTTTTTGATGAAGTCAAAGGGGGAGAATAGTTTGGCATGAGTCAGTATGACTCATAGTGTTGCCATCATCAAAAAGGGGGAGATTGTTGTGCCCCTGTGATTTTGATGATAGCAAACACTATGAGTTATCTGATCTTCTGTGACATATTTTTCAACTCTATGATTTTGATGATAGCATATCATGAACACATCTGATTGATTGTTCTGCTTTGGGCAAATATCATGTCAGTTCATACAGCTTTGCATATCATGAATCTGTGTCTGAATGATTATTTCTGCTTTGGGCATAGAAATGTGCTATCTTGCATTAGCAGACATTCAGTTCATACAGCATTGCATTCTGTCATTTATCAAGTCTATACACTGCTTCATTCAATGTCTGTACAGCCTTCGCAAGAGTAAGTCTGTACATCGTTCTCTCCAGCAAGTCTATACACTGCACGCTCACATAACCATCAAGTCTGTACATTGCTCACTTGCATGCACACAAGTCTACACAGTGCTCTTCATTCATGTGCACAGTTCGTGCATCAAGTCTGTACATTGCCTTTGCATAAGGTCACTCAAAGTCTATACATTGTTCACAGCATTGGCAAGTCTGTACATTCGCCACCTTGCATTAAGTCTCAAAGTCTGTACAGCCTTTTGCATTGGACTTAAAGTCTATACATTACATCTTCACCTACGTTCTAAACTGAGCAAGTCTATACACTCCTTATCTTTTCCTACGTTCAGTTCAGCAAGTCTGTACATTAGGCTATCACTTAAAGTCTATACATCCCTTGGCTATAACTGTGCAAGTCTATACATCGCCAGGTCTGCACATAGTTGCTTTGAAGCATGCTAAGTCTATACAGCCTTTGCATTGCACTAAGTCCATACAATAGCACTGTAGCATGCAGAACACCAAGTCCATACATTAGCACTGTAGCTTCCACGAAGTAAAGTCTGTACATTGGGCTTTCACATAAAGTCTATACATCGCTTGCATCGTTAAGTCTATACATCGTCTCATGCATCGTCTTGCAAGTCTATACATTGTGCATCTCGCTGACAAGTCTGCACATTCATTAAGTCTGTACATCGTGCCTCCTTTAATTTGAAGTCTATACATCGTTCACACCAGCAAGTCTATACAGCCTGCATGCCTCATAACGCCAAGTCTATACAACGGCTAGCTGCACAAGTCTGTACAGCCATTGCCCTGCATGCCCTGCAAGCTTTCCAAGTCTATACACTGCATGTCCTGCACGCGCTGCAAGTCCATACATTGTCTGCCCTGCACTCAGCAAGTCCATATATTGCTTCTAGCATGCACATTCACACTTCAAGTCTATACACTCGTTATCAAGCCTTCAAGTCTATACACTCTTGTGTGTCTGCATTGCATTCACTTTCTATACACAGCCTGTGTCTGCATCAGTTCATAAGTCTATACATTGTCTTTTGCACAAACACTAAGTCTACACATTGTAGCATGCACGATCAAACAAGTCTGTACACACTTCAGCACTCAAAGGCTGAACACTCTTCAGCAAGTCTGTACACACTTCAGCACTCAAAGGCTGAACACTCTTCAGCAAGTCTGTACACTCTTCAGCACTCAAAGGCTGAACGTTCTTCAAGCTAAAGTCTGTACACTCCTTATTTCTAAGTCTATACATTCTATCCTTCACACTAAGTCTGTACACGGTGGTCTTCAGTTACCCAGCAAGTCTGTACATCCTTCTGATTATTTTCTTATGACTGTGTGACAGGTACTGTTCGTGAAGCCTATGAAGGGCACGTGATCCGAGGTTGGCACCTGGCACGTGATCCGAGGACAACGCCCTAATTACTACTGCTATAAATACGAAGCCTCCTCCATATGGAGAGGACTGATCAAGAGGAAAAGAGACTAATCGAGAACAGAAAAAGGAAGAGTGATCGAAGTGGAGAGGAAAAGAGCAGAAAGAGCAGAAGAAAGAAAAGAAGAAGAAGGGAGAAGCTGAGAGCCAGAGTGAGAGAGCAGAAGAAGATAAAGAAAAAGAGAAAGAGAGATGGAGAGCTCGTGAAGAAGAAGAGAAGCATCACTGTTCACTGCACCTTGGATCAGATCCAACCCAGTTTGATCCTGCGAGAGCTACCTTGTGCATTTCCTTTTCCAGCTTTCAGTTGCTGCAATTTTTGTTTCTCTTTTTAACTGTACACAGTTGTTCTTCCGATCCTCTAGTGTGAGGTCGGGTTCCCTCCGGTTTGGAGGAAGAGAGACGTGTGTCTCTAGTTGCCTGTGACTGGGTGTCACTGGTGCTTTTCCTCCGGTTGGGAGGAAGGGAGGTCCGAGACCTCTGGGTTGCAAGTGGCTGGGAGTCACTTGTGGGTTCCCTCCTGGCTTGGAGGAAGGGAGATTCATCTCCGGTTCTGGTCTTGTGGGTTGCAAGTCCAGGTGTTCCCTCCTGGTCTGGAGGAAGAGAGACTTCGGTCTCTGGTTTGCTAGTGACTGGGTGTCACTAGTGGTTCCCTCCAGTTGGGAGGAAGAGGAGAGGTTGTTCCCCTGGTCAAGCTGTTTGGCAGCAATTGTTGCAGACTGAGTCTGCTGTTCTAGCCTTGCTAGTGAAAGCCTCACTCCGGTTTAGAGTGAGGGGTGGACGTTGGTCTGTGGACCGAACCACCAAAAAAATCCTGGTGTTCTCTTGTGGTTTGATTTTCCTTATGTGTTCTTTTCATTGCTGCGCTCATTAGATGCTTGCTTAGGATCGTGTGAGGGCTAATTGAATTGTTGTCTTGCCTTGATCCTTCTAAGTATTCTCAGTTTATTTCTGCAACAGTTTTTAATTCCGCATATCTGAGCATTAAAGTTTTTATTAGGCATTATTTGAAGAGGGATACATTCACCCCCCCTCTGTATCCGGGCCTTGCACCCTATCATGGGTTACATGTCGAAGCAAAGGTATGTTCATTAACAGGGACGAAGGGTTCGAGTTAAAGGTAGAGATCGACCGATCTCGCCGATGATGACGAGGGTCAAACACGGGTTTATTCATCGACATGGGTTACATGTCGAAGCAAATGTATGTTCATTAACAGGGATGAAGGGTCCAAGTTAAAGGTAGAGATCGACGGATCTCACCGATGATGACGAGGGTCGAACATAGGTTTGGTAGGGGATCTCTTGTGGGACTTTTGATGATCGTCCCTTCTGGAGTTTCATTAGGAGGAGAAGGAAGAGGAACTTTTAGATTACCACTTTACTGGCTTAAGCGCCCTTTCGGGTTTTCACCGAAGTCAGCCCCCTCTTACTTTTGCCCACGCGCCCTTTCGGGTTTTCACGTGGCGAGGTACCCGATTTTGCCTGCGATGCCCTTTCGGATTTTTGCCACAACCGAGTTATAGCCATTTTTGCCCTTGTCCTAGTTTAGGAACAAGGCCGGTGGGGTATCTCTATTTTTTAACCCCATTTTTCTTTTCTCCCTTTTTTTTTGAAACATGTGGGAGAGGATAGTCGGTAGGTCCAAACGTGGTACCTGGCCCTTGGCGACAGCAGACAGCTGTTGGCTGGGGCACGGGGCCTTGCGCCAATTGAGGAGAGGTTTATTCATTGGCAAGGGGAGAATGCCAACGCAAGGAGAGAGCTTCCTGCCGAGTCGGACGTAAGGCCCGATGTGGTGATATTGTCTGAGATTCGGCTAGAACATGGGGTCCTGCGTCGAGGCAAAGGGTTTATTCGTCAACAAGGAGACAATGCTGATGCAAGGGATAGATTTGTGCCGGTTCGGGCATAAGGCCCGCAATGGCAATGCTGTATAAGGGTCGGCTAGGACACGAAGTCTTGTGCCGAGGAAGAGGGTCTATTCGTTAGCAGGGAGACAATGCTGACGCAAGGGACAGATTTGTGCCGATTCGGGCGTAAGGCCTGTAACGATAATGTTGTAGAAGGGTCGGCTAGGACACGAAGTCTTGTGCCGAGGATGAGTTTATTCATTAGCAAGAAGGCAATGCTAACACAAAGGAGGAGCTTTTCGCCGATTCGGACGTAAGGTCCACATTTGTGATGTTGTTTATTTTATGTGAGCTCGGTTAGGGCAGAGTGCCACTAGACTGAGGTGTGGGTAGCTCGATCAGGGTGGAGTGCCACCAGACCAAGATATAAGTAGCTCGGCCAGGGCGGAGTGCCCCCAGACCAAGATATAAGTAGCTAGGCCAGGGCAGAGTGCCACCAAACCAAGATAAGGGTAGCTCGGCTAGGGCGGAGTGCCACTTGACCAAGGTGAAGGTAGCTTGATCAGGGTGGAGTGCCACTAGACCAAGATAAGGGTAGCTCGGCCAGGGCGGAGTGCCACTAGACGAAGGTGAGGGTAGCTCGGCCAAGGTGGAGTGCTACTAGACCGAGGTAAGGGTAGCTTGGCCAGGGCGGAGTGCCACTAGACCAAGGTATGGGTAGCTCGGCCAGGGCGAATGCCACTAGACTAAGATGAAGGTAGCTCGATCAGGGCGGAGTGCCACTAGACCAAGGTATGAGTAGCTCGGCCAGGGCGGAATGCCACTAGACCAAGATGAAGGTAGCTTGATCAGGGCGGAGTGCCACTAGACCAAGTTATGGGTAGCTTGGTCAGGGTGGAGTGCCACTAGACCAATGTGAAGGGTAGCTCGACCGGGGCGGAATGCCACTAGACCAAGATGAAGGTAGCTCGATCAGGGCGGAGTGCCACTAGACCAAGGTAAGGGTAGCTCGATCAAGGCGGAGTGCCACTTGACCAAGGTATGGGTAGCTCGGCCGATGTGGAATGCCACTAGACCAAGATGAAGGTAGCTCGATCAGGGCGGAGTGCCACTAGACCAAGGTATAGGTAGCTTGGTCAGAGCAGAATGTCACTAGACCAAGATGAAGGTAGCTCGATCAGGGCAGAGTGCCACTAGACCAAGGTATGGGTAGCTTGGTCAGGGCGGAGTGCCACTAGACCAAGGTGAAGGGTAGCTCGATCAGGGCAGAGTGCCACTAGACCAAGGTATGGGTAGCTTGGTCAGGGTGGAGAGCCACTAGACCAAGGTGAAGGGTAGCTCGGTCGTGGCGGAATGCCACTAGACCAAGATGAAGGTGACGGTCATTCTGGGAATGCCGGTTGAGCTGTGTGGTACAGCTTAATATGTTTTCCATTGAGGAGAGAGAACTAGATGACTCTTTTATGGTCTACCAGGACGTAGGCACCCCCTCAATACACTCGACGGATGACATATGGTCCAACCCAATTTTCAACCAACTTCCCCTTGGGGTTGGAGGCCATCACTTCTCTCCATTTGACCATTACGAGGTCTCCTTTCTTGAATTCTCGAGCTTTGACCAGCTTATCGAAAGCACGGGCCATGCGAGCTTGGTAGAGTTGGATATTCTGTTGCACACGGAGACACTTTCCTTCGAGCTCGGCAAGCTCTTCCAATCTTCTTTCTGCATTAGTTTGTTCACTGTTGACTAGTCCATGTTGGATGGTGACTCGCAGTGAGGGAACTTCTAATTCATTCGGCACCACAGCCTCTGACCCGTACACGAGGGAGAATGGTGAACAACCGGTTGGAGTTTTATAGACTGTACGATTAGCCCAGAGCGCTTCATACATATTTTCTTCCCAGTCCTTCTTATTAGACTTGACGGTCTTTGCCAGCAATGTGCATAGCATTTTATTGAAGGCTTCTGCAAGTCCATTGACTTGAGGGTGGTAGGGGGACGATGTCCTCCAGTCAATCTTGTATTTATTAGCTAGCCGATAAACCTTCTGGTTTCTTAAATGGCTATCGTTGTCAGAGATAATTCGGCTGGGAACCCCGAACTGGAATATTATGTTTTATCGGAAGAACCTTGCAACCAATTCTCCCGTCACATCTCTTAGTGCTACTACCTCTGCCCATCTGGAGAAGTAATTTGTAGCTGCTAAGATGTATTTGCACCCTGATGAAGATGCTGGCAGTGGCCCTACCACGTCCGTGCCCCATTGAGCAAATGGCCAGCTCGGTATGGTGGGGTGTAGCGGCACTGGCGGTCTTCTTGGCACATTGGCGTGCTCTTGACATTTCTGACAAGCCTTGGCGAACTTGTAGCAGTCGTCAAACATAGTGGGCCAATAGTAACCCAATTTCTTTATCTCAAATTTCATTTTCGGGCCGGCCTGGTGCGCTCTAGCTGAACTCGCATGGACTTCTTGCATCACCTACCCAGCTTCTGCTGAAGACAAGCAACGAAGTAGAACTTTTCTTCGGGCATCCGCCATTATTCGGAATAGGGTTCCGTTTCTCATCTCGTAAGACTCTTTGACCCTCAATAGTTTCATTCTCTGTTCTTTTTCTTTCAGGAGCTACTGGTGCTGGAACCAGCGTAGGAGATGCTCTTGCCAGTCGGGCTTTTGAACCTCTTCGACGGCTGCCACCTCACTCTCTTGTTCGTCGGCCAAGACCTCTGTCACACTGGGGACCTGTCGGCGGTTGATCACTGTTATGTTCATGCTCGTGTCTGGCGGAATCGCCAAAGAACTGGCCAGTTTAGCGAGGGCGTCCGCCTGAGCGTTCTGTCCTCGGTTGACATGCTTGATGCTGATGAAGTAGAATCTTGACATTAGGCGGGTTGCCAGCTGATGGTAGGGGAGGAGCTCTTGCTTTCGCACATCGAACTCTCCTTCCATCTGCTTTATAACCAGCATGGAGTCTCCGAATGCTTCTAGCATCTGAATTCCCATGGATAGAGTAATCTGCAACCCGATTACCAGGGCTTCATACTCTGTTTCATTGTTCGTGCACGGCTTGTTTATCGAGCAAGATGTGTGCACGACTTCCCCTTTTGGAGATTTCAGGACTATGCCTGCCCCTGCTCTGACCCTGGCTGACCAGTGGCTGAGATGTCAATTCTGGAAGCGCCATCAAAATATAGCTGCCACAAGGAGGGCTGCGCTTGAGCGGCTTCCAGGGTTTCATCTTAAGAAAGCTCCAGTTCCAGCGGGCAGTCTCCCGGTATTGGGTGCTCGATGAAGAAGTCTGCAATAGCTTGGCCCTTGACAGCCTTTCGCGGCACATAGGAGATATCAAACTCTATAAGGATCACCGCCCATTTGCCCAAGCGACCCTTGAGCACCGGCTAGGACATGATGTATTTCAGCGGGTCCTCTTTGGATACCAGGCTGATTTCATGCGACAACATATAGTGTCGAAGCTTCTTGACTGCGAAGACCAGTGCCAGACAGATCTTCTCAATATAAGTATATTTCTCCTCAGTCCTGACCAGTCTCCGACTGAGGTAGTACATGGCTTGTTCTTTTCCTTCTTCATTGTTCTGGGCTAGCATTGCCCCCGGGGAATTGTGTGTGGCTGCTATATATAATATCAACGGCCGTCCTTTCACCGGTGCGCCCAGCACCGGAGGAGTCTTCAGGTAGTCTTTCAGCTTGTCAAAGGCTATCTGGCAATCTTCATCCTAGTAAAAGGGAACATCCTTCATCATCAATTTGTGGAATGGCTGGCATCACCTTGACAAATTGGAAATGAACTGCTGGATATAAGCCAAGCGGCCCTGCAGTGATCTCAGCTCGGAGAGGTTCCTTGGTGCAGGTAGCTCCTAAATCGCTTTGATCTTTGCGGGGTCTATCTCGATTCCCTGGTATCTGACAATGAAACCTAAGAAGTTTCCGCTCAATACTCCAAATGCGCATTTCATAGGGTTCATCTTTAATTCATACTGCCTTAGCCTCTGAAAAATGATTCGAAGGTCCTGCAGATGGTCTTCTTTTCTTCTGGTCTTGACTACCAGGTCATCTATGTAGCACTCAACCTTATTGTAGAGCAGCTCATTGAATATTCTAGTCATCGCCCACTGATAAGTTGCGCCGGCGTTCTTTAATCCAAACGGCATTCTCTTGTAGTGATAAATGCCTTTGGGGGTTCGGAAGGCAGTGTGGACCCGGTCATGCTCCGCGATCCATATCTAGTAGTAGCCAGATGATCCATCCATGAATGACAGGGCCTCATGGCTGGTTGTAGCATCAATCATGACTTCCGTTATCGGCACCGAAAAGTCATCCTTGGGACAAGCTTTATTCAGATCTCGAAAGTCGACACATATCCGGATCTGTCCATTCTTCTTTTTCACGGGGACGATATTCGCCAGCCATGTGCTATATTGATTTTCTTTGAAAAATCCTACGTCAATGAGCTTGTCTACATCTTTACAAATTTGAGTGATGAGCTCCGGCCTCATGCGCCGCGGCGGTTGTTTCACCGGCTCGACTTCAGGCTGATCGCCGGCTCATGTTACGAAACTGTAAGGCTCAGACCTGGCATTTCTCTGTAAGTCCAGGCAAAGCAGTCCTGATACTCTTGCAGCAGCTGGATATACAGCTCCCGTTCTTCTGGGGATAGCTGGGTGCTGAGGAAGGTAGGCCTAGGCTCTTCCTCGCTTCCCAGGTTGACTTCTATCAACTCGTCGACTGTAGCTTGGCCTCCATCTTCTATCTCCGGAGGTGTCGGCTGGAGGTCGACAAAATATGGAATACCGTCTCCGGGGTCAAGGACCTCGATTTCCTCATTTGACATCATCAGAGCCTTCGGGGAGTCCTCTGCTTCATTCAATAGCAGCTGTGGAGATTGCTCTATCAGCAAGTCCACGGCCGTTGCTATTTCCAAGGGCGAGAGAGCAGCTTCATCCCCCGTAGACAGAGTTGTAGCCATGATAGGCTGGTGGTTGTTTATTGCCGGGCTGGGACAGACTCCCAGTCTTGTAGCAGAGGTTGAGGAGGTCTCACCCTCTGAGGCAGTTGTATCTTTCGTAGAAGTGGCCTTTTCTTTCCTGGCAGCATGTGCCTCTTGATCAGAGTCGGCTGATGCTTCCCCGATTGGCAGGAGATGTGCTGAGGTCATCATCAGTAGGACTCTACTGGAGGGAGAGGTCCCTGCTTCTTCAACATCTTCGGCTTCGCTGATGCTAGCCGTATCAAATTTGACTTGGAGGGCCGCCTCTTAGGATAGACCTGCTCCCAGCATCGGCAAGGGACCACGGTCTCCGCTTCTTGATTTCTGGGCTGAGCCGGCTCAGCATATTCAGCTTCCGCTGGGTGTTCATCAAAAGTTATCCCCGGTGGGCTGTCTTCAGCAGGGTAGAAGGGGGAGATGGTGTCCACCTCGTATCGCCCACTGTAGTAGTATTCTTCCAGGGTGAAGCCCAACACCGGGTGTTGAGAGACGCGCCTCAGTTCCTTGTCCAGACTTGCGGGATGCCACATTTTCTGGAAAGCTTCTTTGTTTTTATGAGATTGATCGGAGGGGATGTGTTACTTTTGGAACATCCTAGCCATCCGGTCAGTTGTGAACGCCAGACCTCGAACGGGAACTGACGGATTTTCTCTGTCTTCGGGCAGGCAGCAGTCTATGTCTTCCCGAGTAGGGTGTTCTTCAGCCGTGTAGAACAAGCTGTTGTGCCCATCTATCTGCGCCACTGTTGACGCGGATTTTATTTATTTATTTATTGATTTATTGATTTATGGATTTATTGGCGTGCCAGTCACATGTGTGACGATTTTTTATTGTGCGCTCGATCTGACTTGGTCAGTCGATTGTAAGTGATCGTGTCCGGACTAGAAGTCCGTCATACCCTGAACGCTATGACGTTAATTACGTCCTCCCTGAGGAAGACAACCCTTGATTAAACGCCAAAAATAGGAGGCCTCGAGAGGCAAACATATATTCATGTGTGCAAATTGAACTTCATACCAGAGCCGTGAAGGCGGGCAAGATAATAACATCAGCCATAGAAACAGATGATATCGTTAAGTCAGCGGTTCAAAGCCCGGGGTTAAGGGGGGAAGGAGGATCCCAATCATAGGTAGCCTGAGCCGCGACCGTGATGAGGTTTAAAACATCGATCAGTATTTCGACAGCATTTCCCCTTAATCCGGATCATGCCCAGGGGGAAATAGACTATCACCCACGGAGTGCCGGGATGAAAGCCGAAAGAGAGAAGTGTTGAACTTCCCGAATCGCTTATCTGCCATGGGGCAATGTTTGATATTCCCTGTAGAAGCTGGTGGAACTCATGCAGTGGCAGAGCCCTCCCGAGCTAAAGGGGTTATTCATGAACCCGATGCGGGACGACGGAAAGTGAGCGAACGCTCAAGGTTGCGCCCTCGCACGCGGATCGACCTGCGCGGTCAGGTCGCGGGGATCGACCTGCCCGGTCAGGTCGCGGGGGTCAAGGGGGCAGCGCCCCTTGCGGGGGTTTTCGGGGGCAGCGCCCCCGGAACAAAATTTGGATTGAAGACTCAGTAGTAAAACTTGGGCATGTTATCGGTGCAATTCAAGTGTGCATAGGTTCCCGACGCGAAGGCAAGGAGGCCGAGAGGTTCCCGGCACAGGCTTCTCGGCGCAAGGGCCAGATGGCCATAGCTATGGGCTTCTCGGCGCGCAAGAGGCCAAAAGGGGGGGGGGGTTCTCGGCGCGGGGGAGAAAGCCAATGGGGCTTCTCGGCGCGCAGAAAAGAAAGCCAGGGAGGCTCTCGGCGTGAGCTTCCCGGCGCGCTGACAAGAGGGCAAAGGGGGTGGCTCTCGGCGCGAGGGTCCCCGGCGCGCTCAGGGCCGCGCCGAGAGCTATGGCGCCGAGAGAATGTTGATGTTCTGGCGCCGTAAGGACCCGTAGGGGGTTCCGGTGGCTCTATTTTGGGTTTCTTGGCGATTCAAGACACTGTGAAGTCAAAGTGGATCAGTTCATCAAATCTGAGCTGGATTAGATTTGGGCTTTACAGAAGCATCAGGATAGAAGAGGGACTTAGGAAGACTAGGGTCGAGGGAAACCCCGTCACCATTATCATGCAGAGCCCGAGGGACAACCTGATGTCGACTTTCGTCTCCTGAGAGAATTTTGGCAGCACCTCCCCTGGACCGAGCATTTGCCAGAGAATGGTATAGGCTGACATCCACGGAGTGCCGGGATGAAAGCCGGAAAATGAGTGAGCACTAAGGCTCGAAGAGACTGTCCATGTCTCTGGCATCAGTCACTATTCCCCTTCTCGGAGACCGACGAAACCCTTGTAAAGACAAGGTCCACCGAACCCACGGGGTTGCATGTGAATCAAATTCGGGACATAGGAATGTAGGGGAGGTCTTCCCCATTATTGTACCACCTCAGGGCACATATGATGATCTCTGAGCATCCCCTAGACGGATGTATAGGGAACCAAAAGGGTCGAAGGATGACAATGCAGAGGAGGGCCTCGGACTTGGTTTCATTGGCCAAAGCAGGGGTATCGGCGTGGTTTTATTGGCAAGAAGATGGCTCTCGGCATGGTTTTATTGGTTGGCCAAGGGGGTCTCGGCGTGGGTTTTATTGGCTTGAAGAGGGTCTCGGCCAGGGGTTCTGTTGGCCAGGAGAGGAAGGTCTCGGCCAGGGATTTGATTGGCCAAAGGAAGGGGGGCTCTCGGCGCGCTATTAATTGGCCAAAGGGGGGCTCTCGGCGCGCTATTAATTGGCCAAAGGGGGGCTCTCGGCGCAAGGCTTCCCGACGCGCTCCGGGGCGCGCCGGGAGCCTGGCGCCGGGAGCTTGGTGCCGGGAGGCTCACGTGAAGGGTATGAAATGGTGGCTCACGTGGAAGGGTCTGAAATGGGTTTTTGTCGTTTAGCAGGAGAGGAAGGCCTCTCGGCAGAAGGGTTCTCGGCGGGGAATTTAGCACGCCGAGAAGGCTGAAATGCTACGAGCTTTCAGGGTTTCAGAGCTCGATAACGATGCTCTGTTTGGGGGTTTTCTTGAGATTTCTGGCTCAGGTTGAGGCAAGATCTGGAGCACAGAAAAGGGGGGGCTTTCATAGGTGCTTCTGTTAGAAGGATTCCAAGGGAATTGTAAGGCAGGATCAGTAGGGGGAATTGAGATCATCGTCCAGATCCTGTGAGGGTTTTATCTGTTTGCCGTCAGCCGTCTGGGGGATCAAGAGATGACTGTCTCTGATCCCCTGGACGAACCCAATGGCATTGAAAACCGGCGACGGAGGGACTTTCAGCACCGAGACTCCAGGCCCTAAGCATTCAAGGCTTAGAATGGAGGACCTAGGGATCGATATTGTCGTTTATCAGAGCTCGGCAGTTCAGGGAACCAAGAGATTGATGTCTCTGGTTCCTGAACTGTATGAAGGGCTCG
Source organism: Amorphophallus konjac (assembly GCA_022559845.1). Taxonomy (NCBI): domain Eukaryota; kingdom Viridiplantae; phylum Streptophyta; class Magnoliopsida; order Alismatales; family Araceae; genus Amorphophallus; species Amorphophallus konjac. The sequence continues at coordinate 274,585,139 of CM040126.1, forward strand.
AGGGGAAACTCGAACTATATGGGGAGAATCTGCCATTGAGACAGGAGGGGAGAAGGAAATAGAGCCCAATCATCCATTAGATAGGGGTGGGGGTTCTATCCTCATCCCTCTTCGAGGAACAGAGTCGTAGAAAGATCCTGAAACCGAGAGCGTCTAAACTATCAGAAATTCCTGATGAAAGATATACATAGAAAGATATAGAGCAGATATCTCAATCAATCGACACCCAAATGGGCCATGGTAGTATTTCATTTCATAACATCATTCCAACACCGACCACAAGGAGGGAGTGAGGGAAAGGGAGATGAATATACATCGGGATATCCCGGTTACATCCAAAACTAAAGATCGAGATAAACTCGGCAGGATTACACGAAGAAGAAAAGAAAACCATGGGGGAGGGTGGAGCATTGACTCCTCTCCCTCCCCGGAGCACCCCACCTGGAGCCTTCCCTTCTTCCTTCTCTTCAGATCTTCTCTTTGCTTCTTCGATCGCCTTTTCCTCGGGCTCTCTCTTTCTCTTTTTTGGGTTTCTGGCTATCCTCTCGATATCTCCTTTTTTTTTTCTTCTAACGCCACCCCTTTCTTTTTTCTTTGGCCGCTGATCCCCCCCCTTTCTTCATCGAGCTGGAGGGTTATATATAGGGGGCGTTAAACCCTATTCTTATCGGCGCGCTTCCTTCGTCCTTTGATCCTGAGTCTCAGCGCGCCCTAGGTCGTGGAGGTATCGACGTATGTGGCTTCTACCTGGGCCTTGGGCCTTCTTCGGTCCACGAACCAATCGGCGCCGATGCTTTCGACGTGGGCTTCTCCCTCGTTTCCCTTTATCCCTGGGAAAATAAGAGATATAAGATGAAAATATGTTAGCATTAATATTTATATCACTTGTGTTATCATTTTATTATTATTCTATTATTATCGCTATATATTTTCTCTCTTTTTTATCTTTTGTTATTATTGTTATTATTTATTTTCTTTTCCTCTTTTCTCTCATTTATTATTATATATACGTATACATTTTATGTGTCAACAGCCACCTCCCAAGCTTTGAAAGGCTCGATAGTGGGGTTATCAATGTCAGGAATCGTCTTGGTGAGGCCGTCAGGGACTCCAATGTGGTCGTGCTATTGATCGACCTGGGCTTTATTCACTTTAGGGTATATAGCTGGAGGCGCTATTCTACCTACGTCCCCGGTGACGGTGATGTTAGAGACAGCCTTGGGCTTGACATATCCGCGCGGCGGTGGTGGATACCAGCTATCGCCGGACGAGCTTTTTGATGCCCCTACAGCGGTCTTGACTTCAGGGGCCTTCTGAGACCGCTCTGCATATAGGTGAGTGTCTGCCAGATGACACTCGAACACTTCGAATGGGTGGAGATCAGCAAAGATCCTTTCCTCCTTCCCTTCGAGGCTGTACTTGATGCATTGGTGGAGCGTAGAGGGCACCACCATGTTTTTATGTAGCCACGGACAGCCAAGCAGCGCCTTGTACGAGGTGCGGGAGTCGATGACATGAAACTGCACCTTCGTAGTGAAATCTGCCAAGGTGAGCATGAACTCTGCCACCCCCATTGGCACTTCACATTTCTGATTAAAGCTGGCGATACGCATATCTCTGACCTTTTCGAGACGCACATTGAAGTGGTGCCTCTCATAGATTCTGTAGGGCAGAATATTGACAGCTGCACCAGGATCGACCAGTATTCTATTCAGCTCCCTTCCGTTCAGGTGCCCTTTCATGTATAGCGGCCTGTTGTGGCTGATGGTGGGAAGAAGCATGTCCTCTTGAGTGAAGGTCATGCTGGCTTCTGGCATCGCTTTAGCCAAGCAGGTCTCAAAATGAGCAGGCGTCTACAAAGTAGTGATGATCGCCTGTCGGGTCTCTTCACTCAAAGAGAGGATCTCCCAGATTGTAAATATAGCAGGGAGCTTCTTGAGTAGCTTCATTATTCGGCTCCCAGCTCGGACATTGGAAAGCTTCATCTCTTCCACCCACTTGGGCATGGGAGAGTCCTGAGTTGCAGCCCTGGATGGACCCGCTTCATCTGCCTAGGACTCGGCACCTCTCTGGTTAGCACCGGATCCTTGATGTTCTTCATCAGCCGCTGCAGGGCAAGCTCCATTTGCATTAGGAGCTTCGGCAGACTGTGCTGGTTGTGGGTGAACGTTCCCAGGTGCTGGGTTAGCCTCCTGGCACGGCTGCTTTCCCTTGGACATCTTCATAAATTCAAGGAATGAAGGGACTGTCTTGCCCCCACTCTTGTTGTATAGGCCTGGCGGAGGAGGGATCTGGCCCCTTGACCTCCGGGGAAGGTGTCTTGTAGGGCTGCTCTCCCCTGAATATAATGTTGTGGTTGGGCGGTGGCAGGCGCCCCCATTTTCGGCCTGACCGGGTTGCATGTGCAGCAGTCGTGGCTTCGACCTTGTCTCCCTTAACAGGGGGTGTAAAGCAAATGTCCTCTTCCTCCTCCTCACCGGGCAGGTTGAAGAGTGTTTAGAGGGTATTGCAGGAGACAACCCGCACTTTATCGGCCTTAGCGGCCCTTCTTTTCTTCTTCTTTTTTACTTCAGTAGGCGCCTACCCCCAAAATAGACTGCCCTCCTTATCGGATGCTGCATCAGCTTCTTCTCTCTGCTCAAGTGAGAGCTGCTCTAGTTCTTGCCACGGGACATGGTCCCGCACCAGCAAAGGCTTCAATTCGGGCTGTACGTACTCATCTAGCCCTTTAATAAGGTCTTGTAGTCTGCAGATCCCAGGACTAGTTTCCTTGACCACCGGCAGCGGAGTTTGTCTCCTCCGATTATGTGTAGGCATTCTGATGACTGCAGGTGGAGTGGTCCACACAAGTGCTGCCACTGGCGGAGCAGGTCATGGTGTGATGCCACGGACATGTGCCCCCACTTTCGGGCGGGGTGCCCTCTTCTTTTTATGCTTCGCAGGGACCTGCTGCCATCCCTGTTGTTCTTTCATGGGCTCCAAGAAATGAGTTTCATAGGTGCGCCGCGTACTTTCTTCAGAGATCTCCTCGGGCAATGTCTGGGATAGGGAGATCATGTTGACTCCTGCCCTTCTGGGAGGGGCTTCATGTGGTTGAGGAGGGTCCACTTTGTACTATCCCAACTCTATTTCATTTTTCTTTACCATCCCTTCGATGATGTCCTTGAAAACATAGCAGTCTTCGATTGGATGCCCCAACATCTGGTGATAGGGGCAGAATCTTGGACTATCTTTTCTCTTCAGGTCCTTCGGCCTCTTCGGCTCTGGCAGGGTGACCACGCCATACTCCGTTACCCAGTCGAACAGAATCCTGGTCTTATCCTTCGAAAAGGAGTAGGCTTTCTTCATCTTATCCCTCAACGAGGGACCATCTTTGCCGTCTACGGCTCTTGCAGGCTGTGGGGCGACTGCCTCCTTGCCTTTACCTTTCTGTTGCTCAAACGCCTTGATGTCAAGAGCATTTGCTTCTTTAGGCACCTGGCGCCGCTCCACTGCCTTGATGTAAGGACAGGTCTGGTGTGGACGCGCTTTTCGTTTGATTTTTATTCTTTTATTTCTATTGTTTATTTGTTGGCGTGCCAGTCACATATGTGACGATTTCATTATGCGCTCGATCTGACTTCTAATCAGTCGATTGTGAGTGATCGTGTCTGGACCAAAAGTCCGTCATACCATAAAGGTTATGACGTTAATTACGTCCTCCCTAAGAAGGACAACCCTTGATTAAACGCCAAAGTAAGAAGAGACCGGCGGCAAAAGCCCAAATGAGAGCATGCTAATTTATCTGCCTGACATTGAGTAGACCGGATAAAGCGAGGGTATATCAGGTGCGGAACAAATCCGGCAGCATGTCCCCATTATCTTGGACTATGCCAAGTGGGAATAGGAAACCATCCATGCAACGGCAAGATGGAATCTGTGAAAGATCGGGTATATTTGACCCGGAATCCGAAGAGGGACCGATGTACCATGATACACCATATGCCGGTGCGATGTTTTGTTGATATCCCCCTTCGAGGGACCATCGGAGGACATGCAGTGGCAGAACTCCGTGGGCCAGCGGGGTTAGGAGAAAATACCGTAGTCACTCGGTGTGATGTGGGCGAATTTCGGTAGCATATCCCCTTATCTTGGATCATGCCAAGGAGAGATAGACCATCATCCACGGGATGCCGGGACGAAGGCCGAAAGAGAAGGGCACTAGGCCCAGGAACACTGTTTGCATTCATAGCACCAGTTGATATTCCCTTTGAAACCATCGGAGCACATGCAGTGGCAGAGCTCCTTAGGTTCATAGGGTTACAGAGGAATCCGGATCGGGACCGAGTAATGCAGGGGAGGTCATTCCCCGTTAATTTATTTCCCAAAGTGTGCATGATGACCTCTGGATATCCCCTGGATGGGCAAAATGGAGGTTCTCAGAGCAGCTTATCATGTAGATAAGGGTTCTCGGTGCAAGGGGTTCCCGGCGCGCGAAGTGCCGCGTCGGGAACTATTCACCGTGCCGCGAAGGTCTCGCGCCGGGAAGGTAGTGTAGAAGGGCTTCTCGGCATGGAGGCAGGTGGGTTCTCGGCATGGAGGCAGGTGGGTTCTCGACACGTAGCTTCTCATATGGATAAGGGTTCTCGACGCAAAAGGGGTTCTCGACACGGTATACGGGCGGGAAGAAGATCACGTCGCGGCCCCCTTCTCGGCGCGGCAACCCCCGCGCCGAGGGCTGAAGGGCGCGCCGAGAGCCTTTGGCACCAGGAAGGTCCTGTGAGGCAAGGTTTCTTCTACGGGACTCTGCTCTAGGATGTGTGATGATTTGGTTTGAATCAAGAGAAGAAAAAGGGTAATAAATGGATTATTTCATGGGGTTTTCGATAGGTTGATCTCAGGAGGATGCTGGTTTACAGAAATAGCGGAGAAGATTGGGATTCTCATGCATTCGAAGCCCCTGAAGATTGCAGTCTTAACACAAGAACTGACTGGTTCATTTGAGGCCGATTGCAGTGAGGTATCACGAGATAAGTTGTCTCGGATCCTTAGGGCAAATTCAGAGGCCTGGGAAAGAGGGCTGAAGGCCATACAAAAGCTTATACAAACACATCCGAGGAATATTATAGCCCAATGACCCATTGACCAGGATCGGGGCTCTGCGATAGCTTCATCGAGACTATAAGAGAAGAGAGAAGTAGAGAGTGTTCGATAACCATTCGAGCAAACGACAAACACTCAAAATCACGCGTTCATTGACCAAACGATGCGATAGAAGGGTTAATGACAACAATCACCAGAGAGAGATGTGGGGGAAGAATCCCGAGCTTTCATTCATTCAATCAGTCTCATCGTTTACATCTCATCATTTACAGAAATATAATTTGAACGACAGCAGGGAAGAACTATAGGCATTATTCAAATTGGAGAAAAAGCCCACGAAAAGGGGAGAAAAGGTACATCAGATGAGGAAACAAAGCAAATTTGGATAACAAGAAGATGGGGGAGGGCGGAGCATTGACCCCTCTCCCTCCCCAAGCACCCACCTTCGCTCTCTTCTTCTTCCCCTCTCAGCAGACGGGCTCTCCGGGTACAGGCTATAGCTATCCTCTCTGCTCTCTTGTTCTACTGCCGCTTCTCTTCTGATGTCTCTCTCTATCTGATCCTCCTCCTCGTGTCTCCTCCTCTTTGTAAGTGGAAGAAATGGGGGGTTTTATAGGAACATCACCCTCCTTCTCGGCCTGCTCCACTTCGGCGCGTCTTTCGCACCTTCCCGGCGCGCCTTAGTTTGGATGGGGAGCTTCCCGGCGCCACCCTGATGGGCTCTGGGCTTTGGTGAGGAGCTCCCGACGCCACACTCATGGGCCCATTTAGGGCTTTTAATGTTTTAATTCTTCTTATCAGCGGGCATAAGCTGTCAAAGCTATCCAGCCTGAAAAAGTCTTTTCGCTTGCTAATCCTTCGAGTCTGTCGGAACAGACGAAGGCCTCTTTGTTGGTGAGTTGGTATAGTTTCATCAGAACATTTCTGGAGGTTCTCGTCAGTCAGTAGACTGCAGTTTTCATTAGTACTATCACCTAAGTGATGACAACATCGGACATCAGCTTGGCCGGAGAAGGCTTCGGCCGGGTAGATGACTAATAATGATGACTCTTCTTCAATTCTGACTTTGCAGGAGTCCCTGGGATCTTCATCTCTGATTTGATCTTCTCTTCGTTCTCATCTTTGTTCTTGATTATATTTCAGGTGTCAACAAATGCCCCCCACCTGTGGATGGCGTGAGCGCAAAATAAGCGGCACGGTGTCCGCAGGTGCATCATTTAGCATCTGAGAGTATCTTCCTCAGCCTCTCGATACTGATCTTCTTTGATCTTCAGCCGAACAGCTTTCCTGTAATGGCTTCAGTATGTTTTTTTCTTTGTTTTCCATATTTTCTAACAATTTCTGCTTCATTAATAGCTTCAGATGGCTTCTTGGCGCATAGGGCCTGGTTGTCGGCGCACCACAGCTTCCCGGCGCGGAGATAGATGGTTCTCGGCGCGCCTGGGTTGAGTGGGCTTCTCGGCGCGCCCCTTGAGTGTTCTCGGCGCACCTCAACCGAGGGAAGAGGCTTCCCGGCGCGCAAGAGTCCAACTGGACTTGATTGAAAGGATCCCGACACCATACTCATAGGCCCATTTAGGGCCTTTTGATGTTTACATTCCTTTTTTCAGCGGGCTTAAACTATCAGAGCCGTCCACCCTGCCTTTTCATCTATTTATCCCTTCGAGTCCATCAGAACAGGCGAAGGCCTCTTCATCAGTGAGTTAGTATAGTTTTCATTAGAACATTTTGGAGGCTCTCATCAGTCGGTAGACTGTAATTTTCATCAGTACTGCCATGTGGGCGATGACAACACCGGACATCAGCTTGGCCGGAGAGGGCTTCAACCGGGTAGATGACTAATAGTGATGACTCTTCTTTAGTTCTGACTCTACAGAAACTTCAAGGGTCTTCATTGCCGATTCTGGTCTCATCTCTATCTCTGCTCATATTTCATCTATTTTCTAACCGGTTGATCAACGATTAGTTTCATCACCTGCGGATGGCGTAAGCACAGGATAAGCGGCACGGTGTCTACAGGTGCATCATTCAGCATCTGAAAGTGTCTCTCTCAGCTTTTCATTACTGGTTTTCTTTAACTTTCAGCTTGATAGCTTTACTGCAATGGCTTTGAAGTTGCAGAAGGTAGAGTGCAAATCTGAGCTGGGGAAGATGAGCTCTATCCTTCAGGAGCGCCGAGGCCAACTGCAGTCTCTGACACAGCGGGAGCAGTTTATATGCAACCGGATAACATTCTAGAAGCAGAACTGGCTGATCTCCGAGCTGGACTACCGCAGATAACAACCTCTAGGCCGCAGTTCGCAGAGGGGGTAGCTCTATTGGAGGGGCAGGTGGTGTCTCTTCAGGACGAGTCCGCTCGGCTACAGGAGGAGGAGGAGGCTCGTCTACATGAGTTGGGGGCTACTCCGTATATGGGTCTTCTGGCTTTCGAAGACATCTTCCGGCGCCAGTGAACATCTCCTCTTTTTTTTTTCCTCTTTTTGTAATACAATTCCCCCTCAGGGGCTCCTCTTGTACTCTTTTTCTTCTTTATATAGTGAAAAGGAATCTTTATGTTGGTCTCATGTGTGGTTGCTCTTTATTTATTACGTCATCATTACTCCATGATGATTCGGTAGCGATTTTAGCAATCCTCATGCGGATAGCCCGTATTTAGCAGGAGAGCGTCCACCCCTTCAGAGAAAAGATGGGGAACTCGCTCCACCGCGTGACGGTATTCGGAGGGTGCTCAAACTGAATTTTGTAGGTAGTAGCAGATGTCTTTTTCGGCCATATGTGCCGCAAGTGAGGTTGTTTGCAGAAAAATGAATGAAAAGGTTTAGAGTATCATTCGGAACAGACGGATGGTTCATCCCGGGTAGGTTTCAAAGCCAGTTGGGGCAATGTGCCAACTGACCAGTGAATGATTTTATCATCGATATCGGGCTTATATCGATGCAAAGAAGTTTTATAGGTTTCATCAGAATAGACGTAAGGTCCAGACTGGGTAGACTTTATCATAGGTGGGACATGAGAGGGTATGTGGTTTTCGTCAGGACAGACGTAAGGTCTGAACTGGACAGGTTTCATTATTGATCGGACAAAGTGCCGGTCGACCAATGGTTGGCTTCATCATCGATATTGGGCTTATATCGATGCAAAGGAATGTTAAAGGCTTCATCAGAATGGTCATAAGGTTTAAACTGGGTAGGGTTTTACCATTGATCAGGCGAGGTGCCGGTCGATCAACGGTTGATTTCATCATCGATATTGGGTTTATATCGATGCAAAGGAATTTCATAGGCTTCCCCAGAATAGACGTAAGGTCCAAACTGGATAGGGTTTTATCATTGATCGGGCGGGGTGCCGGTCGATCAATAGCTAGTTTCATCATCGATATTGGGTTTATATCGATGCAAAGAATTTCATAAGTTACATCAGAATAGACGTAAGGTCTAAACTGGATAGGGTTTTATCATTGATCGGGCAAGGTGCCAGTCGATCAATAGCTGGTTTCATCATCGATATTGGGTTTATATCGATGTAAAGAATTTCATAAGTTTCATCAGAATGGACGTAAGGTCTAAACTGGATAGGGTTTCATCATTGATCGGGCAAGGTGCCGGTTGATCAATAGCTGGTTTCATCATCGATATTGGGTTTATATCGATGTAAAGGAATTTCATAAGTTTCATCAGAATGGACGTAAGGTCTAAACTGGATAGGGTTTTACCATTGATCGGGAGAGGTGCCGATCGATCAACAGCTGGTTTCATCATCGATATTGGGTTTATATCGATGTAAATGAATTTCATAAGTTTCATCAGAATGGACGTAAGGTCTAAACTGGATAGGGTTTCACCATTGATTGGTGTGGTGCCGGTCGATCAACGGTTGATTTCATCATCGATATTGGGTTTATATCGATGCAAAGGAATTTCATAAGTTTCATCAGAATAGACGTCAGGTCTAAACTGGATAGGGTTTCATCATTGATCGGGCGAGGTGCCGGTCGATCAACGGTTGATTTCATCATCGATATTGGGTTTATATCGATGCAAAGGAATTTCATAAGTTTCATCAGAATAGACGTAAGGTCTAAACTGGGTAGGGTTTTATCATTGATCGGGCAAGGTGCCGATCGATCAATAACTAGTTTCATAAGAGTGGTGCTGGGTTTTATCATCGGTGGGACTTTTGAAAGGGGCCTGAAGACTTTATCAGGGCAGACGTAAGGTCTATCCTGCGAGGGTTTTATTGCTAATCGGACAGGATGCCGAGAGACAGATGGAAGGTTCTTGTAAATGGCGGGAGATGAAGATAGCATGCCATTGGCATGGAACTTTTTAAATTACCACATTACTGACCCAAGCGCCCTTTCGGGTTTTCGCCGGAGCCAGCCCCCTCTTGCTTTTGCCCACGCGCCCTTTCGGGTTTTCACGTGGCGGGGTACCCGATTTTTCCTGCAGTGCCCTTTCAGATTTTCACCACAGCTGGGTTTTGGCCATTTTTGCCCTTGTTCAGAATGCCCGAACAAGTCTGGCGGGGCATCTCTATTTTTAGCCCCATTTTGTCTCTTTCCTCTTTTTTTTTATTTTTTCTTGTTGAACTAAGACTTTGGCTTTGTAAATTGCTAATCCATGTGCCCAACTGTGTATGCATTGTCATTGATGTGGGTGTTAACATCAATGCAAGGGGTATGGGGTTGCATCGTCCACCCAGGCAGAAGGCCTGGGTCGACTTGAGTGTGTTTCGTGGCTTAGGCGCGAAGCCGTTCACCGAGAGCATGACTGTAATCGTTAATGTGGGGATTAACATTAACGCAAAGGAATAGGATTTCATCATCTATCCAGACGGAAGGTCCAAATTGACTCGAGGATATGTGTAGCAGGTCGAGCACGAAGCCGTTCGCTGGGAATGTAGGTTTCATCGTTAATGTGGGGGTTTAACATTAACGCAAAGGAAGACGGAAGGTCCGGGTTGGCTTGAGGAAATATGTTGTGTTTTAATCAGAGTAGATGGGAGGTCTACCCTGGATGGGTTTCAGCATCGATCAGGCAGTGTGCCACTCCACCAGTAGCTGATTTCATCACCGGTATTGGGTTTATACCAATGCAAGGAGTTCTATCGGTTTCATCGGGACAGATGTAAGGTCTAAACCAGATAGGTTTCATCGTTGATCGGGCAGTGTGCCAATCTATCAATAGCAGGTTTCATCATCGATATTGGGTTTATACCAATGCAAGGATTTCATAGGTTTCATCGGGATAGACGTAAGGTCTAAGCCAGATAGGTTTCATCGTTGATCGGGCAGTGTGCCAATCGATCAACAGCAGGTTTCATCATCGGTATTGGGTTTATATCGATGTAAGGATTTCATAGGTTTCATCGAGATAGACGTAAGGTCTAAGCCGGATAGGTTTCATTGTTGATCGGGCAGTGTGCCAATCGATCAATAGCAGGTTTTATCACGGTGGAACATATGATAGGTTTCGTCAGAATAGATGTAAGATCTAAACTGGATAGGTTTTACCGTGGTGGGTCTCGGACAGAAAGTGGAAGGGTTTCATCGGAACAGATGGAAGGTCTACTCCGAGATGGGCTTTAGCATTGATCGAGACGATATGCCTCATGACCAACGGGGTTTCATCATCGGTGGGACATGCGGTGGATGTGCTGCCGAAGGAGATTCATGAAGTGAACTTTTTGTATTACCACATTACTGACCCAAGTGCCCTTTCGGGTTTTCACCGGAGCCAGCCCCCTCTTGCTTTTGCCCACGCGCCCTTTCAGGTTTTCACGTGGCGGGGTACCCGATTTTGCCTGCAGTGCCCTTTCTGGTTTTCACCACAGCTGGGTTTTGGCCATTTTTGCCCTTGTTCAGAATGCCTGAACAAGTCTGGCGGGGCACCTCTATTTTAAGCCCCATTTCTCATTCTCTTTTTTATTATTATTGTTTTTTTTTATTCTCACGTCGTTATTAGAGTGTATGCCGTTCATTGATGCGGGGTAAACATCAATGCAAAGGATAGTAGGGCTTCCTCATGCAATTCAGACGGAAGGTCTGAACCGAAGCTGGTGGATGGCGGCTTGGGCATGAAGTTGTTTGCCGAGAATGTGGATCTTATCGTTGGTGTGGGGATAAACATCAACGCAAAGGAGAGTGGTTTCATCGTCTACTCGGACGGAGGGTCTGAGTGACGTTGCTGTGTAGCAGCTCAGGCATGGGGCCATTCACTGGGAAATGTGTACATAAGTTTTATCGTTGATGTGGGGTAGACATCAACGCAAAGAAGGATAATATTTCCTCATGCAGTCCAGACGGAAGGTCTGAACTAATGCTGATTGGTAGCAGCTTGGGCACGAAGCCGTTTGCTGGAGGGGTAGATTCATTTAACAGGGACGAAGGGTCCAAGTTAAAGGAGTAAGCCGACCGATCTTGTTAATGATGACAAGGGCCGAAAGATAGTTGGACAGGATTTTCGGTGGGACTTTATGATGATCATCCTTCTCGGAGTTTATTAGGAAGGGTGAAAAAGGGAACTTTAAATTACTACATTACTGGCTCAAGCGCCCTTTCGGGTTTTCACCGAAGCCAGCCCCCTCTTGCTTTTGCCCACGCGCCCTTTCGGGTTTTCACGTGGCGGGGTACCCGATTTTGCCTACAGTGCCCTTTCGGGTTTTCACCATAGCTGGGTTTTGGCCATTTTTTCACTCGTCCGAGATGTTTTGGACAAGTCTGGCGGGGCACCTCCATTTTAAGCCCCATTTTTCTTCTTTTTTTTGTATTGACATAAGGAAGAATAAGGTCTCATTATCTCATCCGGATGGGAGATCTGGATTGATGTTGGTATGTAGCAGCTCGGGCCTAAAGCCATTCGCCGAAAAGGTGAGCGGGTTTTATCGTTGATGTGAGGTAAACACCAACGCAAAGAGGAATGGGGTTTCATCACGTAATCCGGATGGAAGATCCGGATCGAGGTTGGTATGTAGCAGCTCGGGCCTAAAGCCATTCGTCGAAAAGGTGAGTGGGTTTTATCGTTGATGTGAGGTAAACACCAACGCAAAGAGGAATGGGGTTTCATCACCTAATCCGGATGGAAGATCCGGATCGATGTTGGTATATAGCAGCTCGGGCCTAAAGCCATTCGCCGAAAAGGTGAGTGGGTTTTATCGTGGGGTAACCCCAATGTGAAGAAGAATAGGGTTTCATCATCTAATCCAGATGGAAGATCTGGATCGATGTTGGTATGTAGCAGCTCGGGCCAAAAGCCATTCGCCGAAAGGGTGAGTGGGTTTTATCGTTGATGTGGGGTAAACACCAATGCAAAGAAGAATAGGGTTTCATCATCTAATCCGGATGGAAGATCTGGATTGATGTTGGTATGTAGCAAAGGAGAGTGGCCCTCCTAATTGTCATCAGTCTTCATTTATCTGTCCATTCGCCACTTCCCCAGCAGGCAGTGGTGCAGCGTGATAGAGTTTCAGATGTTTCCCATTGAGTGGCGAGAATTGAATTTCCCCCCGATGGTTGACAACCACGTAGGCTCTGCCCTCGTAGACCCTCTGGAATACGTATGGACCCAGCCAGTTAGCAGTAAGTTTGCCTTTTGGATTGGAAGCCATGACTTCCCTTTTCTTGACCATGACCAGGTCTCCTTTCTTGAATTTTCGCCCTTTGACGAGCTTATTGAAGGCATTTGCCATGCGGGCTTGGTACATCTGGATATTTTTCTGGGCTTGCAGACGCTTCCCCTCCAGTTCAGCCAGTTCTTTAAATCTTCTTTCAGTGTTGGTTTGTTCGTCACGAACTAGGCCATGCTGGACTGCAATCCTGAGTGATGGTACCTCCAGCTCTATAAGGACTACTGCCTCGGAGCCATACACCAGTGAATAGGGTGAGCAACCCGTGGGGGTTTTATAGACAGTGCGATATGCCCATAGTGCTTCATACATCTTTTCACCCCAGTCCTTTTTGTTAGAACTGACGACCTTGGCTAGCAGGGTGCATAGTGTCTTATTGAAGGCTTCGGCCAGTCCATTTGCTTGTGGATTGTAAGGAGTGGAGGTCCTCCATTCAATTTTGTACTTCTCAGCAAGCCGATATATTTTCTCGTTCTTGAAGTGACTTCCGTTATCAGATATTATTCGGCTGGGGACCCCGAACTGGAAGATGATATTGTGGTTGATGAATCTGGCAACCAACTCACCAGTCACTTCTCTGAGTGCTACTGCCTCTGCCCACCTGGAGAAGTAGTCTGTTATAGCCAGGATGTACTTGTGTCCAGCTGAAGAAGTTGGTAGTGGCCCGACTACATCAGTTCCCCACTGAGCAAAAGGCCAGCTGGGAATTGTAGGGTGTAGAGCTACAGGAGGCCTCCTGGGTATAGTGGCATGTTCCTGGCATTTCTGGCATGACTTTGCAAACTGGCAACAGTCTTCAAACATAGTGGGCCAATAATACCCCAGCTTCTTGATTTCAATCTTCATCTTAGGCCCAGCCTGGTGTGCCCCTGCTGTTCTGGCATGTATCTCTTTCATTGCTTGCCAAGCTTCTTCAGTAGATAGGCAGCGTAGCAAAATCTTCTTGCGGGCGTCCGCCATAATTCGGAACAAAGTTCCGTGTCTACATTCATAGGAATCCTTAACCCTTAGGAGTTTCATTCTCTCTTCCTTGTTCTTGGGCAGCTGTTGGTGTAGGAACCACTACAGTAGGTGCTGTCTCCAATCAGACGCCTGGAGTTTGTCAGCGGCATCAATCTCATATTCTTCAGGACACGCTTCCAGCATGCTGGGGACTTACCGCATGTTCATGACAATAATGTTGAGTGTCTCATCTGGCGGGACTGATAGTGAGCTGGCCAACTTTGCCAGTGCATCAGCTTGAGCATTATGTCCCCGACCCACATGATTGAGCTCAATGTGGTAGAAATTCGCCATGAGGCGTATAGCCTTTTGATAATAGGGGTTCAATTCTGGCTTTCGCACTTCGAATTCTCCCTGTATTTGTTTTATTACTAACATTGAGTCACCGAATACCTGAAGCATCCGAATACCCATACTGAGGGTGACCTGGAGACCAATTATCAGAGCTTCATATTCAGCTTCATTGTTGGTGCAGGGCTTATTTATAGAACAGGAAGTGTGCAACACTTCCCCTTCTGGCGATTTCAGCACAATGCCGGCCCCTGCACGTATTCTTGTTTTCCCACTGGAATCAGTTTCTGTTCTTGATGCCCCCATCAAAATATAATTGCCACATGATTGGCTGGGTTTGACAGGCTTCGAGCACTTCATCATCAGGTAGCTCGGTCTCAAGCATAGCATTTTCTGGTACAGGGTGCTCTGCAAAGAAGCTAGCTATGGCCTGACCTTTTATTGACCTTTGAGGCACATATATGATGTCAAACTCCATCAAGATTACATCCCATTTGCCGAGTCGACCCTTGAGTGATGGCTGAGTCATTATATACTTGAGTGGGTCTGCTGCAGATATTAATCTGATTTCATGGGACAGCATGTAGTGCCGGAGCTTTTTGACAGCGAAGACCAGCGTCAGACAAGTGTTTTCTATAAAGGTATAGCTTTCTTCAGTCCTCATCAACCTTCTACTGGGGTAATAAAGGGCCTGCTCTTTTCCCTCTTCATTTGCCTGAGCTAGCATTGCCCCCAGCGAGCAATGAGTGGCTGCTATGTAAAGAATCAGAGGTTTGCTTTTAATTGGTGCCCCCAACACCGGGGGAGTTTTCAGATATTCTTTCAGCTTCTCGAAAGCTTCCTGACATCCATCATCCCAGAAGAAAGGACCATCTTTCATCATTAGCTTGTGAAAAGGGTGACACCGACCCGACGGATTTGAAATGAATCGGCGGATGTATGCCAACTGACCTTGCAGGGACCTCAGCTCGGACAGATTCCTTGGCGGAGGGAGCCCCTGGATAGCTTTGATCTTGGAAGGATCAATTTCAATGCCCCTATGCCGGACGATGAATCTGAGAAATTTCCCGCTGGACAAGCCGAAGGCGCACTTCATGGGGTTCATTTTAAACTCGTATTTCCGCAGCCTCTGAAATACCACTCTCAGATCCTACAGATGGTCTTCTTTCTTCCTGGTCTTTACGACCAGATCATCGATATAGCACTCTACCTTCTTGAAGAGTAGATCATCAAATATCTTTGGTAGGTAGCGCCGGCATTTTTTAAGGCTGAACGACATTCCTTTGTGGTGGAAAATTCTCTTTGGGGTGCGGAATGCAGTGTGGACCCTGTCTTGCTTAGCAATCCAGATCTGATTATATCCGGATGAACCGTCCATAAATGAAAGAGCTTCATGGCCTGTAGTGGCATCAATCATCACCTTGGTGATGGGTACAAGAAAGTCATCCTTCGGACATGCCTTGTTGAGGTCCCGGAAGTCAACACAAATTCTGATCTGGCCATTTTTCTTCTTCACGGGCACTATATTTGCCAACCAGATAGTGTATTGATTTTCTTCAACAAACCCTACATCAATGAGTTTATCGACCTCTTTGTTAATTTGATTAATCAGCCCAGGTCGCATCCGTCTAGAGGACTGCTTTACTGGTTCTGCATTCGGATTAATTGCCAGTAAGTGTTGTGCCACATCGAGACTTAATCCTGACATTTCATCATAGGTCCAGGAAAAGCAATCCCTGAATTCCCTCAAGAACTGTATGTACTACTCCTGGGCCTCTGGCGTCAGCAAGGCACTGAGAAAGGTAGGCATGGGCTCTTCTTTGGTTCCCAGATTTATTTCTATCAACTCATCGACGGTGGCCTGACCGCCATCTTTGACTTCAGGCGGAGCTTCTTGTAAGTCAACAAAGCCTCCCGGGATGTAGTCCTCTTCAGTTTCAGATGCTCCCAACTCTTCCGATGGGACGTTGGCTGATGCTGAACCATCATGTCCCGTCGTAGCTGCTGGGTTTTCCATCAGGTTCTGTTCAGCCTGGCCATGTGGTGCCACTGGATCCGCTTGTGATTCTGAGGTGCAGACCTCAGCTTGCAGGGAATTTACTGATACAGACTCTTCTGCCAGACTTTCCAGTTGTTGCATAGCTCGAACTTCTTCCAAGATGGGTTCGAACTCGAGACATTCCTTTGCTTCATCGGAAGTGTGGTCTTCATCGGGCGTCCCTGTATCAAACTTGGCTTCAGTTTGGAAAATGTCCTCCTTAAAAGACAGCTATTCCCAGCATCGGTAGGCTGCCATTTCATTCTGCTCCTCAGTGCCTTGCTGGCTGCCAGAGGTTTCACCACCAGTAACAGAGTGGTATATGATTTCTTCTTCCTCAGAGGGGTAGTTGTTATATCCTGCCTCAAAGGGGTCTTCATGTGAAAAGAAGGTGGAGACGACGTCCACCTCTGCTTCATAATACTCTTGCAGAGTATAGCCCAGCCCCGGGTGATGGGTGATTTTCTTCAGTTCTTTATTATTGCAGGGAGGATCCCAGAGTTCTTGAAATGCTTTCTTTTGATCAGCTGACTGTAACAGGGGCATCTGCATCTTGGAAAACATCTGCGTGACCCGTTGTGTAGTGTAGTCCAGGCCTGTAATTAGTGCCATCTGGCTGGACAATTCTTCAGGGATCCGGCAGTCTTGATCATCCTCACTGGTAGGCTCCCCGGTGTAAAATATCATAGGAGGCTCGCAGAAGCGAGGAACCTTCATGGTCCTCAGTGGCAGCATTGTCTGGTATTCCAAGCTCGGAACGGGTTTGACCAATCCCTGTGGAATTCTGATCTGTGTGAGCTTTTCCTTCATCTTCTCATTGGCTTCCCCAGGGTAGATGTCTGGGGGTGCAACCCGAGCAAAGTCCCCGATCTGAGAAGTGTAGGAGACTTCATTTTTTTCCACATAGCCCGGAGGGGGTGGTGGAAGCCAGTCGTCTGCCTTTGACACTGTCTTTTTCTGGCCTGCAACGGCCTCTTTCTTTTTTCTCAACTGAGAATTCTCTGTATAGAACGGAGCATCGAGCATATGACACTCGAAGACTTCAAAAGGGTGCAAATCTGCAAAGACCCTTCTTCTTTACCATTGTGACAGTACTTGATGCACTGATGTAATGTAGACGGTACTATCTGGTATTCATGCAGCCAGGGCCGCCCCAGCAGGGCCTGGTATGTGGTGTTGGAGTTTATTACGTAGAATTGCACTGTGGTGGTGAAGTCCCCTAATGTGAGGTTAAATTCTGCCACCCCGATCGGAGTTTCGCACTTCTGGTTGAAACCCACTATCCTCATATTTTTCACCTTGGTGAGGTGCAGATCGAAATAGTACTTCTGATAAATCTGATATGGCATAATGTTCACAGCAGCCCCTGGGTCTATCAATATCTGACTCAATGGCTGACAGTTGAGATATCTCATGTATAGGGGTCTGTGGTGATTGAGGTTAGGAACCAGCATATCTTCTTTTATGAGTGTAATGGCTGTCCCCGAGTTAACCTTTGTCAGGAGAGCCTCATATTGAGATGGCGATTGCAGAGCATCAATAATAGCTTGGCGAGCTTCCTCACTCAAGGAGAGAATTTCTCATATGGTGAACCTTGTAGGGAGCTTTTTCAACATCTTCATAATTCGACTGCCCACATAGACATTAGATAGCCGCATTTCTTCCGCCCAGCGGGGCTTTGGAGGTTCATGGAGTGCTTGTGGCATTGACTGCCTATCTTTTGCTTCTTCTTTCTCAGGAGACAACTGAGGGGTTTTCACCCGGGAAATAGCCTCTGGTGCTGAGGAATGATCAGTTCCCATTTTGCCTTTTTCTTTGAGCACTAGGACAGGGGGTTGATGGTGCTTGCTACCTTTATCGGTATCAACCTGTGCAGGTTTCTTGCCTTCTAGGATGGCCAAAAACTCGACAAATGATGGAGCTTCATTAGTTTTCTTTGCATCTGCATAGAGGCCTGATGGAGGAGGAACTTCCGTGCCTCGGACTTCGGGTTCTGGCAGCTGGTAAGGCTGTTCTCCCCTGAAAATGATATTATGGTTGGCCGGAGGTTGGCGTCCCCATTTTCTTCCAGAACGGGTAGCATGCACTGGAGCTGAAGCCTCAACCTGATTGGCCTCTAGCAGCGGAGTGGAAGACTCCCCTTCGTCATCCTCGCCTGGCAGGGTGAACAGTATCAACAGAGTGTTGCATTGCACTGTCATCACCTTCTTTTTGTTCCTTGACTTCTTCCTTCTTTGGGATCTTTTCTTGGCTGGCTGGTGCACCCAGAGGAGTTCAGTTTCAGCTCTCTCTTGTTCTTTTTCTGATGTCTCTTCGACGGTCAGTCCTTCTAGCTGCTCCCAGAGGACATGATCCTTCACTAGTATCGGCTTAGGCTCGGACTGTTCATACTCATCCAGCTGATCAATATACTGCTGCAGGCGCCTCACCTCGGGGCTTATTTTCTCATGGCAGGTGGCGGAGGTTGCTTTCTCCGGTTGTGAGTAGGGATCCGGATAACTGGCGGTGACTCCGCGGTTTGCCATACCTGCTCTATTGCTGGCAGAGTTTGCTTCAGAGTAACACCACGGATGGAGGCCCCTGGTGCTGTCTGGGCTGAGGGCTTTCTTCTGGTTTTAGCTGGCATTGTTTGCCACCCTATCTGCTCCTTAATTAGGGTAAGGAAGCAGGCCTCGTATGTGCGCCGAGTGCATTCTTCAGCAGCTTCTTCAGACGACAGCTGGTATAAAGAAATCATATTAGTGGCTAGCCTCAGCACCGGGGCTCATGGGGTCGTGGAGGATCCACCAGGTGTTCCCCTAGTTGTAGCTCACCCTTCTTGATCATGCTTTCCATAACATCCTTGAAGACATAGCAGTCTTCAATAACATGTCCTAGTGCCCTGTGATAAGGACAAAACAGAGGATCATCTTTCTTTGCTACATCATCGGGTCTTTTTGGCTCGGGCAGTGTTACTTTGTTGTATTTGTATGCCCATTCGAATAGTGCCCGGGTCTTTTCTTTGGTGAATGAGTATGGCTTCCTCATCTTGTTTCTCAAAGAAACACCTTCTTTTCTCTCTATAGAACCTGCTGGTGGAGGGACAGCTGATGTTTTGGCTTTTTCCTTCTGCTGGTCAAGAGTTCTGAAATCAACAGTGTGCGCTTCTGCTGGCGTTGATCGCCGCTCTGCGGCTTTTCCTTTCTGGACAGCAGGGATATTAATTGCTGCGGGATGTTTAGACAAAAAGGTTTCAACCTCGGCTACTACATTATTGAGCCGGTCGAATGTCCTGACGTCTGCCCCGATCATCTTTTCAAGCACCTCTCTTCAGAGATTTTGCTTGCATATCTTGGACGGCATCTTCTTGATGGGGAGGTCGCCTGCATCTCATGGCCAAATCTCTCCATCTTTTGATGTAGTCTGATGCAGTCTCATCCTGCCTTTGCTTAGTGGAGTACAACTCGGCCATTGTGATTTCTCTTTCTGTGACATGAAATCTTTCACGAAATTTCGCTGCATATCGGGCCAGTCAGCTATGGACCCGGCCGAGAGGCTAGAGTACCATTCAAAGGCCAACCCTGTGAGGGATGAGCCAAAGAACTTCAACAAATATGCTTCATCAGTGGCCAGGTCTCCCATCACTGTTGTATAATAGGCGATATGCTCCCTCGGGGAGCCCTGTCCATTGAATTTTTTCAAATTTCGGTGGCTTACTGACGCCTGGGGGCAGTCTCCTAGCAGCATACTGCGGTGGATATGGTACCCGGTAGACATCAAAGGTTCCGAGGTCACCATCAGTCCTTTCGAAAAACTTCATTTCTATCATCTTTTCTATCATCAGTTTGTTTACCATAGCAGGGTCTACAGGTTCTGGAAAGAAATATGCCTGTTGCTGTGTAAATAGGGTCGTCATGACCGTTGCATGCAGACTGGGCTGGACTGCTGGCAGGGTAGACTGCACTTGTGAAGCTGACGGCTGTACTATTTTCTGTTGCGGGAAGGGCTGACATGGAGCCTTCCCGTGACTTGCTTGGTGTAAGATGGGAGGTATCACAACTTCTGCAGAGTCAGAGATGTCATTTGCTGGCTCAGCATGCTTGGACACAGGGGTCTGTTCATTCTTTTCACTCAGCTGTCTTTTAAGAGACTCAATCTCTTGTTGGTATCTTCTGAACATCATCAGGATGGTTGGGTCCAGAGGTGCAGCCATAGGCATCTCCTCTGCCACATGACTGGAAGTTCCTTCAGTCGAGATCATTAGCGGCACATCTTCTTCTTCTGATGTTATCACATTTACAGTTAAAGTGGCGATATCAGGTAACTCTTCAGCTGCTGCGAGCTTTTCTTTTGCCGCCTGGCTTCGCCTTGTTACGGGCCCAGACCTTTGAGCTAGTTTGATAATTTCTTCAGACTGGTCGGGCAAATCGCCATATCCTCCGGTGATTCCCGTCATGTTGCAGGCGAAGATCTGGAATTTTCCTTTTTGTCTCCAGGCTTTTCTTCAGGAATGACCGGGGAAGGTTAACCGGTCAAACACAGACACTCTTTCCTTTTCTTCCTCCCTCTGAGGGACATCATTCGAATATCCGGCCTTTCGACCGTCTTAAAACTCATTAGAGCCCGAACACGAGACTCCTTGCATCATCTTCTCATTTTATCCTCCTTTTCTTCTTCGACGCCCATGGCGTGGAGCAATCTTTGTTGCCCAAGGGATGAGTTCCCGAGGCAATGGAAGTAATCCTGGACTACTTTGCTTATCTCTTCTTGGTTTTGCCTCCGAGGATCGGCTTTGGGCAGCAAGCTTTCTTGAGTCTTCGGCTGGTAGGCCAACCTTTCAACTTGAGCGGTCAAATAATCTCTTCTGGAGTATCGGAATACATAAGCCTGCCTGGCACAGGCCCTTGGTCTGTATGGAGCAGCAACGGGGATAATTTCCCCTCTTTCTTCCTCATCTTTCATCTGAAATCTTTTGTCCCTTCTCTCGGGGTGAATGACAACAATATCTTGCTCCTTCTCCCAGTCGGCCTTTCTGGTGGCCAACACCTTGAACCTTTTGTTGGTGCAGACCGATGGGGTGACCCTATCAGGTCGTGCATCTATGGGGTGGCCGTTGAGGTTCACCCTCATATTCCCGACCATCATAGTCTTTCCCGAGGCCGAAAGGCGACCTCCAGTTGCAGCAAACCGGCTTCTCCGGTTGTTTCTTCCTGCCTTACCAGCAGTGGCAGGGGCAGCAGTCTTCATCTCCAGGTGATGGACAAGGCAAGAAACGACGATAGGAGCAACCATCATCTTCTCCTCTTCAGCTCTTGGTGCCACCATGGCCTTTACCGTGGCGGTGTTTCCCGCTTCATTGTCGACTTGCAGTAGGTCAACGAACACTAGGCCCAAGTAGTTGGGCAGACCCACCGCCGGAGGCATGGATCCGAACTCCATCGGTACCGCCAGGTACCCTCCGTAGATGTGGCCATCGACCACTTGTTGGCCGAAGCGAACAGCAACCAGTTAAGTCTCCATTTGTAATTTCTTCTAGTAAGATTAACACACAGTTAGAATTTTGAGAGAGGCCGCCTGGCCCCTTACTTTGGCGTAAAGATGAAGGGAGACTAGGTCCCACCGGGCGTGCCAAACTTGTGGACACGCTTTTCGTTTGATTTTTATTCTTTTATTTCTATTGTTTATTTGTTGGCGTGCCAGTCACATATGTGACGATTTCATTGTGCGCTCGATCTGACTTCTAATCAGTCGATTGTGAGTGATCGTGTCTGGACCAAAAGTCCGTCATACCATAAAGGTTATGACGTTAATTACGTCATCCCTAAGAAGGACAACCCTTGATTAAACGCCAAAGTAAGAGGAGACCGGCGGCAAAAGCCCAAATGAGAGCATGCTAATTTATCTGCAAGACATTGAGTAGACCGGATAAAGCGAGGGTATATCAGGTGCGGAACAAATCCGGCAGCATGTCCCCATTATCTTGGACTATGACAAGTGGGAATAGGAAACCATCCATGCAGCGGCATGATGGAATCCGTGAAAGATCAGGTATATTTGACCCGGAATCCGAAGAGGGACCGATGTACCATGATACACCATATGCCGGTGCGATGTTTTGTTGATATCCCCCTTCGAGGGACCATCGGAGGACATGCAGTGGCAGAACTCCGTGGGCCAGCGGGGTTAGGAGAAAATACCGTAGTCACTCGGTGTGATGTGGGTGAATTTCGACAGCATATCCCCTTATCTTGGATCATGCCAAGGAGAGATAGACCATCATCCACGGGATGCCGGGACAAAGGCCGAAAGAGAAGGGCACTAGGCTCGGTAACACTGTTTGCATTCATAGCACCGGTTGATATTTCCTTGGAAACCATCGGAGCACATGCAGTGGCAAAGCTCCATAGGTTCATAGGGTTACAGAGGAATCCGGATCGGGACCGAGTAATGTAGGGGAGGTCATTCCCCGTTAATTTTTTCCCAGGGTGTGCTTGATGACCTCTGGATATCCCCTGGATGGGCACAATGGAGGTTCTCAGAGCAGCTTATCATGTAGATAAGGGTTCTCGGCGCAAGGGGTTCCCGGCGCGCGAAGTGCCGCGCCGGGAACTATTCACCGTGCCGAGAAGGTCTCGCGCCGGGAAGGTAGTGTAGAAGGGCTTCTCGGCATGGAGGCAGGTGGGTTCTCGGCATGGAGGCAGGTGGGTTCTCGGCGTGTAGCTTCTCATATGGATAAGGGTTCTCGACGCAAAAGGGGTTCTCGGCACGGTATACGGGCGGGAAGAAGATCACGGCACGGCCCCCTTCTCGGCGCGGCAACCACCGCACCGAGGGCTGAAGGGCGCGCCGAGAGCCTTTGGCGTCGGGAAGGTCCTGCGAGGCAGGGTTTCTTCTACAGGACTCTGCTCTAGGATGTGTGATGATTTGGTTTGAATCAAGAGAAGAAAAAGGGTAATAAATGGATTATTTCATCGGGTTTTCGATAGGTTGATCTCAGGTGGATGCTGGTTTACAGAAATAGCGGAGAAGATTGGGATTCTCATGCATTCGAAGCCCCTGAAGACTGCAGTCTTAACACAAGAACTAACTGGTTCATTTGAGGCCGATTGCAGTGAGGTATCACGAGATAAGCTGCCTCGGATCCTCAGGGCAAATTCAGAGGCCTGGGAAAGAGGGCCGAAGGCCATACAAAAGCTTATACGATCACATCCGAGGAATATTATAGCCCAATGACCCATTGACCAGGATCGGGGCTCTGCGATAGCTTCATCGAGACTATAAGAGAAGAGAGAAGCAGAGAGTGTTCGATAACCATTCGAGCAAATGACAGACACTCAAAATCACGCGTTCATTGACCAAACGATGCGATAGAAGGGTTAATGACAACAATCACCAGAGAGAGATGTGGGGGAAGAATCCTGAGCTTTCATTCATTCAATCAGTCTCATCGTTTACATCTCATCATTTACAGAAATATAATTTGAACGACAGCAGGGAAGAACTATAGGCATTATTCAAATTGGAGAAAAAGCCCACGAAAAGGGGAGAAAATGTACATCAGATGAGGAAACAAAGCAAATTCGGATAACAAGAAGATGGGGGAGGGCGGAGCATTGACCCCTCTCCCTCCCCAAGCACCCACCTTCGCTCTCTTCTTCTTCCCCTCTCAACACATGGGCTCTCCGGGTACAGGCTGTAGCTATCCTCTCTGCTCTCTTGTTCTACTGCCGCTTCTCTTCTGATGTCTCTCTCTATCTGATCCTCCTCCTCGTGTCTCCTCCTCTTTGTAAGTGGAAGAAATGGGGGGTTTTATAGGCACAACACCCTCCTTCTCGGCCTGCTCCACTTCGACGCGTCTTTTGCACCTTCCCGGCGCGCCTTAGTTCAGATGGGGAGCTTCCCGGCGCCACCCTGATGGGCTCTGGGCTTTGGTGAGAAGCTCCCGGCGCCACCCTGATGGGCTCTGGGCTTTGGTGAGGAGCTCCCGGTGCCACACTCATGGGCCCATTTAGGGCTTTTAATGTTTTAATTCTTCTTATCAGCGGGCATAAGCTGTCAAAGCTATCCAGCCTGAAAAAGTCTTTTCATTTGTTAACCCTTCTGAGTCTGTCAGAACAGGCGAAGGCCTCTTCGTTGGTGAGTTGATATAGTTTCATCAGAATGCTTCTGGAGGTTTTCATCAGTCAATAGACTTGTAATTTCATCAGTACTGCCATCTGGGTAATGACGACACCGAACATCAGCTTGGTCGGGGAGGACTTCAGCCGGGTAGATAGTTTTAGTGACGACTCTTCTGTAGTTCTGGCTTTGCAGGAATCCATGGGATCTTTATTCATGATCCAATCTTCTCTTCGGTCCCATCATTATTCTTGATTATATTTCAGGTGTCAACAAATGTAAGGACAGGTCTGGCCAGAAAGGCTTCCACCTCGGCAACGACATTGTTCAATCGGTCAAACGACCATATTTCCATTCCAATAATCTTTTCCAGAACCTCCCTTCTGAGGTTCTGTTTGCATATTTGTACAGCGTCCTCCTGATGCGGGGGCCGCTTGCACCTCATTCCGAGGTTCCTCCACCTCTTAATATAGTCGAGGGTTGTCTCATCTGCCCTCTGCTTTGTTGAGTAGAGTTCGGCCACTGTGACCTCCCTCTCTGTAACATGGAATCTTTCCCTAAACTTCCTCTGCATGTCTGACCAGTCGTTGGTCGACCCGGCTGGGAGGCTGGAGTATCATTCAAATGTGAGCCCCATCAGTAAGGACCCGAAAAATTTTAACAGGTATGACTCGTCCGTGGCCAGGTCGCCCATGACGGTCATATAGTAAGCGACATGCTCCTTCGGGGACCCCTTCCCGTTGAACTTGTCGAACTTTGGCGGCTTGTTGATCCCTGGGGGAAGCCATTTAGCAGCATGGTGCGGCGGGTATGGTACCCGATAGGCATCGAACGCGACATAGTCGCCTTCACTTCTTTCTGCGAGCTTCAGCTTGATTATCCTTTCCACCATCATCTGATTCATGACCGTGGGTCAACTGGCTCCAGATAGAAGTGAACCGGCTGCAGGTAAGGGGTGACCAAAGTGGTCACCTGTGGAGGGCGCAGCAGCGGAGGTGTCTGGTGCACCTGAGGGAGCACCGACGGCATCAGCAACTGCAGCTGTGGTGGCCGTTGCTGAGTTGTCGCCATGGTCGGCTCTGACGGCTGAGGCATGGTGTAGAGCGGCGGAGGGTCGACGTGATGGACCGCTCCCCGGGATGATTCACCCTGGACTTCGGACAGCTTAGAAGCTGATGACTGCTCTGTCTTCTCCATCAGCTATTTCTTCAGCAAGTCTATCTCTTGCCGGTATCTTTGAAGTAGCATTAGGACCGACGGGTCCAAAGTTGCAGTGTTGGGGATGGCCTCTGTTGCTTCCCTGGACGTACCCTAGGGCAGGATGTCGAGGAGGACATCATCTTCTTCCTCCACCGTCACTACATTGGCGGTTAAAATAGCGACTTCATCACTCCGCCGCTGGTAGGCCAGGGGTCATTTTTCCTTAGCTGCCGCCAGGAGCTCCCTCGCGGCTTCTGTTCTTCGAGTATTCGACCCCGGCCTCGCGGCCAATTGAGCCAACTCACGGGGGTCTTCGGGAAGTCCCCCATATAGACTGAATGTGCCAGCCATATTATAGGTGAAGACCTGCAGCCGTATTCTCTAGCGATGGACCCTCCTTTTAGCCTGATCCGGAAAGGTCAACCTCTCGAACACAGAAATTCTTCTTTCTTCTTCCCGCCTAGGAGCGGTTTCATCGGCTTCGATCTTAAAGCCGTCATCATAGCCATTGTCATCAACTGATGATAGCATCATCCTTTCTCCTGCATCTTCTTCAACTGCCATTGATGGACAGTAGTCTTCATTGGCTGCGGCTGCTTGCATCAGCCGCTGCTATCCAAGCGAGGAGTTACCTAGTCCTCGGAAATAATTCTTGACCAGATTGACCATCTCTTCTTGACCCCGTTCTTGATGCAGCACGGGGGACAGTTGTCGACCTCCCACAGGAGGAATATAAGCCAGCCGAGCCCAGTCGACAGGTTGCTAAAATCTTCATCCAGCAGCAGGGACATTGGCTTGGCGGGCACATGCCCTGAAACTTCCGCGGCGCTGAGGGTTCGCAACCACCTCTTCTTCTTTCGGGGCTAGGCCCCTTTCCTTCCTCACTTCAACTTCGTCGCGTGCAGGAAGGCGGTGAACTGGGGCAACTTTGTGAACAGGTTGGACCCTCTTGGGGACCCACACCTGCTTGAACTTTCTTGGCCTTGGGGACAGCTTCTCTTGGCCATAGCGGCCAGCTTCTTCTCTTTTCGCCCTCCTTCCAGCGAGGGATTGGTATGAGTTGCGGACAGGGACGGCGGGGATGACCCGGTCCGGGACTATTCGTGCATCGCGTCCATTGAGGAAGATGCGCACATCGCCAACCATCATGGATTTACTAGACTGAGATAGGGATCCGGTAACCACAGTAGTGCTCCTCCGGCCTTGCTTGCGCTGGCGACCTCCAGAGTTCTTGTTGGGAGCATCGGGGCGGGCCCCAGGAACAGCGTGGTGCACCAGGCAGCTGGCGACCTGAGTTGGACTCTTGAGCGAGTCGTGGCAGCATCGAGCCTTCAGAGGTTCCATCTTCTTCGTAGCTCCCTTGATGGGCTCCGAGGGTTCCACTCCCAGCATATCCACAAAGGCTAACCCCAAGAAGTTGGGGAAGCCAACAGTAGCAGGGAAGTTGCCGAACACCATGGGCACCGCCAGGTACCCTTGCGCATGACCGGTAATGATCGAAGGGCCAAAACTGACGCCAGTCAATCCAGTTGTTGTCATCATCGTTCACCTGCCAAGACAACAAACTGATGATCAGCAACCTTTGGGAGGGCTTCGAAGCCCAAGTATCTCGGCAAAGAGATGAAAGGTGACACTGGTCCCACCCGGCGTGCCCGACTATTTGCATATTATTTAAATTATTAGTCCCACTGGGTGTGCCAGACTGTTTGCATATTATTTAAATTATTAGTCCCACCAGGCGTGCCAGACTGTTTGCGATGGGATTTATTGGGTTTATTTGGCTTATTCACACGTTGATCAACCAATTGATTAACCTGTAATTAATTGACTGATTGACTGCGCAAGCGTGCCAGTCACGTAAGTGACGAGTTTATTGTGCGCTCATCCTGACCCGTGTTGGGCGAGAGTGAGATTCGGTCGGGACCAGCAGTCCGCCATACCATAAAGGCTATGACGTTAATTACATCCCCCGCGAGGAGGGAAAACCATTAATTAATTGCCGAGATAATGGGCTGTCGAGGCCGGAATAAAGACTGCAAAGGATGCGAATGATCATGCAAGATATTATGATCTACCATGCACGGTTTATTAGGGCGGAACCCTCAATACGTGGCAGAGGATATAGGTCCGAAGATCACCATCACATATGTCAAGAGCTTCCCGTCGGGCGTTGCCCGGCTTTCTGCTAATGTCATTTGATATACCAAGGGCCCGTGCACTCAAGCATACATTGATGTGGCATGAATGCTTAGCCTAAAACATGATAATGAAGCTATGAAATTAGCCGATTCAGGTTTAGACAAACCAGTTCACCTAATTTATTGATTACATGGTTTATTTGATTCTATTATTAGCATTGGAAATCACCCCGGAGGCGAGGTAAGGATTGAAACGGCACGACAACGCGATTCGGAATGAAACCGACGCAGTACGCATAGCTAAAAGATTAAACGGCACGATCCAAGCGTGGGTAACGGCTTAAAATGGCGCCACCAGCCGTAGGTACAGGGGGAATGGGTTAAAACGGCACGCCCCTTTGAGGGCGTGCCATAATAGGGCACGCCGTTTCAAGGCGCGTCGGTTGCAGGTGACGTCACTTTATCCCCGTTTCATGAAAATTGAGGTTTTATTGGTTTATTTTTAGACTTATTAAAACATTTTGGAAGATTTTTGGAAGTTTATTAAGTCAGTCATTCATCGGATCGATCCCGGGCCGTCCGAAAGTCAAGCCATAGGCTCACGCGAGGTTCATACTCGAGCACGACGATCGTTCCGAACGCAGCAAGTTTATTAAGTTTAGGATTATTATATGGTTTATTAACTTATTCGCACTGAAAATCCGGCAGCATCTTTCCATCCTGGAGGATTGTCGGGGAGAAGCGGGGAAGTACTCACGTGACGGAGTAAACCCCAAAGGGCCGGGTGGCACAACGGTGGCCGGCAAACCCGAACAGATAGAAAAACCCCGAGGGCTAGCCTACTAGGGGCACCAAATCCGTGGGTGGAGAGTAGACGCATAGCGGGAGTCAAGACCCCGAGGGCTAGCCTACGAGGGGCACGTGATCCGAGTCGATACCACGTCCAAGTCAGGACGATCGATAGAGAGGGAGAACCCCGAGGGCCAGCCTATGAGGGGCACCCATCTCACGGCCACCACAAGGCCCACTAAGGGCTGTGGATTTGAGGTGTCGGGATTAACCTGTTTACTGTTCACTCATTAATCCATAGGAGATTCGTCACTGCTAGACGGCCCCCTATGGGCGGAGTGTCATCACAATAGAACAGTGGGGGATGTTCCCTCTCCCCGGTCACCAAATCTCTTTGAAAGAACGGTACACGATGCAGATGCAACTTATACTCAGTTAGCAGACTGATCATGATATCTATAGACATATATATATATATATATATATATATATATGTGTGTGTGTGTGTGTGTGTGTGTGTGTGTGTGTGTGTGTGTGTGTGTGTGTGTGTGTGTGTGTGTGTGTGTGTGTGTGTGTGTGTGTGGGATTAGCAAGTTAAAAAGGTGATTATCGAGCTAGCTCTCAGAAGACGATGGTGCAAAGAAGCCAAGCATTAAGCTTATAGGGGCGGCCTCATTTCCCTCTGTTCATGATCAGGAACAGAAGGGGGACTAGAGGACGGCCCCTGGGTCGACCAGTAAGACATACGTGCACACATCTCCGGCGGTGAAACCCTCAACATTCTAACAGAAAAGAACCCCGGGGAGAGGGGATATTGCTGTAGCCCATGGTATCCCAGGGCGTGTGTCCGGCGTCGGAGAAGATGGGTACGGAAACCATTCACACGGTGAAGGGATTAAAGCACAGACAGAGGAAAGATGAGCAACTGGGGAGTATGGAAATGGCGCCGAGCACAACCACAGTTCATTCATCCTTTTTAGGCACAGTAAGTAGGGATGCACATACGCATATCACCCATTCTGGCGCCGACACTGTTGCATGGCGCCGTCTCACTGGCCAAGAGAAGAAAACGCAGGGGGGAGAAGAAGATATGATGCAGAGATGGGGAAAACAACGTTAATCTCCCTGCCTCATTAGTGCAGTCATGCACGAAATTCATTCCACGAATAAGGAAAACTATACAAATTGCATACATCGACGCCGGCATTGCCGCTCGGTCATCGTTAACATTGAGTGAAAGAAGAGGTTGCAGGGAGGGGTAATGAGTAACATAGATAGTGAAGGGGGGAGTAGGCTCATATCATCGCCTCTCCCCCCTCTCCCATTTACATTATGACGGAGGGAAAAACCAAGCGAAGGGAGATCGGCCGGAAACCACGAAGACCCACCTAGACGGACGACGAGAGGATCTTCTTATTCGACGCCGAAGACTTAGGGAAGAACATAGCAGCAGCGGTAGGAACCCTCTTAGGCGAAGATACTTCCTCCCCAAGAACCCTCACACTCCTCGCTTTGATTGGTAGCCTCGAGCTCCTTCTCCCTTCTGCCGTCTCTCTTCATTAATTGGTCGAATGAGTGTTACTTTTATAGTAGCCCACTAATCTGGCGCCACGGAGGGCGCGCCGGATTCAGTGGCGCCAGGGACAAATGTCCCTCAATCACTTTTGCGCGCCGGCTTTTGTGGTGCAGGATAAAGGGGCACCGATGACCTTTTGTGCGTCGGTTTAGCTTGTTCGCTCGACGCGGGCTAGCCTATGGGTCCGGGGATGGTTCCAGAAGCCCCCGTAGACTCTTCCTCTCACCATGGTCCTTGGAAAACCTTGACGGGGCGTTGACGGAGCTCTCAGCACGATGAATGGCCTCAATCAGAACTTCGTGTGTATTTGGCTTGAGCATGCGGGTCTTCCACCGACACGGCACTCGGCACTGCGATCTGTGCTTCCGACCCAGCCTGACTCATGCTCGAAGTTTCCTTGCGGGATGGTATGACATCCAGAATAATTCCGCCCTTACTGGACGATCATTCGGCCGTTAACGGACCCAATATAGCAAGAAGCGAACCCGTGTCGGGTGATCGGGACCTTCTACTAACAGAGCCTTCGGTTCCTTGTTATGAAGGGCCGATGGCATTCTTCTTCCTCAGGAGAGTCTTCATTCAGGCAGCGAGCCACTGGGTAGACCGTCGTCCTTGGTCGGGCGACGGGTGTAGGGTAGCGGCACGATGGAGTCGATGCCGGATCATTAGGTAGGCTTGGTCGTACTGCCGGTTGGTTGTGGATTCATCTCTACTCTCCTGAGGTGAAGTCCCCGGTGTTCATTCCAGATGACTCGAGGCTCTAGCAGCTTGAGAAGTCTTCAGCAGGTTGTTCTTTATCGGCTTCTGTGCTTTAGTAGGCTGTATCATTCATCTTTGCGGCTCGATCGCCGTTCATCACATTTTGAGTGCCAACATGAGTCTGCTGAGAAGAATCTCAAGGATCTTCAATTAGAACAAGAAGTCCATGAGTTGAATCTAACTGATGCTCAAATAGTACAACAATTGGATCAAAACATTAACCAGTTATTTGATAAAATTGGAGTACAATCTGAGCAGGAACAACACACATATCAACAAGAACAAGAGGTAAGTTTGAAAGAGGAAAGAACTGAATTTATTCAAGAAAAGGAAAGGGAAAAAGAAACTGAATCAGATGAAGAATTATTAGATGAAATGGTGTCACAGATTATGAAAGAACAGGCTGAAAAAAATTATGAAGAAATTGCTGAGTCAGTGGTCAATGAACATGAGGATGAACCATAGGGAGCTCAAGTATCTGCTGAAGAAGTTCTACAGGAACAACCACTAGCTCCAGCTCCAGGGGTAGCTAATGAAGACATACAAGAATATGTTATGGGTCCTACTGCTCAGTACAGAATGTATCCAAGAATGTCCTTTGCTCCAGCTCCTGCATATGGTCCACATTTCGTGGGAGTGACTAGTCTTGGTATACCACCCCCTCCATCTCCTGAACAGCAGCCTGCTTACCACACTGAATTTCCAGACTCTAGTGCCTCTACATTTAGTTCACCTGGAACCAATGCTGAACCTAACATTGCACAAATGCTGTCTAATTTGACTGAGATAGTGATGAATTGGAACGAATTGATGAATACACAGTTTCTTTTCACAAACCTTCACCTGAACAGTATAAATGCCAAAATGCAACATCTGGAAAATATTGTGAAAGCTAAATGGATTCAGTTCATGTCAGACAAACAAAAAGCTGATGCAGCAATTCGATAGATTTTGGAATCTCTTATGGGAGTAAGCAATAGAGTTGGTGAAATGGTGAGCAAGTTGCAAGATACCCAACTTTCATCATTCAGCAAGCTCGCTCAAATTCTTGACCACACCTTTGATCTGAAGATAGAGTTTGAAAAGATAAAGATTACATTGAACAAAATTGCAGCCAGTCAGCCTGAGATCATTAACAACTTTAAAGTTGTTCTGTCTCAATTGCAGAACCTCTCAGAGAATATTAGACAAACTCTCACAAAATAAGATTCTAACTCCTCCCTAGTGGACAGACTGGGGAGCACAGTGCATCACAGACTAGATGAGTTGTCAAACTCCATTAGAGATTTTCACACCTCTGTGATGAACAGACTTTCAGCCCATGGTTCAAGCTCTACATAATATCCAAGAGACATGGGGAGTTACAAAGGTTACTGATTTCTTACAGTTCCCCATTTTTTTGATAATGACAAAGGGGGAGAATATTGTGGTGGAGTGTGTGAATGAAAGCTTACAGCTTACAGCTTACTGGTGGACAGTTTTCAGTTTTCTGATGGACAGTTTTCAGTTTTCTGATGTAAAGAAAATGATGAATGAGATTTTTCACTCAAACACTACCTTGTATTCTCTTACTGTACACAGAAATGTAATTAATACATAGTGCATACTTGTGTTGAAGGCATGGTTTATTTTGTATGGTATCTTTGTTATGAATGTTAGCAAATAAATCATACATGACTTATAGTTGTCATCATCAAAAAGGGGGAGATTGTTGGAACCCTAGTTTTGATAATGACAATCTATGAGTCATGTGAGATTGAAATGCATAAATCTGCCTGTATTTCACCATTGCATATATGATTAAGTCTGTGCATAGTTGCATTTGCATATATGATTAAGTCTGTGCATAGTTGCGTCATTCAGCATACAAGGTCTGTGCACCTTGCATCTGTCACATACGAAGTCCATGCATATGTTGATAAAGTTAGTGCGGCGTTACCTCAAGCATAAAAGAAGTCCGTGCATATTCTGTTCGTATATTGTAAGTCGGTGCGTGTTCTGTCTCTCATATATTGAAAGTCGGTGCACCTTTTAGTTAAGTCTGTGCATACCACGTTATCTGTCAGATAATGTCGGAATATGTCTTAGTCGTTTACATTCATAGTCGGTGCATGTTTTCCTTTCGTTCATGCTAAGTCGGTGAAGTTCATATTCATTTCATACTTAAGGTCAGTGCATCTTTTTGTTCCTTGCACATGCAACATATGTGCATGATTTTCTTATGACGCTTTGGGTCTGTGCATCCCTGGCACCTTGCACAGACCAAGTCTGTACACACTCTTCCTTTGCCTTATTAAGTCTGTGCACATTCTGTGCTAGCGAAATCAAAGTCCGTGCATTCGTGCATTTCGTGCAACTAAGTCGATGCAACTCTAGTGTTTGCGCTATGCAAAGTCTATGCAACTTGAGGTTTGGCATATAGGGTCGTTGTATTGTCTGCCTTATGCACACACGAAGTCTGTGCATCTCCTAGCCTTACAGCCATAATAAGTATGTGCATACTTTTTTGTGCACACTGATGGCTTGTGTAGAACCTGCCATTGTATGCATTAAGTCTGTGCATACTAAGTCTGCCTATGTGTGCTTTATGAACTGTCAAACATCTTCTTAGTAGGTCTGTGCAACATTCATATTTGTATGACTATCGTATGCTTCGACATGTTAACAGGTCAACTGCTCGAGATCTTTAACGAGGGTACGTGATCCAAGGCGGACCGTCTCTGACAAAGGACTGCCACGAGGAAAGCTAAAGTGCTCAGAATTGGACAAGTGGCTAAAGCTTACTGAAATCATTTGGCGGGAATGTTCCCTCCACACACCCAGTGGGTGAGCTCGTGGGTCCCTGACTGAAGATATATAAGACTCCTCTTCTGTGAACATAAAAAGACTGATGATGAGAATTTGAAGAGAAGACTTTTGAATATCTGAGTAAGAGCAGGAAAAAGGAGAAAAGCAAGCAGATAGAGTGAGATAGCAGTGAAGATAAGAGAGAAGAGAAAATGAAGAAAAAGAGATCGAAGTAGAAAGAGGAGAGGTAGAAGAAGAGCAGAGCGTGAGAGAAAAAGGAGCAGAAGAAGTGGAATCAAGGAGGAAGAAGACATGTAGCTTCTGGATCAAATCCAAGCTACATTGCTCCAAGAGCGAGCTATATTTTTCGAGCTTTACTTCCAACTTTCAGTTGCTGATTTTTATCATTCTTGTATTCTTTTTCCTCTTTGTTCAAGCTGTTTATCAGCGGAGGTTAAGCTATAATCCTCAGCGGGCAGAGGTGGATTCCTCTGGACAGGTTAAGCAGTAATCCTCAACGGTTGCAGAGGAGGATTCCTCTGGACAACAAGCTGTGAAGCTCAGCGGTTGTAGGGATTCATCCCCGAAGCTGTGGATCAGCGACAAGCTGTTAGGCAGTAGTGAAGCCACACTCAGTTGAGTGTGGGGTGGACGTAGGTATGAAGGAACGAACCACCTAAAATCCTTGGTGTTCCTTGTGGTTTGATTGTGTGATTTTTCATCGTCAGATGCATGGTAGGCACGGCTTCAATGCATACGCCTAGTTGAAGTAACTCTTGCATCAGTTTAGGGAGTCCTGATCAAGTTGTCCTGAATCTAAATTTTAAATTGGTCGAAAAATTCTAGAGAGGGATTCATTCACCCCCCTCTGAATCCATTGCATCTATCCTAATAAAGCACCTAACCATTATATATATGTGCATGTTACGTAAACTCTCCTCTCTTGATGCCAAGCACTTCCAAGAGGAGAATAGCTCCCCTTCTCTCCTCCCCTCCTCTCCCTGTGCTCTATCTCTCTCCCTAGTTACTCTCTCTTTCTCTCCCTCTCAAGGGTGAAATGCTTAAGAGAGAAGAACGGGGTTATGAGCACCTGTGGTTTGTGCGTGGGAGGGAAAGAACGGGAGGACGCCCTCTC
Organism: Amorphophallus konjac; assembly: GCA_022559845.1. NCBI lineage: Eukaryota > Viridiplantae > Streptophyta > Magnoliopsida > Alismatales > Araceae > Amorphophallus > Amorphophallus konjac. The sequence goes on from CM040126.1 coordinate 274,619,656, forward strand.
CGTGCGAGGATCCGTGTGGATCAACTCTAGAGGCCGTGCATCTGTGTGGCTTGGCGTACGTGAAAATCTACATCGGCCACTGCGGACAACATCATTTCGCGCAAGGTAAAATCTACAACCTGCAGTTAGGGGTTGGGAGTAATTATTGCATCGATTAGAGCACAGTTCTAGAATTCCACAAAGCCTGAGTTCAGATTACAAAATTTTATTATCCGCTGCGTTGCCTGAATCGGGCTGACCGAATCCTTACAGAACCCCCCTGCCAGTATACAAGCGGTTAACCTTCTCTAAGGCCTCCCGCCAGCCGTCCAAGTATCCGACTCTGTATTGCTCGGAGACGGGACCATTCTCTCCCGGCTCTGGCCACGACCGCCACGATGCCGACAAAGCCTCCCTCCGAAGGATCAGGGGTTGATGACGAACATGCAAAGACTCGTCATCTGACGAAGTACCGGACTCCCCCGATGACATCTCGCAGGGATGGCTCCTTCGAAGCCTCTACACCGTAAGGTCGGACGGAGGTCACTACTTATAGGAAGAGGTGAAGTTGCCAGAAGGCCAGAGGACTCTCAATGCCTTTTTCAAATCCACAGAAATTGAAGCGATGGGTCCCGAAAGTCATGCCCTTCCAGGGTGACTCTCGAAGGCACCGTTCCGTATCCCTAGGAGATCTCATAGCAATCGGAGGAAAAGGAAATACATGACAAAGATTTCAGAATTCGCATGAAAAAGGAAAGTCTTATATTCCAAGGCCAAAGGCTTACAAATGATGGGGCAGCTGCCCCAGCAGAACAAGAAGAATACAAAAAGAAGAAATAAGGGGCACCCCCTCAAGGGTCCACCCCGACAGCAACATCACATGACCCGGCCTCCTCGCGCTCACATGTAGCAGCAGCTCCTGGGGAAGGCAGGTCTTCATCCAGATCCCCTATGCATTCCTCCGTTGATGGGACATCAGCGGGAGCTCGCTTGCCAATGCTCGGCCCCGGCACCTGCTCCCCAGCCTCAGCCTCCTCATCGCCAGGCCCCACCTCACCCTCACTGCCTCAGGGCCATAAGGCGTCGAGGGAGGAGGAAGAGAAGGTACTGAGGCGCTGAGGTTCCCGGCCGTGGCCACGACAGCAGCCATCCAGCCTTCCCGAAAGCCACGATGGCATGCCGGCCGGAAGAACTCCTGGGCCACCGCGGTCAACTCGGCCCGATAGGCCAAGGATGAACGGAAGCGCTCCACCGCCTCCTCATCAGCAGCCGACATCGACGAGCGCAGTTCAGCAAGCTACGCCTCCACCTCCTGTGCCTGAGTCTCGACAGCTTGGACCTGTGACCGTAACTTGGCTGCATGGGCTTCAGCCGTCTCGACCTGGACATGGAAGAAGTCCCAGTCTCGCTCCATCCCGGTGAGGACCCGCTCCACCTGGCTTAGCCGCTCCCGAAGCCCGACGATTTTGGCCTCGGCCGCCTTCTGGTGCCTCTCAAGCACCTCAGACTTGGCTGTCAATTTGGTCTGCACGGCCTGACTGGCCTCCAGCTCCCGAGCAAGGCCGCCGAAGTGGTGCCTCCACAAGCCGAAGGCCCTGGTGACCGTGCATACACCCTTCGCGGCCAGATCCGTCAACTCCTTATCGGCCCCGGGACCAAACACCCCGGTGCGCTCGAGCCATCTGACGCTCTTGTTCATAAGGTCGACTATCGCTGCAATACTTGCATGCCCGAACGTAGCTTCCTCAGGCGACAGATACTGAGCACGCAGGGGGACCTCGGACGGCGGAGGGTGATCAACTTCGTCGACAATGGGGGCTTTGCCCTTATCATGCCTCTCTCCCACGGGGGTAGGCGCGGGGGGATAAATTATGGACTCCTCAGCCGGTGGCGACAACGGGACTTCGGGAGGAGGAGGTGCCTCAGACGACGATAACGATAGAACCCGACTTCAGGACAGAGCAGAAACTTTGCTCCTCTTCTTTGGGCGACGCTGGCTATCTAGCGCCGCCAACTTGTCCACAGTCAATGGGACATGATCACCACCAGCCATGGTGGACTCCCCCTCAGTAACACTAGCGGCTCCCCCGGAGATATCTCTCCGAACGCTTGACCCGCCGCTGGCCGCAGAAGCTACTGTTGAGATCACCAAGGGGATGCCTGCGGGGACTGGATACTGAAGCGGCCTAGGAGCAAATGCGACCTCGACCTGGGGGGCAACGACTGTCACCTGGCCGGCCACCAGCTCGACGTGATCTATGGGGCGAGGAGCGCTCTGCGGCAACTCGACAATCTCGTACCGCAGCTCTGTCGACTCTTGAGCCCCTGAGAAGACAACACAAGAAATATTAGCTCGGCTCGCCATAGTGAGCTTGGAGAAAATCAAAGTCAGTACCCTGAGGCAGTGGAAGGCTCATCTCCAACTCCCGAAGCACCGCCGGAGTCAGCTCAAAATCGGCGTTGGGGAGGTGGAAACGGAGAAGAGCCTTTATCTTATTAGCCTCCTCGGCTGTCGCCGAGGGCCGCCTATCAGTCCATTGGGGGCAGAAACCCGCGAACCTCCAGGGACCGCAAGCACCCGCCCTGGTGATATATACAAAATTCTCTACCCAACGCTTGAGGTTGGACGCAGCCTCGGAGACACTGATGAGGTGATAGTTGGGCCTGGCCTTGAAGTAGGCGAAGGCAGTGTCAGAAGGACAGTTTTGAAGATAGTAGAACTGTCGAAAGAGATGAGATGTCAGCTCCACTAAAGCCTTCTTGCACACAAAGATGAAACCACAGAGGATGTGGTAGGAATTAGGAGAGAGATCCCCTGGTTTCCGACCATAATGGTGAAGGACGGAATCAATGAAGGGATGAATGGGAAGACGAAACCCCGCCCGGAAAGGGGCTATGATCGAAGACCCTGCTACCGCCCAGAGGCAAACTCAACATATCGTCGTCCACGGCTGGGAAGACAATGTCAAACTCAGGGAGAATCTGGAAAGCTTCCCGCAGCCCAATAACAACCCTATATGCTACTAATGACGGAGAATGGGGACGACTAGTGCCTGCGCCCAAAGTGCTCGGGGCACCGCCATGACCAGGATCCACCTCTTCAACAAAAGATGTGGACTGACGTGAAGAGTTCTCCTACTAGGTGGCATGACTACAGAAGACAAAGAAACGTAAGGGAAGGAAGAAAACCCTCACTAGGCGAAGGAAGGAGAAGCCTACGACAAGCACGGCAACCAACAGGATGCAGATGGAGTCCTTGTGGAAACCTCACGGTGACTCTTATAACTGTCCACCGATGCTTCCAAGCCGTAGGGTAGGTGAAAAGGCGTCCGTCACTATCACGGTACGGTCACCAAACCCAGACGTCCGTTTGGAGCCCTTGCTCCCAGACAAACCGAACCAACGTCATGATTGCAACAGTGGCGCCTGCCATCGCCAGAGGCGCCTTGCGCGCCAAGCATGCGGTTGGGACCACCAGTTCCCCTGATACGAGGAGATCACCCTTGAATCCCTCACCTTAATTGACCCTCTCATGCTCGACTCTCAGCATCCTACAAAAGTGCTCGGCAATTGAGAGTAGGGGGGCTAGTGAGGAGGGTAAATCTAGCTCGGCCCAGAACCTACCCATTAACGATGATCCCAACTTGATTTGCGGTCTACAACTGTAAGGCCCCAGAATTTTTATAAATTATTTTTGGTATATTTAATTATTTTTTGGGAATTTTAAAGACCCAAAATAGATTAATAAATAAATATTGGGTTAAATAAATCATTATAAGGCTCAATTTATGTTAAGTAATTAATCCAGCTTTGATAATTGAAACCCAAAAGGTTAAAGGACCAAGCCCATTAAGTTTGGCCCATATTCTAGAAGGTTATTTAGTCTATCCACGAATTTTAAAGATAAATACTCTTTTATATAGATAATTAGAAGGATAAATGAATAAAAGAGTTTTAATAAATTGAAACTCTATACACGTTTGATGTAACGGTCTATCGAGCGATCGCTACAGCATGTAACACACTAGTCCTGATGCGTTACACCTCTATCAGTTCCGTGAGTGGAAGAACGAGCAAAAAGATTGGATCTTTGCTACTCTATCCATTAGGGATCGAGATTGGAGGATTAGTAGGCATGTAAAGGACTCTCTAAGATCGATCTAAGCACTAGTAAGGACTCTAGAATTGATTTAATCCTCAAATCCTAGCCAAAACCTTATAAATAGGACCTAGTTCTGAACTGAGCGACCCTTACTTTTACTCGTGTGGAATCAAGGTAAGGAGTCACAATTTCGGGTAAGCTCTTCAAAAGATTTTGTTTATAATACATTAGACTAATAGCTCTCCAAATTTTGTGCTAGGAGATCAACCAACCAAGGAGATTGAAGCTTCCAAAGTTGCTGGTCGGACCTTAGCAACCCAGGAAACTGAACGCAAGTCCTCTGAAGATCAAGAGATTAGGACATCTAAACGAGGTAATTAGAGTTTGGTTATTTAGAACTTTTTGTTCCCCGTAGTTTCATCTTCTTACCCTCAAAATTTCACGTTCTTAGGTCAAGAGGCTGAGGAGCTAGAGCAGCGAGAAGTTGCTGGAAACTCACTGGAAAGGGAGAACTGGGGCACGTCTTTCAGACTCAAATTAGATGTTTAAAGCCCAGTTAAGCGATAGGTCATCTCATGATTGGCAAAAATATCTTAGTAGGGATAAAAGCCCTCTGATTGTGTTTGATTTCATGTACTATAGATCATGGATTTCATGTTTTAGTAGAGTCATGCATACATGAGTATTCTTAGCCCTAACTAAGTTAAAAGGAACTTTCTTGTCAAATTCACATAAAACCCATGCATACTAGTAGCTTAGCCTTCATTCTATCATGTGGAAGTTTATATATGATTTCCAGACATGATGTAAGTTGAAACCTTAGATCTTTTTATATATTGCTGTTAGCAGGGACTCTGACGCATCATACTTAGACCGTCACAACACTGTAACGACATTACGATAAGTCGTCACACCCTCTGTTGCATTTTAATTCCTCTATTGTCTCTGACGCACCATAACAGGAGCGTTACACTACTGTAACGGCCCCTTGATAAACCGTCACAGGTACTGTGACGCGCTCTTGTTAGACCGTCAGACCCCTGTGTTCTGCCAGTCCGAGGTAGAATGGTAACCAGTTAAGTTTACTTATAAATAAGCTTAGATAGTTAAGTTTGGACCTGTTATCATGACTTTAATTTTATTTACTGATTCCTAATAGAAATTGCATGATTAAGGTATCTTAAGTTATTTTAAGTTATGTTAATTTCATGTGTCAAAATTCTATAGCTTTGTATCCTAAATCATGATTTTCAATGATGTATTGACGGAGTTTTATCTTGGTTTCACGTTACTACACATTCTCTCTATATCAATAGAGTCATTTTTTTTAAGTACATGGCATATATTCGGGTATATGACTATTAGTTTACACTTTTGCACTATAGGAACATTATCTTGGACATGAGGACCTCTCTATTGGATATTCCTTCCAATGGACTAGGAAATCTTGTTTCAAGGCCTCCGTAATTCTCCACGAGCCTGGGATTCCCACTAGGACGCCGAGTTGGTTGTACCATGAACGCCCAATTGTTAGAAAGTACTATCGATGTTTTCTGGTTTCTGGAGATGTAACGGATCAATGTTGGACCGTCAGGCTCATCTAACGGCCCAATAAACGACCGTCACATATACTAAGTCCATCTTTATTTCTTTCAGATCCAGATCATTGTAACGGCCTAATACTGGAGCGTCACGTTATGTAACGGCCCAGTACAAGACCGTCACAGTTCTTGAGTAGATTAACCCGAGGTTTGACCCAAGGGTTGATATTCTAAGTTCCTAGGTGGCTTGATAATGGTTTAGGACTTATCATATCGATCAAGAAACTTAATATAATGAATGGAAGTTAAGAAATGTACCGTTATGCTACCGATTTATTTCCATGAGCATAACATAGTATAAGTCATTTTTGATCTCTCATATTCTTAATTGAAGCATTCACTCTTTGATAGTTGTTGTCATGAGCTTATTGATTGAAATTGTTATATTACTGGCCACGCTTTATTGATATACTCATGGAAGTAGCTTGATTTATACGTGAAGATGTAGTTCGGGCGCTGATTGTGTCCAAGGGCTCTATGCTAGTCCCCTCGGCTGATTGCCGAAATATACTATTATAAACCATGGGGTATGATGCTACTAGCGTCGCATTGCGCTGGGAGTACTTTCTTTATAAATAAGTGAAATCCATGAGCACTCGTGAAAATCTAGTGAATTGCTACGTGATTGACGTTCTAGTGCGTAACCTTTATGGTTATGAAAGTGAAAAGTGAAAGTGCATTCTCGTTACATTCTTGTTCATGAAAGGCCATGCTACACTCTTGTTACATTCTTGCTAGTTCATACTTGCTCTCATTATATCTTACATGATCATCTTGTTACTTTGGTATTAATCACGTGATTTATCGCATTCGCATGATTTTACCTTATTCCTCTAGAGCTAAAATGTTAATTACTTTAATAGTGCCTTCATGTTGATGCGAAGATACCTACTGGGCAAGTGTGCTCATTATCTATTTCTAATCTTTTTCAGGAGATGGAAGTGATACGAATTCGGATTCGGGTTATACAAGTAGCGGGTCCGAGAGTGAATGAAAGTGTTGTCAGGATGATAGTGAAGACTTAGGAAGTCTATATTGTTTAGATTGAGTCTATGTAATTTTCTTATTTCTTGAGTCTAGTATGATGGAAGTTGAATTAGTGGTTGTATTTGAATATTCGATTTGATTACTAATTGAAAGTTGAAAGTTGAGTAATTATTGTGCAATTGCATTATGTGTGATTGTTTTGCGCTCTGATCATTCTTACTTGCAAGAGGCTTACCATGCCTGCTGTTCGCGTTCCTCGAGCGAGTCTTTCGCTGTAATAAAGGCTCGGGGCGTGACAGTTAAGTTGGTATCAGAGCCTAAGTCTCAGGACTTAGGGAAAAGAGTCATGTCGTAGGATAAGTCCAAAGTTTTAGGACCCCTACCTATGAACTAAGGAAGAAATTTCCTCACATATGTGATAATTGGGTAGAACCTGGGATGAGATAGTTATATAGAAATTATCTTAGGATAAATCTTCCCAACTCTAAATAACTAAAATGTCCATGATTCTCAGGTACTTTGATTCTCAATGGCTCATCGTATAAACTGGGATGAGATGCAGCAAACTGTTGCGGGACTTACTCAAGCCCTACAGACAGTGGCCCAAGCTGGTGGAAGGGCTGGCGCGGGTAACTTACATGGCAATTTCTGAAGTTTAAATCCCCCACGATTCTCTGGATCTTCTAACCCAGATGAAGCGGAAAATTGGATCGGCAAAATGAATCGAATATTCGATGTCATGCAATGCACCGACCAGGAGAAAGTTTGACTTGCCACGTTCCAACTCAACAAGGATGCTCGTACATGGTGGATTTCCATTCTGACACCACCTGCAGATGCACCTCATACATGGGATGGTTTTCTTACACTTTTTCGAGCCAAGTACTTCTCCGAGCATGTAAAGGAGAGGAAGGCTATGGAATTTGCCTCCTTAAAATAGGGCACGATGTCCGTGGCAGAGTATGAATTATAATTCTCTCGACTAGCACCGTATGCTCTCACTTGATAAGCACAGATTTATTGAAAGCTAACCGATTTATGGATGGTTTAAGACCCGGATTCATCCAACAACTTGGAACTCAGAATATCCGCACCTACACCGAGATGGTACAAAGAGCACATTTATGTGAAAGAACCATGGAGAAAGTGGAGAGGCTCCAAGGAGAAAGGTCAAGCCGAAAACATGATAGGCAAGAAGAGAAAGACATGGATGAGGATGAAAATCGTCACATTAAGAGGTCCCGTAATGGGAACAGTAATGGAAAAAGAAATGGAAAGAACAAGAAAGTTAAAGAAGAGAAGGAGCAAGCCGTGGCACCTTGCTCATTTTGTGAAAAATTTGGGCACTCGGCAGAAGAATGTTGGAAGCGTCTCGGCGCTTGTCTCAAATGTGGAAGCCGGGAACATCGCTTGCCTTTGTGTCCTCTCACAAACGAACAATCTTCAAGGGATAACAACGGACGCGGGAAGCGATGTCGATTAAATGCCATTCTAGACGAGGGAGGTGAGATGATTAAAGGTACCCTCTTAACCCATTCGCCTTACGTTAATTCTTAATACATTAAAATACATACACTCTCTGTAAAAAAAACACATATATATTGAATTTGGGGACCAAATTCTCGTAAGTGGGGGAGGGTGTAAGGCCCCAAAATTTTTATAAATTATTTTTGGTATATTTAATTATTTTCTGGGAATTTTAAAGACCCAAAATGGATTAATAAATAAATATTGGGTTAAATAAATCATTATAAGGCTCAATTTATGTTAAGTAATTAATCCAGCTTTGATAATTGAAACCCCAAAGGTTAAAGGACCAAGCCCATTAAGTTTGGCCCATATTCTAGAAGGTTATTTAGCCTATCCATAAATTTTAAAGATAAATACTTATATAGATAATTAGAAGGATAAACGAATAAAAGAGTTTTAATAAATTGAAACTGTAGTGCCCCAGAATTTATAAATAATTTTTGAATTTATAAAATAATTTTCTGGAAATTATAAAGGCTTAAATAAATTAATGAAGGGGTTATTGGATTAATAAGTCAATATAAGGCTCAAAAAGGTTAATTAGTTAACCTAGCCTATCTAATAATTGTTCAAAAGGTTTATGGACCAAGTCCATCAAGTTTGGCCCATATTCTAGAAGGGTAATTGGCTTATTCACGTATTTTAAGGATAAATACTAATTATATAAGATAATTATATGGATAAACGAATAAAAGAGTTTTATTAAATTGAAACTCCATATACGTTACATGTAACGGTCTTTCGAGCGACCGCCACAGCCTTGTAATGCACCTAGACACGACCGTTACATCCTGCAGATTTCGTAAGGTGAGGAAATTACAAAAAGATTGGAACTTTGAAATCCTATCTACAAGAGATCGATTTGGGATAGCTTATAACATTGCTAAGGACTCTTAGGGATTAGGTTCTGACAAATTAAGGACTCTAGAGTCAATCTAATCTTCAAATCCTAACCAAAACCCTATAAATAGGACCTAGTTCTTAACTTAGCGACCCTTACTTTTGGCCCGTGAAAAATTAAGGTAAGGAGTCATAATTTTGGGTAAGTTCTTTAGAAGATTTTGTTTAGTATATTATAGACTAATAGTTCTCCAAATTTCGTGCTAGGAGACCAAGCAACCAAGAAGATAGAAGCTTCCAAAGTTGCTGATTCAACCTTAGCAACCCAGGAATATGAACGCAAGACCCCTGAAGATCCAGAGATTAGGACGTCTAAACGAGGTAATTAGAGTTCAATCCTTTAGAACTTTTTGTACCCAATAGTCTCATCTCCTTACCCTCAAAATTTCACATCCTTAGGTCAAGAGACTGAGGAAATAGAGCAGATTGAAGTTGCTGATTTATCACAAGAAGTACAAGGGTCTAAGGGTAGCACCTAGCATTAAATTCGAAGTTTGAAGGTCTTAAAAGAGGTAGGTTATCTCATGATTGGCAAAAATAACTTGTTAGGGATAAAAGCCATCTGATTGTGCTTGATTTCATGCATCATAGACTAAGAATTTCATGATTTCATAGTTTTATACATTCATGCATCTCTTAGCCCTAAATGGAAATTAAAAGGTATTATCTTGTCTATTCACTAAACCCTTGCATATAGTTGGCCTATGCATCGTTATCATGACTAGGATAGTGGTACTATGTTGATTTCCAGGCATGTTATAATTTCATAAACCTTCACTTTAGTTTACTGCCAGCATGTTCTCTGACGCACTAACGTGAGACCGTCACATGCATGTAACGGCCTTACGATAGACCGTCACATTCTGTTGTATTTTTATTTGTTCTATTGTCTCTGACGTACCCTAGCAGGAGCATTACACCACTGTAACGGCCCCTCGATAAACCGTCACAATATTGTAACGCGCCTATCCTAGACCGTCAGGCATTGTGTTCTGTCAGCCCGAGACAGAATGATAACCAGTTAGAGTTTACTTATAAAAAAGCTTAGATAGCTAAGTTTGGACATGTTATCATGACTTTAAGTTTAGTTACTGATTCATAATCAAATTGCATGGTTAATGTGTCTTAGGATTATTTTAAGTTATGTTAATTTCATCGGCTAAAACTCTATAGTTTTGTATTCTAAATCATGATTTTTTCAAATGTTGTATTGACGGAGTTTTATCATGGTTTCACATTGTTACACATTCTTTTCCATCTATAGAGTCATTTCTTTAAGTACATGGCACATATTCCGGTATGTTGTCCATTTAGTTCACTTTGCACTATAGGAACACTATTCTTGGACATGAGGACCTCTCTATTGGATATTCCTTCCAATGGACTAGGAAATCTTGTTTCAAGGCCTCCGTAATTCTCTGAGAGCCTGGGATTCCCACTAAGACGCTGAGTTGGTTGTACCATTAAAGCCCATTGATTAGATTACACTATCGATATTTTTGGTTATCGGTAATGTAACGGCTCTACACTGGACCGTCAGGAGCATCTAACGGCCCAATGTACGACCGTCACATTCAACTGAGTCCGATTTCTTAGTTCTGGATTCAGACTAATGTAACGGCCCAATACTGGAGCGTCACATCATGTAACGGCCCAGTACACGACCGTCACACTACTTGAGTAATTTAACCCAAGGATTGACCAAGGGTTGATATTCTAAGGTTCTAAATAGACTCTTGATGATCTAGAACTTATCATATTGATCAAGGAACCTAATATAAATGAAAGATAAAGAATGTATCATTATGCTGCCGATTTATTTCCATAAGCATAACCTTGCTGAAGTCATTCTTGATTTCTCATGATTCTTATTGAAGCAATCATTTATTAAATTATCGTTATCAAGAGCTTGTTGGAATTGTACATTCTTGGCCATACTTTATTGTTACATGCGTGGATAAAACTTGATTTATACTTGAAGATGCGATCGAGTACTGATTGTGTTCAAGGGCTCTATGCTAGTCCTCTCGACTGATTGTCAGAAATATACTATTATAAACCATGGGGTATGATGCTACTGGCGTCGCATTGCACTGGGAGTACTTTCTTTATAAATAAGTGAAAATCCACAACACAATACAACATGATTGATACTTGACTTTCTTGATATTCCACAGAAATTCATGAGGTACTTGCTCATAAGTAAAAGATACTGGAGTGATGATTATGTGGCTTGCTAGTACATTCTCGTTACATTCTTGTTCATGAAAGGCCATATCATGTTCTTGTTTCATTCTTGCTAGTTCATACTTGCTCTCATTCTATCTTACATGATCATCTTGTTACTTGGTTTAAACGCGTGATTGATCACATTTGCATGATTCTACCTTATTCTTTAGAGCTAAATTGTTAATTACTTTAATAGTGCCTTCATGTTGATGCGAAGATACCTACTGGGCAAGTGTGCTCATTACCTATTTCCAATCTTTTCAGGAGATGGAAGTGATTCGAATTCGGATTCGGGTTATACAAGTAGCGTGTCCGAGAGCGAATGAAAGTATTGTCAAGATGAGAGTGAAGACTTAGGAAGTCTAAATTGTTTATATTGAGTCTGTGTAAATTTCCTATTTCTTGAGTCTGGTATATTGGAATAAGTGGTGTTAATGATTGTATTTGAGTATTGAATTTGATTATTATGAAATAAAGTTGGAGTTTGAGTAAATATTGTGCAATTATATTTATGTATGTGATTGTCTTGCGCTCTGATCGTTCTTGCTTGCAAGAGGTTTACCATGCCGGTTGTTCACGTTTCTCGAGCGAGACTTCCGCTGTCATAAAGGCTCGGGGCGTGACAGTTAAGTTGGTATCAGAGCCTAAGTCTCAGGACTTAGGAAGAAGAATCATGTCATAGGATAAGTCCAAGGTTTAAGGACCCCTACCTATGAACTAAGGAAGAAATTCCATACCCATGTGAGAATTGGGTAGAGCCCGGGATAAGATAATTAATTAGCTTTAAGATTGATTTTTCATTTCATGAGAAATAACAAGTTGTTATATTTCTCTCAGGTACCTTATGGCTCATCGTGTAGATCATGATGCTTATATCAATTGCCGAAACATGATTATATCCTTTCGAAAGCCCGATCTTCCGAAATTCTCTTTTCTTGGCATCAAGTACAAAAACACCCCACTATCATATCCTCACTTCACGCTTGCAAACTTATCTCGCGAGGATGTGAAGCTTTTCTTGCTTCTGTCATTATTACGGAGTCCAAAGAAATTATCATAGCAGACATCCCTATTGTAAATGAGTTCCCAGACGTGTTTCCATCCGAATTACCCAGTTTACCACCCGAAAGAGAAGTGAACTTCACTATTGAACTCATTCCAGGAGCGTCATCTATTTTATAGCCCCTTACAGGATGTCCCCCACGGAGCTTAAGGAATTGAAAAGGCAATTGCAGGAACTACTAGACAAGGGCTTCATCAGAGCTAGCACATCCCCGTGGGGTGCACCTGTCCTATTTGTCAAAAAGAAGGATGGTTCTCTCAGGCTATGCATCGATTACCGACGACTGAATCAACTCACAATTAAAAATAAGTATCCGTTGCCACGTATTGATGAACTCTTCGATCAGCTTTCGGGAGCAGAGTATTTCTTTGAGATTGACCTCAGATCATGTTATCATCAACTTAGAATTAAAGAAGAGGACATTTATAAATCGACTTTTCGAAGTCGTTATGGCCACTATGAATTCGTAGTGATGCCGTTTGGGTTAACTAATGCCCCAGCAGCATTCATGCAACTTATGAACAATGTCTTCCGGCCATATCTGGACTAGTTCATCGTCGTCTTCATTGACGATATCTTGATCTATTCCAAGACAAAAGAGGAACATGAACAACATTTGAAAATAACTTTACAAACACTTAGAGAACGCAAGCTTTATGCCAAATTCAATAAGTGTGAATTCTGGCTCGAGGAAGTCTCATTCCTAGGCCATATTATTTCAAAAGAAGGTATTACTGTGGATCCTTCTAAGGTAGAAGCTGTCAAGAATTGGAGTCGGCCAACGATTGTATCGGAAGTAAGAAGCTTTTTGGGTTTAGCAGGTTATTATAGGAGATTCATTAAGGACTTCTCAAAAATTACGATTCCTTTAACTAGACTCACAAGAAAAGAAAACCCTTTTGTCTGGTTAAAGGACTGTGAAAAGTGCTTTCAAAGTCTTAAGAATCATCTTACAACAGCTCCTATTTTATCACTACCAATGGAAGGTGGTGGATTCGAAGTGTATACGGATGCGTCTGGCATTGGCTTAGGATGCGTTCTCATGCAGAGTGGAAAAGTAATCTGTTATTCTTCTAGACAACTAAAACGTCACGAAGAAAATTATCCTGTACATGATTTGGAATTGGCAGCAGTTATTTTCGCCTTGAAAATTTGACGTCATTACCTTTATGGAGAAAAGTTCACAGTATACTCGGACCACAAAAGCTTGAAATATTTATTCTCTCAAAAAGAGCTTAACATGAGGTAGAGGAGGTGGTTAGAATATCTCAAAGACTTTGATTTTGCTATTCAATATCATCCTCACAAGGCTAATGCTGTAGCAGATAGACTCAGCAGAAAATCAATAGGTATGCTATCAAGTCTTATGATTAGTGTAACTAACCTTGTTCCCCAATTTGCTCAGTTGAACTTAGATATAGACATAAAGGTAGAAGATTGTTTTATAGCTAATATCTGAGCTCAACCTACATTGATAGAAGATCTGGTCAAACTGCAAAATGATGATCCTATATTACTGGAAGTTAAGGCCAATATTGAACAAAGATCGGATTTTTCTATTTCCAATGACGGAAGATTGTTATTCAAGGGCCGAATATGTGTACCAGATCATGAGGCTACGAAGAAACTGATCCTAGATGAAGCGCATAATTCCAAATACACAATTCATCCAGGAGGAACAAAGATGTATCAAGATCTAAAAAGAAATTTCTGGTGGCCCAACATGAAGAGAGAAATAGCTGATTTCGTATCCCGTTGTCTCACCTGCCAACAAGTAAAAGCAGAACATTTTAGACTCGCAGATTAATTACACCCCTTGAGTATTCCCGAATAGAAATGGGAGAGTATATGGATGGACTTTATTATGGGTTTACCTAAGACAAGAGGTGGACACGATGGAATATGGGTAATCATAGACCGATTGACTAAATCCGCACACTTCATACCAATAAAGAGTCGATGGTCTGTGGATATTCTAGCAGCATTATATATAAAGGAGATTGTCAGACTACATGGTATCCCAGTCACTATTATATCTGATAGAGATCCCCGATTCACATCACAGTTTTGGAAGGGTCTACAACAGTCACTAGGGACTAGATTGAATTTCAACACAGCTTTTCATCCACAAACAGATGGTCAAACGGAAAGAACAAATCAGGTAGTAGAAGATATGCTCATGGCTTGTGCTATCGACTTTGGAGGTAGTTGGCATGATCATTTACCTCTAGTAGAGTTTGCATATAACAATAGTTACCAGGCTAGCATACAAATGGCACCTTTTGAAGCTTTATATGGAAAAAGCTGTCGATCACCAATATGTTGGAGTGAAATAGGGGAAAGACAATTCCTAGGCCCCGATCTCATCAGGAACTCTACAGAAAAGATCAAGATCATTCAAGAAAGAATGAAAATGGCACAAGATAGGCAAAAGTCTTATGCTGACAATCGAAGACGTGACTTGGAGTTTCAGGTAGGAGATCATGTATATTTAAAGATTTCTCCAGGTCGTGGTATTCGAAGATTTGGCATTAAATGGAAGTTAACTCCAAGATTCATTGGCCCATTTGAAATTCTCGAACGGATTGGTGAAGTAGCTTACAAATTGGCTTTACCTCCATAATTAGCAGGAGTTCATGACATATTTCACGTCTCTATGCTGAAGAAGTATGTATATGATCCTGACCATATTATTACTTATGACAATCTGGAAATTCAGAAGGATATGACGTACGAGCAAAAGCCAATAAAGATTCTGGAACGGAAAGTGCGTCAACTAAAAAATAAAGTTATCTCTATGGTCAAGATTCAATGGGAGGAAACATGGCCATATGAAACAACATGGGAAATCGAAGCAGCCATGCGGAAAAGATTCCCAGAATTATTTAACTGTAAGTACACTCTCCGAAATCTATATATTGAATTTGGGGACCAAATTCTTCTAAGTGGGGGAGGGTGTAGTGCCCCAGAATTTATAAATAATTTTTAAATTTATAAAATAATTTTCTGGAAATTATGAAGGCTTAAATAAATTAATGAAGGGGTTATTGGATTAATAAGTCAATATAAGGCTTAAAAAGGCTAATTAGTTAACCTAGCATATCTAATAATTGTCCAAAATGTTTATGGACCAAGCCCATCAAGTTTGGCCCATATTCTAGAAGGGTAATTGGCTTATTCACGTATTTTAAGGATAAATACGAATTATATAAGATAATTATATGGATAAACGAATAAAAGAGTTTTATGAAATTGAAACTCCATACACGTTACATGTAACGGTCTATCGGGCGACCGCCACAGCCCTGTAACGCACCTAGACACGACCGTTACATCCTGCAGATTCCGTAAGGTGAGGAAATTGCAAAAAGATTGGAACTTTGAAATCCTATCTACAAGAGATCGATTTGGGATAACTTATAACATTGCTAAGGACTCTTAGGGATTAGGTTCTGGCAAATTAAGGACTCTAGAATCGATCTAATCTTCAAATCCTAACCAAAACCCTATAAATAGGACCTAGTTTTGAACTGAGCGACCCTTACTTTTGGCCCGTGAAGAATCAAGGTAAGGAGTCATAATTTCGGGTAAGTTCTTTAGAAGATTTTGTTTAGTATATTATTGACTAATAGTTCTCCAAATTTCGTGCTAGGAGACCAAGCAACCAAGAAGGTAGAAGCTTCCAAAGTTGCTAATTCAACCTTAGCAACCCAGGAATCTGAACGCAAGACCCCTGAAGATCCAGAGATTAGGACGTCTAAACGAGGTAATTAGAATTAAATCCATTAGAACTTTTTGTACCCAATAGTCTCATCTCCTTACCCTCAAAATTTCACATCCTTAGGTCAAGAGGCTGAGGAAATAGAGCAGATTGAAGTTGCTGATTTATCATAAGAAGTACAAGGGTCTAAGGGTAGCACCTAGCATTAAATTCAAAGTTTGAAGGTCTTAAAAGAGGTAGGTTATCTCATGATTGGCAAAAACAACTTGTTAGGAATAAAAGCCCTCTGATTGTGCTTGATTTCATGCATCATAGACTAAGAATTTCATGATTTCATAGTTTTATACATTCATGCATCTCTTAGCCCTAAATGGAAATTAAAAGGTATTATCTTGTCTATTCACTAAACCCTTGCATATAGTTGGCCTATGCATCGTTATCATGACTAGGATAGTGGTAATATGTTGATTTCCAGGCATGTTATGTTTTCATAAACCTTCACTTTAATTTACTGCCAGCAGGTTCTCTGACGCACTAACGTGAGACCGTCACATGCATGTAACGGTCTTACGATAGACCGTCACATTCTGTTGTGTTTTTATTTGTTCTATTGTCTCTGACGCACCATAGCAGGAGCGTTACACCACTGTAACGGCCCCTCGATAAACCGTCACAATACTGTAACCCGCCTATCCTAGACCGTCAGGCACTGTGTTCTGTCAACCCGAGACAGAATGATAACCAGTTAGAGTTTACTTATAAATAAGCTTAGATAGCTAAGTTTGGACATGTTATCATGACTTTAAGTTTAGTTACTGATTCATAATCAAATTGCATGGTTAATGTGTCTTAGGATTATTTTAAGTTATGTTAATTTCATCGGCTAAAACTCTATAGTTTTGTATTCTAAATCATGATTTTTTCAAATGTTGTATTGACGGAGTTTTCTCATGGTTTCACATTGTTACACATTCTTTTCCATCTATAGAGTCATTTCTTTAAGTACATGGCGCATATTCCGGTATGTTATCCATTTAGTTAACTTTGCACTATAGGAACACTATTCTTGGACATGATGACCTCTCTATTGGATATTCCTTCCAATGGACTCAGAAATCTTGTTTCAAGGCCTCCGTAATTCTCCGCAAGCCTGGGATTTCGACTAGGACGCCGAGTTGGTTGTACCATTAAAGCCCATTGATTAGATTACACTATTGATGTTTTTGGTTATCGGTAATGTAACGGCTCTACACTGGACCGTCAGGAGCATCTAACGGCCCAATGTACGACCGTTACATTCAACTGAGTCCGATTTCTTAGTTCTGGATTCAGACTAATGTAACGGCCCAATACTGGAGCGTCACATCATGTAACGTCCCAGTACACGACCGTCACACTACTTGAGTATTTTAACCCAAGGATTGACCAAGGGTTGATATTCTAAGGTTCTAAATAGACTCTTGATGATCTAGAACTTATCATATTGATCAAGGAACCTAATATAAATGAAAGATAAAGAATGTATCGTTGTGCTGCCAATTTATTTCCATAAGCATAACCTTGCTGAAGTCATTCTTGATTTCTCATGATTCTTATTGAAGCAATCATTTATTGTATTATCATTATCAAGAGCTTGTTGGAATTGTACATTCTTGGCCATACTTTATTGTTACATGCGTGGATAAAACTTGATTTATACTTGAAGATGCGATCGAGCACTGATTGTGTTCAAGGGCTCTATGCTAGTCCCCTCGGCTGATTGTCGGAAACATACTATTATAAACAATGGGGTATGATGCTACTGACGTCGCATTGCACTGGGAGTACTTTCTTTATAAATAAGTGAAAATCCACAACACAATACAACATGATTGATACTTGACTTTCTTGATATTCCACAGAAATTCACGAGGTACTTCCTCATAAGCAAAAGATACTGGAGTGATGATTATGTGGCTTGCTAGTATATTCTCATTACATTCTTGTTCATGAAAGGCCATATCATGTTCTTGTTTCATTCTTACTAGTTCATACTTGCTCTCATTCTATCTTACATGATCGTCTTGTTACTTGGTTTAAACGCGTGATTGATCGCATTCACATGATTCTACCTTATTCTTTAGAGCTAAATTATTAATTACTTTAATAGTTCCTTCATGTTGATGCGAAGATACCTACTCGGCAAGTGTGCTCATTACATATTTCTAATCTTTTCAGGAGATGGAAGTGATTCGAATTCGGATTCGGGTTATACAAGTAGCGGGTCCGAGAGCGAATGAAAGTATTGTCAAGATGAGAGTAAAGACTTAGGAAGTCTAAATTGTTTATATTGAGTCTGTGTAAATTTGCTATTTCTTGAGTCTGGTATATTGGAATAAGTGGAGTTAATGATTGTATTTGAGTATTGAATTTGATTAGTATGAAATAAAGTTGGAGTTTGAGTAAATATTGTGCAATTGCAATTATGTATGTGATTATCTTGCGCTCTGATCGTTCTTGCTTGCAAGAGGCTTACCATGCCGACTGTTCACGTTTCTCGAGCGAGTCTTCCGCTATCATAAAGGCTCGGGGCGTGACAGAAACTCTATACACGTTTGATGTACGGTCTATCGGGCGACCGCTACAGCATGTAACGCACTAGTCTTGATGCGTTACACCTCCGTCAGTTCTGTGAGTGGAAGAACGGGCAAAAAGATTGGATCTTTGCTACTCTATCCATTAGGGATCGAGATTGGAGGATTAGTAGGCATGTAAAGGACTCTCTGAGATCGATCTAAGCACTAGTAAGGACTCTAGAATTGATCTAATCCTCAAACCCTAGCCAAAACCTTATAAATAAGACCTAGTTCTGAACTGAGCGACCCTTACTTTTGCTCGCGTGGAATCAAGATAAGGATTCACAATTTCGGGTAAGCTCTGTAGAAGATTTTGTTTATATTATATTAGACTACTATCTCTCCAAATTTCATGCTAGGAGATCAACCAACCAAGGAGATTGAAGCTTCCAAAGTTGATGGTCAGACCTTAGCAACCCAGGAAACTGAATGCAAGTCTTCTGAAGATCAGGAGATTAGGATATCTAAATGAGGTAATTAGAGTTCGGTTATTTAGAACTTTTTGTTCCCCGTAGTTTCATCTTCTTACCCTCAAAATTTCACGTCCTTAAGTCAAGAGACTGAGGAGCTAGAGCAGCGAGAAGTTGCTGGAAACTCACTGGAAAGGGAGAACTAGGGCACGTCTTTCAGGCTCAAATTAGAAGTTTAAAGTCCAGTTAAGCTGTAGGTCATCTCATGATTGGTAAAAACATCTTGTTAGGGATAAAAACCTTCTGATTGTGTTTGATTTCATGCACTATAGATCATGGATTTCATGTTTTAGTAGAGTCATGCATACATGAGTATTCTTAGCCCTAACTAAGTTAAAAGGAACTTTCTAGTCAAATTCACATAAAACCCATGCATACTAGTAGCTTAGCCTTCATTCTATCATGTGGAAGTTTATATATGATTTCCAGACATGATGTAAGTTGAAACCTTAGATCTTTTTAAATATTGCTGTCAGCAGGGACTCTGACGCATCATACTTAGACCGTCATAACACTGTAACGACCTTACGATAAGTCGTCACACCCTCTGTTGCATTTTAATTTCTCTGTTGTCTCTGACGCACCATAACAGGAGCGTTACACTACTGTAACGGCCCCTTGATAAACCGTCACAGGTACTGTGACGCGCTCTTGTTAGACCGTCAGACCCCTATGTTTTGCCAGTCCGAGGCAGAATGGTAACCAGTTAAGTTTACTTATAAATAAGCTTAGATAGTTAAGTTTGGACCTGTTATCATGACTTTAAGTTTATTTACTGATTCCTAATAGAAATTGCATGATTAAGGTATCTTAAGTTATTTTAAGTTATGTTAATTTCATGTGTCAAAATTCTATAGCTTTGTATCCTAAATCATGATTTTCAATGATGTATTGACGGAGTTTTATCTTGGTTTCACATTACTACACATTCTCTCTATATCAATAGAGTCATTTTCATTAAATATATGGCATATATTCCGGTATATGACCATTAGTTTACACTTTTACACTATAGGAACATTATCTTGGACATGAGGACCTCTCTATTAGATATTCCTTCCAATGGACTAGGAAATCTTATTTCAAGGCCTCCGTAATTCTCCGTGAGCCTAGGATTCCCACTAGGACGCCGAGTTGGTTGTACCATGAAAGCCCAATTGTTAGAAAGCACTATCGATATTTTCTGGTTTTTGGAGATGTAACGCATCAATGTTGGACCGTAAGGCTCATCTAACGGCCCAATAAATGACCGTCACATATACTGAGTCCATCTTTATTTCTTTCAGATTCAGATCATTGTAACGGCCCAATACTGGAGCGTCACGTTATGTAACGGGCCAGTACAAGATCGTCACAGATCTTGAGTACATTAACCCGAGGTTTGACCTAAGGGTTGATATTCTAAGTTCCTAGGTGGCTTGATAAAGGTCTAGGACTTATCATATCGATCAAGAAACTTAATATAATGAATGGAAGTTAAGAAATGTACCGTTATGCTACCAATTTATTTCCATGAGCATAACATAGTATAAGTCATTTTGGATCTCTCATATTCTTAATTGAAGCATTCACTCTTTGATAGTTGTTGTCATGAGCTTATTGATTGAAATTGTTATATTACTGGCCACGCTTTATTGATATACTAATGGAAGTAGCTTGATTTATACGTGAAGATGCAGTTCGGGCACTGATTGTGTCCAAGGGCTCTATGCTAGTCCTCTCGGCTGATTGCCAGAAACAAACTATTATAAACCATGGGGTATGATGCTACTGGCGTCGCATTGCGCTGGGAGTACTTTCTTTATAAATAAGTGAAATCCATGAGCACTCGTGAAAATCTAGTGAATTGCTACGTGATTGACGTTCTAGTGCGTAACCTTTATGGTTATGAAAATGAAAAGTGAAAGTGCATTCTCGTTACATTCTTGTTCATGAAAGGCCATGCTACACTCTTGTTACATTCTTACTAGTTCATACTTGCTCTCATTCTATCTTACATGATCATCTTGTTACTTTGGTATTAATCACGTGATTTATCGCATTCGCATGATTTTACCTTATTCCTCTAGAGCTAAAATGTTAATTAGTTTAATAGTGCCTTAATGTTGATGCGAAGATACCTACTGGGCAAGTGTGCTCATTACCTATTTCTAATCTTTTTCAGGAGATGGAAGTGGTACGAATTCGGATTCGGGTTATACAAGTAGCGGGTCCGAGAGTGAATGAAAGTGTTGTCAAGATGAGAGTGAAGACTTAGGAAGTCTATATTGTTTAAATTGAGTCTATGCAATTTTCTTATTTCTTGAGTCTAGTATGATGGAAGTTGAATTAGTGGTTGTATTTAAATATTGGATTTGATTACTAATTGAAAGTTGAAAGTTGAAAGTTGAAAGTTGAAAGTTGAGTAATTATTGTGCAATTGCATTATGTATGATTGTCTTGCGCTCTGATCATTCTTGCTTGCAAGAGGCTTACCATGCCGGCTGTTCACGTTCCTCGAGCGAGTCTTCCGCTGTAATAAAGGCTCGGGGCGTGACAGCAATGCACCCAAGGGCGCCTGGCTGCCGTAGCCCATACAGGAGCGGCCCGCCACGACCTGACATCAGATTCGACAATGCGTGAAGGGCCACGGCCCAGGCGCGATGACCACTAGGGAACCCTCTGACGACCGACCGTTACCGCCCATGACGTCGGCCTCGACCCCATAACAGGCGAGCACGCCCTACGGGTGCCTTAAGACTCGCCTAGGGACCAGCCGACGCCGGAGTAATCGCCCTCCCACGGAAAACTCCCACCATAATCACGGGAGACATTACTCTACTACTTATGCCCTTCCCTGTTAAGGGATAGGCCTTCAACTCCAGGACAACCCCCTATAAAAGGGACATCGACATAGAAGATAGGACATGGTGGAATCTTCTGCCAAAAGCTTCTTATTGAGAATAGAGCAACTGATCCAACTATAGCGACAGAGAGGCTTCGCTATTCTACATACAGAGAGAGAATCCTTCCTCCATGACCTTACCACCCAGTGAGCACGCTCCGGTTGCCCACTAGGAGCGGTGAGCACTCGTGCCGAGGGCCTACACGTCTCTCGGATCATCTACTACGGCCTCCACATCCCTCTCTTCTCTGCTCTTCTCTACGCCTTTCTTAAAATTGTTGCTGACTTATGCATCAGAGGGTTGTCCCCTGGCGTAACGCCCAGGGCTTCTTTCTAACGTCCCATTCTCTTTTGGTGTTTATAGGCTTCCACGGGTGTCGGACGACTTCCCTGATAAACAAATAGAGAAGGTGGTACGTGGCATAGAAACTAGATTTCAGCCTCTACATATAGTGAACACCTAACGATGAAATATGTTAACTTTCACTTTATTCATTGAAGGAAATAACAATTTAGATTAATAATACTTTATATACTAAAAATTCGGAAGGAAAACATGATATGTTCATAGACATTTTAACTATATTATCCTTCAGTTTGAGACCTATCTTTAACCCAGTCCTGAACTGGTCCCTACCTAGTCCCAATAATCATGGGCAAAGAAAAAAAATCCCAACCCAAAACTACTACCCGAGAATATTCTTTTATAGACCTAGTTCGAGTCCATATTTTGAATAAGTTGAATTCGGGATACCTTTTATGTTTTTTTTCATATATACCTCTGTAAAGTTTCTTTTGCTAAATATACCTCTCATTTAGACTTATTATCGCGGATACTCTCCAAATAGGCTTAAATATTATGGTTATACTCTTGCTATTTCCTATCGTCTATGCCGGGTGAATGTTTAAGGGAATATGCTATATACATCGTTAGGATATGTTAAATATCCAAAATATCCCTACTTAGAGAGAGAGAGAGAGAGAGCTCCCAGCCCCCCTCTCCCTCTCCAGCGAGAAACCCCCCTCCCCGGCCTCCTCTCCCCTTGCCTACTTGCAGACGCCTCCCACACCTCCCTCCCTCGCCCCCGCCCCCGCCCCCCTCTCCCCCTTCAGCAAGCCCCCCTCCCCCTACCTACTCGCAGACCCCCCCACTCCCCACAGCCCTCCTGGCCCTCTTCCCTTGTATCACCGCCACCACCGCCCACCTTCTCCCCCTCCTTTGTGCATCTCCCTTTTGCACCATCGTTGTAACCCAGTTGTCGCCGGCATGCTAGTGCATGGCCACAGACGCCACCGTCGGCAAGAGCCCCCCGCCCCCTGCTTGTGCCCCCCTCTTCTACTACCCCATCTTCTTCATTTCCCCTACCGCCCAAACCCAACCGTTGCCCACACCAGCACCCTCGGCTGGCCCTGTCTCTGCCGTCTACTGACCTCCACAACCTCCCTTGTCATGCCCCGATGCAGAAAATCAGAATGCAACAGTTATAATTATTCTTGACAATAAGAGCAATAACAAAAATAAATACAGCAAGAGACGAGGAATAAAGATACTCAATTAACTGCCAACTTTATTAATAACAAAACATAACTTTCCAACCAAGTTTATACCAACATCTTACAAAATGACCCAATCAAAAGAAGCTAAACAAAACTACAACTTCCACATTAGACATAACTACACAACTGACACATTCTACACTATGACATTCATAAGACACGACTTCTAAACTGGCTCGCTCCAAGCTTTCACTCATACCCATCCCCATCAATTTGCGTATCCTCATCAAAGCTACCTGAAAGGGTTGAAAAATTGGGTGAGCGAATGCTCAGTAGGTTCTATAACATGCAATGTATAAGTGATTAACCAGTTAATAATGTCATTCCAAAGAAACATTGAAAAAATAAATAATCCTGTAAGTAGTAAACCATAGCCTCAAAGGAAAAAGGATATGAATACAAGGAATAACAAAAAGATAACACAGTTGATAATAAGATTTCATGAATTGGCCATATCAAGCACGCAAGCGTAGCATGTCATGTAGAGTTATAATTTCATGTAGGAATGAATGTCATAGACAACACGCTAGCAAGTACTCGGTGCAATGCCACACCTAGTCATTACAAACTCCCATGTGCACAAGTACTTTCGGGCGCTCCTCCGAGGACCAGACCGTGCCCTTTATGATGCGTTGGCATTAAAAGTTAGATCAGAGATCCCAAGTAATATCTAGACATTCGTTATATTCGGCCGAGAGTTCCAAGGTCAAGCTCAAGTAACCAAGCTTTAAGATCAAGGGCCATTCCATAATAGGAATTTCGAATGGAAGTCATGACTTTGGAAGCCAAGATTCACTAAAGGGGATCATGACCAGGGCTGGGTAGTAACCTGAAGGGCTACCTCTTAGATAGGGCTGCTACATCACATAAAAATCACGAAAAATGAGTTCTGGGAACAGGTCGCGGTCAACACAGGACCGATACAAGGAGAAAGCGGTCTAGACTGAACCGATATCAGGTTTGCGTCAACTCACTGGATCAACAGGTTGACGCACACAGGCTTACGTCGACTCACTGGATCAACGGGTCGACACACACAAGCAGGGAAGAAGATCACGGTCCATTGGGAACTGCTACATGATGGTGGCGGTTCACGAAGAACCGCTACCAGGGTTGGTAAGGCAGAGAGTTTAGTCAACCAATTCAAGATCGTCAGTCGACCTGGGGTCATGGCTGGACTGAAACAGAGCTCAGTCTACCTAACCTTGGTCAGTTGAGGTGGCATAGGTCGACCTAATCAGGGCTAAGTCGACTTGGAACAAGGTGCAGTCGACTGGCAAAACTGGCACACAGGCCAGATCAGATAGCAGATCGCGGTCATACCCTGACCGCTACCTGAAGGTAGAGGTCCTCGTAGGGCCGCGTTTTGGTCGAGACTGGGCAGAACAATCACAAACTTAGACTGCCCAAAACGAAATCCAGTCGAGTCGTTAGGTTCATACTTTCAGGATACAACCTGCTCGACGTCCTAGTGGGAATCCCAGGCTCGCGGAGTCTTATGGAGGTCTCGTGATAGCGGTCCTAGTCCGGATGAAGGAATATCTTGCGGAGAGTCCCGACTAACACAAGATTTGAAGGTGTGGAAATCACAAAAAATGGGAGTGAAACGATGAGCCATTACCACCGGAGTGGCATGACCCTCAAGCAATTTTAGTAATGTAATCAATAACCAGTCAAGCAGGAGAAAGTATTGCAGAATTTTCCAAAGCTATGCACAGATTAATCAATAACCAGTCAAGCAGGAGAAAGTATTGCAGAATTTGCCAAAGCTATGCACAGATTAAGCCGCATTAAATCTACTTATTTGCAGGGTACATCAAGAAGGAATCAAGATGATCAATAAGTAATGATTCAAATTCAGTTTAGATTTAGAGGTTCTATTTCAAAATCGTAATTATTTAGTGCGTTATTGACCTTAAGCATGCTGGCTATTCAACTAGATATGCAACGAGAAGAACAAGAGGAAGAAAATGAAGATTATAATTTATTTATAATTTATTTATTCATTAATTTATTTAAATATATTAAATATTGTCTGTAACCCGAGGGCAGAACGCGGTCAAGGAAGGGCCGCTACCTGATGGTAGCGGTCAGTCAACGACTACGTCTTGTTCATTTTGACCCCATTCAAAAATATACGCTAGCCAGGAGAAGGTGGTTAGTCGCGCTGCTGCGGCATCCAAATAGCGGTTCCTGGTGAGCCACATTTTGGACCCGAGCCCCGACCTCCGACGAGCCATGACAGACCTTTACAAAAAGACTCGTAGCGATCGGTATACTCCATACAAATTGGGCATTTTACTATCAATAGAAAGAGCATGAAAAGATGCATAACATGAATGTATTTAATTAGAGTTTAGCCTGTAAGAATCCCACCTTTAAACACGATAAAGGAAGTCGACCTCGCTAGAACCCTAGATGGAACCTCCTCCTAGACTCGACGTTCCCACCCTCGAATGCACATGCTGTCGGCCGCCTCAGCAAATGAGGGTTCTTGATAGTGTTAGGCTTTGTTTTATAGAGCTAGGGTCGATCCTAGAGGTGGGATATGGACCGGGGGAGGACGTGGAGTCGAACGTGCGTGATATTCACGCTTGACCGGGTCGCACCGCCTCCTCTTCGAAATTCGGCCGCTAGGGTTAGGGTTTTCACGAGGAAACATAGGGGAAATGGTCCTCTAATGTGGGCCTATCGATTGGGTCCGGATTGAGCCCATAAGAGCTAGAATTGGGCTCGAATTTGGTCAGATTATGGCCGTTCTATCAAATTTCTGAGTTTAAGCCAAAAACCTGCAATTCGGGCTGGACCAAATTTTCTATTGGGTTCACTTTAGAAGATAAAGTTGCGAAAAATTCGCCCCTCTACATGAATATTTTTTTTCATATTTTTATAAATTAGTCAAAAATTGACCCTAGAGAGAAATTCAATTTATTAAAGAAATTCGTGTTGCTACACCCTCCACTTTAAGGAATTTGGTCCTCCAAATTCACTGAACTTATCGAACAAAAGATACTACGGATATTGATCTTAGAATAACTTGGGATATTGCTTCTTGATTGCTTCTTCAGACTCCCACGTGGCTTCCTCAATTCCACATCTACTCCACTGGACCTTAACCATCGGTATGGACCGATTCCTGAGTTGTTGCTACTTCCGGTCCAGAATGTTGATAGGCTTCTCTTCGTAGGACAAGTCTCCCTTTAGCTCTAAATTCACCTGTTGGATGATATGCGAGAGGTCGTACACGTACTTCTTCAAGATGGATACATGGAAGACATTGTGCACGCTTGATAATTGTGGTGGCAACGACAGTCTGTAGGCAAGCTTGCCAATCCTCTCCAATACTTTGAATGGGCCAACAAATCTCAGACTCAACTTTTATCGAATTCCGAATCTTCGAAATCCTCTTATAGGTGAGACTTACAGAAATACATGTCTACCAACTTGGAATTCTAAGTCTCTCCTTCGGTTGTCAGCGTAGCTCTTTTGCCTCGATTGGGCAACTTACAAACGGTCTCTGATGATCTAAATATTCTTAGTCGACTCAGAGATGAGATCCGGTCCGAGCCATTACTTCTCGCCTACCTCTTCCCAACACAGAGGCGATCTACAACTTCTTCCATATAGGGCCTCAAATGGTGCCATCTGAATGCTGTACTGGTAACTGTTGTTGTAGGCAAATTCAATCAGGGCCAAGTGTTCATGCCA
Source organism: Amorphophallus konjac (assembly GCA_022559845.1). Taxonomy (NCBI): domain Eukaryota; kingdom Viridiplantae; phylum Streptophyta; class Magnoliopsida; order Alismatales; family Araceae; genus Amorphophallus; species Amorphophallus konjac. Next base: position 274,647,002 of record CM040126.1, read on the forward strand.
GCTACCTCCGAAGTCAATCATGCATGCCCTTAACATGTCTTCTATAATGTGGTTGGTTCTCTCCGTCTGTCCGTCAGTTTGAGGATGAAATGCGGTGCTGAAGTTCAAACGAGTTCCCAAGGATTCCTACTATCCTTTCCAAAAATGGGACGTAAACCAGGGTTCTCTGTCGATACCATAGTCACAGGAACACCATGTAACCTTACCACTTCCTTCATGTACAAGGCAGCTAACACATCCACCGTCCACTTTGACTTGATGGATAAGAAGTGCGCGGACTTAGTCAATCGATCGATAATTACCCAGATCGCATCAAAGCCACCACGAGTTCTAGGTAAGCCCATAATAAAATCTATGCTGATGCTCTCCCACTTCCACTGTGATATCTCGAGAGGCTTTAACTTCCCGACAGGTCTAAAATGTTCGGCCTTGACTTGCTGACACACTAAGCATCTGCTCACGAATTCAACCACTTCTCTCTTCATGTTCGGCCACCAAAAGGTCCTCTTTAAATCCCGATACATCTTGGTAGCTCCCGGGTGAATAATATACTTGGACCTATGGGCTTCTTCAAGAATCTTATTCTTCACCTCTACTGAATCAGGGACACAAGTTCTTTCCCGGAACAACATTCTGTCGTCGTCAGCCAACAGAAAATCTGGTCGACTACTCAAGCTTCCTCTGATTTCACAAGCAATGGATCATTATCTTGTAGGGTCTTGATCTCAGCTAGCAATTCTGGACAAAGCTGCACATGGGTGATCATAACCCGATCCTTCTTCTCTCTGACATTAATATCTAAACTCGCTAGTTGCTCCAACATCTTCCACTCTTGTAACATTAGACTTGATAACTTGGCCATTAGCTTTCAGCTCAAAGCATCTGCCACTACATTGCCCTTCCTGGGATGATATTTAATAGAGAAATCGAAATCTTTTAGGTACTCGAGCCATCGTCTCTATCTCATATGAAGTTCATTATGGGAAAACAAATACTTCAAGCTCTTGTGATCGGAATATACTATAAAGGTTTCTCCATATAGGTAGTGCCTCCAAATCTTCAAGGCAAACACTGTTGGGTTGTATGCGCCCCCTCGTTGTCTTTGACAATAGTTTTGATGATTCCAATATATTGTGTTTTATGCTTAATGGCATTTTCATTATAAACAGGCTAGCACGATGAAATCTTGCTTTACAGGTGGTTCAAATACAATGCTCCTTCATGGATATATCCTTATATTTGCCATGAACTTCATTTATAACTCATGTTTATGAACTGATCTTAGCTTGCATGAAGGTTTGACTGAGTTGCTTTGGAATGTGCTTGATGTGACTTCAATATGCAATGGACTGTCTAAAGCAGTTTTTCATTCCTCTTGGAATGGGTCGACCCCATGGGTCGACCCCTGGCTCTTTGAGCTTTAGTTTTTACTTTGTTAAGAAGCATGGTCCTTCATGTATATATCATTGATGTTGACTCTTGTATTGGTGATTTCATGTGAAAACTATGACTCTCAGTGGATTGTCATATGGCATAATCAAATTGCTTAAGATGGTTCTAATCATGTGAGTGCATGCTTAGAACTGAATCTTGTGAAATGGATTTGTGTCTACTTATACTGCCTGTGAATCACAGTTAAGTTTAAATTGCGTTTGATTGTGCTTGAATTTATTGGACTGCAACTGTGATTCTTCTGTGACTTGAAAATGGCTTTCCCATGCCTTGGAAGACTCATTTGATCATTTGGCAAGTGCTATCGCTGTTTCAGTTATGGCTGTGATCATTCCTTTGCAGTCTGTGGTATGAGTGCAGTTTGCTATGAAATTGATGTATGGCTTCATACATAGATAGAGTTTGTGTGTGGTTGTGTTTAAGTTGGGCTTGTCATGCCTCAATCTTAACTAAAATGAAAGCCCGCGGTTTCATGGTTGGCCATGTGAAAACCCATCCTCACACATGGTTATTGTTCAACAGGTTTTATATGCAAGTTCAGTGGCTTGATCTTGATAGACTGACTTAAGTGATTTGTTCACATTAAGTGCAGGTTCATATAGTCCTCAAAGGGATGGATCCATGGTAAGACCTTGCTTCTGAACTTGATTATCCATACCTTGATTGGGCTTGAAATGGTTCTTATTGCATTTGGTCTACAAGTGTTTTCATGCATATTTGTTCTTGGATATCTGTGGCAGTTAGTGTGTTGTTCATCTTGGTTCATTTTTCTCTAAATGAATCCAAGGTTGTTTGGTGTTTTTAAGACCCTCTAACCATGTCATTCACGTGGCAATATCATGTTTTCATAAGAGGGGGTTGAGGGTGTTATTAATTCTAGAAGTGGTTTGAAATTCAAGGTGTTTAACACCTTCATTGATTTGTGCTCTTAAAGACCATTCATTGCATGTCATTCTATTGGCATATAATGTGTTAATTATGGGGGTTTGATCTTGGTTGAAGGTTTTAGGCCTTCATTATTGGTTTAATTGAGTTTTCATTTCTGTCAGGAAAAGTGTCGACTCTAGGAGTCGACACTTATTTTGTTCTGTTCTGTCTGCTACGTGTTTCACTTGTCCAGACAGAAGTGTCGACTCCACGAGTCGACACTTTCTGGCCAGCCTACTGGCTAGACACTTCTGGCTGAAAGTGTCGACTCCTAGAGTCGACACTTACAGGCCGGAGGTCTGTTTTCAAAGAAAACAGAACCTCTGGTGAAAAGTGTCGACCCAATGAGTCGACACTTTCACCCGGGTCCTATTTTTATATAACAGGACAACATTTTGTGAGAAAAGTGTCGACTCCATAGGTCGACACTTTCTCTTGTTCGTCCGGATCGAGTTTTCCGGATTGATCTTGAAAACCCCATTAGATGATCCGTTTGCTTGGGGCTTTTTACCCCAACGCCCCTAGGGTAACTCCTACCCATTGGGTGTTGGATTGAGAGGTTTTTACATGGGACTTTAAGTCCTTTGTTGAGTTTTCTATCTTGTATATGAAGTCGACGATCTCCATCATAGGAGAACATCCTTGCGCCAATATTGCCCTATCTGCTTGCAGGGAAAGGAGGAAAAGGGGGCGACGCCGCCCAACCTGGAGGAGGAAGAAGAAGAAGAGGAGAACGCCAAGAACGAGGAACAACTGTCGATCTGATTCCAGCTCTGAGTATTGATGCTGAAGATTCTATCTTGGGTGGCTCCTACTGTGAAGAACGAGGAGGAGGCGTGCTTATCTATTGGAGGAGGAAGGAGAAGCCGGAGAGGTCGCATCCACGAGCACGAGCCTTGATCCGGAAGCTGCTTCTACTGCTCTCCACGGTCTGCGATTTTGGGTGACTCAATCAACAAGGCCGACTGCTTCCACTCTATGGTTAATCATTTTCAGCGCACCCCACCTACTGATTCAAGGGATTCATGGGATATCCAAAAGGGAAATACTATATATCTGTTATTCATTTAATTGTGATGTCCCTTTTTAACCAATGCATAGTTGTGAGCATATTGATTCATTTGTTCTTGGTGGTTGCAGATATGTTCGGAGCTTGGATTTGAAGGAACTTCATTGAAACTTCAAGAAGGAAGACCGTCTACTCCGACATCCTGCAGATTCAATTCTCTCCAACCAAAGATTCAAAAAAAATCTTCTTATAGCTATTGGAGAACTAAAGGGAAAACTTTCCATATCTCTTACCCATTTCTTTGAGATGGTTTTCTTGATATATATTTTGCAGTAAGCACATATTGTATATATTTTTCATACTTCTTAACATACAGACATCTGTGTGTGTGGACAGAGCTGCGTCTCCGTGTGGTTTACTATTCGGGGTGTGTTCCCCGACTGTGTGTGTGTGCTGCAGTGGCAGCGTGTTGAGGCAAGGCCTCGTGTGTGTATTGCTGCGGAAGCAGCGTGTGTGTGGTTGGGGTTCGTCCCCGTGTTGCCACGAAAGTAGCGTGTAGTGAAGCCTCACCCGGTTGGGTGAGGGGTGGACGTAGGGAGCCCGTCGTGGTCCCGAACCACCTAAAAATCCATGTGTCTTGTGTGATTACCTGTGTGATTGTCATTTCTTCTATCTCCGTTCACATGTACATTATATAGATTTTTACTCACTACACCACTGCACATTGCTACCTTCGTTATCCGTGTTAGACATAAATTCATCTATCTGTTGCACTGTTATTACGAGTGAGATCGGAAAGATCGAGAGAACTTTTTAGATCTCATGCTTGTTTAGGCTAATCAACATAGTTTGTTTTAATTCCCTTGTGTTTAGTTAAGAAATATTTTAAAATCCGCCATCTTGGCAAGGGGACAATTCAACCCTCCTTCTTGTCCGCCATCTCTCTGGGCCAACAATTGTTATTAGAGCCTCGTCTCTGATTTCTTAGTCGACCTTGCAGTCGTAGAGTAAAGATCTTTTTCATGATTGCTAGTGTGAATTCTTTTCTTGTCTTTGATGGTTTTGATTATGCTTTGTGGCTAGGAAAATTTTGTGTTTGTATTACTAGTGTTAATCCAAAACTTATGAACTTAATGACTCATGGTCCTCATGTTTTACCCAAAAATAAGTTGAGATGGACCGATGAGGATAAGAGAAAGAACTCTGATAATTTATTTGCTTTGAATGCTCTTAAGACAGTAATAAACATTAACAAATTTCCATTTGTTTCCAACTGTAGGTCTGCCAAAGACATTTGGGATGGGCTAAGAGAAGCCCAAGAAGAAAGCTGGAAGAGTGATTGCCTCATGGCAAACAAAGAAAATGAGTGCCAAAGCGAGGAAAACTCTAAGGTAAATTCTGATTCCGAGGATGATGATGAATTGAGCTATGATGAATTGCTCAATGCTTATGATGAACTAGTTGATAGATACAAAACATTAAAATCTGAAAATAGAAAAATGAAAAAGAAACATGACAATTCTTCATGTATAAAATGCACCGAGCTTTAAAGATTAGTTAAGCCTCACATGCTTTATGATGAAGAACTCAAAGAAATGATTGTAAATCTTAGATCTGAAAATGAATCCTTGTTGGATAAAATTTCAGAACTTTAACATATGGCAAAAGATAATGAAAATCTGAAAGAATTGAATGGTGCAATGTCTGAAAAATTGCTTCTCCTTGAAAAGAAAAAATGTATGTCTGTTGAGAAATCTGAATGGTTAAGGGAGCTTAGACATGAAATAGAAAGTTTTAAGAACGTGAATGATAAATTTGAATGCAATAAAATCATGAATAAAATGGTTGATGAAAATGTGAGTTTTGAAATGAAAGAACTTGAACACACTTCCATGAACGAAAATTCATTTGATAAACTCCAAAATGAGAATAGTGCATTGTTGATTCAAATTTCATTACTTGAAAGTAAGTTGAAAAGTCTTGAAAAAGTTGAGAAAGGAAAATGTGTGATCACTGATGATTGTGACAATTTACATATTCTGGAGCAAGAGATTGAAAGTCACAAAACTGTCAATTCCTTGTTAAATGAGAAAATTATTTTATGTGAACAAGAGATTGCTAACTCTCATTTGTAAATCATGAAACTAGAAAATGAAATCAAGAGCTTGAATGAATCTTTGTCCTTGTATGATAAAGAAATTGAAAAATAAAAAGATGTTGTTGAATGCTCCTGTGTGCATGAAAAAGTTTCAACTGTTAAACATGATCATGTAACAAGTAAAAGAAGGAATATTTCATGCTATTATTGTGGTCAATATGGTCATGACATGTATGACTGCCTCCTGATGAAATCTGATGATAAACAAGCATTCCAGTCACAAATGAAAATTGTTGATGAGTCCAAAAATCTTGAAAAACCCATAAAGAAAAGATACAACAATCATTGCTTCTATTGTGGGTTACATGGACATGTTTTTGAAAATTGTTTCACAAAAGAAAATGATGATAATTGGTTTGTCAACAAAAATCTTCCATGTCACTATTGTGGTAAATCTGGACATATAATGAATGACTGTTATGTGATGAAAGAAGATGATAATCGATTCAAGAAAAGAAACTCTTCTCATTATTTTTACTGTGGCCTGAATGGACACTTAATGAATGATTGCTCCATGATGAAGGCCGATGATGAATGGCATGAGAGGAGAAATAAAAAGAAAACTTTTGTTCATGTGAGAACTAACCTCTCGGGACCCAAGATGACTTGGGTACCCAAATTACCAAAATGAGAATTTATTTTGTAGGGGCGCCTTGAGGTCAAGAAATTTTAATTAATAAAGGACACTCAAGGTGAGAAAGAAAATGTTTGATTTTGAGAACCTCTTTGGTTTGGTTTATGTTGAAGAATCTAAAAGGTAAAACTTGATCTTGGAGAAAAATGTTCACAATTCTGCCTCACTGACTCTTGTCAACTGTTGAAATGTTGAGATCTTCCATCTTTGATGAGTAGTTGACGTGAATGTTTCTTTTTGAACATCTTGTAAATAATCATAACTCTTGAATGCTTAATCTTACACATATATGGCTCTTCATACACACTTCACTTTTGTTTTTGCAAATAACAACATACTTAGTTACATGACACAATTCGCACATATCATACATACATTTGCATACTTGTGAATAAGAATGATTTTCAATCATATTTTCTAGTTACATGCATATATTTACATATCATTGCATACTTCTATGCTTAAATGCCATGATTATTCGGTATATAAAATGGTGTTAGTGGAAGGTTGGATTATGTTCAGCCGGAAACTTTCACTACGCATGAGGTGGTCTTCGGACCTACGTTCTCCGTCAAGTACCGATAATCAATCTGCTTGAAGTCATTGGAAAATCTCTGGTTGAATGCATGTATATACTCTATACAATCACTTTTTGACTCCTTCTATGACTCATCCCTTGCTAAATAAAATTGCATTGATTTAGACATGTTTGCTACATGGCATATATTAAGGGGGTGATTTTTTATAACCGTACATACATTTAGGGAGAGACATTACTATGATAAAGCTAATTCATCTTTTACATTCAATATAACCACCCACACAAAATGCACCTTTTTGACATAATGATTCAATCTAATAAGGATTACTATTTTCTACTCTACACTTTAGAGGGCTATTGATTCTCTACATAGAAATCACATGTTTCGTGAGGAAAAAGTTGTTTACCCCTTCAAAAATATGTATAAGTGGAACGTGGATCCGAGTAGTCGGGAATCCCCCCTGAAATAAAGGAGGAAACTCACGTCGAAAGGAGAAACTAATCCATAGAAAATAAGTGTGATTTGCCACCAAGTAGTCGGGAAGTGCCCTTGAGATAAAGGGTACAACTCGCGTCGAAAAGTGTCTCATCCACATCATAAAAAGTGACGAAACTGAGTAACCGGGAATTGCCCTTGAAACAAAGGGCATGACTCGTGTCAAAGGATTAGTCACACCATTTTTAGTAATTAAAAATTAGGGTCATACGTAGCTACCGATACTCGAGCATTGTGTATGAAAAGATACCTCTTGCAGTCAGAGCTCACACTTACTAAACTTGGCATACAGCTGATGATCCCTTAATAATTTGAAGGCCAACCTCAAGTGCTCCTCATGCTCCTCTTTGCCTTTAGAATATATAAGAATATCATCAATGAATACCATGACCCACTGATCTAGGTAGGGTCGGAACACACTATTCATCAGCTGCATGAAAGCTGTAGGAGCATTCGTTAGACCAAAAGGCATTACTACAAATTCAAAAATACTCGTACCTGCTTCGAAAAGCCGTCTTAGAGATATCCTCATCCTTGATTCTCAACTGGTGATACCCCGATCTGAGGTCAATCTTGGAAAAATACTGCGCTCCCGATATCTGATTGAACAACTCATCGATCCTTAGCAACGGGTACTTGTTCTTGACGGTAAGCTGGTTCAACTGGCGATAATCTATGCATAGCCTCAACGAGCCATCCTTCTTCCTCACAAAAAGCATAGGAGCTCCCAACGGGGAAGTACTCAGACGAATAAATCCTTTTTCTAGCAACTCCTGCAATTGCTTCTTCAACTCCTTTAATTTGGCGGGGGACATACGATACGGAGCCTTGGAAATTGGTGGCGCGCTAGGAACTAAATCAATAAAGAAAACCACCTCCCTTTTAGTAGGAAGTCCTGGCAAATCTTCAGAAAATACCTCACGAAAGTCTCAGACAACAGGAATGCCCTTCAACTCTAACTCCTTATCGGTTAAAAAGACCAGGCCAAGAATGCCTGACACCCCTTCCTCAATAACTTATCAGCCCTAAGTGCCGAAATATGTGGCACAGACTTAGAACGCCTATAGCCAGATAAAGAAAGCTCGGGGTGCCCAGAAAAAGACACTGATCCTGATTTGTAATGAACACTAGCTCCATGTCTAGCTAACCAATACGCTCCTAGGATTACATCATAATCCTTCATCTCCATGCATACTAGATCCGCCAACAAGTTATGACCATTAACTAGGACCTCACTAGAGGGATAGAAATATTGGATTGCTGCCCCGAACCAATAGGGGTTGAAATTACTAAGTGAGAATCCATCAACACAGGGTTCACAGATATGGATTTAGCAAAATTTTGAGAGATAAATGAATGATTAGCTCCGATGTTGAAAAAAATGAACGATGGCTTAGAAAAAAATAGTAAGAGTACCTTCGACCAATCCACCCTCCTCGGTGGCCTCGGTGGCCTTGGTTTCAGTTCCCTGAAGGGCTTGGAGTCTGCCCTGCCGCTTCTGATTCCCTTGTGGCTTCTCCGATGTAGCTTGATCAGAAATGAGAGGACACTCAGGGATCCGATGGTCCCTGCTTCCGCATCGCAAACAGGTGCCAAGCTTGCGCCAGCACTCTTCCATCTTGTGACCCGGCCGATCACAGTACTTACAAACTACCTTGGACTGGGTAGTCGATCTTGCCTTCTTATCGCCTTCCCTTGGTTTCTTATCCTTTGAAAAGCTTGACCTGCCATTGGGCCTCTTCTTGCCATTGGTGGGCTTGAAATTCCCGGAACTGGTAGCCTGCTCCCTCTTTATGTCTCTTCCCCTTATCTTATCGGTCATCTCCATAGTGTCTTCTAGCACTTGTGCCTTCCGCACAATCTTGACATAATTATGGATCTCCATTGGCGCCAACTGATTGATGTACTGAAGCTTCAGCCCATTAAGTAATCTCTTGGTTTTCATCTTCTTTGTGTATACCAGGTGCGGCGCATAGCGGGACAGCCTAGAGAATTATGCCTCGTACTCAGCCACTGATGGGTTCCTTTGCTCAAGAGAGGCGAACTCGGCCACCTTCTTCTCCTGGACTAGATCTGAGAAATACTTGCTGTTAAAGTGCTCTAGAAATTCCTCCCATGATACGGGTCCATTTACTAGCGTGGGCTCTACTGACTCCCACCACGCACGAGCAGCTCGCTCCAGCTGGAATGTCGCTAGGAGAACTCGCTCCTGGTCACTACATTGCATGACCCGAAAGATACGATTCATCTTTTTCACCCAGTGCTCAGGTTCATCTAGGTCGGGGGAACAACTGAACCTTGGCGGGTTCATGCCTCTAAAATTGCGGTGAAGGTCACCGGCTCCATGGTGCGCGCCTCCCTGCGCTACTTGTTGTAAAACCTGGGTCAGGCCTTGCACAGTACGCTGCATCTCTCGCCACTGCGCACTCTCTGCCGCCATTGAGAAGGAATCCTACAAGCGTAGAGAAAAAATTTAAGAACATCCTACCGAAAATTTCTTTTAGGGTTTGGTTATTAACTTAACCCAAGTCTCTACCCCATCTCACTTGGTTAGATTCTAGACTTTACCAAGGTCACGGGTTCTAATGACACTTCTAGAAATCTAGGGTCTTAAGAAAACCTAGGCTCTGATACCATAAAATTGTCACGCCACGATGTGAAAAATCAGAATGCAGCAATTATAATTATTCATGACAGTCATAGTAATAACGAAAATAAATATAGCAAGAGACGAGGAATAAATATACTCAATTAACTGCCAACTTTATTCATAACAAAACATAACTTTCCAACCAAGTTTATACCCACCTCTTACAAAATGACCCAATCAAAAGAAGTTAAACAAAACTACAACTTCCACATTAGACACAACTACATAACAGACACATTCTAGACTATGACATTCATAAGACACGACTTCTAAACTGGCTCGCTCCAAGCTTTCACTCATGCCCATCCCCATCAGCTTGCGCATCCTCGTCAGAGCTACCTGAAAGGGTTGAAAAACTGGGTGAGCGAACGCTCAGTAGGTTCTATAACATACAATGTATAAGTGATTAACCAGTTAATAATGTCATTCCAAAGAAACATCGAACAAATAAATAATGTTGGAAGCAGTTAACCATAACCTCAAAGGAAAAAGGATATGAATACAGGGAATAGCAAAAAGATAACACAGTTGATAACAAGATTTCATGAATTGGCCGTATTTAAGCACGCAAGTGTAGCAAGTCATGTAGTGTTACAATTTCATGTAGGAATGAATGTCATAGACAACATGCTAGCAAGTACTCGGTGCAACGTCACACCTAGTCATTACAAACTCCCATGGGTACAAGTACTTTCGGACACTCCTCCGAGGACCAGACCGTGCCTTTTCTGATGCGTTGGCATTAAAAGTTAGATCATAGATCCCAAGTAATATCTAGACATTCGTTATATTAGGCCGAGAGTTCCAAGGTCAAGCTCAAGCAGCCAAGCTTTAAGATCAAGGGCCATTCCATAACAGGAATTTCAAATGGAAGTCATGACTTTGGAAGCCAAGATTCACTAAAGGGGATCATGACCATGGCTGGGTAGTAACTTGAAGGGCTACCCCTTTGACAGGGCTGCTACGTCACACAAAAATAATGAAAAATGGGTTCTGGGAATAGGTCGTGGTCAGCACAGGACCGCCACAAGGAGAAAGCGATCTAGACCGAACCGCTATCTGGCTTGCATCAACTCACTGGATCAACAGGTCGGCGAACACAGGTAGGGAAGAAGAATGCGGTCCACTGGGAACCGCTACATGATGGTGGCGGTTCTCAAGGAACCACTACCAGGGCTGGTAAGGTAGAGAGTACAGTCGACCATTTCAAGATCCTCAGTTGACCTGGGGTCATGGCTGGACTAAAACAGAGCTCAGTCTACCTAACCTTGGTCAATTGAGGTGCCATAGGTCGACCTAATTAGGGCTAAGTCGACTTGGAACAAGCTGCAATAGACTAGAAAAACTAGCACACAGGCCAGATCAGATAGCACAACGCAGTCATACCCTGACCGCTACCTCAAGGTAACGGTCCTCGCAGGGCCGCATTCTGGTCGAGACTGGGCAGAATAATCACAAACTCAGACTGCCCAAAATGAAATCCGGTCAAGTCGTTAGGTTCAGGCTTTCCGAATACAACCTGCTTTGCGTCATAGTGGGAATCCCAGGCTCGCGGAGTCTTACGGAGGCCTCATGATAGCGGTCCTAGTCCGACAGAAGGAATATCTGGCGGAGAGTCCCAACTAACACAAGATTTGAAAGTGTGGAAACCGTGAAAAATGGGAGTGAAACGGTGAGCCATTACCACCGGAGTGGCATGACCCTCAAGCAATTTTAGTAATGTAATCAATAACCAGTCAAGCAGGAGAAAGTATTGAAGAATTTGCCAAAGCTATGCACAGATTAAGATGCATTAAATCTACTTGTTTGCAGGGTACAACGAGAAGGAATCAAGATGATCAATAAGCAATGATTCAAATTTAGTTTAGATTTAGAGGTTCTGTTTCAAAACCCTAATTATTCAGTTCGTTATTGACCCTAAGCATGCTGGCTATTCAACATGAAATGCAACGAAAAATAGCAAATCTGTCTGTAACCTGAGGGCAGGGCCACTAACTGATGGTAGCGGTCAGTCAACGACCGCATCTTGTCCGTTTTGATGCCGTTCAAAAATATACGCTAGCCAGGAGAAGGCGGTTAGCCGCGTAGCCGCGGCATCCAAATAGCGATTTCTGGTGAGCCGCGTTTTGGACCCGAGCCCCGACCTCCGACGGGCCATGACAGACCTTTACAAAAAGCCTCGTAGCGATCGGTATACTCCATACAAATTGGGATTTTTACTATCAATGGAAAGAGCATGAAAAGATGCATAACATGAATGTATTTAATTAGACATTAGCCTGTAAGAATCCTACCATTAAACGCGGTAAAGGAAGTCGATCTTGCCGAAACCCTAGATGGAACCTCCTCCTAGACTTGACGTTCCCACCCTCAAACGCACACGTCGTCGGCCGCCTCAGCAAATGAGGGTTCTTGATAGTGTTAGGCTTCGTTTTATAGAGCTAGGGTCGATCCTAGAGGTTGGATATGGACGGGGGAACGACGTGGAGTCGAACGCGCGTGATATTCACGCTTGACCGGGTCACACCGCCTCCTCTTTGAAATTCGGCGGCTAGGGTTAGGGTTTTCGCGAGGAAACAGAGGGAAAATGGTCCTCTAACATGGGCCTATCGATTGGGTCTGGATTGAGCCCATAAGAGCTAGAATTGGGCTCGAATTTGGTCTGATTAGGGCTGTCCTATCAAATTTTTGAGTTTAAGCCAAAAACCTACAATTCGGGCTAGACCAAATTTTCTATTGGGTTCATTTTAGAAGATAAAGTTGCAAGAAATTGGCCCCTCTACATGAATATATATATTTTTCTATATTTTTATAAATTAGTCAAAATTTGACCCTAGAGTGAAATTCAATTTATTAAAGAAATTCAGGTTGCTACAATTCTTCCCCCCCACCCCCACTGTCTTCACATCAGTTGTAGCACCTCTCCATACTAGCATAGGCCTCCTCTCCCTCCCAGCTCGCGTTGACACGCCCCCCCTCCCACCCCCCTCTCTACCTCCGATAAGGCTGAAATAAGTGTATGTCTCACAAGCCAATCCCTTATAAAGTGATGGCATTATTTCATGTACATTCTAATTCATATTAATAATATTTATGATGATTTCTTCATTATGTCTCAATTATTTGTGCATATTACTGTAGGCACTAGAAATCCCCCTCTGAAGGAAGAAGGAAGGAAACACACGCGAGGAGCGTGGAACAATAAGCGGTGAAGGAATTAAAGGAGGTAATAAGTGTAAGGTTTCGACCAGAATGTGCAGCGGAAAACATCAAAACCTTAGATTGCATATCATTGCCAGTTTTTCAAAATTGAACAAGATCGTTTATCCCGCGTTGTGAAGAACGATTCTTTACCTTTGTGGGGTCGAGAATCTCCCAAAACCTCGAAGATGAACGAGAGGAGGATCCTAGGGTCGTGAGCCGTTCAAGCATCCGACCTCTAGATGTATCCACACGAGTAGTGGAAGTAGACGGGATCTCCTCCACGATCTCCACGCGTTGACCCGATCTCAACATCACTATCCACCGAGGAGGAAGGAGAGAGAAGGAAGGGGGCGCCCCTTGGAGAGAGAGAGAGAGAGAGAGAGAGAGAGAGAGAGAGAGGGCCACCAGGGTTCTTCCTGTAGCCTGGCCAGGGTTTCTCCCTTCAGCGTATATTTATAGACCCTTAGTGTTTTTCACAAAAACCTAATAACAATCTATAAAGTCCACCCATCCTGGTCTGTCCAATACTCTATTGTGTGTGACCCTCTAGGCCCAATAGTCTGTTTGGTTTTCCAGCCCATTAAGTAAAGAACTTCTTCTTAACTTAATTAATTATGTCCATTAACTCTTAATGGAATCAGCGGGCTTTTCGATCATGAAAAGCACCAAGTAATGCCTCGTGATCCCAAATGACATTGGGGATAAGCATCCCACTCAGGAACCTTTTTGTCTACAGATTCCACACAGCTATAAATCCTCATTCATCTAACGCCCCACCAGGACTAGGGTATGGCCAAACTGTCAAACCCTATTGAGTCTCGGCTCAACTTAATCCTGTACTCCAAACTGGTTCATTAGAAAAACTCTTTTTTCATAATGAACTCCCTTACCCTGGCTAGGGGATTTCTCGAGTACAGATCCGTAGGACATTCTCTCTCATATATCATACTGAGAGTGAATGATCCCATGTTGTCAAACTAATTACCTTCGCACGAGTTCCACTGAGTCCGAATAACTAACTGTACAAGACCACTTTACAGAAGTCCATAAGTCAGTAATCAAATACTCAGCATCCCTTATGCAAGACATCTTTAGTGACTCAGATCTAAGATCCAACTGTGCTACTAAGACATAGAATACCCTGATTGACAGTCAGTATGATTACCATTCAGGGATTCTAGATCGGGTCAGTTCAGTGTATTCATTCTGCTAATGAGCACCCACACACGTACTTCAGTGTCTCCACACTAATGATTATGAGAACAATCACACCCATCATATGAGTAAGTATCATGTGTGTCAGTGTATCCAGATCTTCAATGTCCTTTCTTGAAGATCCTATGACTGGGAACATTTGGAACATGTGCATCTGGATGACTGATCTCATTATCATAATCTCATTATGATCTAACCATCATCGCACAGGTTCAGGGACTTCATCACATTCAAATCATTAACACAAATTAAATGTAACGAATAAATGTCATTAATATAAATATGAATAAGATATTACAAGAAATGTCACCATCACATCTCATGTGATTGGCTTATAGGGCATACTTTTCTATCAATCTCCCACTTGCACTAAAGCCAATCACCCACATACTTTATCCCCATTGTAGACACGCTATTCCTGACGTCCCCTAAGAAAATCTCATATTACCACGCGACGCCCCGCAGCGGCTTCCGCATTTTGAATCACTTGAGTGTTTCCTATCTTTGAGTCTTCTCTCGTCTTCTGGGCGAGTAGCGTAACGCTCCTTCGGCATCCGGAAATCGCCTCGTTGTGGAAATCATGCGGCATTCGAACGGCATCAACATCAATCGCATGCATCAGAAGTTGCCAGGACCAGGGAAATGCCTAACGGACGACTGCCGACGCCCTTTTCGGAGGAATATGGGGGTCATCATAGAGGCGTCCAGGCTCCTGGACACCTCCATCAATACAAAATAATGACAAAAAATATATATATAAAATTGGACAAAAAATATATATAATTTCATGGAGGAGTCCAGGCCCCTGGACGCCTCCATCAACCAGCTCACGGACGACCCCGGGCCATCGACTGACCGTTGCTCAGCCTGTCGTTTGAATAAAATCCAAGTTATGGAAGCATCCAGGGCCCTGGACGCCTCCATCAACCAGCTCACGGGCGACCCCGGGCCATCGACTGACCGTTGCTCAGCCTATCGTTTGAATAAAATCCAAGTTATGGAAGCGTCCAGGCCCCTGGACGCCTCCATCAACCAGCTCACGGGCGACCCCCGGCCATCGACTGACCGTTGCTCAGCCTGTCGTTTGAATAAAATCCAAGTTATGGAAGCGTCTAGGCCCATGGACGCCTCCATCAACTAGCTCACGGGCGACCCTCGGCCATCGACTGACCGTTGGTCAGCCTGTCATTTGAATAAAATCCAAGTTATGGAAGCGTCCAAGCCCCTGGACGCCTCCATCAACCAGCTCACTGGCGACCCCCGGCCATCGACTGACCGTTGCTCAGCCTGCCATTTGAATAAAATCCAAGTTATGGAAGCGTCCAGGCCCCTGGACGCCTCCATCAACCAGCTCACGGGCGACCCCCGGGCCATCGACTGACCGTTGCTCAGCCTGTCGTTTGAATAAAATCCAAGTTATGGAAGCGTCCAGGCCCCTGGACGCCTCCATCAACCAGCTCACGGGCGACCCCCAGCCATCGACTGACTGTTGCTCAGTCTGTCGTTTGAAGAAATTCCAAGTTATGGAGGCGTCCAGACCCCTGGACGCCTCCATCAAACAGCTCACGGGCGACCCCTGACCATCGACTGACCGTCGCTGAGTCTGGCGTTTGAAGAAAATCCAAATTATGGAGGCATGCAGGCCTCTGGATGCCCCCATCCTCCCGACCTCTATAAATAGAGGCCTACCCCCCTCAGTTCAGGAAGTAGAAAAAAGAGCGCCGAGAGGCTGCCGGATTCTATTCATAATCTGTGGGTGTTTTGTAGGGGAGGTCCTGCCGGATCCTCGGGTGCCCGTGCTCGCAGGAGAGAGGCCGCCTTCGCCCGCCGCGCTACCTCGTCGTCCCTACGCTGCCAAAGCTCCACCGGATCTCGCCATCGACCATCCAATAAGCCATTCTCTCCTCTTCTTTTCTAGTTATCTTGCATTCATCATATCATATCCTCTACCCCCCTTTTTATGAGGGAGTCTCTTCCCGTTTCTACGTCAGAATAATTGCCATTCATCATAAGCATTTTCCTCCTACTCGTGTCCGAGAGGGGTTTAAAAGATAACACCAACCAGGTGTGTGTCTTGCCATCGTTTCGTTACTTGCGTCATTAGAATTTGAATACTGCACCTTCGTCTTTCTGATCCACCCGTTACTTGTTTGTTGTTGTTTTACAAGGGTACCTAAGGAAAGCCCTCTCCGTCGGCCGGCCGAAGGGGGAGGAAGAAGCAACCTGTCATTTCCCACTCTCGAGGAGTCACAATCTCCGCGCTCAATACAAGGTACACGCGATCATTTCGTTTCTTTGAGGTAACCCCTCTGGCGATCACATCCCTTTAGCATCCTACGTATGCTCTTTCCTCATATTGGCACGTTTCATAATCCTTCTTAATTTTTAGACACCTGATTGTCCGTAGTTTAGTTCGTTTTCTTCCCCTTGAGTGGATTCCTCGGCTTCCACAGATTGGCGATCACGGTGGGACTTCTTTTTGCTTTTTTGGGTTACCTTTGAACTCTCGGCACCCACGTGTGCCTCCCTTCTTTCGGCACCCGCGTGTGCCCCTCCCTATTGCGCCCACGTGCGCTACATCATTTCCCTCGTGCACCACGTGCACTCCCCCGGTCCTTTGTGAGTACTTCGAGGTCTGCGTTATCTCGGCACCCACGTGTGCCCCTCCACTCGGCACCCACGTGTGCTCCCTCCACTTGGCACCCTCGTGTGTCCCCCTTCTTATTGCGCCCGCGTGCGCTGTGTCATCCCCTTCGTGCACCACGTGCACGCCCCTTAGTCCCCTCTTTTGTCATTTTTTAGTCTATGTTGTCTTGGAAAGTAGAACGGCTATATCTTCCTCTATCTGTTTATTGTTGTTATATTCTTGTTATATCACTACTATACATCTGTTATATTTGTGTGCTTATCTCTGCTCCATCTGTGTGTTACATATCTTTTATCCAGCACCGCATTTCATGCATTTACCCCCTTTTCTTTCCTTTTCTTACTCTTTTCTAAAGATCACCCTCTCTCGGTGAAGGAAGGACTCTCCGTTCGGGAATTCCTCTCGACGGACTAGAATCTCCTCCACTGGGACCTCCGTAAGTCCCCGACATCGAAGAATCTCCTCTTCGTTCACTGGGCCGGTTGTACCATTGAAGTTCCCCGGAGTTAGTCGACCCATTCGTGGTGAGACGAGAGCCCCTAGCTGACACGGTGGTGAAAACAAAAACGAACTAGGGTCCCTATTTTGTGTTAACTTCGGATCTGGTTAAAAACACAAAAAAAATTATCAAAATCAAAACATAAAAAAGGGGCGTAAAGGCATCCACTTGTTTGATAATCTCTGCTATTTGCTTGCTAGTATATGTTTTTGCGTTCTGGGAAAACTGTGAGCATGGCTCACGAGTCTTTTGAAGAGAACCACCCTGGTCGTGGTGAGTCAGTCAAGCAGCGAGTCCATGCTATGGACGCGGGTCCTTCCCATGAGCCCTCACGTGAGGTGCAGGTTACCACAGGGGACACATCCCCGCCACAGGACATCTCCTCTTTGCTAGGTGTCCTCACCAACACGGAGCTTACCTCTGAGCAGCTCCGGGCCTTCCAGGCCATTCTGAAGGGGAAATCTGTTTCCCCCGCTCCCCAGGAATCAACTCCGGCCATCGCACCTCTCCAAGAATTGGTGCAGGCCATTCCATCTCCTTCGCTGGCACAAGCCATCCAATCTCCCTCGCTTCAAGGGCAAGCGAGCCAACAACCACCCTCGTTCCAATTCCCTTTGCAATCTCAAACCCCTGTTGTTCCCCACATACCGTTTCAGCCGGGGCCAACTATCGGCGGCCCGGCAGCTCCCTCTCATTCAGGGTTTCCCCCTCAAGTCTCCGGGAGACATTTTCCTCCCCAGTGGCAAGTGCCACCTTCACCGCCCGAGGAGCTCACCCAATCGCTCCTCAATAGGTTCAATAGGATGGACGAACAGTTTCAGAATTTGAAGAAAATGGTGGACGTGAAATCCACCCCGGAGGTTGCTTTGCCAATCCTTCCGGTCATCCATCTTCCTCCCTCCGAAATGCCCACGTACCGCAGGTACAATGGCACTGGCAACCCCTTCATTCACCTCAAGGATTTCATGTATGAGTCATCCTATTGGCAAAACGACCAGAGATCCCTGGCATACCTCTTTCGGAGGTCATTGGACGGTCCTGCGCTAGAGTGGTTCTATTCTTTGGAGCCCCGCGAGGCCGAGAATTTTGAAACAGTCCAGAGAAGGTTCTTGCAAAAGTATCGGGATAGGGTCGGTCCCTCTCTCTCCATTACCGACCTAGTGGTCGAAAAGATGAAGTCCGACGAGGATTTTATCCGCTATGCTGATAGATGGAGGTCTCTGGCAGAAAGAATAAGAGATACCCTCTCGGAACTTGAACAAGTAAAGATGATCGTATCCAATGCGACCCCACAGTTCAGGCATGTCTTGGCCATGAATAAGCTCACCACCATGGAAGAGCTCTACGAAAGAGCCCGGTACATCCAAACCCAGTTAAAAGACTCCCCCATTATGAACATGTTTGAGCCGCCGAAGCCCAAGGTGGTCAGAAAGATAGGCGCTGGTGTCCCAGGCGGAGCAACAGAAGGGGTCGTAACAAATGAGCAAGTAAGTGCGGTCAACAACGCCAACTATGCAGCCAACCCAAGGCTTCCACAAATGCCCCGACTTCCCCTCCAGCCAGGTCCCTTCCCCTCTCGTCCTCCACCCCAAAACGATCCACCTCAGAACAACATGCCTCAACTACTTCAACCCCAGCAACAGCCTCGACACCAGCAACAACAACCACCACTTCAGTACAACCAAGTTCCACCCCCAGGAAATTACGGTCCCCCACAGCAACAAAGGAGGCCGATTGGTCCCAAGAGAGCCTATTACCCACCATTGCCAGAAACTCTGGCGGATATTTTCAACGCCCTCATGGCCTCAAACACACTCATCCTACCCAGGGAAAGGCCCGTGTGGCCCCCGAATGTTGATACCTCCAGATACTGCGTCTATCACAGGCAGCCAGGACACACAGTGGACAACTGCTTTCAGTTTAAAGATTACATCCACGATACGAATGATGAAGGCGGGATTGACTGGGATGAAATGAGGCGATATGTCGCCACTCTTAAGGCTAGGAGACCTCCTCCTAGGCCACAATTCCAGCAACAACAGCAGCAGTTACAACAGCAGCCACAACAACAACCACAATAACAACAGCAGCCTCAGCAGGCCCAGCCACAACAGCCCAACATGGGCATAATCCAGAATCCATTACCGGAGCACCAACATCCCAATCATCAGGTCAACCCCGTCTCCTCCTTCCCGGAAGTCGGGAGAGAGCAGGTGTGGCATCCAGAGAGTACCTCTATTCTTTCTACCGCCAACCCTATCATCATGCAACCCCCTCGCCTTGCCCGGGTAGCACCTCTCTCTCATCAACCCGCGTTAATACCGCCTTCACCATTCCCACTGCCATCACCCCCTCTTATTCGCACCCCAATGACCTATCAGCCAACACCCTTCATTACACCCTCACACCCTCTCATTTTCTCTCACTCCCCCACTTTACCATCCACCTCTACTGCATTTGCCCCTATGCCTTCTAAGCCTCTTATCACCCGTCCACCGTACGTAACCCCGCCTGTCTCCACCATACCACCACCAATGCCCTCAAAACCACTCATCATCCACCATCCATCTCAACACCATTACCCGCTCCAAACCTTACCCACTTCCACTTTGCTTCCACCTCCACCTTCCAGGCCCCTTATCCTTCATAACCCGTGCGATATCCCCTCTACCTCCACCATGCCTCCACCTAACAAACCCCTCATCAGAATCCCTGCTCCCATCATCACCCCTGCTTCATCAACCATCCCTCCGCCACTACCCCTCAGACCCCTGTTAAAACCCACTGCTACCCCTATAGAGATACAAAAGCCACAGGCAATGGTGCTCCGAAGTGGAAGGATTTTCCACAGGGTTTTCTCCCAGAATAGTCAGAATCCCGAGCAGTCTCAGCCAAAGAGAGACGATGGAGAACAACCGGAAAGATCTATCCCTGTAACACAGTATGATTTGTTGAAACACTTGGACAAGACGCCTGCTCGGATCTCCATCCTGGAGCTGCTTCAGAGATCCACATCCCATCAGGCAGCCTTAATGGAGTATCTTCAAAAGGTCATGGTGAATGAGGACCTCCCTGTAGAAAAGATTTCTGCCGTCCTGACCCCAACGGACACACAACCGGCCATCATGTTCCACAACTACGAGCTCGCTCCCAAGGAAGCTCGGAAATATGCATTGTGTGTTTCAATAAAAATTAATGGGGTATCCATAAACCCATGCCTTGTAGACACGGGTGCGTCCATAAATGTGATCTCCATGAGCACCCTTCAGTTGTGTGGGGTCGAACAGGAACAGATAAGAGCTTCTTCAATCACAGTCACAGCTTATGACAATAGCAAAAGGCCGCCGCAAGGGATGATTATTCTAAGGACAGAGCTAGGTCCGATGTCAGTACCCACGGAATTCCATGTCCTCGACATGGACCCCACATTCAAGGCCATACTGGGTCGCCCTTACATTGAAGCCATAGATGATGTGCCTTCCACCAACCATCAATGCTTGAAGTTTCCTTACAATGGAAGAATTATTAAAGTAGTCAGCACACCTGTCCTTCACACGGTGGATGCTATCAACACCTCTCTGCCCTCTGTTTGGCCGTCTCATCGACCCATATTGTCATTGCTGGACGTGTGCGATTCATCTCACATTCCGCTAGCACCAAAGAAGCCGATCAAGGCAACAACGCCATATCTCCCTTTTCACTCCAAAGGTTGGGAGATTATGAGAAACATCGGCTATCAACAGGGCAAAGGTCTGGGTGCACAGCTACAAGGTAGGTTGAAACCACCAAAGGAGATTAGGCCGAACCGCAGGTTTGGCCTAGGCTTCAAAGGACCATTCAAGGCGGATTGGAAGCCCCTCACATGGACCGTATCAAACCACTTCAATAAGGGGCCCGTTATTCGGATGGGGGATTATCCGCAGGAAGCACATGGGGGGTCGCATGTTGTGTATTCAGCCGAAAAATGTCCGAGGGTCACCAAAAGAGGCAGGATCAAAGACCCGGAATGCGAAGGGGACAAATGGTTTGATATACGGGACGTTTTCGTTGCACTGGAAAGGATGTTCTCGTCTCCCCAGCTTGATGGACCGCCATTGATCTCCGGAATGCCAGAAAATATCATTACTGTTGCCAAGCTCCCAGACTATCCTCGTCCTCGCCCGAAGGACCCTGTCACCAGCGGATCTTCATCCGCCATCACCATCACCACCGACGACTCATTAGCTGTCATCTTCTCCATTCACTCGCCGCAACCTTTGTTGCTGTCATCTTCCTGGGCCAGACGGTTGTCTGATGATCTTCCCAGATCCCCCTCTCTACTTACATACCTACGCGGGTTTCTCAACCCGCGCCAGGTCTTTAATCATGATCTGCTCTACGAGCCTCCCAATCCTCTAGCCACAACCACTTTTTCCTCTCCCCCGATCTCTTTCCGCTATTTTGTCATCAAAAATGAAAACAAAAAAAAACGTCAATTTCTAAACTCCTCAACAACACATCTTCGTTGAGGAAACTTTCTACATCTCCCACGGGTGCGCCCCGCCCTGCGGACCACCCGTCCAAGGTCCGATGAGCGACCTTTTCTACCCCTCCTCTGAGGGGTCTTCCCCTGTACATTCTTCACCATCCTCTTCATCCTTTTCTTCTTCTGTAAATAATGTCAGTCAATCTAGGAATAATAAGTCAAAGGTAGTACCTAGGAAGAAATCCAAGGGTAGGCAGGTCCCTCGTCGATTCCTTCTGGATTTAGCCGCCAGGTGTCAGGCCCTTCTTACCGTCACTCAGTTGCTAGAAAATCCCATCCAGTTACCGGAAATAGAATGTGAGGGCAACTGCACAATTAATGATGGGTATGGAGTCTACGAGATCACAGATGAAGAATACCCTACTGAAGATGAGGGTGAAGAATATGAGGATGCGGCTGGCGCGTATGCTAGTGGAATAAGGAGATTCGAAGAGCCGTCAACCGCCGTAGAATAATCCACCAAAGAAGTCAACTTGGGAACTGAGGAAGACCCTATGATCATCCTCATAAGTGATAATCTACCACCCTCTGAAGAAGAGGCATTAATTGAAGTTCTCAAGGAATATAGGGACACGTTTGCATGGAGCTACGAGGATATGCCAGGTTTGGATTCAACCCTGGTCGAACACCGTTTAACCCTAAAACCAGGGTCCGTCCCGGTAAAACAAAGGTTAAGGCGTTTCCACCCTCAAATGGCTTTAAAAATGAAAGAAGAAGTCGACAAGCTCCATAAAGCCAGGTTTATTAGAGTCATCCTTTATCCTCAATGGGTGGTAAACATTGTCCCAGTCATGAAGAAAGGTGGGAAAGTCAGGATTTGCATCGACTTCCGGGACCTTAACCGCGCGTGTCCAAAGGATGATTTTCCCTTGCCTCACATTGATGTGTTGATCGACAACACAGCGGGGTATGAGACCCTCTCATTCATGGATAGATTTTCAGGATATAATCAAATTTGTTTGGCAGAAGAGGATCAAGAGAAGACATCATTCACTACACCGTGGGGAACATATTGTTACGTGGTCATGCTGTTTGGGTTAAAGAATGCTGGAGCTACTTACCAAAGAGCTATGATGGCCATATTTCACGACATGATGCACATATATCTGGAGGTGTATGTGGATGATCTATTGGTGAAATCAAGGACCAGGATGGAACATCCAAGGGTTTTGGCTAAGGTCTTGCAGAGATCAAGGGAGTTCCAATTGAAAATGAACCCGAAGAAGTGTGTGTTTGGTGTATCATCGGGCAAATTACTGGGCTTCATTGTGAGTAAAAAAGGGATCGAGATAGATCCCGACAAAGCTAAGGCCATCAGGGATATGCCACCTCCCAAGAATTTGAGGGAAGTCCGAGGTTTAATCGGGAGGTTGTAGTTTATTCATCGATTTGTGTCTCAGCACTCACAAAGGTGTAGACCTTTCTATGAGTTGACCAAGCCAGGAGTAGAATTCCACTGAGATTCTAAATGCCAAAAAGCTTTTGAAGGGTTAAAGGAATATCTGGCTAGTCCACCCGTTCTCATTCCACCCAAACCAGAAAAACCTCTGATCCTCTACATCTCCGTCTTGGACGACTCCGTGGGAGCTGTCCTCGCACAAGTTGATGAAGAAGGCAAGGAACGGGCAACCTATTACTTGTCCAAACTTCTTAATCCCTGTGAGCAGAAGTACATAGTCATGGAGAAAACCTGTGCTGCCCTCGTTTGGGTGGTGCAGAAACTGAAGCACTACTTCTTGGCTCATGAGGTCCACTTGATTGCTCGCATGAGCCCTATCAAGTTTCTTCTGGAGAAATCCATCCTTACTGATAGGCTAGCACGCTGGAAAAGTTTTCTTTCCCAGTTCGACATCACCTACATCCAGCAAAAGGTAATTAAAGGCTATGCCATAGTCGAGCATCTTACCCACCATCCTCTCCCCAAGTTTGACCCTATCCAATCAGAGTTTCCAGATGAGGAACTAATGTCCATCGTCCAATCCGACAAGCCAATGTGGACATTATATTTTGATGGAGCTCTAAATTCCAAATGGAAGGGTATCGGCATTGTCCTTCTAACGCCTGAAGGCGTCACCATCCCAGAGACATTTCAGCTCGCGTTCCCAGTCACCAACAACATCGCTGAATACGAGGCTCTTCTAGCTGGCCTGGAACTAGCCCGTTCTTTCTATATCACTGAGTTGCGAGTCGTGGGTGATAGTCAACTTGTTCTCTGGCAGGTGCTTACCAAATATCGCACCCTCGATCCCAAGCTCAAACCCTATCAGGAGCTGGTCTCCGCCTATGCCAAATTGTTCACCAAGCTGATCTTTGTCCATGTTCCTCGCGAACAGAACATTCTGGCCGATGCCCTCGCCTCCTTGGCGTCATCCTTCAAATTTCCTCTAGGTGCATGGTTTAGATCCATCATCCTCTACAAGCGTCTTGTCCCTGCCGTTCAGGACCTTTACCTCTTAAAGATCAAGGAACGAGTCCTACAGAAGATCCAGAAGGGAGAAATTCTTGAGAAGAGGGAGATCATGCTGGCAGAAGTCGAAGAAGAGTTGGCTGACGATGAGAAACCATGGTTCTATAAAATTGTCAAATATTGTAAAGATCAGTCTTATCTTGAAGGAGCCACCACAGAAGATAAGAAAGCCATAAGAAGGGTAACTCAGAAATACACATTGGTTGGAGGTCTACTCTATAGGAGGAGCCTTACTGGCGTTCTGTTAAGGTGTCTTGACGACAATGAGGTTTGGAAATGCGTAGAAGAAGCACACTCGGGTGTGTGCGGTGGCCACGTGAATAGCCAGATGCTCGCCAAGAAGATCATTAGGCTAGGCTTTTACTGGCCCACTATGGAAGAGGATTGTGCCGTCTATGACCGTAGGTGTGTCAAGTGTCAACTTCACGCCGATAAAATCCATTCACCATCTTCCTCACTCCATCCAATATCCTCTCCATGGCCTTTCTCCATGTGGGCATTCGACATCATCGGTCCCCTAGGTGATCCCAATTCCCTCACCAAATAGAAATCTCTCATCCTTACTGCGACGGAATACTTCACCAAATGGGCCGAAGCTGAAGCTTACGCGGAAATCAAGGCGTCAACAGTCTGCAAGTTCATCATGAAGAACATCCTCACCAGGTTCGGCGTCCCAAGCACAATCGTCACCGACAATGGGCCACAATTCATTTCTCAGGACCTTCAGAACCTCTGCAAAAGGTACGCAATTGCATTGCATCATTCATCACCTTATTACCCACAAGGTAATGGCCAAGCGGAGGCCACCAATAAAACATTGATCAAAATCATCAAGAAGACCTGCGAGTCCAGTAAGTTTTCAGACTGGCCAGAAAAGCTTATCGAAGCTCTATGGGCCTATCGCACTTCAATCCGTACCCCCACCGGGCAGACTCCGTTTGCCCTTACTTATGGTATGGAAGCGGTAGTCCCGTACGAGACTCTAATCCCTTCTCTCAGGGTACAATTGGACGAGGAATTTCCCCTCAACGACCGTCGTAATTCACTCCTCGCCCAGTTGGAACTCTTGGATGAGAAGCGGCTGGCCGCTGCCGAGCATGCGCGTGTGTATCAAAATAGACTCGCTCGCTTTTACCAAAAGAAAGTCGTTGAGAGAAAATTTAAAATCGGTGAGATGGTCGTAAAAAGAAGTTTTGTCAAACCTGGAGGGCCGCGTTCTAAGCTCCAACCCAATTGGGAAGGACCATTTGTAATTCAAGCCGTGTACCCTGGCAACGCCTACAAGCTAGTCAACGCCGAAGGGACCGAGTTATCCCACCCTTGGAACGAGCTTTATCTTAAAAAGTACTACCCTTAGCTTAGTGGCAACAAAACAAAAAAAAAGATGACAAAAAGAAAGAAAACATCAAAAACAAAGAAAAATAAATAAAAATATATTGAAAATCACTAAAAATGTGGAAAACTCAAAATGTCGATGCCTGGTGGTCACCATGTAGTTAAGTCCCTGCATCCAACCTTCATGTTAGGATAGGGCCCATTAAGGCTTGGTAGGCACCGGGTCTTGGTTTGCCAGAACCGTGGAGATCCCTGTCCGGCCACCTCGGCCTATGCTCGCTCAAAGGAAGGCAACATGTACTCACTTACGTATTTTATCTAAAAAAGTTGGTAGCATCACCTACGGTGGGGCCTCATCCGGAAGATCTCCAGAAGCTGTAATCTTTATTCTTTTCTCTTCGACCAAATGAGACAGTCGGCGCCCTTAAAACGCTGAGCATGAGAAACTAAAACTCAAACCCCCAAGGGCAAGAGTAGGATCCATTTCCTCGAGCATCGATCAGAGCACGAGAAGAGGGCAGTGTCCCCGCAGGCATACGAAAGGGAGCTCACAAACGTCAAACGACTATATCTTCCTCGCAAAAAGAAACACAAAATCAAAATTAAGAGAAAAGCCTGGTCGTGACCGTGCCTGATGCAATAAATGAAACCCCTCAAAGCAAAAGTCTGAATCCACAAAAGGGGCCATAGAATGTAAATGCTCGGGATTTGGTCCGAAGTTGTCTGAAAGGAAAGAGTTAAATGGGCCCTTATTGGCTCGCCGGGTTAACGGTTTTGCCGATCCTCTCAGGAGGTTTATCCCCTACGCTCTTCCTTCTTCCTTTAAAGGTGAAAGCTCGACGAAATGTCTGAAGGGCGAAACCCACCAGGTCTGCAACCTTATTTTAATACAAACATATGGTTGCCTACTTTGAAAAGCAGAAGCTATCGCTGCGAAAGAGTCTCTGTGTTTTTGGCCGGTCAAGACCCCTATATACCACCTTGATGTCTTCTTGTTTAACCTTGGGCTTAGGCCAATGCAAGCGCGTCACCTCTGGGTGCGACGGCGTCTGATTCCGGGTCAGCATCGTGCGGTTGGTCGTTAGGGTTCGAGGGTGTTCCACCATATACCATCTAGAGTTGTGAGGAAACAGACCCGGGTCGGGCAAATCATTTACCTCGAACACCTTTTGGGCGAATCCCTGTGGTCGGAAGCAACTGGGAGCCTAAGCATGGCATGGTGATATTGTCATCAGGGTAAGTCTTAGCCGGCGGGATCATCATTCGAGGGGTTTAGAGGCCCAAATCAACCTAGATGTGCACTTAGGATACCTGGGAGGTTAGTGAGAAACCCCTGTTCTCATGAAGGTAAGGTGCCATATGGGTGCTCATCAGGCTTTAGCGAAAAAAAATGATAAAAAAAAGAAAAGAGAGAAGACGTAGATATTTGGAAAACAAAAAAAATTAGAATGATAACAAAGACAACAAAAAAAATGCCAGAAAAAATAATAAAAATAATAAAAAAAATCATCTCGCATGATTGCATTTGTATGCAGCATCTCACTTTTAAATTCCGCTTGCATTAGTGTGCTTGTCTGTCACTTTCATCATTATCGCATCTTTCCCTTGCCTTCATTAATAAAGGCTTGGCCCCTTGACCCATTATCAAGGACAGTTGAAGTGAACACCTGCTTATTGAGCAAGGGGCCAAGTCAGAACATAGATACTGACCTGTTTGTTTCAGTGATGCGTGCAGGGATTCAAGATAGCAAGAGTGAGATGAAAATCAAACAAAATCATACCTTTTATTCCGTTCTTAAAATAAGGAATTGTACATTAAGTTCCACCTTCTCTCTCTACATTACTTGTCCCGCCACTCTCCGGGCAAAACGCCCTCAATGGTGCTACCCAACTACGAAAAGCGGTACTTCTACCGCTCTGTACACCTCTTCCCATTCCCACACCCCGGCGCTGATCCGTGGGAGCAGCAAAGAAGCTACTGACACGAAAGCCACGCTCTCGTGCTCTTCGGTAGCGCTCCTCACCATCTCTCAGCCATTATTCAGTAAGGCCAAGGCTGGTTCGGAGTTCGAACAACTGGGCCTCCATGACCCTTCGCTCCTCCCTTTCAGCTAATCTGTCGGCTCTCTCTCTTTCTCTGTCCCTCTCTTTCTCTGACTGTTCTCTCTCACGATCTTCCCTCTCCAATTGAAGGGTTATTCTCAGCTCCATGGCATCCCTGGAAGAATCGTCATCCGGACGACGCCGCAATTCCTCCTCCAGCTCTGCTATTTTAGCCTCTCTCTGTGCAGCATGGGCAAGTAACTCCTGCATCTCCTTTTCCTGCCAGATATACTATCTCAGATATGTGGCAAGGCAAAAAAAAGGAGAACTCAACACTGAAACTCTTACATGTATAGAGAGCATTCCTTCTGCCTCCGCGGCACACTGCGTAGTCCGAGCAAGTTGCTCGTGAAGCAAATCAAGTTCTGAGGTGGGGATCCATAAGCTGGAAGAGACGCCGCCTCCTCCCATCGCTGACGAAGCCGCGTCGATCTGAGCGTGCTATGACCACATGGGATGAAAATTAGCGGCCGAACGCCATCAATCTAGAGTTTTAATTAGGAGTGCGCATTGTACATACACCTACCGAAGCGCTCAAGGCTCCACGGGTGTCGCCCAATTGTTGCTCCGTTTCTGCCAGGCGTGATCGCAAGTCCGCTATCATGGTATCACGGACATCCTGCAACCATAGGAGTCAGCATCCACAGAGAGGAGAGGAGGAAAGGAGAAAAGAGGAAAAGGAGACCCACCTCCACAAGTCCCCGGGGTTGGAGCCGCTCTGCGTACATTGTCTTATACAGACGCAGATAGTCTTCACTATCCTACGCATGTGATTCTACGATTGTGCTACCTCGTTGCCAGTCTTCATACTGTTCGGAGAACCGCACACGCCAATCAACGCAAGTTGCCGGTCCCCGTGTCTTTCTTCCAACGCAAGGTGGCGCAATCGTATCCACCCATTCCTGGGCCAGCCCTAGGGTCCTCATAACTAATCGTAGCCGAAGCGACTCGATTTCATTTAGGCAGTGTATCCACAATTTCCGTCCGAACCGGGCGCGACTTGTTAAAACCCATGGTTGATTGGCATCGACCATGCCTGAGTAGGGTCTCCAGTTTACCTAGGTGAGGTTGTACATACCCGTTTAACTGGTTAGAATATATATATACAACAAAAAAAATAATAATAATAAATAAAATAAAAAAAATCCCACCATCGCTGCAGGGAATTCCTGTAGCTCGCGTCTTAGCACCATCAGCTGGTAGGTTACAAGCGCTGCACCCAAGATCGGTTGCCACCGCCTGGATAACGGCACCATCGTTGGTCGCCAATGACGAGCTCTCCCCATTGGGAGGTAATAATAGCTCCACAGCTACATCATCATATGCCGTCAATGCCTCAAGTGGACTATTACAAATAAACACAAAAATATATACTAAAAATAAACAAAAAAAATACCTGGATAAGTGGTGTGAACCCACTCACAGTCATCTCACGATCTGCCTCTTGGGACAGGTCCGTAAACAAGTGCGCTAGCATGGCAGCTCCCCAAGCGTACTGTCCTACTCTTTCGAGGTCAGATAGCAGCCCTAGGAAACGACAATGGATGCCGTCTCCTTTCAAGCTCAGTATCAATCTTCCCAGGAAAAAGAGGAGAAATCTCCTCAAATCCATATCAGATCTCTCCCAATTGTCAAAATCTGTGCAATACACAGCACGACATCCTCTTCCCATTCTCTCCATAAATTCTTCCGAGGACTCGTCGTCCCGTCGACGAGTATCAGTGAGCCCTAATGCCCCCATGATAGACGCCCTAGCTACTGATCTGTGCTTCCAACTGTCTAAGTCCAACCCCAGTAGCTTCTGGGCGCCATCTCGGTAATCCGCATAGGTGACGCCGGTCACTGCCTCGCCATCCACTTTGAGGCTCGTGATTCGGACCACATCTTCTAGACTTGGCACCATGTGTCCCCATGGCATCAGGAATGCCCGACTTACTGGGTCCCATCTTTCGCACAAGGCTTGGATAAGGGCCAGGTCGAGTTGGATCGGCTCGATCTGAAGAAAGGCACCAAATCCCATCACGTCTAGCCTGGCCTTCTGAAAATATGGGAGACCCCTGTATGCGGCCACTGCTAACTCCCATGAAATGTGTGATTTCATCACACTTTGTGCGTGCATAAGAAATGGAGAAGGGTGTTGTCAAGAGGAAGGAAGAAAGAATGAGAAAAGGGGGGGGGAAAGCTCAGCTTACGAGTTGCGACTGGGTCCGCTCGCTGAACTGCCCTTCGAGGTCCGAGAGTTTCCTGGAACTGCTACCGCTAGATCTGCTTCTCTTCGAGGAGTGGGAAGATTCACCCTCCATCCGGAATTCTGAGTCCCTCCTAGTACCCTTCAAGTTGGCCCTCGATGCCCCTAGAAGAATAAAAGAGGAAGGTATATATAGAAATGGGAGAAGGGTGGGCCAAGATTGCCTCCAACGATAGCCCTCACAATAGGGCGCCTCCCCTGCGGTCCCATGAGTCACTTCAGCACCCGCACAAGGTGATGGATCGGACGGTGTAATATGATGACCTGCTCCCTGTGGCGCCTTGTCATAACGTGGAGGCCATCCATAAAGTTTGAAAAATCATCCGGGAGAAGAGGCCCAAGCTGTCATCATTGACCTTGACGACAGATCCCCGTGAAAGAATAGTCGCAGCAAGATGCCATCCTCCGTATAGGGCAGGATGTCGGCAGACACATCAGATGAGAACAGTACAAAGGAGCGTAGGGAAGAAGGGACGCGCAAGAAAACAAACAAACAACAGAAAATCAAATCACTCATAAGTCTACATAAGCTGTCACAAACATTACAATCATAGTGAGGAGGCGGGTCCACTGACTCGCCAACTCTCGACATCATCTTCATGCTCATCCCTCTAGGCGTCCCTCTCCTCTCCCCCGAGGTGAGGATCCCTCGGAAGTCTCCTGGACCCCCGTGCAGCGCTCGCCTCGCCTCGTGGCACCTGCTCCACAGCAGGGGCTCACTGCTCCTCCTCTGGCGTGGCGAGGAAGCCACCAGCAGAAAAGCGTCCGGACCGGCGAAGTAGCGCCCCTAACTCTCGTGCTCTCTCGTAGCGCGTCTCCATCGCTCCTAACCTCTGCGCCATAACCTGAAGGCCTAGCTGGAGCTCCCTCACTCGGGCCTCCAAGGCCTTCTTCTCGGCCTGGTCTCGCTGTCGCTCGGCCCTTCTCTCCTCTCTCTCTCTCTCTGCCTCCCTCCTCGTCACCTGGAGAAGGACCCTTAACTCCAGAATGTCTGGAGAGGGCCTCCCCTCACCTCGACACTGCAGCTCTGCCACAGCTGTGGCCCAGGCATAACGCTCCTCTTCAGCACGAACCGCGCGGGCCACCGCACTGGCAAGTTGCTCCTGGAGGGAGGCGATCTCTAGAAAAAGAGCCTGAGGATTGGAGGACGATCCGCCAGCCATCCCTACCACCGTTTCCTGCTGAGCACATAAAAAATAGATAGACAACGGCCGTTGGTTAAATTCTGGAATTTCATGACAAGAATAAAAATTTCGAGGCCCTATTGTCACCTCCGTCCGTCTCCCAAGCTGAGGAGCCCCCGCTCGGTCCCCCCTCCGCTGCTGCAGGAGGCCGTCACTGCCCTGCATCGGTGCGCTCCCTTGTTGTCCAGGGGAATGTACGCGCCGGTCCTCGAGCTTCGCCTTGCCGCGACTCTCCTTCCTGACACGGCTCGGCTCATCCACGCTCGCCCACTCGTCAGCCAAGCCCGGGATTCTCACCGTACCTTGCATCAAAGAGGGAGGTCCCCCGTCAGTTAACGAGAACGCGTCCCCTGTCGAGGACGCGCCCATCATGTGAGTGCCGCCCTCGCCAAACCCCTTCCACTCCCACACCACTCGCTCCAAACTCAAAACAAGTCATAGAGGTGGGAATCGAAGCACTCACCCAGCCGCGTTCGCCTCCTACCGCGCCATCGGGTCCCTCGGGTCCCACGAGTGCTCTAAAAGGCCCTTCCACTTCCGTCGACGCCTCTCCATGCTCGGGCGCATCCCTCCTCGGGCGAGGAGTCCCTCGCCCCTCTCTCCCCTTGCCGCGATCTGGCCCACCGAACTCCATCGATCGAGAGAAGAAGAAGACGAAAAGGGGCGAGCAAATCTCGACAGGAGGCGGGCTCTTTTGTGGGTAAGGCACGAAGAAAGGAAGGCCGCCTGGCGCTTTAAATTTGAAATCGAAGGATAATATGCATCCTCGCGCCAGGACGCGCCCAAAAAAAGAAAAAAAGAAAAAAAGAAGGATGTTCTCTCCGTGCAAGGCGTAGTTCCTTACTTTTCAGGGCAAGGTCTCGTGAAGCGTGCCTCGAAACAACTCGGTGCAAGAGAAGAAGCGTGGAAAAGGGAAAGTGCATACGACAAAAGGAACCGTTTCATTACACATAAGCAAATAGTCAGTTATACATCATAATGTGAGGAAGGTGGAGTGTACAAGTAACTCTCTAACTCTCGCTACCACCCTCCTGATCATCTCTCTCCTCCCTCCTCTGACAGGGATCCCTAGGAGGCCTCCGCGAACTCTGAGAGGTGGTGCTCGCCTCGCCCTGAGGTGGCACGCCAGCCTCGAAGGCTCGGCGACGCTCCTCGGCCGAAGAAACCAGAAAGCTGCCCATGGAGAAAGAACCAGACTGACGAAGTCACGCCCCGCGCTCCTGCGCCCTCTGATACCGCTCCTCGCTCTCCCGAAGCTTCCCCTCCGCCGTGCCGAGACTCAATCAGAGCTCCGTCAGCTGGGCCTCCAGAGCCCTCCTCTCATCCCGTTCTCGCAGTCGCTCCGCTCTCCTGTCCTCCCTCTCTCTCTCTCTCTGTCCTCCCTCTCTCTCTCTCTGTCCTCTCTCTCCCTCTCCTCTCTCTCCCTCTCCCTCTCCTCTCTCTCCCGCATCGCCTCTCTCCTCGACAGCTCGAGGGCAAAACGCAAATCCCGCACGTCTCGAGGGAACTCCTCAGCCTCCCGTCGCCGCTCCTCCTCCAGCTCCGCAATCTGGGCGTCACGCTCTGCCGCCCAGGCGTCGCGCTCCTGCTTGGCACGAACAGCACGGGCCAGGGCCTCTCGAATCTCGGCCACCTGCCAAAACCCACATGCACCGTAAGAGAGCAGTGAAAGAAGAAGGGCAACTGGAAAGAAGTCGGGGTCAAGCAGGACTCACTCGAGCCGCGCGGTCACGCTCGGCCTCTTCAGCCCGGGCCACCGCGTAAGCCAACTGCTCTTGAAGGGCAGAAACCTTCGGAGGAGGGCCCCACGAACTGGAACCCGCTCCACCAGCCATCCCGGCTATCGCTGCCTGGTGGGCCCTCTGAAACACAAAGCAAACGACAGTCAGAGGCAAGCATCAAAATCCAGGTCAAAAAAAAATGCATTGCATAGACTCACCAGGATCTCCAACTCCTGTCGGATGGCCACCAACTGCCGCCTAGCGTCTGCCAGCTGGGCTCGCAGGTCGGCAATCATGTTGTCACGATCATCCTACACCGCATGAAAGTTAGTGTCACATGCATATACGTATAGAAAGGAGGACATTTCCATTTCACACTTACCCCTGCCATGCCACCAAGGAAGAGACACTCCCCGTACGTAGCCCGGTACCGTCTCAGGTAATCGGTGCTGTCCGGTACATGGGACACCACTTGGACCCCGCCCTGCTGCCAGTCCTGGTACTGTGCAGGGAAGCGCGTACGCCAGTCCACGATCTTTGCCTTCCCCTTGGTCTTCCGCCCGACGCGGACCGGCTCGTCTACGTCAACCCACTCCTGGGCTAATCCCAACATCCTCATAACCAACCTAAGCCGGAGCGGCTCGATCTCGTTCAGGCAATGGACCCACACGTCCTGCCCAAAACGAGGACGACCCGCTACAACCCATGGTTGGCCGGCATCGGCCATGCCCAGGTAGGGCCTCCACACCACCTGCATCACCATACATGCATCATGTTAGTTGCTATTTCGCTCAATTAAGTCACATGCATAAAAATATCAAAAAAATCATACGCATCATACCATAGCCTCGGGGTACTCGCTCAGCTCCCGACGAAGCGACGCCAGCTGGTAGCCGTGGGGTGCCGCGACCATGACCGGCCTCCACTGTCACGCCAGAGGCACGACTCTCTTGTTCCCCTGTCTGGCTCTTCCCATCGGGAAGTAGTAGTAGCTCCATACCTGCGTCCATCATACATCATTAGCCCGACTAATTACATATTTAGCTACGGTAAAATCCATAAATAAAATGTTTACCTGGAGAAAAGGTGTGAAGCCGCTGACTGTCGTCTCCCTCTCTGAGGTCTGGGAGAGATCGGCGATCAAATGGGCAAGCAAAGCCGCTCCCCACGCATAGTCCCCCACTCTGTCCAGATCCGCCAGGATCCCGAGAAAGCGGCAGTGGATGCCGTCACCCTTCATCCCCAGCAGGAGGCGGCCAAGGAAGAAGAAGAGGAACCTCCGGAGGTCTAGATCCACCAGCTCCCGCTCGCTCGGGTCCTGGGTGAAAGCTGCACGAGCGTCTCCCTCCAGTCGTGCCTGAAACTCCGCTCAAGTCTCGCTAACCCGCTGGCACGGGTCACCGAATCTGAGCGCCTCCATGATCTCCACTCGGCCGACTACCCTGCTGTCTCGGTCAGTCGTGCTCATCTCTAGCCACAGCAGGTCCAAGGCACTCTCTCGGTAATCGGGGTAAGTGACCCCGCTGACTGCCTCTCCGTCAACTCGTAGCCCGGTGATTCGAGCCACGTCCTCCAGTGTCGGCACCATGTGCCCCCAGGGCATCAGAAACGCCCGGATCGGCGCGTGCCACCGCTCCCTCAACACCTGAATAAGAGGAAGGTCAAGCCAGAAGGGCTCGATCCTGAGAAAAGCTCCAAAACCCATGGCGTCCACCTGCGCCCTTTGAAAGTCCGGCAGCCCACGGTACGCTGCCACCACCAGGGACCAGCTGATCCGGCTCTTCATCACGCCCTGCACACCACAAAAAAAAAACAAATCAAAAAAAAGAAAAGAAAAGAAACACATCAGCATTATGGATAACAATACACAACAACACTGTACATAATATTTATTTATTTTTATTATTATTATTATTTTAAAATATATATATATATTTAAAGGCGTCCACCCCCCTAGACGATTTCATTTTTTCTTCCTTTATTTTATTTTAACAAACAAAAACAAATAGAAAATAAAATAAAAATAGTATATATTATCATGAAGGCGTCCACCTCTGTGGACGCTTCCTTATTTTTAATTTTATTTTATTATTTACGTAATAACTTAAAAAATATAATAATAATAAAATAAAAAAAAGAAAAGTTGGAGGCGTCCAGGCCTCTGGACGCCTCCTTCCCCCACTCACCGGCCTTCTCCACACCATCTCTCGCCCGTCTGTTTAGCATATAAACCAACAAATTAGAGTTCTGAGGGGCTTACCGGGTCATGCTCATCCTCTCCGGCATCGCCAGCACCCGCAGGACCCTCCACGGCCAAAGGAGGTGCCTCTTGTTCCTCGGTAATCTCCTCTTCCGCGGCAATCTCCTCTCCCACGGCAGCCTCCTCGGCATGATCCCTCGACCTCCTCGGACGACGAGCCCGTCGTTTCCGCCTCTCTCCACCCTGGATCGGGCCTTCTTGCTCCATTGGAACTGGAAATGGGTCGTTAGAATGAATAGTAGAAGAGAACAGGGGGTGAGACCCCCTTTATATAGAAAATCACCAGGATTTGGGGCGTCCAGGCGCCTGGACGCCTCCACTTTTTTATTTTATTAAAAAAAAAACTTAGGGGCGTCCAAGCGCCTGGACGCCCCCACAACTGAAAAATAAAAAAAAATTGAAAAAGAAAATATAGGGGCGTCCATGCCCCTGGACGCCCCCACAAAAAGAACAAATTTTTTCAAAAATTTTTCAAAAAAATTAGGGGCTTCCAGACCCCTGGACTCCCCCATTTAAGCATATAAAAATGTATATATATATATATATATATATATATATATAACCATGATATGAATAAACCAGGACATAAAGGAGAAAACACAAAAAGCAAAAATAAAAATAAAAATCATAAAAAAATAATAATTCAGGGAACAATGGTCCAAAATGTCAAATGCCAGATTTTATTCCATCAGAAAACAGAGCGGGCTACATCAAGGGCTTAGGCACTCTAGGCCTCAGCTTCCCCAGTTCGGTTACATAAGCTCTCCACAGCTCACATTCTTCCCCCACGTGCGCTAAGGCCTTTCCCGCAACACTTGTCTTCCAGGGTGCTTTAACGGCCTTTGCCTCCCTCGCGTCCGCTTCCGTGCCCAACTCCCTCTTCTTCAAAGGGACATTGCCGGTCAGCAGTGGGAACGAGTGGCGTGGAATGTCGATCTGGAGGCAGCACCGATGCACGTTATAAAGGACAAACTCCGTCACGCCGATCAGTTGGAGTTTAGCTTCGGGAGAAGACCTCATGAGGAGTTCAAGTGAGAGTAGACATGCCGGTGCGCAAGTGAAGAAGCTTTGTGTCATGGTTCGAAAGTGAGACCGCCAGTCTTCCCGTTTCTTCAGCCACGGAACACGGTTCGCCACAGTGCCATCGAAGCCTAACACATCGGCTATGTGATAAAGGGGGCTTTGTTGGAAAAGCCTCGAAGCAGTCGGCATCCCCTCACATTGGTCGAATTTGAAGTGCAAATCGACCCAGCAACTCAGAACAAGTGCGCAACCAAAAGGAGGCCTACCCATGCTCGAGGCGGTAAGACCGCTGTAAAGGTAGGTAAGGACGGCGGGTCCCACCCTCTTTCGACTCTTGATCCCGCAGATGGCACTCAGTTGGGTTTCTTCCACTATGTTGTCGGTATAATGGAACAAGAGAGCACCCGCCAGACAGATGGTGAACCCTCTCATAATTCTTTCCAAATGTTCATCATCTGGTGACCCTTTCAAGGCATCCATAACCCATACCGTGAGCCTTTGCAAGTCAATTCCCTTTTGAGTGCGGACCTTTCTGACTGCGTCGGACGGCATGAAGCTTCCAAGGACGCTCTCGGAAGTCCCCCGGGTCAACATCCGCATAGCCTTCACCTTCCCGTCACTCTTGAATTTCTTCAATCCGAGCAGAAGTTCCACCTCCTCGAGGAGAATGGTCGCCTCGAACGTCGGGAAGATGAAAGTGTGGGTCTGGGGATGCCAGATCTCCACTAAGGCGCCCATAGCCGCCCAGTCCATACGGATTCTCTCGTAGTGTTTGGCGTGAATAAGGAGCCCCTGAAGATGCCACTTCGAGAGTACATCCCTCGTGCCAATGGAGATGTTGGTAGTTAGCTCTGAAAGCCATGGCAGTTTGGAAAACTTCCTCGGGCCCGGAAAGAGTGGATAAGGCTGGAAAGAAGAAGAGAAAGGAAGGAAAGTGAGGAGAGAGTCCATGCAATAAATTTGAAATAAATCAACTTACCATATGCGACCGGATCGTCCCACTCAGATGACCCTCGAGGTCGAAAAGTCGCCTGATCTCACTGTTAGGCCTGCCCCTCTTCATAACGCGGGAAGACTCTCCTTCCATCCTGAAATCCCTAGACCCTCCTCTTCTCCTCCTCCTGAACTTTCAAAACTCCCCTTGGTACATTTGAATAAACTAGCCTAAGGGAGGTACTTATAGGAAAGGAGAGGTGCTACGGGACGGGACGTGTCACATGAGTGGTCAAGTCGTCAGTGTTTTATCCTTGTACTGTGGCACGATTCTGTTATGTTTCTGCTGCTTTCTGATGTATTTAATCTATGATGGTCTGTGCAGGTTTTACCAACGGACGTTTTTCGCCCTATCTTGTATACCATTCTTCAGTGTTTGGTCCCCCGTGTCATACATCATACTATATGATATTTACGCTATTAGAACACGTCAAGGACCTTGCGACCCGAACGAATCTGGGATTTGAGTTCCCCTTCAACAAAAATAGTGATGATTCCAGAAGAATTTGGGTTGTACGAATAGGCCGTTAACTGGTGATAGCGTGGGAACGACGGTTCCATTCAGTGAGTCGGTGCGTGGATAAACGGGCCCCAACTCAGTATCAGCTCACTGGATCGGTATCCTGACCCATTCTTAACGAGTTGACAATATTATCCTTGGCTATTTTCTATTCTAGTTTGTTTTAAATTTTTCTTTAAACCCAGCATGCATTCATATAGGACTTTGAGTCTATTGCGGAAGATCATTCAAGTGATTCGATTGCGAAAGCCGTTGTGCTTCAATTCTTACAAATATGAGATATTCCATTCTGAATGAAATACTGAGTTTCCTTGAAACGGCCCTACGCTGCCCTTCCAAACGAGACCCTTGTTTGGACAGACCCTCAGATATTCCTTTACTTTTTATCTTGTTTGACCCACCTTGGCCGCAGCACTTCCACATTGGCTGGTAACCGCTCCCCAAAGGTGAAACCTGCAGGTTTATGACCCAGGTACTTCCACACCGAGAAGTTGGTCTCCTTTATTTTCGTGCCTGAGCGCACATCTCACCCTCCCTTATTTGATTTCCGTCCAAACAATCGTCAAATTTGAAAGACCTTCTTCAAGGTCGCCTCATTGAAACTACAGGAAAGATTCCAAACAGTCATGTCAAAAGCGTGACTCATCACACCTTGGCATCAACTTATCAGTCCATTCCCACTCCATTTCACTCCACTTCGATACCATTCCATTACGTGTCACTCCCTTGCAAAGCAGACGCCAAGGCGGGCAGCTGTAGACACGCTATTCCTGACGTCCCCTGAGAAAATCTCATATTACCACGCGACGCCCCGCAGCGGCTTCCGCATTTTGAATCACTTGAGTGTTTCCTATCTTTGAGTCTTCTCTCGTCTTCTGGGCGAGTAGCGTAACGCTCCTTCGGCATCCGGAAACCGCCTCGTTGTGGACATCATGCGGCATTCGAACGGCATCAACATCAATCGCATGCATCAGAAGTTGCCGGGACCAGGGAAATGCCTAACGGACGACTGCCAACGCCCTTTTCGGGGGAATCCGGGGGTCATCATGGAGGCGTCTAGGCTCCTGGACACCTCCATCAATACAAAATAATGACAAAATATATATATATAAGATTGGACAAAAAATATATATAATTTCATGGAGGCGTCCAAGCCCCTGGATGCCTCCATCAACCAGCTCACGGCGACCCCGGGCCATCGACTGACCGTTGCTCAGCCTGTCGTTTGAATAAAATCCAAGTTATGGAAGCGTCCAGGCCCCTGGACGCCTCCATCAACCAGCTCACGGGTGACCCCGGGCCATCGACTGACCGTTGCTCAGCCTGTCGTTTGAATAAAATCCAAGTTATGGAAGCGTCCAGGCCCCTGGACGCCTCCATCAACCAGCTCACGGGCGACCCCCAGCCATCGACTGACCGTTGCTCAGCCTGTCGTTTTAATAAAATCCAAGTTATGGAAGCGTCCAGGCCCATGGACGCCTGCTGACACCTTGAAAATGAGCAAGGGGGGGAAACAGAATTGAAAAGAAGATTAGACTAACAGTGAAAAATTAATGGTGAAGCTCGTCAACCATCTACCCGGCTGAAGCCTTTTCCGGCCAAGCTGATGTCCGGTTTCATTGTCAGCCAGACGGCGACACTGATGAAATAGCAGTCACTTGACTGATGAGACCTCCTATCACGCTTCAACAAGAGCTATATTACTGCCTCGTCCGGAAGTTCAGGTGACGATGCTGATGAAATCCCAGTCCACTGACTGATGAAGGTCTCCATAATCCCACTAAGACCCGGGTCCGCCAACAAAAGGCCTGCTGCGGTTCTAGTATATTCAGGGAGACAGCAAGTCCATGTGAAGCCTTAAAAAAAGGCCCTAAATGGGCCTACGAAATGGGTCACGAAGGTGGCGCCGGGATACTCTACGGATGTCTAGCGCGTCGGGAGCTGCTGCACTCAATAGATGCGCGCCGTGAAGATGAAAAGTCACGCCGACTCCCATCTGCCGAGAGGTGAGGAGGTGCTGGGTCTATATAAACCCACTCACTCGAAGAAGAACAGAAGAGAAGAGAAGGGTCGACAGAAGAGGCCGGCAACCTCATCTACAAGAGAGAAAAAAAAAGAGACCAACAGAGAGAGAGAGCCTCCTCTGCTGAGAAAAGAAAGAAGAGATCAATCCGAAGAGAAAGAGAAGAAGAAGAAGCTCCAGGTGGGCAGGCAGCTGGGGTGGGAGAGGAGTAAATGCTCTGCCCTCCCCCATGTTTTCTTTTCTTCTTCATGTAATCTTA
This sequence comes from Amorphophallus konjac, assembly GCA_022559845.1. NCBI lineage: Eukaryota > Viridiplantae > Streptophyta > Magnoliopsida > Alismatales > Araceae > Amorphophallus > Amorphophallus konjac. The sequence goes on from CM040126.1 coordinate 274,687,095, forward strand.
CGAGTTTCATCTCGATTCATCGGATGTAACCGGGATATCCCGGCCTCTGTTTTATCTCCTTTCCCTCACTCCCTCCTTGTGATTGGTGTGAGTCTTGGAATGATGTAATGAAATGAAATGCTACAATGGCCCGTTTGGGTGCCGGGTGATTGAAATATCTGCCATCTACCTCTCCGTCTGCCTGCTGTTGTTTCTCCGAAGCTCCGTTGCCATCCCTCTATGTCATCTTTTAAATTCCGTAGCATGTTATCCCCCTCCCCAGCCTGATTAGTAGTATGTCGCTTCGTTTAGTTTTCAGATGTCTGCTGTGCTTATTCCAGAGCCAGGGACATACCATCCCTTGGCCCCTGGAACAAAGCGAAGCTATATAATGACCGCTGTTTATGAGACTCCGGAGTTTCAGATGCTTTCGTTCTGACTGCTAACATTATCGAAGTCATTCCTGGGCCAGAGACAGCCATCTCTTGGCTCCCAGGATGATGAAGGATAACATCAAACTGTCCCTGGGAATCTACGTAATAATGGTGACAGGGATTCTCTGGACCCTGATCTTCCCCAATTCCTCTTTGATCCTGGCCTTCCTTTGGAACCTAAACCTAATCCAGTTCCAATCTAATGAACTGATCCACTTTGACCCCACAGAACCCATCTACCTTGGCCTTAATCATCAAGAAACCCAAAAACAGGGCTCCGGAAACCATTCAAAACCATCTCGGCCCTGTCTCTTACACATCCCAGCGCCATGAACAGTAGAATAGGTAAATAGTTCTCGGCGCAAGCCTTCTTGCGCCGAGAACCCCATCTCCTGGGCACGCCGAGAACCTATCTCCTGGGCGCGCCGAGAACCCATCTCTTGGGCGCGCTGAGAACCCCTTTTCCACCTTGCCTTTGCACCGGGAATCCCATCCAACTTGAGCTGCGCCGAGAATCTACCCTGCCATCCAATTGAGCCTCCGATAGCTTGATCAGACCCACTCAGAGACACCCATGAGTCACCAGACCTGTTCCGGGGATAGATTCAAAGGGAGTCAGACTTCCTTTATGTCCTGCTGTCCCATGTCGGATTCATGAGTCACCCTTTAAGCTCGGAGGGCTCTGCCACTGCATGAGTTCCGCCGGCTTCCCTAAGGGAAAATCAAACATTGCCCCATGGCAGATATATATAGGTCAGGAGGTTTGGCCTATCTATGTCTCTTGGCTTTCATCCCGACACTCCGTGGGTGATAGCCTATTTCCCTCTGGGCATAATCCAGATTAAGGGGAAATGCTGTCGAAGTATCGATTGACGCTTTAACCCCGACAAGCCCCGGGAAACGTGTATCATACGCCTCCCGTCTGGCTCAATTCTTCGGGGGATACAAATACTTCGAGGCCCTTGGCCGGATGAGAAACATGAAAGGGGACATGTCTCCGATGATTGTCCGGGCCCCGCCCCGCCACTGCGTGGACGGTGTCCTATTTCTATCCGGCATGACCCACATGAAAGGAGGTCATGTTGATTCAATAATCTGTCGTTTATTCAATTACATTCTTAGAATAACAAGAACTTCAATGTTATGCACTGTCATTTTCAACCGCCCCAAGTGGCCTCCTATTTTGGCGTTTAATCAAGGGTTGTCCTTCTTAGGAAGGGCGTAATTAACATCATAGCCTTTATGGTATGACGGACTTCCGGTCCCGACTCGGACTTCACAATCGACTGACCAAGTCAAGTCGAGCGCATAATAAAAAAAATTGTCACTCTAGTGACTGGCATGCCTAATAAATCTACCCAATGAAACATTCCATGACGGAAAAGAATCCGCGTCCACAAGTCTGGCACGCCTGGTGGGACCAAGTCTCCCTTCATCTCTACGCCAAAATAGGAGGCCCGGTGGGCCCCCCCCTCAAATTTCTGATTTTGTGTGCTTTCTCCATTTTCAGGAAGCTAGAATGACGGCTGGAATCATGTCTGTGTGCTTTGACCAGCAAGCGGTCGAGGCACATGTTCGAGAAGGCTACCTGGCGATACCTCTTTCATTCGGATCGATGCCGCCTGCTGTCGGAATGCCCAACTGCCTGGGCCTCATTTTCACTGATCTGCTCGAGATCGACAACCTGGAGCCAAAACCTGTTGTCGAGACGCCGCCGCAAGCTACCGGTCCCAAGAAGAGCCCGATGATGAAGAATACTCCTGGGGTCGTGTCCTGCTTTGTCCATCACGAAGCAAGGAGGAGCGTACCCTCTACTGCTGCTGGAAAAGGAAGAAGATCCGACCGGAGAGTCCGATCCACAGCTGTGGGTCGTCGGATATCCAATTCGAGGAAGACAATGCTGATTGGAGATATCCGGGCGAACCTCAATGGTTGCCCAAGGGAGGTCAAGCCGGATGTGTAACGCCCGGTAATTTTGGAATAGGAATAAAATATATACATAAGTATATAATGTTTAATGATTAAAGTTTATTCAAATAAATACTTGGTCAAGTGATATTCCTAAAGGGTTGCTCAGATCGAACCTGCCTCTGATACCTAGGACAAGGACTAATACAAGTTAAAGAACTTATGAGCAATAAAAATCTCTAAATAGAAGATTACTAAGATCTCAATGTATGTGAGAACTAGCCCCACCAAATCAATGAGGTATAGAACCTTAGAGATAGTCTTAAGAGCCTTATTTATGCATAGACGGAAATACATGCAAGTTATTAAAAGATATAAGTCGTATGTGTAAGGTCTTGACAAATAAACAAGTAAGACTTCCAAACAAAGTAAACTTGTGTAAAGGAACAAATAGAAATAACTAGTTACAAATATAATTATTAGGCCTTGATAAAGGATTAACATTTTTAATGCTAAGCTCCATTGGCCCAAACTCAACCCAAGCATTTTACGCTTAATGGGCTTTTTAACACGTTTTATTATCCTCTCCCATATAGGCAATATATATATATATATATATATATATATATATATACACATAAGTACATAACATAAATATATATACATAAGTACATAACATAAACCTGTATATATGTATATATATATATATATACCTAGAAATAGAAGGAAAGTATATATTATATACGAATGAAAAAATAAAAGAGTGAAGTGGAAATAACTCCTCTAGTACAGGCGCTACTTAAAGAATACACGCCCTCAGGGAAGGCGTGCCTAAAGAAAGGACGCCCACACGAGCGGTCGTCAATTCTCACGCGACCAAATTGGGCAAGTAAAAGAAACGCCCCTTTCATGGGCGTGTTTTTAAATACGAAACGCCCTTATACAAGGCGCCTTTTAAGAAACGACCTGAAGCAGGTCGTCAATTCAAGAATCGACGACCTGACCAAAGTCGTTAATTCCATTCGTGAACCGTTCGACCAAGTACTTATCCAGGGAAGGATTATGTTAATCTAGTAAGTGTCTACTAGGGTAAGGACTCTATCTTGGAAGCATTACTTTCAATCAAACTCTAGCCCTAATAGGATCCCAAAATCCCTATAAATAATCTACTGCTTAACCCTTGAACGCTATCACTACAAGAAAAATCGCGAGTAGCGACCGACCTCCCGGTCGCTATTCGGTCGCAGATCGGTCGCAAAGAGATACTGCGACCAAACAGACACCTATTAGCGACCGAACATGTCGGTCGCTATATAATAGTCGCTAAATGGCGACCGATATAAATCGGTCGCAGAATAGGTCGCCGTTAGCGACCGATAATTATCGGTCGCAGAAGCAGTCGCGGATAGCGACCGATAATTATCGGTCGCAATATCAGTCGCGGATAGCGACCGATATCAATCGGTCGCATGACCCGTCGCTAATATATACAGTCGCTATGCGGTCGCTATTCGGTCGCTAATTTTGTAGTATTTTTTTAAAATAAATTTATATAAACGACTATAAATCACCTGATAAATAATAATTTAATAAAATAAATAATAGAGACAGTCGCTATTCGGTCGCTATTCTGTCGCTAATTTTAATACTTTAATAAAATAAATAATAAAGACAGTCGCTATTCGGTCGCTATTCGGTCGCTAATTTTGCAGTATTTTTTTTTATAAATTTATATAATCGACTATAAATCACCTGATAAATAACAATTTAATAAAATAAATAACCTGATAAATAACAATTTCATAAAAACATATAAATCAACTACACAAATCACAATCTCCACGAACTTCAAATTCATCACATACAAACACACAAATTAATCATACATCCATAATAAAATGACAACATGCAAATAACTAAAATGAAATCACAAATAAATAACCTGCTGTGCACAAGGTGCAGGAGGTGCTCTACATATTAACAAAAAATAAATTATATGTTACATAACAATAAGTGTGTTAAAATATAGCAGGAAAATGACTTAATATGATAAAATAAGATAAATACCAAGAACATAGTGAACAATAAATCCCGAACATCCATCGGAAAATCAGAAAAGCGACGGATGGGGCCTGGAAAATGTGCTTCAATTGACTTTGTAATAAATTGTGATGCTTGGGCTGGCTCTATTTTATTCCTGAAATTGAAAATATTAATACCACAATGATGAATAGATAATAAAAATAATGCATTACATACCCTTCATTTATCCACACTGCCCGCATCGTCTCATTATAACTGCCCTCCCCCTCGTGATGACTCGTCTCGTCATCAGCACGTACTATACGAAATGGACAAAAATAAATAAAACAAACTATCAAAAAAATATAGAAATGTAAATGAACATACCTGACTCAGCTGGAGGAGGTGTAGATCCACTCGCCATGTGTGATGGCGGTGCAGAGGCCGTCAATCTACCTGTTGTCAGTGGTAACGGTGCAGAGGTCGTGGGTCCTGTAAGGATAAGAATCAGATAGCACAAAAACATAAAGAATTATTTTAAACAAATACTACAATGCATTATACATGAAAGTATACATACCTACTACCGGTGGTAGCGGTGCAGAGGTCGGTGGTAACGGTGCAGAGGTCGTGGGTCCTGTGAAAATAAGAATAAGATACCACAAAAACATAAAGAATTATTTTAAACAAATACTACAATGCATTATACATGAAAGTATACATACCTACTACCGGTGTAGAAATGGAAGTAAATCTCCTCCCGCTACCCTCTCCCCTCCCACCTGAAGAAGTCCCACGCCGTCCTCGAACCATATCTTCAACTGGTAATAAAATACATGCATATTCATCAAATAGTGAAAGAAAGAAAGTTACAGAGTATTAAAATTTTAGGTAAAATTGTATACCATTAATCAAACATTCTCCGTTTCATCTTCAAATGTTGGAGATATATCAAATTCAACATTCACATCTTCATTATCAGATTCATTTTGATCACTAATATATTCCTCCTCTTCGGAGTCCCCCAACTGTATTTCAGGTTGTTCTGGATCGACTTCTTCCACTTCATTCTCTTTAGATAAAGACAGTGCCTCCACAGATTCATCACTAGAAGCAGGCAACTCTACATCATCACCCAAGTCTGATTGAAAGAATTCGGTATTCACATCCAACTCTACTGTTTCAGTCAAATCCAACTCATAATCCGGGAAAAGCCTTGTCTTAACCTTGCAAACTGCCCACCAATCATTTCTTTCTTTATTTCTAGACGATGGATACTTTGTATAATAGACCTGCTGGGCTTGTGCGGCCAAAATGAATGAATCATAAGTATTCAATTTAGACTTATGTCTGATATCGACAATCCCATATGTTGTGTCATTTCGAACAGAATTGGGATCAAACCAATGACACTTGAACAGAAATATATGGTTGTCATCTCCGAGATATTGCAATTCTAAGATCTCCTCAATAATACCATAATAATCACGTTCGTTTTCATTATATGTACTTCCTTTCACACATACCCCGCTGTTCATTGTTGACTTATTCTGCCCATATTGTCTAGTGTGAAATCTATACCCATTCACAATAAATGCTGGATATGTACGTGCAACTTTCGATGGCCATAACTACTCTCTCGAATTCTTTGATCAGTAATAAAACCATTTTCAACCTACATATGGAGAGCACACTAGTCAGAATTTGTCATTGGCCTAACAAGGAGAAAGAGTAGTAATAATACTTACACGATATTTCAGCCAAGAAGCAAATGATTTTTCTCGTTCTTTTTCAACCTCCATGTCAGTGAGATATGGACATCTTTGGATTAATTCTGAGTCAAATTGTCTGTATTACGACCATTGGAGCATTATAGATGGAATGAAAAATAATAAGTTATAGACACAATGTAATGTGAGCAGAGAACTTACGCAACATAAGGTTCAACCTCCATACAATTTAAAAGGATGTACATTTCTGCACAGTGCAATTCTCTATCATTTAGCATCCGACTCGAAGAACGTCCATACGCACGTCCAGGATACTTAAATATAGACAGTCGCTCAGAGTGAACGGAGTCTCCCCCATCATCATTACATGGTGGCCGAGTACGACGAGTTTGTACCTCAGGTTCAAAGTACATTGAACAGAAATTTGATATTTCTTCCATAATGTACGCCTCCGCAATGGAACCCTCTACTTTTGCCTTGTTGCGAACTTTCATTTTCAATTCATGCATGCACCTACCAGAATGTTCATAAGATAATGAAAAACACATCAGCATCTAATTGAATTATGAGGAGAAAAAATATATATATTACCTCTCAAATGGATACATCCATCTAAATTGTACTGGCCCTCCTACTTTAGCCTTATATGATAAGTGTATAAGCAGGTGCTCCATTGAATCAAAGAATGAGGGTGGAAATATCTTTTCCAATCTACAAACTGTCGTGATCACATTCTGTTCAATAGTTTCCACATCTTCATACCTGAGCTCTGATGCACATAAAATTTTGAAAAACTGACTTAACTCAGTCACTGCTCCCCATATCGGCTTCGGCATCATATCACGAAATACAATAGGTAACAACCTCTGCATGAACACATGACAGTCATGACTTTTCATTCCATATATTTTCCCCTCATTTGTATTCACGCAACGAGCAATGTTAGACACATAACCATCTGGAAATCTCAATTGTTTTAGCCAAAAGCATACTTCTTTAATCTGTGCAGCTCCAAGGGCGTAAATTGCTTTCGGTTTAACTGTTTTACCATTTCTATCAATAAGTTCCAGTTCTGGACCAGCAGCATCTATGACCATATCAACATATGAACTTCCACTTCCTCTATTGGCAGGCTCGTAGGACCACAATGTTTCACCATGACATATCCAGTTTGTATAATCTTTAACAAACCCCTTTCTGTATAAATGACGTTGTACATCCCATGTTGTCAGCCACTTCAAATTCTTACAGACTACACAAGGACATCGGATACGACCCTCACAATCTACAGCTTCAATAGGATTTCTCAAAGCAAACTGAATGAATCTCTCAACTCCATTTTTAAATTCCATAGACACCACCTGATCAACTACTCTACGGTACATCCATGAACGATCTTCAGACATTTTCCCTATGCGAATGAAATGTAAACACACAAAACTTTAACATGTTTAACAAAATAAAAAGTCCAACCCTTTCCTCACATCGTCCATCTCTGCCATTTTAAATAGGACGGAAATATCATTTAGATTTTCACTTTTTAACCCATCTGTGAAGGTTTGATCGCACGATTAATTACTATATGTGTTGTGTTATTTGCTAAAAATTTCGGCAGCATCTCCCCACACCTCTCCGATATACCACAAAATATTTATTGATTAAGAAATTTGCTTAAACACTTACTAATAAGTGGTTAAGAAATTAATCAAAATCAATAAAGGTATATCAGAGAGGAGTGAGAAGACGCATCCAGCCAAATTTTTAACAAACAACACAAACACATATAGTAATTAACCACCTAAGTGCGATCAAACATTCACAGACTGTCCAAACGGGACAATTCAAGACTTTGAGTTAGATATACACATTCTCATCATTCAAAATGAGAACGTGCACATCAATCCCAAAGTCTTGAACGGGTAGATTGATTGACACGGGTTTAACACGCTCTCCTAAGATGCGTGCAATGTTAGGTTGCACCCACGCATCTCAGCTCACATACAACACCCAACTAATTAAATATTGACAAGATAATAACACATTCTAAAAACATAGCAGTAACATGTTAAAATAAAATTCATGCTCTTATGAATGTGCTGGAAATGCTGCAAGTAACACCCAACTATCTCTAGCTTCATATATAATTACTATTTTAGAAATGCTACAAGTCTAAATAACAAAAAAGAAAAAATAAACAACGGAACAGTGGTCTTCAGACACAGTATTCTGATTAGACAGAGCATGGATATATTGCAAGATACGTGATCAAACCGCCCAGCATCTAAATAAGGTTAGGTGCATCATTCTGTTTTAGAAATCTGATTAGAAGCGCCACAGGATCACAAGAGCCTTCTTTAGGAATTCTCATCCTCATGATTATATGCCAACTGAATTACATTTCATAAAGAAAAAATAAAATCAGCAGCAAACTCTCTACATCATAAGGTTGTGATAGTCAGATATATATCTTGCATATCATTCCATTTGGACTACGGACAAGGGAAAAAGGAAAAAAGATTCTGACTGAGTGCATGCATACGAATCTATGATCCACTCCCACAAACACATGAAGAAATCATGCTGCCAGATGCTTTTGAACATAATTGAATCTTTAGATCCAGGCTAAGGATGAACAGGTCTGATTTTGGTGCAGATATGGGGTACGGGTGCATCCAAATCCAAGTCAACAAGGAAACTACCATCTTAAACTGTCTTATAAGACCCTATAGTTCTATCGAAAAGCTACAGTATTATAGGTATCATATAAATATCAGATAATTGAATAATACTTAAATTACTATTTTATCCTTTAATATCATCCATTAATTTAATCTAATGATCAAGTATACATAAAATAAAATTTAAACATCATATTAATACCTATTATATTAGTTTATTTATTTTGGGTACACCACTGATTATCAGCTCCAAATACATATACATCCATTACCAGAGTTCTTCTTTCCCTACAACAGCAGTTGCTTTCACCTTAGGACTTGGAAAAGAAAAATAAAGGCATCTAATCTCATGTGCATCCATTTGTTGGATAACGTGATGAATTCTAAAATTGAATACATCATCTGAAAAGCAAGGAAAAGGAAGTAACTTGTTCTATCGACCCACTCGGGGTCCTCAGAATGCATAATGCATTGCTCACCACTATTAAGTATCAACATAATGTAGCCAATTAAGGCTCAGAAGAAGGCTCAAAAATGGTTAAAATTGGGAGCATGTACACAAATGGAAATTAAGGAACCCCAATGTGACTAGCTTGTCTAATTGTGAAAGCAAGTACATGATCAGCATCCCCTGAGCCCCAAACCACATGCACATGCATGAACAAGTCAAATTGTACATGTACATTATACATGTGGAAATGTAACCTACCCAGCCAAATGCAAAAGGAAGATTGTTCCCAGTTCCTAATGGTACTGTAGCAACAGGAGGTGGGTGGGCTAGTTTGAGATCAGAGACCACTCCAAGCATGAATTTTATTTTAACATCCAACACATTCATAAGAGCAGAAATCAAATATAGCAGGATATTAAAATTTAATACCGGAGCCGGAGGGGGGGACCGGAGCTGGAGGGGGGGCCCTGCGGAGGGGGAACCGGAGCCGGTGGGGGGACCGGAGCCGGAGGGGGGACCGGAGCCGGAGGGGGGCCCTGCGGAGGGGGGACCGGAGCCGGAGGGGGGCCCGGAGCCGGAGGGGGGGCCCTGCGGAGGGGGAACCGGAGCCGGAGGGGTGGCCCTACGGAGGGGGGGGCGGAGCCGGAGGGGGGGCCCTGCGGAGGGGGGACCGGAGCCGGAGGGGGGACCGGATGGGGAGGGGAGAGCTGCGCCGGAGGGGGAAACCAGATGGGGAGGGGAGAGCAGCGCCGGAGGGGGAGGGGGGGCTCGGGCGGGAGAGGGCCGCAGGGGGAGGGGGGGCTCGGGCGGAGAGGGGCTCGGGCGGGAGAGGGGCCGCAAGGGGAGGGGGGGCTCGGGCGGAGGGGGGCTCCGGCGGGAGGGGGCCGCAGGGGGAGGGGGGGCTCGGGCGGAGAGGGGCTCGGGCGGAGAGGGGCTCGGGCGGGAGGGGGCCGTAGGGGGAGGGGGGGCTCGGGCGGAGGGGGGCTCCGGCGGGGGTCCGCCTCACTTACCTCCGATGGCCGGTCCCCACCGCCGCTCGCAGTCGTCCGTCCACCGCCGCTCGCCACGCCGGTCGTCCGTCCACCGCCGCTCGCCACGCTGCTCGCAGTCGTCCGTCCACCGCCGATGGGAGCTGTCGCGGGGGGGAGATGGGGGGGCCGCAGAGGGAGGGGGGGCTCGGGCGGAGAGGGGCTCGGGCGGGAGGGGGCAGCAGGGGGAGGGGGGGCTAGGGCGGAGAGGGGCTCGGACGGGAGGGCGCCGCAGGGGGAGGGGGGGCTCGGGCGGAGAGGGGCTCGGGCGGGAGAGGGGCCGCAAGGGAGGGGGGGGCTCGGGCGGAGGGGGGCTCCGGCGGGAGGGGGCCGCAGGGGGAGGGGGGGCTCGGGTGGAGAGGGGCTCGGGCGGGAGGGGGGATCGGGCGGGAGGGGAGGGGGCCGCAGGGGGAGGGGGGGCTAGGGCGGAGAGGGGCTCGGGCGGGAGGGGGCCGCAGGGGGAGGGGGGGCTCGGGCGGAGGGGGGCTCGGGCGGGAGGGGGCCGCAGGGGGGAGGGGGGGGACGCGGGGGGGAGGGGGGGAGCTGGTGGCGGGGGGGGGGGGGAGATGAGTGATCCGCGACCGCTTCGGAACCTAAATAAATTCGGTCGCAAGATCAGCGACCGATTAGAGACCGAAATAAATTCGGTCGCAAAATGGGTCTCAGACGTGCGACCGATTATATCGGTCGCTATATGGTCGCTATTTGGGACCGACTAGCGACCGATTTATTCAGTCTCTAATTCGGTCGCTATTGCCACTTTTTCTTGTAGTGTATTTGGCGTTCGGAATCTACAGAGGTACGTGAGGAATAGCAGTTCCTCTTATTTCCTTGCTCTCTGCTCCGGCTGCATAAAGAACTAATGATTCTTCATCTTCTTCTCCTTCTTACAGGTTAGGAAAGCCACTGCATAAGTGAAAAGCAAGGTAACGTTCTTCTCCTATCTCCTCTGTTCCGATAAGTTGAAGAAACTAATGTATGTTTCTTCTTCTCTTGAAGGAACTGCAGTGAATTGGCGAACCGAAGAACATGAGTTCTTCAGCAAAAACAGACTCTTCCTCCATTAAAGCATAAAAGCCCTTTCTTGCTGCCTTGCTACTGTGGATATTCGGTTGCTGTTGAAGCAACAGAGTTCACCTTCCTATCAATCTTCTAAGTCTTCTTCCAAATCAAACTATCAAGGTAGGTTTTCTCAAGTTACTGTAGCCCAAATAAATTAAGACAAGACTTATATACGTATTGACATGACATGCATGCGGTTTAATATGGTTTTATTATGTTTCTGCAATATTTTGAAAGAGACGCCCCTGTCCAGGGCGCTAATTTACAAGACACGACCCTGCCCAGGTCGTCAATTTCATATTTGACGCCCTGTACACAGGCGTTAATTTCATGTAAATGTTAATCACCTATCCTAAGAACTGATTATCCATGCAATTACATGAAATCAATAATTGTTAACGGTTAAAAGTCAATAAACATGAAACATCAAATCTAATATACTGCATCTGAATTCCTGCCAATTTTCCTGTCATGACTATATGATTGTTATCCTTGATTATCGTGCAAATCTTGCTTTCCTGGTATTTCTTGAATTCACGACCTAGACTAGGTCATTTTCCGTGTGTTAACGCCCAATCACAGGGCGTGAATTGAAAAGAAACGCCCCTTACTAGGGCGCGTATCTGTTAAAATCCTGGAATACATATTCTGAAAAATAGAATTAAATGGTAACGCCCCTTCCCAGGGCGCGTTTTGGATAAATTCCTGAAGCATTTTTGATAAATTCCTGAAAATATTGATATTCTGTCAAACAGTGAAAATAAAAGGACGCCTTCTGGTGTAGTCGTCAAATCTTGAATAAAATGCCCCTATAAAGGGCGTGTTTTTGATAAAATATAGAATTATGGAAATTTCTGCAAAAATTGGAAATGCATGTAAACGCCCTTATTTAAGGCGTTATTTACTTAAGTAGTGACTTAATCAAAGTCGTTATTTTCTGTAAAAATGTTTTTACCTGTTACTGCTAACCGAGGGTTTTCATTATATTTATATATATGTATATCGGCACTATATCTCCACTCCGTGAGTATAGTCCCACGTTTTTCATGTTGTTCTATCGATTACCCTCAATTCTCATTGACATACAAGCTCTCCATTGGACATTCCGTTCCTTTGGACTAGCGAGTTAGTCATAGAGACCTTCGTAAGACTCCTCGTACCTTGGATTCCCTCAAGGTCGACTGAGCTGGTTGTACCCTAAAAACCCGTTACACAATCTTTACCATGTCACTCTAATGAAACATGGTATACCGGCCCTCATGTTATACTATATGTATGATATGAGAACTATCTTAAGGAATGGGGGAAAAACATGCCATCAATGAGATGTTATTGTAGACCCCAATTCTATATCAATTTTGTTATGATGATTCTTGTGGACCTCATGTTATTAACATGCTGTTCTTGTAGATCACAATTCTATATAAAGGAGTGACCATCTACATATGGGCACTTATTTGTCATGGTACCCCGGTTAGGGAACCAATTCCACCCAGTTTATCGACATGTCATGATTTATATGCTTTGCGTGGATTTTATCGCCAGTATGTCCTTACCCAAGGGTCTTGCCCTTGAATTCCATGAAAATCTTATCTTATCATCCTAATTAAAGCTTGTTCTTGGAACTCCTTATTGGCTATAAACTATCGTGGATGTCTAGATCTATCGTGAATGCTGTGCATATAGGGCCCGATCTGGTCCTGGGAGGAGCGCCCGAAAGTACTAGTGCCCATGGGAGTTTTAATGATAACGGTGTCTAGCATTGCACCAGAGTACTCTTTATCTTGATCTTTGGCATTCCACGATCTCTCTTTTCTTGCGTGCGTGACTCGACTTGCGTGACTTGACTTGCGTGGCCCGACTCGGGCAATGTACTTGCGTGAAATAGCCAATAATCTATAAAGTCTCTCATGAAAGTTTCTTGTTTATTATTCGCTTGAAGGTTTTGCCCGATGTGTTATTCTCTTGATTAGTTACTTGTTCAGTTATTTCTACATGCATAGCCTTATTGCATTCACATGTGAAAAATGTAATTACTTAAACCCATTGCTAGTGCTTGAGATATAATTTCCTACTGAGCGTTCGCTCACTCCGTTTTATTCCAACATTTTCAGGTAATCAGGTGGCTAGCAAGACCGAGACCCACACGGGCGGGACAAGTGTGCAAGCGAGATGTGGAAACTAGTGAACCCGAGTCTTTTATCTTTCTTGAGTCTAGATAGTGTTGTCTAGCTAAGTCAGCTTGGCGTCTCTTATTCAGTTATCTTGTCTAAGTCTGTTAGTATGTCGTTATCTTCCTTTCCATTGTGCTGAAGTCTCCAAGTTGGAAAACAAGTTCTTGTAAGAGATTTATAATAGAAATATAAATTTCTATTGTTGTTCGAAATTATCTTGGTCTTATGCGATTGCTCTTGATCATTCACGACTGTTTAACTGCCACGTTCCGAGCAAACGACACGTTCCGCTGCTATCGGCCCGGGGCGTGACAGAGGTGGTATCAGAGCTTTGGCTTTCATATCCTCCAGGTTAAGTATCCTTGTCTGTCATATCAGAGCTTCGGCTTTCATATCCTCCAGGTTAAGTATCCTTGTCTGTCATATCAGAGCTTCGGCTTTCATATCCTCCAGGTTAAGTATCCTTGTCTATCATATCAGAGCTTCGGCTTTCTTATCCTCCAGTTATTAGGTTCCAATGACAGGTTAATTAAGTATCCTTGTCGGTCATCCTATAGGAATTTCATGAGAGATGGGTAGAACTTGGGGTAAAAGTTATAAAAGAAAGATAAAGTATTTACATTTCATTAACACTAAATCTTGAGTCAATAAATTATCCCTCCACTCATCCTTGCAGGAACCTAGATAAAAATGGAAGCCTCTAAGCCGAGCCTTGTTCATGAAATGATCTTGGTGGATGTCCAAGTTTACGCGAGCCTTGTCAGGAGAGTTCAAGAACTAGAGAAAGTAGTGGAAGAAAAAGAAAGAGTTGAAGGGAAAGATCAAACAAATAACTCCGAAAGTTTCGCCGTTACCAAGAAAAGAATAAATGTGAAAGATATTTCACAAAGGTGTGAGAAATGCCAGAAATGTAAGAAGTGTAATAAGAGAAAAACTCAGGCGGATCAACCGCAAGATAAGTGTAAATCTTGTGGAAGATATGGTCACAAAATGAAGGAGTGTTGGTGGAGTTCGGGAGCATGTCTGCGTTGCGGGAAGTTAGATCACAAGATAGCGGAATGCCCCAAGAAGCCTCCGAGAGGAGTTCAAGATTTAACCAAACTTGCCAAAGGGAAGATTGCGGAAGGTACCCCTCACCCAAAATCATAAGCTAGCTCTTTCTCTTTCCATCCTTAAGATTTCTTCTGTATAAGCTCATAATAAGTTCTCTATTAGGAATGAAAGGTGATGTGAATTTGGGGACCAAATTCTTTTAAGTGGGGGAGGGTGTAACGCCCGGTAATTTTGGAATAGGAATAAAATATATACATAAGTATATAATGTTTAATGATTAAAGTTTATTCAAATAAATACTTGGTCAAGTGATATTCCTAAAGGGTTGCTCAGATCGAACCTGCCTCTGATACCTAGGACAAGGACTAATAAAAGTTAAAGAACTTATGAGCAATAAAAATCTCTAAATAGAAGATTACTAAGATCTCAATGTATGTGAGAACTAGCCCCACCAAATCAATGAGGTATAGAACCTTAGAGATAGTCTTAAGAGCCTTATTTATGCATAGACGGAAATACATGCAAGTTATTAAAAGATATAAGTCGTATGTGTAAGGTCTTGACAAATAAACAAGTAAGACTTCCAAACAAAGTAAACTTGTGTAAAGGAACAAATAGAAATAACTAGTTACAAATATAATTATTAGGCCTTGATAAAGGATTAACATTTTTAATGCTAAGCTCCATTGGCCCAAACTCAACCCAAGCATTTTACGCTTAATGGGCTTTTTAACACGTTTTATTATCTTCTCCCATATAGGCAATATATATATATATATATATATATATATATATATATATATATATATATATATATATATATACATAAGTACATAACATAAACCTGTATATATGTATATATATATATACCTAGAAATAGAAGGAAAGTATATATTATATACGAATGAACAAATAAAAGAGTGAAGTGGAAATAACGCCTCTAGTACAGGCGCTACTTAAAGAATACACGCCCTTAGGGAAGGCGTGCCTAAAGAAAGGACGCCCACACGAGCGGTCGTCAATTCTCATGCGACCAAATTGGGCAAGTAAAAGAAACGCCCCTTTCATGGGCGTGTTTTTAAACACGAAACGCCCTTATACAAGGCGCCTTTTAAGAAACGACCTGAAGCAGGTCGTCAATTCAAGAATCAACGACCTGACCAAAGTCGTTAATTCCATTCGTGAACCGTTCGACCAAGTACTTATCTAGGGAAGGATTATGTTAATCTAGTAAGTGTCTACTAGGGTAAGGACTCTATCTTAGAAGCATTACTTTGAATCAAACTCTAGCCCTAATAGGATCCCAAAATCCCTATAAATAATCTACTGCTTAACCCTTGAACGCTATTTGGCGTTCGGAATCTACAGAGGTACGTGAGGAATAGCAGTTCCTCTTATTTCCTTGCTCTCTGCTCCGGCTGCATGACGAACTAATGATTCTTCATCTTCTTCTCCTTCTTACAGGTTAGGAAAGCCACTGCATAAGTGAAAAGCAAGGTAACGTTCTTCTCCTATCTCCTCTGTTCCGATAAGTTGAAGAAACTAATGTATGTTTCTTCTTCTCTTGAAGGAACTGCAGTGAATTGGCGAACCGAAGAACATGAGTTCTTCAGCAAAAACAGACTCTTCCTCCATTAAAGCATAAAAGCCCTTTCTTGCTGCCTTGCTACTGTGGATATTCGGTTGCTGTTGAAGCAACAGAGTTCACCTTCCTATCAATCTTCTAAGTCTTCTTCCAAATCAAACTATCAAGGTAGGTTTTCTCAAGTTACTGTAGCCCAAATAAATTAAGACAAGACTTATATACGTATTGACATGACATGCATACAGTTTAATATGGTTTTATTATGTTTCTGTAATATTTTGAAAGAGACGCCCCTGTCCAGGGCGCTAATTTACAAGACACGACCCTACCCAGGTCGTCAATTTCATATTTGACGCCCTGTACATAGGCGTTAATTTCATGGAAATGTTAATCACCTATCTTAAGAACTGATTATCCATGCAATTACATGAAATCAATAATTGTTAACGGTTAAAAGTCAATAAACATGAAACATCAAATCTAATATACTGCATCTGAATGCCTGCCAATTTTCCTGTCATGACTATATGATTGTTATCCTTGATTATCGTGCAAATCTTGCTTTCCTGGTATTTCTTGAATTCACGACCTAGACTAGGTCGTTTTCTGTGTGTTAACGCCCAATCACAGGGCGTGAATTGAAAAGAAACGCCCCTTACTAGGGTGCGTATCTGTTAAAATCTTGGAATACATATTCTGAAAAATAGAATTAAATGGTAATGCCCCTTCCCAGGGCGCGTTTTGGATAAATTCCTGAAGCGTTTTTGATAAATTCCTGAAAATATTGATATTCTGTCAAACAGTGAAAATAAAAGGACGCCTTCTGGTGTAGTCGTCAAATCTTGAATAAAACGCCCCTGTAAAGGGCGTGTTTTTGATAAAATACAGAATTATGGAAATTTCTGCAAAAATTGGAAATGCATGTAAACGCCCTTATTTAAGGCGTTATTTACTTAAGTAGTGACTTAATCAAAGTCGTTATTTTCTGTAAAAATGTTTTTACCTGTTACTGCTAACCGAGGGTTTTCATTATATTTATATATATGTATATCGGCACTATATCTCCACTCTGTGAGTATAGTCCCACGTTTTTCATATTGTTCTATCGATTACCCTCAATTCTCATTGACATACAAGCTCTCCATTGGACATTCCGTTCCTTTGGACTAGCGAGTTAGTCATAGAGACCTCCGTAAGACTCCTCGTACCTTGGATTCCCTCAAGGTCGACTGAGCTGGTTGTACCCTAAAAACCCATTACACAATCTTTACCATGTCACTCTAATGAAACATGGTATACCGACCCTCATGTTATACTATATGTATGATATGAGAACTATCTTAAGGAATGGGGGAAAAACATGCCATCAATGAGATGTTATTGTAGACCCCAATTCTATATCAATTTTGTTATGATGATTCTTGTGGACCTCATGTTATTAACATGCTGTTCTTGTAGATCACAATTCTATATAAAGGAGTGACCATCTACATATGGGCAGTTATTTGTCATGGTACCCGGTTAGGGAACCAATTCCACCTAGTTTATCGACATGTCATGATTTATATGCTTTGCGTGGATTTTATCGCCAGTATGTCCTTACCCAAGGGTCTTGCCCTTGAATTCCATGAAAATCTTATCTTATCATCCTAATTAAAGCTTGTTCTTGGAACTCCTTATTGGCTATAAACTATCGTGGATGTCTAGATCTATCGTGAATGCTGTGCATATAGGGCCCGATCTGGTCCTGGGAGGAGCGCCCGAAAGTACTAGTGCCCATGGGAGTTTTAATGATAACGGTGTCTAGCATTGCACCGGAGTACTCTTTATCTTGATCTTTGGCATTCCACGATCTCTCTTTTCTTGCGTGCGTGACTCGACTTGCGTGACTTGACTTGCGTGGCCCGACTCGGGCAATGTACTTGCGTGAAATAGCCAATAATCTATAAAGTCTCTCATGAAAGTTTCTTGTTTATTATTCGCTTGAAGGTTTTGCCCGATGTGTTATTCTCTTGATTAGTTACTTGTTCAGTTATTTCTACATGCATAGCCTTATTGCATTCACATGTGAAAAATGTAATTACTTAAACCCATTACTAGTGCTTGAGATATAATTTCCTACTGAGCGTTCGCTCACTCCGTTTTATTCCAACATTTTCAGGTAATCAGGTGGCTAGCAAGACCGAGACCCACACGGGCAGGACATGTGTGCAAGCGAGCTGTGGAAACTAGTGAACCCGAGTCTTTTATCTTTCTTGAGTCTAGATAGTGTTGTCTAGCTAAGTCAGCTTGGCGTCTCTTATTCAGTTATCTTGTCTAAGTCTGTTAGTATGTCGTTATCTTCCTTTCCATTGTGTTGAAGTCTCCAAGTTGGAAAACAAGTTCTTGTAAGAGATTTATAATAGAAATATAAATTTCTATTGTTGTGCGAAATTATCTTGGTCTTATGCGATTGCTCTTGATCATTCACGACTGTTTAACTACCACGTTCCGAGCAAACGACACGTTCCGCTGCTATCGGCCCGGGGCGTGACAGGATGTGATCGTCCCAGTGGTACCTACCACCAATAGGTTCCGAGTACTGGCTACTAGGGGGGCCGACATGGAACATGGAGATAGAAGGCCACTGGCACCAAAGCTGCACAAATTCAGGCAGATCTGGCGGTCGAAGAAAATCCAGAGCTGGGCCCCAGCTCAAGATGAAGAAAAAATTGATGATGCTGCTATTGCCCGCTTCAGAGCAGGGAGCAAAAGAGGAGAAAGAAAAGATGAAAGAGAGGCTGTTGCTGTTCACCCCAGGGCTCGGGGTAGGAGAGATGATAAAGAGAATGAAGGAAGGAATATGACTGCTACTCGCCCTAGGATGAGGGGCAGAAGATATGAGAAAAAAGAAGACCTCATGGTCACCCACCCCATGGCCGGGGGCACAAGATGGGAAAGGAAGAACTATGCTGTTGCTACCAACCGCCGCCAGGATGGGAACAAAAGGTTCAGGGAAGAAGAAAAAATGAGAATAAGTGAACCAGTCGCTGTTACCATTTCAAGAAGATCGAGAGCCTGTGCTAGACAGGCTGACATATTCAAATATTCAAAAGCCGAGCATCTGACTGCTCGGGTGACGAGACTGGCTTCTCAGCAGAAAGGCCAGGAAAGACTGATGCCCCGACCGGAGTGGCGAAGGCATAGTCAAGAAGAAATGAAGCAGGTGGCTCAAGACTATCTTCATTACCTGGGGAATTCCTCCCTCGGGCAGCGAAGACTATCTCGTGCCTTGGGCACCATGGATGAAGAAAAAGAAGAAACCTTTCAAGAACCAATGCTCGGAGTTTCCTCCTCTAATTCCAATGACTATGAAGAGGGCCACAGAGCCAGATATGAGGAAGGGGACCTGCACAGGGAAGAAGCTGAAGAAAGAATATCGGTCTTCGACCAGCTTAAATATCCCGACCAGGTGAAAAGGAAAGTCTACAGGCAGAGGGAGAAGATGCAGATCTTCGCCTGTAATATGGCCGGACTTGTCAAAAGGCGGGACGTGTTACCGACTTCGCCAGATGAACTGCTCAGACTGGCAACCAGACCAGGCCCCGTCACAAGGAGAAGTCAGGCGGCCAAAGAGAAAATAAAGACTGATGATGAATCCCGCAAGATCACCACCATGACAGTGAATGTGGTGACAGCAGAAGAGGAAGACAATCCCTTCGTCGATGACGTTGAAGGGACTTCAGAAGAGATACAGATCCCGTCAACCCTGGATCCCATGATTCAGATGATGTTTAGAAGATATCAACAAGAGATCAGTGCTCTCAGAAGACAGCTGAATGAGAGGCATGAAGCTACACCGGTCTCCAAGCAAGCTGAGCCTGTGGGGCAGACTTCCAGCTCAATAGAAATGGCTATCCCAGTTAATCCTCTCCCGACCGATAAGGGCAAAGCACCAAGCCAACCTCTTCTACAGCAAACAGCAGCTCAGCCCTCTGTGTCTCAAACACAGCCCACCGTGCCCAACTTGCGCACAACGGTGATGACAACTCCTTACAGTCAGCAACAAGCTCACTTCTTCCCAGAGAACATAGATCCAGCCGTAGCCCACAAGCTGATGATTGAAAAGATTGTGGAGATGAAGCTGTCTGAAAAGACTAGTGATGATGCTGGTACCTACGATGTGTACAAGGTACCGTATCCTCCCCAGTATGCTACTAAGAAACTACCGCCAGGCGTCAATAAGCCGCCGAAGTTTGAAAAATTTAATGGCCAGGGCTCCCCCAGGGAGCACATAGCTTACTATACCACAATAATGGGCGACTTGGCAGCTGATGAAGCTTATCTGCTTAAGTTCTTTGGCTCATCCCTCACTGGGTTAGCCTTTGAATGGTATTCATGCCTGCCGGTTGGATCAGTGGCCGATTGGCCTGATATGTAAAGGAAGTTCCGCGACAGATTTCATGTCACGGAAAGAGAAATTACAATAGCAGAGCTATATGCAACCAGGCAAAGGCAAGATGAAACAGCACTAGACTACATCAAAAGGTAGAGGAACTTAGCTATGAGATGCAGAAGACCTCCTCATCAAGAAGATGCAGTGCAAATATGTAAGCAGAGCCTCAGGAGAGAGGTACTAGAAAAGATGATCGGTGCAGATGTCAGAACATTTGACCGGCTAAACAATATAGTGGCGGAAGTTGAGACGTTCCTGTCCAAGCGTCCGACTACCAATGCTCCCACTATGCCGAAAGGTAAATCTAATGATCGACGACCATCACACTCTGAGGCTAACACCGTCGATTTCAGAACCTTCAAACAACAGAAAGGGAAAAAGGGGGCAGATGAAGTTCCCCCGCCAGCAGACACAGCAGAAAGAAAAGATAAGGTCTCTTTGAGAAAAAAAAATGAGAAAGGCATACTCCTTCCCGAAAGATAAGGCAGCCGCGCTATTCAACTAGGCATACAAGTTCAACAAAGTAACATTGCCTGAGCCAAAGAGACCCGAGGACGCGGCAAAGAAAGGTGATCCACTGTTCTGTCCATATCACCGTGTGCTGGGGCACGTAATTGAAGATTGTTACGTCTTCAAAGATATTATGGATGGCATGGTCAAAAAGGGCGAGCTACAGTTGGGAGATTACCAGGTAGAGCCACCTCGTCCACATGAGCCTCCGGCCTTAAAAATGGCCGCCAATATGATCTCAGTCTACCAGCAGCTGCCTAAGGAAGCCGTCGAAGAATGCACCAGGCATACTTATGAAGCTTGCTTCCTCACCCCACTGAAGGATCAAGAAGGGTGGCACATGAAGCCAATAAAGAATAGAAAGAAAACTCCCGCAGCTAATACCAGCGGAGCAATTATTCACGGTGTCACACCAAGGCCCGAACCACCTCCAGTAAAGCTAGTATGGCACACAGCTGAGACAGGACCAGTCATCCGGATCCCCACTCATAACCGGAGAAGACAAGTCCCCCTACCTGCACATAAGGAAGTAAGTCCTGCAGCCAGGCGTTTGCAGCAGTATATTAATGGGCTCGATGAATATGAACAGAAAAAGCCCGGGCACCTGCTGGTGAAAGACTGTATACTCTGGGAACAGCTCGAAGAATTAAAATTAAAGAGCAACCGGGGGCAATGCTGGCACAGATAAATGAAGAAGGCAAAGAGCAAGCCTTGTACTACTTGAGTAGGAGGCTGATTAGAACTGAAGAGAGCTACAGCTACATAGAAAAGACATGCTTGGTACTAGTCTTTGCCGTCAAGAAACTCCGGCACTATATGTTGTCACATGAAGTCAGATTGATATCTGCAGCAGATCCGCTCAAATACATATTGACTCAGCCAGTACTGAAGGGCCGGTTGGTCAAATGGGCAGTGATCCTGATGGAATTCGATATTACCTATACACCCCAGAAAGTGATAAAAGGACAGGCCGTGGCTGATTTCTTCGCGGAGCATCCTGTGCCGGAAAATGACATGCTAGGGACTGAGTTACCCGATGATGAGATACTCGAAGCTTGCCAGGCTCGGCCAGTTATGTGGCAGCTATTCTTTGATGGAGCATCTAGAACAGAGATAGACTCCGATGGAAAGACCAGAATACGGGCCGGGGCCGGTATTGTACTGAAGTCGCTAGAAGGGGGGTCGTGCATACTTCCTGTTCTATAAACAAGCCCTGCACCAATAATGAAGCTGAGTACGAAGCTCTGATAATCGGTCTGCATATCAGCCTCAACATGGGTATCCAGATGCTTCAGGTATTCGAGGATTCGATGTTGATAATAAAACAAATCCAAGGGGAGTTCGAAGTGCGGAAGCCAGAATTGAATCCCTACCACCAGAAAGCTGTGCGCCTTATCGTGAAATTCTATCATATTGAGCTCAAGCATGTGGGCCGTGGGCACAATGACCAAGCTGATGCACTGGCAAAGCTGGCCAGCTCACTAGCAGTCCCACCAAATGAGACACTGAACATTGTTGTTATGAACCGGCGACAAGTCCCCAACATGCTAGAAGGGTGCCCCAAGGAAGGCGAAGTTGCTACTGTCAGCACGGTACAGGCGTCGGATTGGAGACAGCACTTGCTGCAGTGGTTTCTGCACCAACAGCTGCCGTAGAAAAGAGAAGAAAAGATGAAACTTCTGAGAATCAAAGATTCTTATGAGTTCAGGAATGAAACTTTGTTCCGAATAATGGCAGATGCACGCAAGAAGATTCTACTCCGCTGCCTATCCACTGAGGAAGCTTGGCAAGCAATGAAAGAAATACATGCCGGAACAGCAGGTGCCCACCAGGCTGGTCCCAAGATGAAGATAGAAATCAAAAAGCTGGGCTATTATTGGCCCACCATGTTTGAAGACTGCTGTAAATTTGCAAAGTCATGCCAGAAATGTCAGGAGCATGCTACCGTGCCTAGAAGGCCTCCTACGACTCTGCACCCTACAGTTCCCAGTTGGCCATTTGCACAATGGGGAACTGATGTAGTCGGGCCACTGCCGACTTCCTCGGCTGGACATAAGTACATATTGGCCATAACAGATTACTTCTCCCGATGGGCAGAGGTTGTAGCATTAAGAGAAGTGACTGGTGAGCTGGTCGCCAGATTCATCAAGCAGAATATTATCTTCCGGTTCGGGATCCCCAGCCGAATAATATCTGATAATGGAAGCCATTTCAAAAATCAGAAGGTCTATCGGCTTGTCGAGAAGTATAAAATCGAGTGGAGGACTTCCACTCCTTACAATCCACAGGCAAACCGGTTGGCGAAAGCTTTTAACAAGACTTTGTGCACCCTGTTGGCCAAGGTCGTCAGTTCCAACAAGAAGGACTGGGAAGAAAAAATGTATGAAGCTCTATGGGCGTACCGCACCGTCTTCAAGACACCTACAGGATGCTCACCATACTCACTGGTATACGGCTCAGAGGCAGTGGTTCCGCTAGAGCTGGAAGTCCCGTCACTCAGAGTGGCAGTCCAATATGGCCTGGCCCGTGGCGAACAGACCAACGCAAAAAGAAGATTAGAGGAATTGGCTGAATTGGAAGGGAAGCGCCTCCAAGCTCAGAAGAATATCCAAATGTATCAGGCCCGCATGGCTAATGCATTTAACAAACTCGTAAGAGGACGAGAATTCAAGAAAGGTGACCTCGTCATGGTCAAGAAGAAAGAAGTCATGGCGTCCAACCCAAAAGGGAAGCTGAATGCTAATTGGGAAGGTCCTTATGTGATACAAAGGGTCTACGAAGGAGGAGCCTACGTGGTTGTCAACCATCGAGGGGAAATTCAATTCTCACCGCTCAACGGAAGGCATCTAAAGCTGTATCATACAGCACAACCGACATTCCCCGAGTAATCGGGCAAGCTACCCTTTTCTTGGTCTAGCGGCACTCCGCCCTAGCCGAGCTACCCTTACCTTGGTTTAGTGGCACTCCGCCCTAGCCGAGCTACCTTTTTCTTGGTCTAGTGGCACTCCGCCCTAGCCGAGCTATTCTTTCCTTGGTTTAGTGGCATTCCGCCCTAACCAAGCTATCCTTTTCTTGGCCTAGCGGCACTCCACCCTAGCCGAGCTACCCTTACCTTGGTTTAGTGGCACTCCGCCCTAGCCGAGCCACCCTTATCTTGGCCTAGCGGCACTCTGCCCTAGCCGAGCTATCCTTTCCTTGGTTTAGTGGCATTCCGCCCTAACCAAGCTATCATTTTCTTGGCCTAGCGGCACTCCGCCCTAGCTGAGCTACCCTTACCTTGGTTTAGTGGCACTCCGCCCTAGCCGAGCTACCCTTTTCTTGGCCTAGCGGCACTCCGCCCTAGCCGAGCTACCCTTACCTTGGTTTAGTGGCACTCCGCCCTAGCCGAGCTACCTTTTTCTGGTCTAGTGGCACTCCGCCCTAGCCGAGCTACCCTTTTTCTTGGTCTAGCGGCACTCCACCCTAGCCGAGCTACCCCTTTCTTGGTCTAGCGGCACTCGCCCTGGCCGAACTACCCTTATCTTGATCTAGTGGCATTCCGACCTGTCACCCTCTAAAAAAAAAAGATAATAAAAGAAAGTAAAAATGGGGTTAAAAATAGAGATACCCCGCCAGACTTGCTCCTATATTAGGAACAAGTGCAAAAATGGCCCAAAACCCAGCTGTGGTGAAAGCTCGAAAGGGCACTGCAGGCAAAATCGGGTACCCCGCCACGTGAAAACCTGAAAGGGCGCGTGGGCAAAAGCAAGGGGGGGCTGGCTCCGGCGAAAACCCGAAAGGGCACTTAAGCCAGTAACGTGGTAATGTAAAGTTCCCTTTTTCACCCTTCCTGATAAAACTCTGAGAGGGACGATCATCATAAAGTCCCACCGGAAATCCTGTCCAACAATTTCTTGTCCCTTGTCATCATCGACAAGATCGGCCGGTCTGTTTCTTTAACCTGGACTCTTCATCCCTGTTAAGATAGTCTACATTCCTGGCAGCAGCTTCATGCCTGGGCCGCCATCCACCGCATGTCCCACTGGTGATGAAACCCCGTTGATCGCAAGGCATATTACCTCGATCAATGCTAAAAAGCCCACCTCGGAATAGACCTTCCGTCTGTTCTAATAAAACATTTCCACTTATTTTTGTCTAAGGTCCACCACGATGAATCCCATCCTGTCTAGATCTTACATCTATTCTGATAAAACCTACCATACGTCCCACCGTGATGAAACTTGCTGTTGATCGATTGGCGCACTGCCCGATCAACGATGAAATCTGTCCGGTTTAGACCTTACGTCTATCCTGATGAAACCTATGAAATCTTTGCATTGGTATAAACCCAATACCGATGATGAAACCTGCTATTGATCGATTGGCACACTACCCGATCAATGACGAAATCTGTCCGGTTTAGACCTTACGTCTATCCCGATGAAACATATGAAATCCTTGCATTGGTATGAACCCAATACCGATGATGAAACCTGCTATTGATCAATTGGCACACTGCCCGATCAATGATGAAATCTGTCTGGTTTAGACCTTACGTCTATCCCGATGAAACAAATGAAATCCTTGCATTGGTATGAACCCAATGCCGATGATGAAACCCGCTATTGGTCGATTGGCACACTGCCCGATCAATGATGAAACCTATCAAGTTTAGACCCTACATCTATCTTGATAAAACCTATGAAATCCTTGCATTGGTATAAACCCAATACCGATGATGAAACCTGCTATTGATCGATTGGCACACTGCCCGATCAACGACGAAATCTGTCCGGTTTAGACCTTACGTCTATCCCGATGAAACATATGAAATCCTTGCATTGGTATGAACCCAATACCGATGATGAAACCTGCTATTGATCAATTGGCACACTGCACGATCAACGATGAAATCTGTCCGATTTAGACCTTACGTCTATCCCGATGAAACATATGAAATCCTTGCATTGGTATGAACCCAATACCGATGATGAAACCCGCTATTGGTCGATTGGCACACTGCCTGATCAATGATGAAACCTATCCAGTTTAGACCCTACGTCTATCCTGATGAAGCCCATGAAATCCTTGCTTCGATATAGACCCAATATCGATGATAAGAGCAGCTACCAATGGAGCAGTACGCCGCCTGACCAATGCTAAAACCCGTCCGGAGTAGACTTTCCGTCTGCTCTAATGAAGATGCTACCCACATTCTCAAAGTCAATCTGGACCTTCCGTCTGGATGGATGATGAAATCCTATTCCCTTGCGTTGATGGCAATCCCCACATCAACGATACAGCCATGCTCCCGGCGAACGGCTTCGCGCCTAAGCCGCAAAACACACTCAAGTCGACCCAGGCCTTCCGCCTAGGTAGACGATGAAACCATATGCCCCTTGCATTGGTGTTGGCACCCACATCAATGATGATACATACACAAGTTGAGCACATGGATTACAAAGCCAAAGTCAAAAAAAAAGAGACAAAATGGGGGCTAAAAATAGAGATGCCCCGCCAGACTTGTTCAGGCACTCTGAGCAAGGGCAAAAATGGCCAAAACCTAGCTGTGGTGAAAACCCGAAAGGGCACTGCAGGCAAAATCGGGTACCCCGCCACGTGAAAACCTAAAAGGGCGCGTGGGCAAAAGCAAGAGGGGGCTGGCTCCGGTGAAAACCCGAAAGGGCACTTGGGTCGGTAATGTGGTGATTCAAAAGTTCCATGCCAACCGGCACGCTGCCTTCACCTCCCCTTCACTTATGAAGCCTTCCGTCGGTCAGCTGGCTCCACGCCCCACCGATGATAAAACCTTTCCAGGGCAGACCTTACGTTTACCCTGATGAAATCTACATACCCTCTTGCAAATGTCCCACCGATAATGAAACCCATCACCATTTTGATAAAGCCTGGCCAGCTCAGACCTTACGTCTGTCCTGATGAAACTCTTAAACCTTCCCTTGATCGATCGGCATCTCGCCCGATCAGTGATGAAACCCTATCCAGTTTAGACCTTACGTCTATTCTGATAAAACCTATGAAACTTCTTTGCATCGATATAAACCCAATATCGATGATGAAACCAGCTATTGATCGACCGGCGCATCGCCCGATCAATGATGAAACCCTACCCAGTCTAGACCTTACGTCTATTCTGATGAAACCTATGAAACTTTTTTTTTTTGCATCGATATAAACCCAATATCGATGATGAAACCAGCTATTGATCGATCGGCACCTCACCCGATCAATGATGAGACCCTACCCAGTCTAGACCTTACGTCTATTCTGATGAAACCTATGAAACTTCTTTGCATTGGTATAAACCCAATATCGATGATGAAACCAGCTATTGATCGACTGGCACCCCGCCCGATCAATGATGAAACCCTACCCAGTTCAGACCTTACATCTGTCCTAATGAAAACCACGCACTCTTCAATGTCCTACCTGAGGTAACATCTGTCCAGTTTAGACCTTACGTCTATTCTGATGAAACCTATAAAACTTCTTTGCATCAATATGAGCCCAATATTGATGATGAAATCATGCACTGGTCGATTGGCACACTGCCCCGACTGGCTCTGAAACCTATCCGAGATGGACCATTCGCCTGTTCCGGATGATGCTCTAGGCCTCTTCATTCACATTCCCGCAAACCATCTCCCTTGCGGCACATATGGCCAAAGAAGACGTTTGCTACTACCAACAGAGTTCGGTTTAAGAACACCCCCCCGGATGCTGTCACGCGGTGGAGTGAGTCCCCCATCCTTTCTATGAAGGGGTGGATGCTCTCCTGCCAAATACGAGCCATTCACAGGAGGGACTGCTAGAACCACTACCCCACTTTCCAAAGTGATGAAACCACATGGAAAAGACGATGGATACACATGAAGCCGAAGATTCCTTTTCATTAAAAGAGGAGTACACAAAGGGCCCCGAGGGGACATTGTATCACAAAAGAAGACAAAAAAAAAGAGAAAAAGAAGAGATAATTCAAGGCCGTCGGAAGATATCTTCAAAGGCCAAAAGACCCACATGAGGAGCGGCTCCCAGCTCGTAAAGGCGTGTCTCCTCCTCCTGAAGCCTCACGGACGTACCCTGGACAGACATCACCCGTCCCTCCAACAAGGCCACCTCCTCGGTGGACTGCGGCCGAATGAAGGATAATTATTGCAGCTCGGCTCGAAATCCGGCGAGTTCCGCTTCCAGAATGGCTACCCGGTCCTGGACAGCTTCCTCCCGCTAAACAACACTCTGTAGCGCGGCCCGACGTTCATCAAGTGCAAGCGTCAGCTTCTCCAGCTCAGATCTACACTCTGACCTCTGCAATTTCAATGCCGTCAGCCTGTC
Source organism: Amorphophallus konjac (assembly GCA_022559845.1). Lineage (NCBI taxonomy): Eukaryota > Viridiplantae > Streptophyta > Magnoliopsida > Alismatales > Araceae > Amorphophallus > Amorphophallus konjac. The sequence goes on from CM040126.1 coordinate 274,715,473, forward strand.
GGTCATGGTCCGTGCTAGGAAGTCTCTCCGATGCACGAATTTCAGCAGAAGCAGGACCCGCTGAGTCCATATGTCCAAAGGGCAGCCCATGACTTGCAGGCCAGCGGTGAAGCGATTGGCAATTTCCTTCAGTTGCGGATATGTCAAGCCAGGCTGGGATTCCACTAACTGGCATAGCATGTCCAAATGTTGCCAGACGAAGCTTTCAGAAGAAGCAAAGCCAAAGGAGGCAGATGAGACGACCTCAAAAGTCACCTCGCCGTCAATATCTGCCCATAGTGCAATATCCGGCTGAGAGGACGAAGATGGCAGATCTGTTGAAACAATGGACTGGTCTCTCTCCACGCTTCCCTGTGAAATTAAGGACTCCTCCGCTACCGCCGTCTCGGGAGCTATGGCCTGAGCACCCACAGGTAGAGGGTCAATGAATGCTGGAACTATCTCTTCATGGGTCTCCTGAGCAGGAGCTTCATCTCTAGCTGCTCCTTCTGGCAATGGGAACGAAGGTGCTCCAGCTGGTAGAGGCAGAAATCTGGTCTCCGTAGCCACTGTGGCAGGGACCGCTGACTCGGGAGCAATGGACATTACTGCGGCCGGTATGAAAGCAGAACTTCTGGCCAGGTCTGCCTCAGTCCTAAAATCTGAGGCCCTGACAGAGACGGAACTTTCTCTTGAGGCCCCCAAGTCCAATGATGTTAAGTCAGTTGAAGATTGTATCTCACTGGCACAGGGCGAATAACCTCAGAAATTCCCATGCAAGTTAAAGGCAAAGCAGGGATAATGGCCAAGTCCGCGGATGAAATAGCCATAGAAACTACGGCCGCGTCTGAGCTGGTGATGACAGGGTCCTGAGGACAAAGCAGAATGACCTTCAGCAATGAATGAAAGAAAATAAATAGAACATCAGACAAAAAGAGAAGCTTACCTTCAAGGCGAGGTCTATACCCTCGAAATGAGACAAAAGGGGAGAAAGCTCCGTAGTTGAAGCAGCAAACGGAGGGGTTATGTCAACTTCAGTGTCGAGCCCGGCAAACTCCTCTTGAAATTCCTCCTCAGAAGATAACACCAACAGCTTGGGAGGCTGTAAAGGCGGAAGACCCTTTGCAAATATGGGCAAGGCTTCTGATTTAAAAACTTCCTCCTCACTGCCACTGAAACTAACTTCCTCCGCATTATCAGAGATGGTCTCAGAGCTGCCCGAGGATATCTCCACACTAGCTATATGCTGCGGGGTCACCTCTAGAGCATGCCGGGATGCAGACCGGGTGATTATGCGTCTGGCCAGAATAACGCTCCATTTTGTTTGAGTCCCGTGACCTTCCTACGGTTGAGGCGACTCTCCCGCTGCTATCATGGCCTCAGTCTGCTCCCTGACTGCCACCTCAACAAAATGGGACCTCTGAGGGATATAACAGAAAAAAAACAAGGGAAGTATAAAGAAAAAGATGAGAAAGCACATTTACCCTCCTCCTCGCCAGCCGGGGTAGGAGAAGGCAGCCTCGTGTCCCTTTCCACAGGCACTACAACCTGCTCCTGGGCTGTATCAGATAAAGAGAAGCTCAGCCTCGAAGAACTCCTTAAAAGATCAGTCAAGAAGACAATGAAGATTGCATCTACAAGCTATTACCGCCACTCTCGACAGATTCCTGGGCGGCCTCCCTCTGAGACCTGAACTCGTCAAATGAGGGGATGTCTGGAAGAGGGGTTCCGACATCCGTCACAACCGGAGCTGATTGCTGGACCCGAACAACCTTGGCCCTCTTGGCCTTGGCAACTGTAGCTTTCACCACAGAAGGCTTCCTCTTCTTGCCCGGAGGCAAGGGAGTGGTCGTAGGTGCCGCTGCAGGAATTTCAAAGTAGGCAGGCTTCTCAGCTTGAGCAATAAGCTTCCTGTAAAGCCCCTGCCGCTTTATGTCCGGTCTATCTGTGCAAGACACAAGAAAGGCAGCCATAGTCGACAGATGCAAAGCATAACAATAAAAAAAAACCATGATCGGACATGAAGAGTCATACCTACTGGGACATCATAAAATGTGGAGAGCGGCCAATACAGGTAAGCCACCTCCTTCGATCGGGAAGCATCCTCCTTTACTAGCCAGCATATGTCACCAATGGTCTGGCACTTCTCTGTCAAGGCAGCCAAGTCTTTATGCCCGTGGAAGTCGAGGCAATGAAACAGGCCAAGGTAATCTATACACCAGGCATCGACATAATAAAAAGAAACAAAAAGCGGCTTATTCAGAATGCCAGCTATCGCTGATAGCCCGTGAACATTTAGCAGTACAAAAAGCCAAGAAGTGTGATGATAATATGTCTGGGTGCGGTCTTCCCTCCGCACAAATGTCCTGTAAGGGTGAAACCTGTCCACCGAACCCCTCCAGGGGGTTGTTGTCGGGAGAGGATCCTCCGGGGGGAATGGATATTGTACATCCAAATGAACACCCCCTATATGGCCCAACTGCCTCAGATCCTTTGTAAAAGCGTCTTCATTAATTTCAGAGAAGACAGGAGTGGGTGGTTCAGAACCTTCCTCTTTCAAAGACCGACGCGTGGCAATATATGTTTCCGCCTCCTTCTGGTGCTGTGAATAGAGCCTTTTCAGATGGACCTCATCAATTTCAAACACAGGCCCTGATTGCCTCTTTAAGAAAGAGCGCCCGGCCACGTCCCAAAAGGCACCTCTACCATCTTTATAGAAGTTGGTGCGTGTATTCCACCACTTAATGTATTCTGATGTGACACGGGGAATACGATTAGAAACGGTCGGGACCCTGAAAGTTACGCCCTCTCGGCGATGAAAAAAATCCCACCATGTTCGACCGTCGCTGGCGATGGTGGACCCATGCTTGGCCCGGCTTTCCAAAGGAAACTGAGCAACCGATGGAGGAATGTGCTGATCATAACCAAAGTTTCTGCTGAAGTGAAACGGATAATAAGGTTCCAGAATGAGCAGGCCTCCCTTCCTGAAAACCAATACACTGGGCCGAATAGCCATAGCCCACCTGACCAGTTCTGGTTCTAATATGGGCCGGGTGGCATTGACCCCCGAAATAGGATGGACATAAGTTTCTACCTCCTCAATTTTGCATTCCCTCTGAGGGTCCACTAAAGGAGCCGAACTTGCTGCCAAGCTCCAAAAATGAATGCTGCCAGGAGCGTCTACAGGCACTTTTATCAACCTGCCCCTTATCTTAAACAGTTGCTCTGAGAAAGGACCAGGTTCGGCGCTAGCGAATTCGATCATCCGAGGAAGCAATGTGTCCGACTGTAAAGTCCTCGGGGCCAGCTCAGGGAAAATACTGCAGACCCAGGCATTAAAGAAATGAAACGGACCCACGGTCCTTAAGGAGCGGGGAACCCGATGTCTATGCAAATCCCCCAATGATTTGTAAACTAAGCACAAAGACACTAGGCACAGAGACAGTCTCATCCCCCAGGCCATCTGACAGGCCGGATTTATAGCTTCTGGCCTGATAGTCGTCTCGTCCCCTTGAGGAAGAGCGAAGGTGCACAGCCAGAAGGTCAGATAAGCTGCACAGTGAGTGATAGGGTCAACCCCTACTGGGTTCAGGCCGTCTGCACCTGCTTGACGCAGTGAAGCTGGCAATGCTGATTTGTAACGAGGGGTCCTGATTTGCTTGCCAGAAGTCGGTCCCACAGAAGGGAAGTCCGCATACTTCAAGGGACCCCCGAAGAAGTATTGTATCCATTGTCCTACACGGACTCTCAATCTGCTGCTCTTTTCCCGGGGTTGATAGCCTTTGGAAGATCCCCTGCTGTAGGCCAGACAAATGGTACGATAAGCTTTCATTAAATACCGGTATGCATAGCCGAAAGAATATCTGCCCTCTCCATCGGAGGCGTCCTTTACGGAGTCATCTAGGCAGACCTCCTCATATGGCTCCCCATCAATAGGCAGACCTGAAAGCTGCGAAAGACTCCAGAGATCGAGAGATACTTCACCTTCCGCTGTATAGAATGTGTTAAACTGTGGGCAGAATACTTCAAACATGCCGCAACATAGTCCCCGAGAAATGGGATAGCGGAATCTGGATGCGAATACACTATGACAGACCCCAGCTCTGATTAATAAAGGGGCATACTCCTTCAGGACAAATTCGATAAATTCCACTGCTCCTACCCTGAAGAGATGGGCATCTGTCACTCTGGTATCTCCAAACCAGCCTGCGGCTAGCTGATATTTAAATTGGACAGCCAGACAATTCAGAACAAATGGCTCGTCCCTGTAACCCCACTTCACAGGCGCTAGGAAGAGTCCAAAGTTGGTCTTCTCTCGGTGGACACGACCGGCTACATGGTCCCACCTCGCCGGAGTGAACTCTGGAGCCCGGGTCAACATCTTCTTCTCCGACTCTAACTCAGAAACACCTAGCACGGCATTCCAGTCCCGTGGCTCGCCCGGAAGATATATAGCTCGGGCACGATAAGCAGAACCCTTCATGCTGTCTCTGTCAGTAAGTATTGCCGCTTCCACAGATCGAGCAAGCAGAAGATCCCTCATTCCACCTATGGTGAAAGTCTGGATAAATGGCAATAGATGGCGATCCTTCGGTAGCTCTGGGCGATAGTCAGCAGCTCTTCTGAAGTCAATACCTTCTATGGAAGAATAAACCCCGGAAGTCAGCACGGTGTCAGTCTCAGAATCAGAGGACTCGTCAACAGTAGTGAAGAGGCGAAATCTCGCGCTGCGTCCTGAGCGGGCTGGGGATCACCAGAAGATGAACTGTAAGACAGGGAAACGCGTCAGAGGACCCAGGGGATTTCCCTGGGGCGAAACCCTCCGATGGCTAAGTCAGTAGAGTTGTGGTGGAAGCAATGAAGGGAGGAGGAAAGCTGATGCGCGAGACTCCTCTCCACCAAAAGGGGGGGGGGGGTGAAGCGGATTGCTCAGAAGTTTTACCTTCCTTTTTTCTCTTACCTTCCACTGGAGGGTAGCCCTGGTTTTAAGTAGTGTGCCGCCTTCAGGAGTCCTGTCAGCTGGGGGGTCTCCGGCGGGAGTTACGTCCTCAACGTGGGCTTTCATGGCCTTTATCGTGGGGGCGTTATCGCCTTGAAAACCGGTGGCTGGTTGATTCCCCTGTCCGTTGGGGACTCTTAAAGGCAGCACGAACGGCTAGCGTCCAGTCCCAACTCCTGAAATGCCAGCCCTGTCCGGGCGAGGAGGATAGCTCGGTCAAAGGAGGGGTCGGATAGGTCGGCTGGCGCCTGTCTCTCCCGAGCGGAAAAACGGCCTGGGCCAGACCTTCCTTGTGACCTGACCATCACTCGGGCCCTCCGAGCCTAGGGGCCGCCGGGGAGGGTTGGTTCCTCGAGTGTCTGTTTATTGGGCTTTTCTTCCCTGAGTGGGCCCCGTGGGCTATCACTCGGGTGAGCTTGCCTCGTTGGACCCTGTTGAGTCTTGTTGGGCTGCTCTTTGGGTGGGCTACAGAAATCCCCCTCTCCACTGGCTCGGTCAAAGGAGGGGTCGGATAGGTCGGCTGGCGCCTGTCTCTCCCGAGCGGAAAAATGGCCTGGGCCGGACCTTCCTTGTGACCTGACCATCACTCGGGCCCTCCGAGCCTAGGGGCCGCCGGGGAGGGTTGGTTCCTCGAGTGTCTGTTTATTGGGCTTTTCTTCCCTGAGTGGGCCCCGTGGGCTATCACTCGGGTGAGCTTGCCTCGTTGGACCCTGTTGAGTCTTGTTGGGCTGCTCTTTGGGTGGGCTACAGAAATCCCCCTCGCTGTTGACTCGGCCACCCCAAGTGACTGGCGCTCCCCCTACCTGTCCTGGCTACAAGACTCCCAAGAGCCCTCCGACCCTCGGGAAGCCCGCCGAATGAAGTATCAAGCTCGGCGCTTCGTCGTCCTCGACAACGCCCTCTACCAAAGATCGTTCTCCGGTCCCCTCCTGAAGTGCCTCGGTCCCGACGAGGCAGGCCGAGCCATCCAAGAGATTCATGAAGGCCTGTGCGGAGCGCACTCAGGGGCCCGGTCGCTAGCCCGAATCCTGTTACGACAGGGGTACTGGTGGCCCACCCTGCAGCGCGACTGCTCAGCCTATGTTCAACAGTGCGGCCGATGCCAGCGGTTCGACCACTTGGTCCATCAGCCGGCAACGGAACTTGTCACCCTAACCGAGCCCTACCCTTTCGCTCGGTGGGGAATCGATATCCTTGGGCCATTCCCAATGGCCCAGTCCCAGAAGAAGTTCATCATCATCGCCATCGACTACTTCACCAAGTGGATCGAGGCCGAGGCTACGGTAAGGATCACCGAGACAGTCGTTTGGGGCTTCGTTTGGAAATCGATCATTTGCCGCTTTGGCATCCCCCGAGTGATAGTCAGCGATAACGGTCGGCAATTTGACTCTCGGTACTTCCGAGACAGATGCGCCGACCTAAATATCCGCAACCACTTCACTTCGGTCGCCCACCCTCAGGCCAACGGGCTGGTTGAAAATGCCAACAAGACTATCTTGAAAGGCATAAAAACCAGACTCGGCAAGGCTAAGGGTAGCTGGCTCGAGGAATTACCTAGCGTACTGTGGTCGCACCGAACAACCCCCAGGACGGCAACCAGTGAAAGCCCCTTTCAGTTGGTATATGGCACCGAGGCCGTCGTTCCGTTGGAGATTGCCAACCCATCTCTCCGAGTGATCAGCTTCTCACCCGAGGCCAATGGGCAAAAATTGCTCGAGAACCTCGACCTGACAAGCGAACTCCGAGAGATTGCGAACGTCCGGGCAACGGAGTACCAGCGCCGCCTCACTCGATACTACAACGCCAAGGTCCGAGACAGACGTTTCCAACCGGGGAACTTTGTCCTCAGGAAAGCTGAAGCCTCTCGACCACTGGAGGCGGCGGGCAAGCTATCCCCCAACTGGGAAGGTCCCTACCGAGTGGTCGAGACGCTCGGGAAAGGTGCATATAGGTTAGCGACAATGGAAGGGGAGCCTATTCCTCGGACGTGGAACGCAGCCGCACTACGCAGATTCTACTTTTGAAATTGTACAGCGAGATGGACAGAATAAAATTCCTGTTCTTTTCATTCCAAACCGTTGGTACATCAGGTAGGCAAATGCCAGTACATCACATAGCAAAAACAAAGCAAAAGTCCGTCTAACATCATTTCAAGGGGTCATCGCTCGACTGGCTCGGTCTTGATCTCCTCGCATCCAGCCACTGACTCTGCCTCGTGCAGAAACTGGCTCGGACAAGAGGTGGTCGAGCCAGTTGGCTCGGATGGCCCGTGACAAAGGTGACAGAGGGACTTCAGGAGGAAGGCCACCTTTAAACGTTGAGGAAGGCTACCTCCCAAGTTGGCAACAACCGAGAAAAAGGAGCGTCGTGAAGGCCCCCCCTCTTCCAAACTGCCAACTCCTTGGAAGGAAGGAGAGAGCAAGCAGCCCCCGAAGAGTGAAAGAAATGAAGAGCAGAAGAGGGAAAAAGAGGCTGCAGACGGAGGAAGGCCTCGGTGAGGAGGGAGCCGAATACGCCTCCTCCCCTCACACGGAGGGAAGTGACGGCAGACTCCCCTGATGCCCCCATCCGTCCTCCGCCTCGGCGTCCACCCGGAAGCCTCGCCGGAGCCAAGAAGAGGCCAACGGCGTGCTTCCACACGCCAAAGTCCTCCCCAGATCCGCGCGGCGACCGTAGGACCCGTCTCGTGCACGCGCGGCGACCGTGGGATCCATTCAACCTCACAAGACAGCAGGAGCCCACCGCTCCCCGTCGTCGGCGGCATCGCCCTCCGAAGGATCCTCTATGCTCCGGATGCAAAGGCACAACGCGGAGTGAAAAGGAAGGATCAAGGAAAGACTGTTAGAGACAATCCCAAGCGGTGGAGAGGAAAGGGCGCCTTCCGGTCCTTCTTATAGGCCAAAGGAGGCTACACGCCTTAAATGCCCCCCTCGAAAACACGCCGAAGGATTTCTCCCCTGAACAGTCACCTCCAACTCCTCGTTTCCCGCCCTCGCGGGATTCACGAAGCGGCCTGACATTCAAAGCGTGAGGGGACGGTGGAACGCCCCGTCAGAAGCCTACCAAAACAGCGTGCGAAAATCGTGCAGGACATATCGGCACCTCTCAACCACCCAAGATTCACCAACCAAATCACGGCAAGGATAGTACCCAAACAGAGCAAGTCATTTATTATCGTACCAAAAGGAAACCCTCTAAAAAGCGGAAAGAGGGACAAAAAGGGAAAGAGGCACAATACATCAGGCCTGGGGCCCACTTTGACGCTCGAGATCGGCGGAAGGAGACGCGTCACCCCCGGCGCCTTCGGTGACGGCCGGCTCGGACACTGACCTCGCCTGTGCGAGAACTGTCTCAGTCGTGAGCCCTCCCGAGAAGCCCGGAGCCGGTGACCCCGGCGGAGGCGATCCCTCCGAATCTTCTCCGACCGACGAAGAAGAGCTGGAAACTGACTCATCCGAGTCATAACGCTGGCCAAAGGGGAACTCGATCGCGGAGTTCTGTTCATGGGCGCAGCCTACCGCCCGGCGATAGCCCTGCTTGAACCCCTTTCGAGCACCTCGGCGTAGCGCTACCTCGTAGTAAGGTAGGGCGGCTTCCAACAGGTCGGCCGAGTAAGCATCCGAGCTCCTGTAACGCTCGATTGCCTCCGCCTTGATCTGTCCCGCCCTACCGACGAACTCGACCCGCGCCCGCTCCGCCTCGGACTCACGTTCCTCTGCCCGGGCCCGGTCCACCTCAGCCTCAGCTCTGAGACACTCTGCCATCTCCGCCCGATCTAGCAGCTCGGCACGCTCGAGCTCCCAGCGGTTGTCCAGATCGAGGCGACGTAGACGCTCCTCCTCCAAGGATCGGCTTGCCCTCTCAAGAGACTCTCGGGTCTTGGCGAGCTGTTCGGTCAGCACCTCAGCCTCCAGTCGGCTCACCCGCGCCACCTCTCGGAACGCGGAGAACTCCTGCCGGAGTCCCTCATGCTCCCCCTTGAGTCGGGCCGGCTTCCTCTCACATCCCCCGAGGGTCCAGGCAAGGTTCGACCGCTCCGTTTCCGTCCGCGCGTGCGCCTCCGCCATCAAAGCCGCCGACCGAGCTATGACCAGGCCGCCTTCCATCAGAACATCGAGGAGCCCGGGGGGGTGTTGTGCCTTTCCCCCCCCCTTCGTCCTCGCGGCAATCGATCGGCAGACCTGATATAGGTCGCCCGTAATGCCGATCCTTTCCAAGGGCTCCGGCAAAGGAGACCGCTCCGCCCGGGGCACTCCGCCAGAGGGCTATGCTCGAGCAACGGGACCAGCCACCTCGCGCGCCACGGTCGGTTGGGGTTGCAACGCCTCCCCGGGCGAACCTCCAACCTCGACCGATGCCGCAGGTCCAACTGCACCGAAAGCTCCCAGCATCTGGGGCTACAACGCCCTCACGGGCGAACCCCCAGCCCCGCCTGTCTCGGCCCGCACCTCGGCGAACGGGACGTCACTACCTCCGGCCGACCCCTTGGCCTCGGTGACTGCTACTTCAACATCGGCCCCCTCTACCCCCGTGGGGGGGAGAGCCCTCTGAAGGGCCCCCGGTCTCCTCGGCCCCCTCTCGCCTGGCAGATGGGGGAGCTGGCCTCGAGGGGTCGGCCCCATCTTGCCCCCGGGAGGGGAGTGCCGCCGAGCCAAAGTCGCCCCCGGCGGTAGGAGGGAGACCTGCCTTCTTGGCCCGCTTCTTGGCCTTCACGGCCTCCCGCAACCTTCCCGCCATGGGATCCTTGCGCTTTGTGCCAGCCGGCCGTGAAGACCCCCCGGGGGTCACCCCCTTGCCCTTATCCCGGGCTTGGGCGCGACCCACAAGAGCCTCCGGCTCGTCGGCCGCCGAGTCATCTTCTCCCAGATCGATGACCTCAGCAGTATCCTCCAGAGGTTCCCGCCTCACGTCTACAGCAAAGAAAGAAGGCCCGGTCAGGAGAAGAAAAGTAACTACCACCCCAGGGGAACAACCTAAAGGTCGGTACCTGTCGACTTCAACCGCGTAAGCAGGCACCATTCGATGTTCTTCGGCGTCACCAGCTCCTCGGTCAACCGGCGGTTCTCCAGCAGACGGGCGGCCTGTTGCTCCACATGGGGAGGGAACTCCTCCTGGCGAGGAGGAATGTTCGGATGGAAATTGGGCGAGATCCGGCATCTCCAGAGTTCATCCGTCGCCTCCGCCTTCACCCAGAAGAATTGGGTTTTCCACCCCTTGTGCGAGGAGTCCTTCACCGCGAGGGTGATGCAACTCCTGTTCCTCCTTGCCTGGATAAAGTAAAAGCCCTTCCCCGCCGACGGGTGCGCCTTCAACTCGAAAAAGTAATGAAAGAGGTCCAAGGAAGGGAAAATGTCGTGCTGGCGACAGAGGATCCGAAAGGCAGAGAGGAGGAGGTACGAGTTGGCCACCAGTTGAATGGGCGCCAACCGGAAAAGTTCAAGGATCTGGAGTACGAGGGGCTCGAAGGGAAGGCGGAACCCGCTTTTCCACGCCAGAAGAAACGTGCAGATGTGCCCCGTTCGGTCGTCCAAACTCATCTCGAACGGGGTGGCGGCGGTAAAGCTATACCTGAAAGGCAAGCGAAAGCGATGCTCCAGCTTCTTCACCTCTGCCTCCCCCAACTCGCTGCAGCGGGAGACAGGCTCCTGCCTCACCTGCCTGAGTTCCAGCGGCGGATCAGCCATCGAGCCGGAAGAGGACCCCTCGCAAGAACTTGAAGACTCCGGAGGGGAAGGAAGTTGCCGGACCGCCTCCGCGGTTGTCCTCGCCAACTCCTCGAACGCCGCTGCAAGACTTCGCACCTCCACTGTGCCCTCACGGCGCATCAAGAAGCTCCGAAAGCCAAGAAACTAAGGAAAGCCCGAAACCCTGGAAGCCTAGAACGACGAACAGCGCCCAACGCCTATAAAACCCTAGAGGAAGGTGGCGCGTCGTTCCGTGCTCCGAGAAAAAGGGGGGCCCCTTCAGTTCAAATCCGTTAGGATCATTGTTACGGGCCCAGGCGACCACTCCCCGTGGCACCATAAACGCCAACGGAATTCCACCCACCTGAGCCACGCCGATCCAAAGCCTCAAAAACTACTCAACCGAGCCTCCATGGCTCAGGAGTAGGAGGGGGACAAGTGGAGAGGGAGATTTCTGTAGCCCACCCAAAGAGCAGCCCAACAAGACTCAACAGGGTCCAACGAGGCAAGCTCACCCGAGTGATAGCCCACGGGACCCACTCAGGGAAGAAAAGCCCAATAAACAGACACTCGAGGAACCAACCCTCCCCGGCGGCCCCTAGGCTCGAAGGGCCCGAGTGATGGTCAGGTCACAAGGAAGGTCTGGCCTAGGCCGTTTTTCCACTCGGGAGAGACAGGCGCAAGCCGACCTATCCGACCCCTCCTTTGACCGAGCTATCCTCCTCGCCCGGACAGGGCTGGCGTTTCAGGAGCTCGGACTGGACGCTAGCCATTCGCGCTGCCTTTAAGAGTCCCCAACGGACAGGGGAATCAACCAGCCACCGGGTTTCAAGGCGATAACGCCCCCACGATAAAGGCCATGAAAGCCCACGTTGAGGACGTAACTCCCGCCGGAGACCCCCCAGCTGACAGGACTCCTGAAGGTGGCACACTACTTAAAACCAGGGCTACCCTCCGGTGGAAGGTAAGAGAAAAAAGGAAGGTAAAACTCCTGAGCAATCTGCTTCACCCCCCCCCCTTTTGGTGGAGAGGAGTCTCGCACATCAGCTTTCCTCCTCCCTTCATTGCTTCCACCATAGCTCTACTGACTTAGCCATCGGAGGATTTCGCCCCAGGGAAATCCCCTGGGTCCTCTGACGCGTTTCCCTGTCTTACAGTTCATCTTCTGGTGATCCCCGGCCCGCTCAGACGCAGTGCGAGATTTCGCCTCTTCAAGTAGCAATCTGGTTATAGCCCAAGCTCAGGCTGTTCACATTCATCCAGTTGACTGAAGCCCGAGATATATCCGACTGAGCCAATGAGCTCGCCCCCACAGTCATGGAAGCCGCAGCAGTAGGGTCGGAAGCCATGTCAGCACCTGCAATCAAAGAAAAATGAGAAGATAAGCCTCGAGAAGATGAATGGGTCTATAAGGACTAAGTAAATGATGCCGGTTAAATTTCAGCAGCATCTCCCCTTATCCGGGGTCTGCCCAAGAAGAATAGGGAGTCACCCACCAAGAGGGAGTGACTCCCGTACATAAAGTGGGATTAAATCCCGAAATAATGTCCTACCGAGCAAAGTATATGCAGACGGGAAGAAAATGGAACAGCCGAGAGGGGGGGGGGAAGCTCGCGCCGATGAGAAGAGATTGAAGAGAGAGGAAACTCCGGTGAAAATGAGAAGAAAAGTCCTCCCGGTGCCACAAATAGTGGAGATAGAAGAGGGGCTCTCGGCGTGGCATTTAGCCCGCCGAGAACCCTCCTCCTTCTGGTGTAAAAGGCGCGCCAAGAAGCAGGCTAACCCCCGCGCCGAGAAGGGCCAGGCCGAGACCAGGGCACGCCGAGAACCTGCACGGTGTCCCCGCCGAGAAGCCACCCAATCCTCGCACCAAGAAGCCCATGAACGTCATGCCGAGAGGGCTCCAAAGTGCTGAAAACAGAAAAAGAATTAGAGGAATATGGAAAATAAAAATTATGCATGTCGAATGATGCTACATCAATATGATCAAGCTGAAGGACAATATCAAAGAGAAATTGAAGAAGATAGCCTCGAATGCTAAAGAGGCACCTGCAAACCCCGTGACGCTGTTCCTGTGCTTACGTCATCCGCAGGTGGGGGGCATTTGTTGACACCTTGAAAATGAGCAAGGGGGGGAAACAGAATTAAAAAGAAGATGAGACTAACAGTGAAAAATTAATGGTGAAGCTCGTCAACCATCTACCCGGCTGAAGCCTTTTCCAGCCAAGCTGATGTCCGGTTTCGTTGTCAGCCAAACGGCGACACTGATGAAATAGCAGTCACTTGACTGATGAGACCTCCTATCACGCTTCAACAAGAGCTATATTACTGCCTCGTCCGAAAGTTCAGGTGACGATGCTGATGAAATCCCAGTCCACTGACTGATGAAGGTATCCATAATCCCACTAAGACCCGGGTCCGCCAACAAAAGGCCTGCTGCGGTTCTAGTATATTCAGGGAGACAGCAAGTCCATGTGAAGCCTTAAAAAAAGGCCCTAAATGGGCCTATGAAATGGGCTCACGAAGGTGGCGTCGGGATACTCTACGGATGTCTAGCGCGCCGGGAGCTGCTGCACTCAACAGATGCGCGCCGTGAAGATGAAAAGTCACGCTGACTCCCATCTGCCGAGAGGTGAGGAGGGGCTGGGTCTATATAAACCCACTCACTCGAAGAAGAACAGAAGAGAAGGGTCGACAGAAGAGGCCGGCAACCTCATCCACAAGAGAGAAAAAAAAAGAGACCAACAGAGAGAGAGATCCTCCTCCGCTGAGAAAACAGAGAAGAGACCAACAGAGAGAGAGAGCCTCCTCCGCTGAGAAAAGAAAGAAGAGATCAATCCGAAGAGAAAGAGAAGAAGAAGAAGCTCCTGGTGGGCAGGCAGCTGGGGAGGGAGAGGAGTCAATGCTCCGCCCTCCCCCATGTTTTCTTTTCTTCTTCATGTAATCTTACGAGTTTCATCTCGATTCATCGGATGTAACCGGGATATCCCGACCTCTGTTTTATCTCCTTTCCCTCACTCCCTCCTTGTGATTGGTGTGAGTCTTGGAATGATGTAATGAAATGAAATGCTACAATGGCCCATTTGGGTGCCGGGTGATTGAAATATCTGCCATCTACCTCTCCGTCTGCCTGCTGTTGTTTCCCCGAAGCTCCGTTGCCATCCCTCTATGTCTTCTTTTAAATTCGTAGCATGTTATCCCCCTCCCCAGCCTGATTATTAGTCTGTCGCTTCGTTTAGTTTTCAGATGTCTGCTGTGCTTATTCCAGAGCCAGGGACATACCATCCCTTGGCCCCTGGAACAAAGCGAAGCTATATAATGACCACTGTTTATGAGACTCCGGAGTTTCAGATGCTTTCGTTCTGACTGCTAACATTATCGAAGTCATTCCTGGGCAAGAGACAGCCATCTCTTGGCTCCCAGGATGATGAAGGATAACATCAAACTGTCCCTGGGACTCTGCGTAATGATGGTGACAGGCATTCTCTGGACCCTGATCTTCCCCAATTCCTCTTCGATCTTGGCCTTCCTTTGGAACCTAAACCTAATCCAGTTCCAATCTGATGAACTGATCCACTTTGACCCCACAGAACCCATCTACCTTGGCCTTAATCATCAAGAAACCCAAAAACAGGGCTCCGGAAACCATTCAAAACCATCTCGACGCTGTCTCTTACACATCCCGGCGCCACGAACAGTAGAATAGGTAAATAGTTCTCGGTGCAAGCCTTCTTGCATCGAGAACCCCATCTCCTGGGCGCGCCGAGAACCTATCTCCTGGGCGCGCCGAGAACCCATCTCTTGGGCGCGCCGGGAACCCCTTTTCCACCTTGCCTTTGCGCCGGGGATCCCATCCAACTTGAGCTGCGCCGAGAATCTACCCTGCCGTCCAATTGAGCCTCCGATAGCTTGATCAGACTCACTCAGAGACACCCATGAGTCACCAGACCTGTTCCGGGGATAGATTCAAAGGGAGTCAGACTTCCTTTATGTCCTGCTGTCCCATGTCGGATTCATGAGTCACCCTTTAAGCTCGGAGGGCTCTGCCACTGCATGAGTTTCGCCGGCTTCCCTAAGGGAAAATCAAACATTGCCCCATGGCAGATATATACAGGTCAGGAGGTTTGGCCTCTCTCTGTCTCTTGGCTTTCATCCCGGCACTCCGTGGGTGATAGCCTATTTCCCCTGGGCATAATCCAGATTAAGGGGAAATGCTGCCGAAATATCGATTGACGCTTTAACCCCGACAAGCCCCGAGAAACGTGTATCATACGCCTCCCGTCTGGCTCAATTCTTCGGGAGATACAAATACTTCGAGGCCCTTGGCCGGATGAGAAACGTGAAAGGGGACATGTCTCCGATGATCATCCGGGCCCCGCCCCGCCACTGCGTGGACGGTGTCCTATTTCTATCCGGCATGACCCACATGAAAGGAGGTCATGTTGATTCAATAATCTGTCGTTTATTCAATTACATTCTTAGAATAACAAGAACTTCAATGTTATGCACTGTCATTTTCAACCGCCCCAAGTGGCCTCCTATTTTGGCGTTTAATCAAGGGTTGTCCTTCTTAGGAAGGGCGTAATTAACGTCATAGCCTTTATGGTATGACGGACTTCCGGTCCCGACTCGGACTTCACAATCGACTGACCAAGTCAAGTCGAGCGCATAATAAAAAAAATTGTCACTCTAGTGACTGGCACACCTAATAAATCTACCCAATGAAACATTCCATGACGGAAAAGAATCCGCGTCCACAACGCCTCCATCAACCAGCTCACGGGCGACCCCCGGCCATCGACTGACCGTTGGTCAGCCTGTCGTTTGAATAAAATCCAAGTTATGGAAGCGTCCAAGCCCCTGGACGCCTCCATCAACCAGCTCACGGGCGACCCCCGGCCATCGACTGACCGTTGCTCAGCCTGTCGTTTGAATAAAATCCAAGTTATGGAAGCGTCCAGGCCCCTAGATGCCTCCATCAACCAGCTCACGGGCAACCCCCCGGGCCATCGACTGACCGTTGCTCAGCCTATCGTTTGAATAAAATCCAAGTTATGGAAGCGTCCAGGCCCCTGGACGCCTCCATCAACTAGCTCACGGGCGACCCCCGGCCATCGACTGACCGTTGCTCAGTCTGTCATTTGAAGAAAATTCAAGTTATGGAGGCGTCCAGACCCCTGGACGCCTCCATCAAATAGCTCACGAGCGACCCCTGACCATCGACTGACCGTCGCTGAGTCTGGCGTTTGAAGAAAATCCAAATTATGGAGGCGTCCAGGCCTCTGGACGCCCCCATCCTCCCGACCTCTATAAATAGAGGCCTACCCCCCTCAGTTCAGGAAGTCAAAAAAAGAGCGCCGAGAGGCTACCAGATTCTATTCCTAATCCATGGGTGTTTTGTAGGGGAGGTCCTGCCAGATCCTCGGGTGCCCGTGCTCGCAGGAGAGAGGCCGCCTTCGCCCGCCGCGCTACCTCGTCGTCCCTACGCTGCTAAAGCTCCACCGGATCTCGCCATCGACCATCCAATAAGCCATTCTCTCCTCTTCTTTTCTAGTTATCTTGCATTCATCATATCATATCCTCTACCCCCCCTTTTTATGAGGGAGTCTCTTCCCGTTTCTACGTCGGAATAATTGCCATTCATCATAAGCATTTTCCTCCTACTCGTGTCCGAGAGGGGTTTAAAAGACAACACCAACCAGGTGTGTGTCTTGCCATCATTTCGTTACTTGCGTCATTAGAATTTGAATACTACACCTTCATCTTTCTGATCCACCCGTTACTTGTTTGTTGTTGTTTTGCAAGGGTACCTGAGGAAAGCCCTCTCCGTCAGCCGGGCGAAGGGGGAGGAAGAAGCAACCTGTCATTTCCCGCTCTCGAGGAGTCACAATCTCCGCGCTCAATACAAGGTACACGCGATCATTTCGTTTCTTTGAGGTAACCCCTCTGGCGATCACATCCCTTTAGCATCCTACGTATGCTCTTTCCTCATATTGGCACGTTTCATAATCCTTCTTAATTTTTAGTCGCCTGATTGTCCGTAGTTTAGTTCGTTTTCTTCCCCTTGAGTGGATTCCTCGGCTTCCACACCCATCAGCCCTAGGTGATGCTCTAAAATACTTTGAGTCAACAGCTTAGTTAGTGGATCTGTAATTTTATCACTGGAAGACACTCTATCAATTACAACATCTCCTCTAGCTACAATCTCTCTGATCAGGTGGTAACGCCGCAGAATATGCTTCAATTTCTGATGAGACCTCGGCTCCTTTGCTTGTGCAATCGCCCCATTATTATCACATAATAAGGGGATGAGATCAGAGATGCTCGGGACAACACCAAGCTCTATGATGAACTTCTTCATCCAAACCGCTTCTTTGGCCTCCTCAGCAGTAACAATGTACTCAGCTTCGGTCGTAGAATCAGCAGTGGTGTCTTGTTTGAAACTTTTCCAACTCACTGCCCCACCATTCAGGGTAAACACATACCTCGAAGTTGACTTTCTGTCATCTTTATCAGACTAAAAATTTGAGTTAGTGTAACCTCGAAGTTTCAAGTCCTCTCCTCCATAAAGTAGAAACATATCCTTAGTCCTTCGCAAGTACTTAAGAATACACTTCACAGCTATCCATTGTTGCTCACCTAGATCCGCCTGAAACTTGCTCGTAACACTTAGAGAATATGCAACATCAGGCCTTGTACATAACATGACATACATGGTGGACCCTATGGCAAGAGCGTAAGGTACCCTACTCATACGCCCCCTCTCTTCAGGAGTCTTAGGGGACATTTCATTAGAGAGGTAAACTCCCTGTCTCATTGGTATGAGACCTCTCTTGGAGTTTTCCATGCCAAACCTTTTAACAATGGAATCTATGTACATTGATTGGGACAAGCCTAGCATCCTATTTGATCTATCTCTATAGAATCAGATCCCCAATATATAGGATGCTTCTCTCAAATCCTTCATGGAGAAGTGCTTCGACAGCCAGGCTTTAACTGATGATAACATACCTATATCATTCCCAATGAGTAGTATGTCATCGACATATAGCACCAAGAAGGTGATTGCACTGCCACACATTTTTTTTATATACACACGGCTCATCTTCGTTCTTAACGAAGTCAAAAGACTTGATGGCTTCATCAAATCTTAAATTCCAACTGTGGGATGCTTGCTTCAATCCATAAATAGATCTCAGCAACCTACATACCTTATCTGGGTGCTCCTTGGATATGAATCCCTCAGGCTGTATCATATACACCTCTTCCTCAAGATATCCATTGAGGAAAGTAATCTTCACATCCATCTGCCAGATCTCATAATCATGGTACGCAATGATAGTAAGTAAAATCTTGATGGACTTAGTCATGGCAACTGGTGAGAAGGTCTTGTCATAGTCAACTCCTTATCTTTGACAATATCCCTTTGCAACAAACCTAGCCTTGTAGATATCAATCATTTCATATGCTCCAATTTTTCTTATAAAGATCCACTTGCATCCGATGGGTACTATACCCTCAGGTGGATCTACCAAGTTCCAAACTTGGTTGGAGTACATGGAGTCCATCTCTGATTTCATGGCCTCTTGCCATCTCTAGGAGTCAATACCACTTATTACCTCCTCATAGGTCTTTGGATCATCGTCCTCATCATAGTGTGCCCTGTTAGCACCATCAGAGATATGTCCCACATATCTATCTGGTTGGACAGGTACACGGCCAGACCTATGCACAGTTTGTGTGCCATCCTGAACTGGTTCCTGAGACGATGCAGCTCCAGTTTGTGGTTCTAGAATTTCTTCTAGTTCTACCATACTCCCACTGTTTCCTTCAAGGATATACTTATCCTCTAGGAACACAGCTCGCTTAGCTACAAACACTCTTTGATTGCTAGGCTGGTAGAAATAAAATCTAGAGAGAGATAAATTAGCAGCTTAACCAATATACGATTGAGAGCGGCCCAACTAGGTTTAACCCGACCCAAACAGGCCAAAATCTCCAAGCGATCGCCCCACTTATGGGCCTGTTTAGATTGAATCCCAAAGACGCTCGAACCAGTACTTCTTAGGCGGCCCAGGGCCCAGAAGTCCGAGCAACAGCCGAACGGGGAAAGCACGAGTGGTGCCCGACCATAACGACAGGAGGGAAGATCGGGAGTCACTAAAAGGGGAGACCAAGTGACTAAGCCACAAACGGCCGAGTAACGCCCCCCATACTCTCCGCCTCCTCCAAGCGCCTGACGGAGAAGAACACTATATAAACCAAGGGAAACCCTCCAAAAGAAAGGTAGATCCTGAGCGCCTAACACCACACCCACTGGTGAAGAGTGATCTCGTGCTCCTAATTCCTTCTCCTACTCTCTTCCCACCTACGTTCTATAACCTTGCTGACTTTGGCATCGAAGGATTTTCCCCAGGGTCTCAACCCTGGGCTCCTTTGACTCGTTTCCTACTCTGCAGATTCTGGTTCAGGGTACCAACGTTCCTAGCTTGCCCAACATCGTGCGACTCAGGACTAAGCTCGAGATCACGCCTCTTCAATATCCATAAGTTTTCTTAGGATATCCCACAAACCTACATCTTTCAGTCTTTGATGTCAATTTATTAGGATTGTGTTTCTTAACATAGGCAAGACAACCCCAGACCTTAACATTCTTAAGGCCGGGTTTCTTTCCTTTCCATATCTCATATGGAGTAGAAGACACTGACTTAGATGAAACTTTGTTTAATAAGTGAGCAGCAGTGTCTAGGGCATAGCCCTAAAGCGACAAGGGTAATCTAGCAAAGCACATCATGGATTGTACCATATCACTTTGTATTGAGATTAAACAACCTTCACAGTCCTGAATTAATCTTCAGAGAAGCATATATGGTTTCATATATTTCTTTTCTTTACTGCTTTAGAACAATCAAGTATGATCTAGCATTTTTACATAAGAGTACACATTTATCAGATGGCAGTACCCCTAGTTACTCGACAAGATCCACTATTCTGTCTCAGGTATAGTTTCCACCTTTTTGTGTAAGGGTACATGTTTATCAGACGCCAGTACCCCTAGTTACTCAGTGGAACTTACCTTTTATTTTATGAACAGAGATAAATTGAGGCACTTCATGACATGGGTTTTTCTTCATTTCATTGACGAAGTACCCAGTTGCTCAGTGCATTCAATCAGTGCTCTGCCTTTAGATTATATGATTTATCATTTTGACACATCTATCTATTTGATTTTCATAAAGTATTGTTTAAGAACAATACATGTTTTCAAGTTCTCTCAACCAATTTAGCCCGAGTCTAGATAAATTTAGATTTTGCAAGACTCATTTAGACATGACATGCACAAAATGGTTAAGAACTATTAGAGAGTATTCCACAGACTTTCTTCATTAAGTTTGGTTTTTAGTCTTTAAAGATCATAAAGTTTAAACCAACAGTTCATTCAGGGTTCATTACTATTTCTTATAAGAGAAGATTTCTGATTTCAACAGCTTAGATTAATGAACATGTCTATCAGTTTGTCATTTGATCAGAATCAAA
The DNA here is from genome assembly GCA_022559845.1 of Amorphophallus konjac. NCBI lineage: Eukaryota > Viridiplantae > Streptophyta > Magnoliopsida > Alismatales > Araceae > Amorphophallus > Amorphophallus konjac. The sequence goes on from CM040126.1 coordinate 274,735,672, forward strand.
GAGGATTCCAAGAGGTGTTCAGATACTGAGACCAAGAATGAGTATATATCATGACTGATTCAAGAAAGACAAGGTGAGTTTTCAAAAGAGTCAGTACTGAAAGTCGACATTTCAGAGCAGTGATCAGGAGTGGAAAATTGAAAGTCGACATTATTGAGCAATGATCAGTTCAATCACTAAAGAATTATTCAGAATTCCCCTTATCAACATGTATGAGATGAAATTAAAATGCATGGATTGAAATTATAGGGATGATATGACAATGCACAAACTCCCCCTGACTATTTACATGAGGTTTCAGATGAGTATGAGAGAGACACTAACCTATTTTAGACAAAAGAGAATTGACCCATGGTACTAGGCGAAGGACTTGCCTCTACGCATAGAGTGGGGTTCCAGACAGAAGATATCTGTCCTTCCTCAATCTTCCGTTTTATATACCTATGGGCCAACCATGAAATGCAGTAAACAGGCATTCAGTGACTCATAATCCATCAGAAGCAATGAAGAGATACAATAAATCTGAATGAACATTCATGCAGAAAATCTACAGAGACCAAGCCCTCTTCTTAAAAATTTAAATCTTTCATTTCCCAGTGGTTTTGTAAAAATGTCGGCAATTTGTCTTTCAGATTCAATGAAATCAAGCTCAATCTCCTTTTTATTAACCTCATCTCTAAGAAAGTGATGTTTGGTTTAAATGTGTTTTGTCCTAGAGTGGTGAACATGATTTTTAGTTAAGGAAACGACTATAGTGTTATCACAAAAGATTGTAATGCAACCAAGATTGATAAGATAGTCAATTAATTGGTGCTTAATCCAGAGGACTTGGGCAACACAGTTGCCTGCAGCCACATACTCTGCCTCAGCAGTGGATAGGGCGACAGTGTGCTATTTCTTAGATGCTTAAGACACTTGACACCCACCTAGAAATTAACAATATCCACTAGTACTTTTCCTATCTATCCTACACCTGGCATAGTCTACATCTGTGTAAGCTATCAGATCTAGCTCACACTTAGCAGGATACCATAAGCCTAAGTCTAGGGTGCCAGACATATACCTAAAAATCCGTTTCACAGCTATCAAGTGTGATTCCTTAGGACATGCTTGAATCTAGCACACAAACATACTGAGAAGTGAATATCAGGTTGAGAAGCAGTAAGGTATAGCAATGATCCAATCATACCTCTGTATAATTTGGGTTCTATCATTTTACCTTCAAGGTCTAAATCAAGACTGGTAGATGCTCCCATTGGTGCGGTTATTGCCTTGAGGGTCTCCATCTTGAATTTCTTTAGAAGATCCTTGATGTATTTCTCTTGAGTTATAAATGTTCCTTCTTTGGTTTGACATACCTGCAACCCAAGAAAAATTTTTAGCTCTCCCATTGAGCTCATCTGAAATTCACTGGTCATTAAAGTTGAAAATTACTCACGCATGGATAAATTGGTTGATCCAAATACTATATCATCTACATAAATTTGAATGATCAAAATTTCCTTTTCACATACCTTTATGAATAGTGTTTTGTCCACCTTACCTCTGGAGAATCCCTTTTCCGTGAGGAACTTGCTCAGCCTGTCATACCAAGCTCGGAGATCTTGCTTTAATCCATAAAGTGCCTTATCAAGTTTGTACACATGGTCAGGAAATTCAAGACACTCAAAAGCTGGGGGTTGCTTAACATATACATCCTCTTTTATTTCACCATTTAGAAAAGCAGATTTGACATCCATCTACTGTAGGGTTATTCCTAGACTGCATGCAGTAGCCAAAAGAATTCTAATGGCTTCTAGGCTTGTTATAGCGGCAAAGGACTCTTCAAAGTCAATACCAAACTCTTGGTTGTACCCCTGAGCAACCAGCCTTGCCTTATTTCTAACAATTTTACCTTGCTCATCAGTTTTATTACGAAAGACCCATTTAGTGCCTATTATGTTGCCATGAGAGGGTTTAGGAACTAGGTGCCAGACCTTGTTCCTATCGAATTGTTTAAGTTCTTCATGCATGGCATTAATCTAATGCTCATCCTGAAGGGCACTATCTATGTTTTTAGGTTCTACCTGAGATACTAAAGCAAATGAGTTCAATTCATTTTTAATTCTTAAGTGTGCTCTAGTTCTCGGTGGGTCATTTAGACTACCAATTATATTCTCAAGGGGATGGTCTCTAAGAAATTTAATGTTATTGACCGGATTACCTGAATTCTCATTTACCTCCCCCTGAGTTCCAGATTCTTCAGGTTCTTCAGCAGACTCTACATTTTGATCTTCTTTGTTCTTCAGAATTACTCCATCAATCTTGTCCCTGCATAAATCAGTTTCAGTTCTAATTGCAGACTCGTCAAAGACAACATGAGGTGACTATTCTACAGTTTTAGAATTGAGATTAAAAATTCTGTAGGCTCTAGACTGATCAGAATAACCTAGAAATATTCCAAGTTCACTTTTGGGTTCAAACTTATCAAGTTCTCTCTTGGAATTTACATGAACAAAACATTTACAACTGAAAACCTTGAAATGAGCTAGAGAGGGTTTCTTACCTTTCAGAATTTCATAAGGAGTCATTTGAGTTGTGGGTCTTACCAGGGCTTTATTAATGATGTAGCATGAAGTATTAATGTCCTCTACCCAAAACTTTCTCGGTAGGTTCCCTTCTACCAACATAGTCTGAGTCATTTCTACTAATGTTCGATTTCTCCTTTCCACCACTCCATTCTCCTCTGGAGTTCTTGGTAAGGAGAACCTGTGGTTATGCCATTTTCCGTGCAAAAATCATCGAAATATGAGTTGACAAACTCACCACCATGATCAGATAAAATATTCAAAATAGCATGCTCATTAGTCTGTTTTATTTTGTAAAAGAACTCCTGAAATTCTTCAAAGGCTTCATTTTTGTGAGACAAGTAAAAGACCCAAGTAAATCTAGAAAAATCATCAACAAGTACAAAACTATATCTCTTTCCAGATAAGCTAACTGACTTGGTGGGTCCAAATAAGTCCATGTGGATTAGCTCATATGGTTTAGAAGATAGGTTTTCAGTTCTAGATTTAAATGATTTTATGGTCTGTTTACATTGAGTGCATGCCTCACAAATTTTATTTTCATTTTTGAAAGAAATTTCAGGAAGCCCTTTTTCCATGCTATGTTTATTCAATTTATGTAGCACACTATAGCTAGTATGACCTAATCTACGATGCCATAGATAAGCTAGGTCATCCTTATTACCATTAAGACAAAGATTAGAATGTGCTACATCATCTAAGTCTACCATATAGATGTTATTGATTCTCTTACCAAAAATTTTGACAGATTCAGAATTAGGTTCAAAAATTGTGCATGCAAGAGAGTCAAAAACCACTTTATGGCCTTTATCACACAGCTGGCTAATGCTAAGCAAGTTATAGGCAAGGCCTTCTACCAACAGCACTTCATCAATACAACAAAAAGAGCACTTACCTAATTTACCTGATCCAACTATTTTCCCTTTGGTATTACCTCCGAAGGTAACATGACCTGCATCCTTCTTCACCAACATGCAAAATTTTTCTTTACCCCAGTCATGTGCCTGGAGCAGCCACTGTCAAGATACCATCTGTTTTGATTGGTTGCTAGGCATACCTGCAAGGGAATCAAGTGGAATGATTTGGAATCCAGTACTTCTTGGGTCCCATAAATGCATTTATTTCATGTAGGCTAGAAATAAGATGTTTTGCTATCCACATTTGATTTGGTTTCTTTATAGCAGTTGTGGATTTCTCATCATTCAGTTTTGTCTACCTCTTCTTGCCACTTTTATTCTTTGAGATTTGTTTCTTAGGTGTGGCTTGTTTCTTGCTTTTGAAGTCATTCTTAAAGTTCCTTTGCCAGTGATCAATCCAATAGGCATTGGGAGCAGTAGGTGTACCATAGACCCTGGACTAACTTGGCTTGGAGTTGATAAAGCTATAAGAGTTCTGACTTCTGAAATTATTGACCCCAGTCATATAGGAATCCCAAGGATAAGGCTGATACCTTTGAGTAGAGTATGAGTTCTGAAAGTGATTCTGCATTGGCCTCATGTAAAAGCTACTTAGACCTCCCTTTCCAAAGTTATGATAATAAGTGCGGTGAAATGTGGGGTAGGTAGGAACAGTATTGTGGTAGCCTTGACCTGAGGTTCTTCTACTCGGCCTTTGATTCCTATGGGGACTTATACCAAGATGAAGTTGATGTAGATGGAAATTGATAGGTGCCTCGACCATTCTGTAAGGATTTGTCTGTTTTCATTTTGGGGCTTCCTTGGACTCTAGCTCTAGAAGTCTAACCCCTAGCATGTCCCTTGGTCTGAGGCATGGGAGTGTATGAGCATGATTCCCTAGACACCTTCCCTTTGCCCTTGTCCTTGGCACTGGGTTTAGTTTTCTCAACATATTTCATTTTGTTCTTATTCTGACTTTCTTCAGAAGTCATTTTTATCAGGGTTTGGAATGTCCCCTTTTCTGCCACAAAGGAGATAGTTCTTAGATCAAACCTCTCCTTATTAGTTGAGTTGAAACCCAAACCTTCCTTTATGAAATTTCCTTTTGTTCCCAAGATGGCATTCAAATTTTCTGCACCTTGTGTCATGCCTTCAAGGGAGTTTTGTTTGTCATTGTTTTCTTTTTCTAGATTTTCAGTGACCTTTTTGAGTTCAGCATTTACACCATTGATAGCTTCATATTTTTCTGTTGCTGTTCTGGTTTCTTCCTCAAATTCATGTATTTTCATTTTAAGTTCATCAATATTGTTCTGTAAGTTCTCAATTTCCTTTTTCAAATCATCTAACATGCTTTTATTACATTCAGCTTCGTTTAGGGAGATTTTCAGTTCTGAATTTTCAGTCTGTAGACATGCAATTTTATCAGAGAGAGAAGTATCATTGGCTAATGAGTTCATTTTCCTTTTTAAATGTCTGTTCTCCCTACTCATGTCTTCATATTTTTCTAAAATTTCAGCATAAGCATTCTCCCATTCATCTTGTGTAAAATTGTCAAAAGGAGAAATTACCTCATCACCACTTTTTGCCATCAAGCAAATCCTATCTTCCGTCTCACTATCAGGGGAGCTGCTCTGACCTCCTTCTTCTTCATCGCTCCAGGTGCTAACCATTGCTTTTCCTCTTTTGTTCTTCCACCTGGGCTGCTTGTCCTTGAGCTCTGGGTAGTCCGCCTTAAGATGTCCTGCTTTCCTGCAATTGTAGCAAACAATGGCATTAGTTTTCTTGGCAGGTTCAGGTTTGTGTTTGGACTATCTTTTTCCTGAGAAGTACTTTTTTCTTAGCCCTTTCCCTTCTTTCCTCAGGAATTTCTTGAACTTTCTGGTGATCATAGCAAACTCATCCTGATCTTCCTCAGAACTAGTACAGCTGCACTCACTGGATGACCCTTTGCTAGAGTTGACCTTAAGAGCTAAGGGTTTTCTTCTCTTCTCGAACTCATCAGCTTTCTTGAGGTTCAACTCATATGTCATGAGAGAACCGATAAGCTCATCTACAGTTGTCGTAGCAGGGTTCCTAGACTCCTCCACTATAGTGGTCTTGGTATGCCAGATGGGTGTCAGGGGCCTTAGAATTTTTCTAACGATTTCATACTCACTGTAGGTCTTTCCTAGACTTCTCAAGCTGTTAGTGATCACATTTAAGCAAGCATACATCTCAGATATGGACTCTTCAGGCTTCATTTTGAAAGCCTCATACTCAGAGACTAACATATTGGCTTTAGTTTCTCTAACCTGAGACGTCCCTTCGTAAATGACCTCTAACTTATCCCACATCTCCTTAGCAGTGGTATAGGAGGAAACTCTAGAGAATTCAGTGGGATGGAGAGCACATTGTATAGCATTGATAGCTCCCCAATTTAGAGTGGACTTTCGGATATGCTCCCTAGTCTAGAATTCTTCATCTGGAGGTAAATCAAATGGAACTTTACTCACCACCTTCCAGATCTCATAATGCTTAGCACGGAGAAAAACCTACATCCTATTCTTCCAATAAGCATAATTGCTACCATTAAAGAATGGTGGCTTGGTAGTTGAGTGACCCTCAGCGACTACATCTTTAGCATCCATATCTAATCTCTCCAGGATGTGAAGCCCTACGGGAGAGTTAGGCTCTGATAGCACCTGTTGGGACGGATGGACGCTACGATCTAGAGGGGGGGTGAATAGATCTACCCCTTAGAAATATACAGTAGTTAAAAATCAATGCGGAATAAAAACAAACTACTGTAGCTCAATCCAGAGATGAAAATATCAGCAATATAAAAAAGGATCAGATGACGGAACCTAGCAGTTAGCCAAACATGCAGGTACAGTACGATGGCAGAGGGTTATCCTCACGCAAGAGGTAGAATTCCAGATAAGCGTTGCTTATCCTTTCAACCATGCCTTTTGATATACCTACTGGATGAAGGGCTTTGGCAGTAATCTCAGATAGAAATTATATCAAGTGAAGGCCTGAATCACTTAAAAGTCTTAAGCATTCATCTGAATATCGAGCAAGCATAAATGATAAAGACATTAGAGCATAATCCAATCACACAGAACACATGAATTTTAGATGGTTCGATTTTCACCTACATCCACCCCACACTTGACCAAGTGTGTCCTACTGCTGATTCACAGCTTCAATCCGCTGATCCACAGCTTCGGGGATTAGATCCCTACACATCGCTGATCCACATCTTCGGGGAAATGATCCCAGACTGCTGAGCCTCACAGCTTGCTACTGCTGAGCTTTACAGCCTCGCTGTCCGAGGTCTCAACCTCACCCTCTGACTCAGAGCTTGATAGAGTTCCGAAAACTTAAAACGAAAGAAATGGAACAAGACAATAATGTAGCTCTCTAGGAGCAGATTGACTTTGGATTTGATCCACGAGTCAATTATAATTACCAATACTCTCAAGCTCTCTCAAACTCAGACTTACGATACTCTGATCTCCTTCAGATTTCTCTCCTCTCAGCTTCAGGCTCTCTTCAGCTTCGTAGTCTTCTCCGTCTCTCTACGCTTGCTCTGCTTGTCTTCTTCTCTTCAATTTTTGATATGTTTAGATCTGAGGGATCATGTCCCTTTTTATAGCCTTTGTGAGGAGAGGGCGCGTGGAAACCACGTTTCCCGCCCAGGGAATCTTGAGACGAGCGCTTTACTAGTGGTCCACGTGTAAAGATCTGAAAGCTCACAGTTCCACGTGGTTGAATCTCCTTTCGAACCTTACCTTGGATCATGTGCCATTAACCTGGTACTTTAACTTCCTCGTGAGTCAAGTTCGCAGGTTGTCAGTGTACCCATCAAGTGTTCGACCATATAACTGACCTGGCAAACAGATGATAATGTCAGCTTTTAATTCAAGAGAGTGCGGTTAGCATTGACTCTATATATGCAGCACAGTAATGTGCACTGACGTTATATGCAGAACAACTAAGTGTGCACCGGCCCTTTGCAACTGACAATATAAGTATGCATCGACCTTCTATGAAGGAGCAGAAGTATGTTTGGGCCAATGTGCTGGCCAATCAGAATATGCACGGACCTACTATGCATAGACAGACAAAGATGCACTGACGTTGTCTGTCTCAATAGAAAGATGCACCGAACTCTATATTCGTAAGGCAAACAATCCACTTATTTCTTACATGTGTAAGACAATACATGCACCGAGTATGGTTATGCATGATACAAATGTGCACTGACCTGACTGAACTTTGCACCGACTATAGGCAACTAAAATGCAAAACCTGCACTGACTATGTGCACAATGCAAACCTGCATCGACTTATGCACAATGCAAACCTGCACCTACTATATGCACAATGCAAACCTGCACCGACTATATGCCAATGTAAAACATGCACCGACTATATGCCAATGACCAAGGCCGATATGCACCGACCTTAGATACGCATGTTACAGTCTACACTGACCTTATACGTCCTTTCATGAAAACATGTACCGATTTTGTATGAAGCCATGCAAGACTTGCATCGACCTTAGATGCAGAAGGATAAAGTGATAACTCGCAAAGCAATCAGTGTTGAAAGTCATTATTTATCAAAATCCAAGGTATGACAAATAAAATGAATAGTTGCCAATCATCAAAACAAAATTGGAAAGTAACTTCAGTGAATTAACACAGAGGAGACATGACATGAAATATATTGTACCACACAAACTCCCACAACATTCTCCTCCTTTTTGATGATGGCAACACATTTACATTTTGATGTCAACACTGGTTTTGTTAAGAATCAAGCCTTATGCTCTCAGCAAGATGCAAATGCAATGCACAACCAATGCAATGCAAAACTACCCCTTATAAACTCCCTACCCCTTTGCCATTAGCAAAAAGTATAAATAGGAAGATATCATGATGGGTTTCATATTTAAGAGGAGATCTGATGTGACAAACTGTGTAAGGGTTTCAATAATCAAGCAAGTAAAACACATATTCTTCTATTATAAGAGTGCAGATTGTTCATTCCTGAACTTATGTTGTTTAAAGAGTATGAAGGTGAGAGTCTAGCCACACCACTCTTTGATGACCAGTCTGTTCAAGCTCTTAATAGTAATGAACCAACAGCATATAGAACATGTCAGCTTTTATCTTACATTATGTTGTTTATCTGAGACTCAAGGCACCATCAGGATTGACCAGAAATTGTATTGAGATTAAACAACCTTCACAGTCCTGAATTAATCTTTAGAGGAGCAGATATGGTTTCATATATTTCTTTTCTTTACTTCTTTAGAGCAGTCAAGTATGATCTAGCCTTTTTACATAAGAGTACACGTTTATTAGACGCCAGTACCCCTAATTACTCAACAAGATCCACTATTCTGTCTCAGGTATAGTTTCCACCTTTTTGTGTATGGATACACGTTTATCAGACGCCAGTACCCCTAGTTACTTAGTGGAACTTACCTTTTATTTTATGAATAGAGATAAATGGAGGCACTTCATGACATGGGTTTTTCTTCATTTCATTGACGAAGTACCCAGTTTCTCAGTGCATTCAATAAGTGCTATGCCTTTAGATTATATGATTTATCATTTTGATACATCTGTCCATTTGATTTTCATAAAGTATTGTTTAAGAACAATACATGTTTTCAGGTTCTCTCAACCAATTTAGCCCGAGTCAAGATAAATTCAGATTTTGCAAGACTCATTTAGACATGACATGCACGAAATGGTTAAGAACTATTAGAGAGTATTCCACAGACTTTCTTCATTAAGTTTGGTTTTTAGTCTCAAAAGATCATAAAGTTTAAACCAACAGTTCATTCAGAGTTCATTACTGTTTCTTATGAGAGAAGATTTCTAATTTCAGCAGCTTAGATTAATGAACATGTCTATCAGTTTGTCATTTGATCAGATTCAAAGAGGATTCCAAGAGGTGTTCAGATACTGAGACCAAGAATGCAGATAGATTATGACTGATTCAAGAAAGACAAGGTGAGTTTTCAAAAGAGTCAGTATTGAAAGTCGACATTTCAGAGCAGTGATCAGGAATGGAAAATTGAAAGTTGACATTATTGAGCAATGATCAGTTCAATCACTAAAGAATTATTCAGAATTTCCATTATCAATATGTATGAGATGAAATTAAAATGCATGGATTGAAATTATAGGGATGATATGACAATGCACAAACTCCCCCTGACTATTTACATGAGGTTTCAGATGAGTATGAGAGAGACACTAACCTATTTTAGACAAAAGAGAATTGACCCGTGGTACTAGGCGAAGGACTTGCCTCTACGTATAGAGTGGGTTTCTAGACAGAAGATATATGTCCTTCCCCCATCTTCAATTTTATATACCTACGGGCCAACCATGAAATGCAGTAAACAGGCATTCAGTGGCTCATAATCCATCAGAAGCAATCAGGAGATACAATAAATCTGAATGAACATTCATGCAGAGAATCTACAGAGACCAAGTTCTCTTCTTAAAAACTCAAATATTTCATTTCCCAGTGGTTTTGTAAAAATGTCGACAATTTGTCTTTCAGATTCAACGAATTCAAGCTCAATCTTCTTTTTATTAACCTCATCTCTAAGAAAGTGATGTTTTGTTTCAATGTGTTTTGTCGTAGAGTGGTGAACAAGATTTTTAGTTAAGGAAATGGCACTAGTGGTATCACAAAATATTGGAATGCAACCAAGATTGAAAAGATAGTCAATTAATTGGTGTTTAAACTAGAGGACTTGGGCAGCACAGTTGCCTGCAGCCACATACTCTGCCTTAGTAGTGGATAGGGCGACAATGAGCTGTTTCTTAGATCCCCAAGACACTAGACACCCACCTAGAAATTGACAATATCCACTAGTACTTTTCCTATCTATCCTACACCCGGCATAGTCTGCATCTATGTAAGCTATCAGATCTAGCTCACACTTAGCAAGATACCATAAGCCTAAGTCTAGGGTGCCAGACAGATACCTAAAAATCCGTTTCACAGCTATCAAGTGTGATTCCTTAGACATGCTTGAAATCTAGCACACAAACATACTGAGAAGTGAATATCAGGTCGAGAAGCAGTAAGGTATAGCAAGGATCCATTCATACCTATGTATAATTTGGGGTCTACCATTTTACCTTTAGGGTCTAAATCAAGATTGGTAGATGCTCCCATTGGTGCGATTATTACCTTGAGGTTCTCCATCTTGAATTTCTTTAGAAGATCCTTGATGTATTTCTCTTGAGTTATAAATGTTCCTTCTTTGGTCTGACATACCTGCATCCCAAGAAAATTTTTTAGCTCTCCCATTGAGCTCATCTCAAATTCACTAGTCATTAAAGCTGAAAATTACTCACACATGGATAAATTGGTTGATCCAAATACTACATCATCTACATAAATTTGAATGATCAAAATTTCCTTTTCACATACCTTTGTGAATAGTGTTTGGTCCGCCTTACCTCTGCAGAATCCCTTTTCCGTGAGGAACTTGCTCAGCCTGTCATACCAAGCTCGGGGAGCTTGCTTCAATCCATAAAGTGTCTTATCAAGTTTGTACACATGGTCTGGAAATTCAAGACACTCAAAACCTAGGGGTTGCTTAACATATACATCCTCTTTTATTTCACCATTTAGAAAAGCAGATTTGACATCCATCTACTATAGGGTTATTCCTAGACTGCATGCAATAGCCAAAAGAATTCTAATGGCTTCTAGCCTAGCTACAGGGGTAAAGGACCCTTCAAAGTCAATACCAAACTCTTGGTTGTACCCCTGAGCAACCAGCCTAGCCTTATCTCTAACAATTTTACCTTGCTCATCAGTTTTATTACGAAAGACCCATTTAGTGCCTATTATGTTGCCATGAGAGGGTTTAGGAACTAGGTGCCAGACCTTGTTCCTATCGAATTGATTAAGTTCTTCATGCATGGCATTAATCCAATGCTAATCCTGAAGGGCACTATCTATGTTTTTAGGTTCTACCTGAGATACTAAAGCAAATGAGTTCAATTCATTTTCAATTCTTAAGTGTGCTCTAGTTCTCGGTGGGTCATTTAGACTACCAATTATATTCTCAAGGGGATGGTCTCGAAGAAATTTAATGTTATTGACCTGATTACCTGAATTCTCATTTACCTCCCCTTGAGTTCCAGATTCTTAAGGTACTTCAGCAGACTCTGCATTTTGATCTTCTTTGTTCTTCAGAATTACTCCATCAATCTTGTCCCTGCATAAATCAATTTCAGTTCTAATTGCAGACTCATCAAAGACAACATGAGGAGACTCTTCTACAGTTTTAGAATTGAGATTAAAAATTCTGTAGGCTCTAGACTGATCAGAATAACCTAGAAATATTCCAGGTTCACTTTTGGGTTCAAACTTATCAAGGTCTCTCTTGGAATTTACATGAACAAAATATTTACAACCGAAAACCTTGAAATGAGCTAGAGAGGGTTTCTTACCTTTCAGAATTTCATAAGGAGTCATTTGAGTTGTGGGTCTTACCAGGGCTTTATTAATGATGTAGCATGAAGTGTTAATGGCCTCTACCCAAAACTTTCTCGGTAGGTTCCCTTCTACCAGGAAGCCCTTTTTCCATGCTATGTTTATTCAGTTTATGTAGCACACTATAGCTAGCATGACCTAATGTACGATGCCATAGATAAGCTAGGTCATCCTTATTAACATTAAGACAAAGATTAGAATGTGTTGCATCATCTAAGTCTACCATATAGATGTTATTGATTCTCTTACCAGAAAATTTGACAGATTCAGAATTAGGTTCAAAAATTGTGCATGCAAGAGAGTCAAAAACCACTTTATGGCCTTTATCACACAGCTGGCTAATGCTAAGCAAGTTATAGGCAAGGCCTTCTACTAACAGCACTTCATCAATGCAACAAGAAGAACACTTACCTAATTTACCTGATCCAACTATTTTCCCTTTGGTAATACCTCCGAAGGTAACATGACCTACATCCTTCTTCACCAACATGCAAAATTTATCTTTATCCCCAGTCATGTGCCTGGAGCAGCCACTGTCAAGATACCATCTATTTAGATTGGCTGCCAGGCATACCTGCAAGGGAATCAAGTGGAATGATTTAGAACCCAGAACTTCTTGGGTCCTTTAAATGCATTTATTTCATGTTGGCTAGAAACAAGCTGTTTTGGTATCCATATTTGATTTGGTTTTTTTATAGCAGTTGTGGATTTCTCATCATTCAGTTTTGTCTGCCTCTTCTTGCCACTTTTATTCTTTGAGATTTGTTTCTTAGGTGTGGCTTGTTTCTTGCTTTTGAAGTCATTCTTAAAGTTCCTTTGCCAGTGATCAGTCCAATAGGCATTGGGAGCAATAGGTGTACCATAGACCCTGGACTGACTTTGCTTGGAGTTGATAAAGCTATAAGAGTTCTGAATTCTGAAATTATTGACCCCAGTCATATAGGAATCCCAAGGATAAGGCTGATGCCTTTGAGTAGAGTATGAGTTCTGAAAGTGATTCTGCATTGGCCTCATGTAGAAGCTACTTAGACCTCCCTTTCCAAAGTTATGATAGTAAGTGTGGTGAAATGTGGGGTAGGTAGGAACAGTATTGTGGTAGCCTAGACCTGAGGTTCTTCTACTCGGCCTTTGATTCCAAGGGGACTTATACCAGGATGGAGTTGATGTAGATGGAAATTGATAGGTGCCTCGACCATTCTGTGGAGATTTGTTTGTTTTCATTTTGGGGCTTCCTTAGACTCTAGCTCTAGAAGTCTAACCCCTAGCCTGTCCCTTGGTCTGAGGCATGGGAGTGTATGAGCATGATTCCCTAGACACCTTACATTTGCCCTTGTCCTTGGCACTGGGTTTAGTTTTCTCAACATATTTCATTTTGTTCTTATTCTGACTTTCTCCAGAAGTCATTTTTATCAGGGGTTGGAATGTCCCCTTTTCTTTTTTTTCCAAAAAGCCCTGCCTAGGGACAGATGGGAGAATGCACCCTTTACCAGAGGTAAAGAGAGGACCCACTCCACCATCAAATCACTAGGGGGTAAATTTTATTGCTAAGGATGAAAAATTAAAAGTTACATCAATCTGGTGCTGGGCAATCTCAGCTTATCCAATCGAGCCTCACCCTTTATAATTGAGGGTAGCTCATTGAAAGAAAAGAAAGCATTACATTTGGATGAGCAATCTATGGAGGCCAAAGAATCTGCAACTTTATTCCCTTCTTTGTAGATGTGATCAATCTTGTCAAACTGTGTTATAGATCTCCAAATCTCTCTAACATATGAAAGAATTGACCAAGGACATTGGTATTCTTTTTTAATTACCCGAACAAGAACTTGAGAATCACATTCAATATGTGCAAGATGATCAGAAATAGTGTGGATATATTTGATGCCATCAAATAATGCTCGGGCTTCTGCTACAAGGCTGTTAGTCTGACCATAATAGTGGGAATAAGCAAGAATGACATTTCCTCTATGATCTCTGATAACCCCTCCTCCTCCAGAATCCCCATTAGATTTGGAAGCACCATCGGAATTTAATTTAAGGAAGGGCCAGGGGGGCATACCCATTTGATGAGCTTCAGCTGAGTACCATGCAGAGGCTGAGTTGTAATGCCAATAGTATCCAATAACCTTCTTTTCATGTGGTCGGGTTCCCTTAAGTTGGCAACAAAGGAAATCTGTTTCACTTGGTTGATGATTTGATGTAAAACACTATTTTTGAATATGGATTTTCCATCATATCTCATTACATTTCTTGCTCTCCATATGTCCCAAAAACCATAGCCAATTACTGCAAGTATGAGATGAACATAACCTGTTTTCGGATGAATGCTTCTTGCAGCAAATGAAATAAAAGATCTAACAGAATTTCCTTCAAGGTGCAGCCCCAAAGATTTGAAATAAGACCAAATATGAATAGCAAGCTCACTGTGCAAGAATAAATGGTTCATACTTTCCTCTTGATGCAGCTGACATCAGGAACATCTTGAGCATAATGACACCCCTAATCGCTGTACATTAGAGTCAACATGGAGGCAGTTCTGTAATGTTTTCCACATGTGGACAGAAATTTTTGTTAGTAGCCATTGGGACCATAGTCTTTCCCACTGTATGGTTGTCTGACTGGGGATACTGTCGGACAGAGAGTGATATGTAGATGCCACCGAACATCTTCCGGATGAAGATAAGCTCCAAACCTGAATGTCATAATCTTGGGTCAAAATAGTATTAGTGATGGCTCTTTTGATTGGTGCTGGAATAAACCTATCCAATAAATTCAATTCCTCTATTGAAGCTTGCGTCAGGAACTCTTCAACAGATATGTTAGAGTTTGGTATGTTGTTGGCAGGAACAAAATTAGCCAAACATTGATTTCCAATCCAGGTATCATACCAGAAATTGGTGACCATTCCATCCCTAACAATACTCTTGTTCAACTGAACAACAACAGTTTTGGCCTTTAACCAGCTTCTTCTAGCAAAACCACTCATGTTTTTGAACTGAACATCACAAATATGTCTTTGTCCAATGTATTTTGCTCTGAAATAGTTGGCCCACAAAGAATTTGAGTGCATTGCTTGCCATAGCATCTTAACTCTTAGAGCTATGTCCTTTTGCCTAAGTGACATTATGCCTAGTCCACCCTTGGAAATAGGTCTGCAAATCAATTCCCAAGCTCTCCAATGCCTTTTATTCCCATTGGGAAAAGATCCCCAAAAAAAATTCGCAAAGGACCTCTCTGAGATAAGGTGTGTTCCTAAGTGCAGGGGTGATGTGGACATGGAATATATAGGAATTGAGGTTAGCACATGCTTTATCAAAGTCAACTTTGCACCTTGTTAGTTGATGTGGACAGGGAATGTCCCCTTTTCTGCCACAAAGTAGATAGTTCTCAGGTCAAACCTCTCCTTATTAGTTGGGTTGAAACCCAAACCTTCCTTTCTGAAATTTTCTTTTGTTCCCAAGATGGCGTTCAGATTTTCTGCACCTTATGTCATGCCTTCAAGGGAGTTTTGTTTGTCATTATTTTCTTTTTCTAGATTTTCAATGACCTTTTTGAGTTTAGCATTTACACCATTCATAGCTTCATATTTTTTAGTTGTTGTTCTGGTTTCTTCCTTAAATTCATGTATTTTCATTTTAAGTTCATCAATATTGTTCTGCAAGTTCTCATTTTTCTTTTTCAAATCATCTAACATGCTTTTATTACATTCAGCTTCATTTAGGGAGATTTTCAGTTCTGAATTTTCAGTCTATAGACAGGCAATTGTATTAGAGAGAGAAGTATCATTAGCTAATAAGCTCATTTTCTTTTTTAAATGTCTGTTCTCCCTATGCATGTCTTCATATTTTTCTAAAATTTCAGCATAAGCATTCTCCCATTCATCTTGTGTAAAATTGTCAAAAGGAGAAATTACCTCATCGTCACTTTTTGCCATCAAGCAAATCCTGTCTTCTGTCTCACTGTCAGAGGAGCTGCTCTGACCTCCTTCTTCTTCATCGCTCCAGGTGCTGACCATTGCTTTTCCCCTTTCGTTCTTCCACCTGGGCTGCTTGTCCTTGAGCTCTGGGCAGTCTGCCTTAAGATGTCCTGCTTTCCTGCAATTGTAGCAAACAATGGCATTAGTTTTCTTGGCAGGTTCAGGTTTGTGTTTGGACTATCTTTTTCCTGAGAAGTACTTTTTTCTTAGCCCTTTCCCTTCTTTCCTCAAGAATTTCTTGAACTTCCTGGTGATCATAGCAAACTCATCCTGATCTTCCTCAGAACTAGTACAGTTGCACTCACTGGATGACCCTTTGCTAGAGTTGACCCTAAGAGCAAAGGGTTTCCTTCTCTTCTTGGACTCATCAACTTTCTTGAGGTTCAACTCATATGTCATGAGAGAACCGATAAGCTCATCTACAGTTGTCGTAGCAAGGTTCCTAGACTCCTCCACTACAGTGGCCTTAGTATGCCAGATGGGTGTCAGAGACCTTAGAATTTTTCTAACGATTTCAAACTCATTGTAGGTCTTTCCTAGACTTCTCAAGCTATTAGTGATCACATTCAAGCGAGCATACATCTTAGATATGGACTCTTCATGCTTCATTTTGAAAGCCTCATACTCAGAGACTAACATATTGGCTTTAGTTTCTCTAACCTGAGATGTCCCTTTGTAAATGACCTCTAACTTATCCCACATCTCCTTAGCAGTGGTACAGGTGGAAACTCTGGAGAATTCAGTGGGATAGAAAACACATTGTATAGCATTGATAGCTCCCCAATTCAGAGTGGACTTTCAGATATGCTCCTTAGTCCAGAATTCCTCATATGGAGGTAAATCAAATGGACCTTTACTCACCACCTTCCAGATCTCATAATGCTTAGCACGGAGAAAAACCTACATCCTATTCTTCCAATAAGCATAATTGCTACCATTAAAGAATGGTGGCTTGGTAGTTGAGTGACCCTCAGCGACTACATCTTTAGCATCCATATCTAATCTCTCCAGGATGTGAAGCCCTACGGGAGAGTTAGGCTCTGATACCACCTGTTGGGACGGATGTACGCTACGATCTAGAGGGGGGATGAATAGATCTACCCCTTAGAAATCTAATACAGTTAAAAATCAATGCGGAATAAAAACAAACTATTGTAACTCAATCCAGAGATGAAAATATCATCAATATAAAAAAGGATCAGATGACAGAACCTAGCAATTAACCAAACATCCAGGTACAGTATGATGGCGGAGGGTTATCCTCACGCAAGAGGTGGAATTCCAGATAAGCGTTGCTTATCCTTTCAACCACGCCTTTTGATATACCTACTGGATGAAAGGCTTTGGCAGCAATCTCAGATATAAATTATATCAAGTGAAGGCCTGAATCACTTAAAATTCTTAAGCATTCATCCGAACATCAAGCAAGCATAAACGATAAAGACATTAGAGCACAATCCAATCACACAGAACACATGAATTTTAGGTGGTTCGGTTTTCACCTACATCCACCCCACACTTGACCAAGTATGGCTTACTGCTGATTCACAACTTCAATCCGCTGATCCACAGCTTCGGGGATTAGATCCCTACAAACTGTTGATCCACAGCTTCGGAGAAATGATCCCAGACCGCTGAGCCTCACAGCTTGTTACTGCTGTGCTTTCAGCTTCGCTGTCCGAGGTCTCAACCTCCCCCGCTGACTCACAACTTGATAGAGTTCAGAAAACTTAAAATGAAAGAAAGGAAACAAGACAACAATGTAGCTCTCTAGGAGTAGATTGACTCTGGATTTGATCCATGGGTCAATTACAATTACCAATACTCTCAAGCTCTCTCAAACTCAGACTTATGATGCTCTGATCTCCTTCAGATTTCTCCTCTCAGCTTCAGGCTCTCTTCAGCTTCGTAGTCTTCTCCGTCCCTCTGCGCTTGCTCTGCCTGTCTTCTTCTCTTCAATTTTTGATATGTTTAGATCTGAGGGATCATGTCCCTTTTTATAGCCTTTGCGAGGAGAGGGCGCGTGGAAACCACGTTTCCTGCCCAGGGAATCTTGAGGCGAGCGCTTTACTGGTGATCCACGTGTAAAGATCTGAAGGCTCACAGTTTCACGTGGCTGAATCTCCTTTCGAACCTTTCCTTGGATCACGTGCCATTAACCTGGTACTTTAACTTCCTCGTGAGTCAAGTTCGTAGGTTGTCAGTGTACACATCAAGTGTTAGACCATATAACTGACCTGGCAAACAGACGATAATATCAGCTTTTAATTCAAGAGAGTGCGGTTAGCATTGACTCTATATATGTAGCACAGTAATGTGCACTGACGTTACATACAGAACAACTAACTGTGCATCGACCCTTAGCAGCCGACCATATAAGTATGCATCGGCCTTCTATGAAGGAGCAGAAGTATGTTTGGGCCAATGTGCTGGTCGATCAGAATATGCACGGACCTGCTATGCATGGATAGATAAAGATGCACTGACGTTGTGTAAGACAATACATGCACTGACCTCTATGAAGTAATACAAGACATGCACCGACCTTAGATACAGAAGGATAAAATGATAACTCGCAAAGCAATCAGTGTTGAAAGTCATTATTTATCAAAATCGAAGGTATGACAAATAAAATGAATAGTTGCCAATCATCAAAACAAAATAAAAAATTATCTTTAGTGAATTAAGACAGAGGAGACATGACATGAAATATATTGTACCACACAAACTCCCACAACAAGTCTGACCTCAATCAACAACGCACGAAGGAGGATGTTCCATACCCGGAACGCCAAGTGAACACTCAGAGCCCCCTGGCCCCATCCCGACAACTGGGTGAACTATCCCTCCGACTGTGAGACTTCGAGCGGTGTTTTGCCGAGCAAGAGCGCGCCCTTCGCGTCCTCCAAAAAAACTCCGCCCCGAAAGATGAGGATCAATCTCCGTTCTTCGACCAAATCATGAAGGCTGAGGTCTTCCCGAGAGTATCGCTCCCGACCTTCAAACCATATGACGGCCAGGGTGACCTAGCCGACCACTACGACAGCTTCGACGCCCTCATGACCTTACACGGGGCGTCTGACGCGGTCAAATGCCGAGCGTTCGTGACTACTCTAGTCCAAGGCGCACATGCGTTGTTCTGAGCGCTCGCCCCTGGGAGCGTCACCAGCTTCCGACAATTCATGTGACTATTCAAGGAGAGCTTCGCCGGCAACGGCCCTCCAAGGTCGATAGAGAGATTACTGGCCCTCAAGTAGGCGCTGGGGGAAAAGCTGTTGTAGACACGCCATTCCTGACGTCTCTTGAGAAAGTCTCATATTACTATACGACGCCCCGCGGTGGCTTTCGCATTTTTTAATCACTTGAGTGCTTCCTTTTCTTGGGTCTTCTTCCACCTTTTCGGCATCCGGAAATCATCTCGTTGCGGCATTCGGACGGCATCAACACCAATCGGACGCACCGGAAAATTCCAGAACCAGGAAGGGTACCTGTCGGGGAGCTGCCGACGCCTTTTCAGCGGACCCGGGAGGGTCTTAATGGAGGCGTCCAGTCCCCTGGACGCCTACATCATTTTAATTTTTTTTAAGACAAAAAATACATAAAAAATATATATATTTATGGAGGCGTCCAGGCCCCTGGACGCCTCCATGAAAACAAAAATAAAAAATATAAAATGCCAGTTGGCATAAAAAAAAACAAAACAAAACAAAAAAATAAAAATATATTTTCTTGGAGGCGTCCAGGCCCCTGGACGCCTCTATAAACTCACTCACGGGGCGCCGTCCGCCGAACGACGGTTTGCCGTGTGTTAAAGAATCCAATTGTGGAGACGTCCAGTCGACTGGACGCGCCCATTTCCAAATCACGGGTCGCCGCTCCAAAACCACGCGTTGTGTTAAACCGCGTGCGACTTTCGGTGGAGTTCGGTGGGACTTATGGAGGCGTCCGGGACCCTAGACGCCTCCATGAAAGTATTCGAAAAAAATGAATAAAAATAGAATAAAATATCTTTTTTGCCTTGATGGAGGTGTCCAGGGTCCTGGACGCCTCCACCCTCCGGAGCCCTATAAATAGAGGCCCACCCCCTCAGTTCTGGGAGAGCTTCTAAGAGATCCGATAGGCTGCCGGAGCCCAGAGGCTACCGGAGTCATTTCTAACCCGTGGGGTCTTTTGTAGGTGGAGGTTCCGCCGGCTTCTCGGGTGCCCACGCTCGCGAGTGGAAGGTCGTCTTCATCCACCGCGCTTCCACGTCGTCCCTACGCTGCCGGAGCTCCGCCGGATTTCACCATCGGCACATCCAATAAGCCAATCCTTTCCTTTTCTTCGTAGTTCTTTTGCATTCATCATCTCGCACCCTCTATCCCCCTTCATAAGGGCGACTCTTCTTATATACTTCTTACATCCATTATCTTATTTTCCTCCTACTCGAGTCCGAGAGGGGTTTAAAAGACAACACCAACCAGGTGTCTGTCTTGCCATCATTTCGTTATTTCTATCGCAAGGATTTGAATACTACACCTTCATCTTTCTAATCCACTCGTTACTTGTTTGTCATTATTTTGCAAGGGTACCCAAGGAAAGCCCTCTCCGTCGGCCGGCCGAAGGGGGAGGAAGAAGCAACCCGCCATCTCCCGCTCTTGAGGTAGGCGCGATCACTTCTTTATTTTGGGGTCTTTTGGCCCCTGGCGATCACATCATGTTCTCGAGGCCGCGGCGAGTCACTTCCCTAATGGCCGTTTAAATTCTCATTCTTATTTTCTCTTTATATTCTGTTATATTCTTATCTGCTCATATTCCCGAGGCCGCGGCGAGTCACTTCCCCAATGGCCGTTTAAATTCCCGTTCTTATATTCTCTTTATATTATGTTATATTCTTATCTGCTCATATTCTCGAGGCCACGGCGAGTCACTTCCCCAATGGCCGTTTAAATTCCCGTTCTTATATTCTCTTTATATTTTGTTATATTCTTATCTATTCATATTCTCGAGGCCGCGGCGAGTCACTTCCCCAATGGCCGTTTAAATTCCCGTTCTTTATATTCTCCTTATATTCTGTTATATTCTTATCTGCTCATATTCTCGAGGCCGCGGTGAGTCACTTCCCCAATGGCCGTTTCAATTCTTGCTATTTGATTTCTGCACCATTCCCGTCCCCCCGAGGCCGCGGCGAGTCACTTCCCGCTATGGCCGTTTAACCCCCATATCTCGCTATATTGCATTTATCCCGCTCGCCCCGCCGGAGCAATCTCCCATGGTGGCCCCTTCTCTTTTCTTTTATTTCTGTGTTGCAGCAAACAAAAAAGGAGCCCGCGCGCTCCGCGTCTTCTTCGCTCCCCGAACCGCGTGACGTCGCTCACAGATTGGCGATCACGGTGAGACCTCTACTGCTTCCTTTTGGCTACCCTTGCAAGTTCGGTACCGTTCGTGCCTCTCCACCTTGGCGCCCTCGCGCGCCCCCGTTGTGCTCACGGCAACACTGTCAGTTGTGATTGGTTGGGTGTTTATTATATGTTTATTATTTCTGTTGTTTTCTTACTCTATATCTCTGTCAGCATTCCATTGCATACATCCATCCCTCTTTTATATCCTTTTTCATTTTTTTAAGGATCACCCTTTCCCGGTGAAGGAAGGACTCTCCGTGTGAGAATTCCTCTCAACGGACTAGAATCTCCTCCACTGGGACCTCCGTAAGTCCCCGACATCGAAGAATCTCCTCTTCGTTCACTGGGCTGGTTGTACCATTGAAGTTCCCCGGAGTTAGTCATTCCATTCGTGGTGAGACGAGAGACCCTAGCTGACACGGCGGTGAAAAAAAAATAAACTAGGGTCCCTATTTTGTGTGAACTTCGGATCTCGCTAAAAACACAAAAAAATCATCAAAATCAAAACACAAAAAAGGCGTAAAGGCATCCACTTGTTTGATAATCTCTGCTACCTACTTGCTAGTGTATATTTTTGCGTTCTGGGAAAACTATGAGCATGGCTCACGAGTCTTTTGAGGAGAACCACCCTAGTCGTGGTTTGTCAGCCGACCCGCGAGTCTATGCTATGGACTCGGGTCCTTCTCATGAGCCCTCGCATGAGGTGCAGGTTATTACCGGGGACACGTCCCCACCACAGGATATCTCTTCCTTACTGGGCGTCCTCGCCAACATGGAGCTTACCTCTGAACAGCTCCGGGCCTTCCAGACCATTCGGAAGGGGAAATCTGTTTCCCCCACGCCCCAGGAATCGACTCCGACCATCGCACCTCTCCAAGAGTCCGTGCAGGCCATTCCATTTCCTTCATTGGCGCAAGCCATCAAGTCTCCCTTGCTTCAAGGACAAGAGAGCCAACAACCACCCTCATTCCAGTTCCCGTCACAATCTCAAACTCCCGTTGTTCCCCACATACCGCTTCAGCCGGGGCCAACTGTCGGCGGTCCGACAGCTCCCTCTCATTCGGGGTTCCCCCCTCAAGTCTCCGGGAGACAGTTTCTCCCCCAGTGGCAAGTACCACCTTCACCTCCAGAGGAGCTCGCCCAATCGCTCCTCAATAGGTTCAATCGCATGGACGAGTAGTTTCAAAATCTGAGAAGGATGGTGGACGTGAAAGCCACCCGGGAGGTTGCTTTGCCAATCCTTCCCGTCATTCATCTTCCTCCCTCCGAAATGCCCACATACCGCAGATACAATGGTACCAGCAACCCCTTCATTCACCTCAAGGATTTCATGTATGAGTCCTCCTATTGGCAAAACGATCAGAGGTCCCTGGCATACCTCTTTCGAAGATCATTGGATGGTCCCGCGCTTGAGTGGTTCTATTCCTTGGAGCCCCGCGAGGCCGAGAATTTTGAAATAGTCCAGAGAAGGTTCTTGCAGAAATATAGGGATAGGGTCGGTCCCTCACTCTCCATTACCGACCTAGTGGCCGAAAAGATGAAGCCCGACGAAGATTTTGTCCGCTATGCTGATAGATGGAGGTCTCTGGCGGAAAGAATAAGGGATACCCTCCCCGAGCCCGAACAAGTGAAGATGATTGTGTCTAATGCAACCCCACAGTTCAGACACGTCCTGGCCATGAATAAACTTACTACAATGGAGGAACTCTATGAAAGGGCCCGGTACATCCAAACCCAGTTAAAAGACTCCCCCATTATGAACATGTTTGAGTCACTGAAGCCCAAAGTGGTCAGAAAGACAGGCGCTGGTGTCCCGGGCGGAGCCACAGAAGGGGTCGTGACAAATGAGCAAGTGGGTGCGGTCAACAATGCCAACTATGCAGTCAACCCAAGGCCTCCACAAATGCCCCGACTTCCCCTCCAACCAGGTCCTTTCCCTCTTCGTCCTCCACCCCAAAATAATCCACCCCAGGATAATATGCCTCCATTACGTCAACCCCAGCAATAACAACCACAACCTCAGCAACAACAACTACCGCTTCAGTACAACCAAGTTCCACCCCCGGGGAACTATGGTCCCCAACAGCAACAAAGGAGGCCGGTCGGTCCCAAGAGAGCCTACTATCCACCATTGCCAGAAACCTTAGCAGACATTTTTAATGCCCTCATGGCATCAAACCAACTCGCCCTACCCAGAGAAAGGCCCGTGTGGCCCCTGAATGTTGATACCTCCAAATACTGCGTCTACCACAGGCAGCCAGGACACACAGTAGATTACTGCTTCCATTTCAAAGATTACATCCACGATATGAATGATGAACATCAAATAGATTGGGATGAAATGAGACGATACGTCGCCGCTCTCAAGGCTAGGAGACCTCCTCATAGGCCACAGCAGCAGTTACAACAGCAGCAGCAGCAGCATCAACCACAACAACAACAACAGTCTCAGCAGGCCCCACAACAACAGCCCGACATGGGCATAATCCCGAATCCATTACCGGAGCACCAACAGCCCAATCATCAGGTTAACCCCATCTCCTCCTTCCCGGAAGTCGGGAGAGAGCAGGTGTGGCACCAGGAAAGTACCTCCATTTTTTCTATCGCCAATCCTATCATCACGCAACACCCTTGCCTTGCCCGGGTAGCACCTCTCTCTCATCAACCCGCGTCAGTATCACCTTCACCATTTCCACTACCATTACGCCCTCTCATCCGTACCCCGATCCCCTATCAACCGACACTCTCCACTACGCCTTCACACCCTCTCATCTTCTCCCACTCCCCCACTTTACCATCCACCTCTATCACATTTACCCCTACGCCTTCTAAACCCCTTATCATCCGTCAACCATACATAACCCCGTCTTTCTCCACCATATCACCACTAATGCCTTCAAAACCACTCATTACCCATCACCCACCGCAAAATCATTGCCCGCTTCAAGCCCTACCCACTTCTACTTCGTCTCCACCTCCACCTTCCAGACCCCTTATCCTTCATAATCCGCGCGATATCCCCTCTACCTCCACCATTCCTCCACCACTACCCCTCAAATCCCTGTTAAAACCCACTGCTACCCACACAGAGGTACAAAAGCCGTAGGCAATGGTGCTCCGGAGTGGAAGGATTTTCCACAGGGTTTTCCCCCACAACAGTCAGAATCCTGAGCAATCTCAGCCAGAGAAGGATGATGGAGAACAACCAGAAAGAGCTATCCCTGGAACACAGTATGATCTATTGTAACACTCAGACAAGACGCCTGCTCGGATCTCCATCCTGGAGCTACTTCAAAGATCCACATCCCACCAGGCAGCCTTAATGGAGTACCTTCAAAGGGTCATGGTGAATGAGGACCTCCCTGTAGAAAAGATCTCTACCGTCCTGACCCCAACGGACACACAACCGGCCATCATGTTCCACAACTACGAGCTCGCTCCCAAGGAAGCTCGAAAATATGCACTGTGCATTTCAATAAAAATTAATGGGGTATCCATAAACCCGTGTCTTGTGGACACGGGTGCGTCCATAAATGTGATCTCCATGGACACCCTTCAGTTGTGTGGGGTCAACGAGGAACAAATAAGACCTTCCTCGATCACGGTCACAGCTTATGACAATAGCAAAAGGCCGCCGCAGGGGATGATTATTCTGAAGGCAGAACTAGGCCCCATGTCAATTCCCATGGAATTCTATGTCCTCGACATGGGCCCCACATTCAAGGCTATACTGGGTCGCCCTTACATCGAAGCCATGGACGCTGTGCCTTCCACCAACCATCAGTGCCTGAAGTTTCCTTACAATGAGAGGATTATTAAAGTGGTCAGTACACCTGTCCTTCACACAGTGGATGCTATCAACACCTCTGTGCCCTCTGTTTGGTCGTCTCATCGGCCCATATTGTCACTACTGGACGTACGTGATTCATCTCACGTTCCACTAGCACCAAAGGAGCCGGTCAGGACAACCGCAACATCAAATCTCCCTTTTCACTCCAAAGGGTGGGAGATTATGAGGAACATCGGCTACCAACAGGGTAAAGGTCTGGGCGCACAGTTACAGGGTAGGCTCAAACCGCCAAAGGAAATTAGGCCGAACTGCAGGTTTGGCCTAGGCTTCAAAGGACCGTTCAAGGCGGATTGGAAGCCCCTCACATGGACTCTATCAAACCACTTCAACAGAGGGCCCGTTGTTCAGATGGGAGATTACCCACGAGAAGCATATGGGAGATCACATGCTGTATATTTGGCTGAAAAATGTCCGAGGATCACCAAAAGAGGCAAGATCAAAGATCCGGAATGCGAGTGGAACAAATGGTTCGACATACGGACATTTCCGTTGCACTGGAAATGATGTTCTCGTCTCCGCAGCCTGAAGGACCACTATTGATCTTCGGAATACCAGAGAATATCACCACTCTTGCCAAGGTTCCAAACTATCCTCGTCCTCGCCAGAAGGACCCTGTCATCGATGGATCTTCATCCGTCCTCAACATTGCCGTCGACGGCTCATTAGCCGCCATCTTCTCCATCCACTCGTCTCAGCCTTTGCTGATATCTTCTTCCTGGGCCAGACAATTATCTGATGATCTTCCCAGATCCCCTTCTCTGCTTACATACCTACGCGGGCTTCTCAACCCGCGCCAGGTCTTCAACTATGATCTGCTCTGTGAGCCTCACAATCCTCTAGCCATAACTACTTTTCTCTCTCCTCCAATCTCTTTTCACTGCTTTGTCATTAAAACTGAAAACGAAAAAAAATGTCAATTTTTAAACTCCTCAACAACACATCTCCGTTGAGGAAACCTCTTACATCTCCCACGGGTGCGTCCCGCCATGCGGACCACCCGTCCAAGGTCCGATGAGCGACCTTTTCTACCCCTCCTCTGAGGGGTCTTCTCCTGTACATTCTACACCATCCTCTTCGTCTTCCTCTTCTTCTGTAAATATTGTCAGTCAATCTAGGAATGATAGGTCAAGGGTAGTACCTAGGAAGAAATCCAAGGGTAGGCAGATCCCTCGTCGATTCCTTCTGGATTTAGCCGCCAGGTGTCAGGCACTTCTTGCCATCCCCCAGTTGCTAGAAAATCCCATCCAGCTACCGGAAATAGAATGTGAGGGCGACTGTGCATTTGATGAAGGGTATGGAGTCTACGAGATCACAGATGAAGAATACCCTACCGAAGATGAGGGTGAGGAATATGAGGATGCGGCTGGCGCATATGCTAGTGGAATGAGGAGATTCGACGAGCCGTCAACCGCCGTAGAAGAATCCACCAAAGAAGTCAACTTGGGAACTGAGGAAGACCCTAGGATCATCCTCATAAGTGACAACCTACCACCCTCTGAAGAAAAGGCATTAATTGAAGTTCTCAAGGTATATAAGGACACGTTTGCATGGAGCTACGAGGATATGTCGGGTCTAGATTCAACCTTGGTCGAACACCGTTTAACCCTAAAACCAGGGTCCGTCTCGGTAAAACAAAGGTTAAGGCGTTTCCACCCTCAGATGGCTCTGAAAATGAAAGAAGAGGTCGATAAGCTCCACAAAGCCAGGTTCATTAGAGTCGTTCTTTATCCTCAATGGGTGGCGAACATTGTCCCGGTCATGAAGAAAGATGGGAAAGTCAGGATTTGCATCGATTTCCGGGACCTTAACCGCGTGTGTCCAAAGGATGATTTTCCCTTGCCTCACATTGATGTGTTGATCGATAACACGGCAGGCTACGAAACCCTCTCATTCATGGATGGATTTTCAGGATACAATCAAATTCGTTTGGCAGAAGAGGATCAGGAAAAGACGTCATTCACTACCCCTTGGGGAACATATTGTTACGTGGTCATGCCGTTCAGATTAAAGAATGCTGGAGCTACTTACCAAAGAGCGATGATGGCCATATTTCATGACATGATGCACATATATCTGGAAGTGTATGTGGATGATTTATTGGTGAAATCAAGGACCAGGATGGAACATCCAGAAGTTTTGGCTAAGGTCTTGCAGAGGTTAAGGGAGTTCCAATTGAAAATGAACCCGAAGAAGTGTGTGTTTGGTGTGTCGTCGGGTAAATTGTTGGGTTTCATCGTGAGTAAAAGAGGGATCGAGATAGATCCCGACAAAGCCAAGGCTATCAGGGATATGCCGCCTCCCAAGAATTTGAGGGAAGTCCGAGGTTTAATCGGGAGGTTGTAGTTTATTCGTCGGTTTGTATCCCAACATTCACAAAGGTGTAGACCTCTCTACGAGTTGACCAAGCCAGGAGTAGAATTCCACTGGAATTCTAAATGTCAGAAAGCTTTTGAAGGGTTGAAAGAATATCTGGCTAGTCCACCCGTTCTCATTCCACCTAAACCAGAAAAATCTCTGATCCTTTACGTCTCAGTCTTGGATGACTCCGTGGGAGCCGTCCTCGCACAAGCTGATGAAGAAGGCAAGGAATAGGTAACCTATTACTTGTCCAAACTTCTCAATCCCTGTGAGCAGAAGTACACCGTCATGGAGAAAACCTGTGCTGCCCTCGTTTGGGTAGTGCAGAAATTGAAGCACTACTTCTTGGCTCATGAGGTCCACTTGATTGCACGAATGAATCCTATCAAATTCCTTCTGGAGAAATCCGTCCTTACGGATAGGCTAGCACGCTAGCAAAGTTTTCTCTCTCAGTTCGACATCACCTACATCTAGCAAAAGGCGATTAAAGGCTATGCCATAGCCGAGCATCTCGCTCACCATCCTCTTCCCAAGTTCGATCCCGTCCAATCAGAGTTTCTAGATGAAGAACTAATGTCCGTCAACCAATCAGATGAGCCAATGTGGACGCTATATTTTGATGGAGCTCTGAATTCTCAAGGGAGAGGAATCGGCGTCGCCCTCCTGTCGCCTGAAGGCCTCACATTCCCATTGGCATACCAGCTCAAATTTCCAGTTACCAACAATATAGCCGAATATGAAGCTCTTCTAGCTGGCCTAGAACTCGCTCATTCTTTTCGTATCACTGAGTTGCGAGTCGTAAGTGATAGTCAACTCATCCTTCGCCAGGTGCTCACTAAATATCGCACTCGCGATCCCAAACTCAAGCCATACCAAGAACTCACTGCTGCCTTTGCCAAACTGTTCACCAAACTGATCTTTGTTCATGTCCCTAGTCATCAGAATATTCTCACCGATGCCCTCGCCTCGTTGGCATCATCCATAAGATTCCCTCTAGGAAGATGGTTTGAGTCCATTTCCATCTATAAACTTCACGCCCCTACAATCGATGATGCTTCCTACGTAAATATTAAAGACAGGATAGCAAGGAAGATCCTGCAGGAAGATATCATTGAGAAGAGGGAAATCATGTTGGCAGAGGCTGAAGAAGAACTGGCTGATGAAGAGAAACCATGGTTCTATGAAATCGTCAAATACTGCCAAGATCAGTCTTATCCTGAAGGGGCCACCACAGAGGATAAGAAAGCCATAAGAAGGGTGGCTCAGAAATATACTTTGGTTGGAGGTCTACTCTATAGGAGGAGCCTTACTGGTATTCTGTTAAGATGTCTTGGTGACGATTAGGTTTAGAAATGTGTAGAGGAGACGCACTCGGGTGTGTGCGGTGGCCACGTGAATAGTCAGATGCTCACCAAGAAGATCATTCGGCAAGGCTTTTACTGGCCCACTATGGAAGAGGATTGTGTTGTCTATGTCCGTAGGTGTGTCAAGTGTCAACTTCACGCCGATAAAATCCATTCACCATCTTCCTCACTTCATCCAATATCCTCCTCGTGGCCTTTCTCCATGTGGGCATTCGACATCATTGGTCCCCTAGGTGATCCCAATTCCCTCACCAAGCAGAAATCTTTCATCCTTACTGCGACGGAATACTTCACCAAATGGGCCGAAGCTGAAGCTTACGCGGAAATCAAGGCGTCAACAGTCTGCAAGTTCATCATGAAGAACATCCTCACCAGATTCGGCGTCCCAAGCACAATCGTCACCGATAATGGGCCATAGTTCATTTCTCAGGACTGACAGGACCTCTGTAAAAGGTACGCAATTGCATTGCATCATTCATTGCCTTATTACCCACAAGGTAACGGCCAAGCGGAGGCCACCAATAAAACATTGCTCAAAATCATCAAAAAAACCTGCGAGTCTAGTAAGTTTTCAGACTGGCCAGAAAAACTTATCGAAGCCCTATGGGCCTATCGCACTTCAATCCGTACCCCCACCGGGCAGACTCCATTTGCCCTTACTTATGGTATGGAAGCGGTAGTCCCGTACGAGACTCTGATCCCTTCTCTCAGGGTACAATTGGACGAGGAATTTCCCCTCGACGATCGTCGTAATTCACTCCTCGCCCAGTTGGAACTCTTGGATGAGAAGCGGCTGGCCGTTGCCGAACACGCACGTGTGTATCAAAATAGACTCGCTCGCTTTTACCAAAAGAAAGTCATTGAGAGAAAATTCAAAGTCGGTGAGATGGTCATAAAAAGAATTTTTGTCAAACCTGGAGGGCCGCGTTCTAAGCTCCAACCCAATTGGGAAGGACCATTTGTAATTCAAGCCGTGTACCCTGGCAACGCCTACAAGCTAGTCAACGCCGAAGGGACCGAGTTATCCCACCCTTGGAATGGGCTTTATCTTAAGAAATACTACCCTTAGCACAAAATAAAAAAAATGATGAAAAGATAAAAAACATCAAAAACAAAGAAATACCGAAAACCACTAAAAATATGGAAAATTCAAAATGCCGATGCCTGGCAGTCACCATGTAGTGAAGTCCATGCATCTAACCTTCATGTTAGGATAGGGCCCTTTAAGGCTTGGTAGGCACCGGGTCTTGGTTTGCTAGAACCGTGGAGATCCCTGTCCGGCCACGTCGGCCTATGCTCGCTCGAAGGAAGCTAACATGTGCTCACTTATGTATTTTATTCAAAAAAAAAGTCGGTAGCATCACCTACGGTGGGGCCCCACCCAGAAGATCTCCGGAAGCTGTAATCTTTATTCTTTTCTCTTCGACCAAATGAGATAGTCGGCGCCCTTAAAACGCTGAGCATGAGAAACTGAAACTCAAACCCCAAAGGCAAGAGTAGGATCCATTTCCTCGAGCATCGATCAGAGCACGAGAAGAGGGTAGTGTCCCCGCAGGTATACGAAAAGGGAGCCCACAAACGTCAAATGACTATATCTCCCTCACAAAAAGAAATACAAAATCAAAATCAAGAGAAAAGCCTGGTCGTGACCGTGCCTGTTGTGATAAACGGAACCCCTCAAAGCAAAAGTCTGAATCCACAAAAGGGGCCGTGGAATGTAAATGCTCGAGATTTGGTCCGAAGTTATCCGAAAGGAAAGAGTTAATGGCCCCTTATTCGCTCGCCGGGTTAACGGCTTTGCCGGTCCTCTCAGAAGGTTTATCCCCTACACTCTTCCTTCTCCCTCCAAAGATGAAGGTTCGATGGAATTTCTGAAGGGTGAAAACTGCCTAGGGTCTGCGACCTTATTTTAATATACACATTTGGTTGCCTACTTTGAAAAGCAAAAGCTATCGCTGTGAAGGAGTCTCCGTATTTCTGGCTGGTCAAGACCCCTGTTTACCACCTTGATGTCTTCTTGTTTAACCTCGGGCTTAGGCCAATGCAAGCGCGTCACCTATGGGTGCGACGGCGTCTGATTTCGGATCAGCGTCGCGCGGTTGGTCATTGGGGTTCCAGGGTGTTCCATCATATACCATCTAGAGTTATGAGGAAACAGACCCGGGTCGAGCAAATCTCTTACCTCAAACACCTTTTGGGTGAATCCCTATGGTCGGAAGCGACTGGGAGCCTAAGCATGGCATGGCGGTATTGTCATCAGGGTAAGTCTTAGCCGACGGGATCATCATTCGAGGGGTCTAGAGGTCCAAATCAACCTAGATGTGCACTTAGGATACCTGGGAGGTTAGTAAGAAACCCCTGTTCTCGCGTAGGTTAGGTACCATTTGGGTGCTTGCCTGGCGTTAGCAACAAAAAAATTGAAATGATAAAAACAATAAAAAAGAAAAAAAAAGAAAATGTACATATTTTCAAACAAAAAAATCTTTTTTATGATAAAACAAAAAAAATGCCAAATATAAAAAAGAAAACAAATCAATTTTGCATGATTGCATTTGCGTGCAGCATCTCACTTTTAATACCGCTTGCATTCGTGTGCTTGCCTGTCGCATTTATCATCACCGCATCTTTCCCTTGCCTTCGCTAAATAAAGGCTTGGCCCTTTGACCAGTTATCAAGGATAGTCACAGTGACCATTTGCTTATTGAGCAAGGGGCCAAGTCAGAACAGAATTCTGATTTGTTTGTTTCAGTGATGTGTGTAGGGATTCAGGCAACAGAAGCAAAGGTGAAAACCAAACAAACCGAACCATGTATTTTATTCCAAAAAAATAAAAAAAATTACATCAAGTTCCGCCCTCTCTCTCTACATTAATCGTCCCACTACTCTCCGGGCAAAATGCTCTCAAAGGTGCTACCCAACTACGAAAAGCGATACTCCTACCGCTCTGTACTCCCCTTCCTATTCCCACACCCCGGCGTTGATCCACAGAAGCAGCAGAGAAGCTACCAACACGAAAGCCACGCTCTCGTGCTCTTCGATAGCGCTCCTCACCATCTCTCAGCCACTATTCAGCAAGACCAAGGCTGGTTCGGAGTTCGAACAATTGGGCCTCCATGGCCCTTCGTTCCTCCCTTTCAGTCAATCTGTTGGCTCTTTCTCTCTCTGCATCTCTTTCTCTCTCTGCCCGTTCTCTCTCACGGTCTTCCCTCTCCAACTGGAGAGTGATCCTTAGTTCCACGGCATCCCTAGAGGAGTCGTGTGGACGCGCTTTTTATTTTATTTCATTATATTATTTATTTATATTTTATTTGGATTTTTGATTTATTAGGCGTGCCAGTCACCGGGGTGACAATTTTATTATGCACTCGACTTGACTTGGTCAGCCGATTGTGAGGTCCGAGTCGGGACCAGAAGTCCGTCATACCATAAAGGCTATGACGTTAATTACGCCCTTCCAAGGAAGGACAACCCTTGATTAAACGCCAAAATAGGAGGCCTCGAGAGGCAAACATGTATTCATGTGCGCAAAATGGAACTTCATACCAGAGCCAGGAAGGCGGGCAAGGTAACAACATCAGCTGTAGAAGCAGACGGTATCGTTAAGTCAGCGGCTCAGAGACGATATCGTTAAGTCAGCGGTTCAAAGACTGAGTCGTGGCCATGATGGAGGTTTAAAGCATCGATCAGTATTTCGACAGCATTTCCCCTTTATCTGGATTATGCCCAGGGGAAAATAGGCTATCACCCACGGAGTGCCGGGATGAAAGCCGAGAGAAAGAGAGAGGCCAAACCTCCCTACCTATATATATATGCCATGGGGCAATGTTTGATTTTCCCTTAGGGAAGCCGGCGGAACTCATGCAGTGGCATAGCCCTCCCGAGCTAAAGGGGTTACTCATAAATCCGATGCGGGACGATGGAATGTAAGTGAACGCTCAATGTTGTGCCCTTGCACGCGGATCGACCTGCGCGGTCAGGTCGCGGGGATCGACCTGCCCGGTCAGGTCACGGGGGTCAAGGGGGCAGCGTGTCACGCCCCGAGCGCGGAAGATACCCGGAGACGCGCGACGAGTTTATATCAATCATGTCAATCAGAGTGGTCGTGTATTCGACACAAAGACAGAGATGCGCAAAATAGCAAGATAACACAATCCTTTATTTCATAATGGATAGACTATTACAAATCCAATACTCTATTTAATAAGAAGGAAAAGTACATAGTTGACTCAAGAAAATAGGAAAAAGACTAGATGACACTTGGACAAGCTCTAGCTCTTTCACTCTTGACCATTCCCATCCGATTGACTTCCATCGTCGTCGGACTTACCTGAAAAGTAAAAAGGGACAAACGGAATGAGCGAACGCTCAGTAGGAAATTATATCTCAAGTACTAGCAAGGGGTTTAAGTAATTACATTTTCATGAATGCAATGAAGCTATGCATGCTCGCATAAAACGATAAGATAGAGAAAATGTAATATCAAGGAATTAAGATGGACAAATCATGAACTTTCAATAAGATAACAAGACATTTGAGATATTCAAGCAAGTACATTTAACAAGTCATGTCAAGAACTTTGGCTATCATGTATCAAGCAAGTAAATTACCCTTTTTCGGGTCACGCATTTCATGTCAAGTCAAGTACGATTTCAAGCACAAGATTTATGTGGAATGTCCAATCTAGAAAGTAAAGTACTCGGTATAATGCCAGATACCTTATCATTTTAACTCCCATGGGCACAAGTACTTTCGGGTGCTCCTCCCAGGACCAGATCGGGCCCTATATGCGCAGGCATTTATCATGTGTTTTGACATCCACTCTTTTATATATAGCCAACTTTTGAATTTCAATAATCAAGCTTGTAGACATGTATGACAACTTTGACAGAATGGAGTCCAAAAATATGACAAAGGACATAGAATGGCGATAATAACGGTATAATCACGATATCGATAAAACTAGGTAGAATATGGTTCCCTTAACTTGGGTACCATGACAAATCAATATGGACATTCTTTATATAGAATTGAGGTCCACATGAACAGTATATCAAAGATAAGATACCCTCATTCTTATCATAGAATTGAGGTTTACAAGAATGACATGATATGGCATGATATCATCATCCCATTAAGAATTTCTTATGATATACTCTTTGTATAATCATAAGGGCCGGTATCCCATGTTTCTTTAGATTGACATGGCAAAGATCGTGTAATGGGTTTTTAGGGTACAACCAGCTCAGTCAGCCTTGAGGGAATCCAAGGCTACGAGGAGTCTTACGGAGGTCTCTATGACTAACTCGCTAGTCCAAAGGAACGGAATGTCCAATGGAGAGCTTGTATGTCAATGAGAGTTGAGTGTGATCGATAAAACAATCGTGAAATGTGGGACTATACTCACGGAGTGGAGAATAGTGCCGATATATATATTATATAACATATGAAACCATCGGTTAACAGAAACAGTGGAAAATCAGGTTTACAGTAAAGTAACGACTTAAGCAGAGTCGTTTATCAAGTAATTAACGCCTAACAGAAGGGCGTTTACACATGTTTCCATTTTTCAGAATTTTAATATTTCATTAATTTATCTAAAACGCGCCCTAGACAGGGGCGTTTCTTTTCAATGAGACGGCTACAGTAGCAGGCGTCTTTTTATTTATAATATTTTACAGAACATATTTATTTTCAGAAATTATCAAAAACGCGCCCTTGGCAGGGGCGTTAATCATTAAATTCTTATTTTTACAGAATATATTGTTCAGGATTTTAACAGAAACGCGCCCTATGAATGGGCGTTACTTTTCAATTCCTATTTTTCAGAATATGTATTCCAGGATTTTTAACAGATACACGCCCTAGTAAGGGGCGTTTCTTTTCAATTCACGCCCTGTGATGGGGCGTTAACACACGGAAAATGACCTAGTCTAGGTCGTGAATTCAAGAAATACCAGGAAAGCAAGATTTGCACGATAATCAAGGATAACAATCATATAGTCATGACAGGAAAATTGGCAGGAATTCAGATGCAGTATATTAGATTTGATGTTTCATGTTTATTGACTTTTAACCGTTAACAATTATTGATTTAATGTAATTGCATGGATAATCAGTTCTTAAGATAGGTGATTAACATTTACATGAAATTAACGCCTGTGTACAGGGCGTCAAATATGAAATTGACGACCTGGTAAGGGTCGTTTCTTGTAAATTAGCACCCTGGACAGGGGCGTCTCTTTCAAAATATTGCAGAAACATAATAAAACCATATTAAACCGTATGCATGTCATGTCATGTCAATACATAATTTATTTGGGCTACAGTAACTTGAGAAAATCCTACCTTGATCGAAGACTTGAAATTTGAATCGTGAAGGCTATGAGAATAGAAGTTCTGTTGCTTTAACAGCAACCGAATCCAGTATTAGGAGGAAGAGAAGGCTTTGGTGAAGAACCCTTGTTCTCCGGTTCTGTAATTCCTACGAGAACAGAAGAAGAAATATTAGTATTTCTTCATACTTCCTGACTGAAGGTAAAAGAAAGAAGAACATCACCTTTGTTCTTCACGTACGTAGGTGCTTTTCCTAACTTGTAACAGAAGAAGATGAAGAACTGTTAGTTCTTCATGTAACAGACGTAGGGAATTAAGGAAATAAGAAGAAATATTCCTCTCACGTACCTTGTAGTTTTCCAAACGCCAAATAGCGTTTAAGGTTCGATCAGTAGGTTATTTATAGGGATTTTTGGTAATCCTATTAGGGCTAGAGTTTTATTGGGAGTAATATATCTCTAATAGAGTCCTTGCCCTAGTAAACACTTACTAGATTAACATAATCCTTCCCTGGATAAGCTCTGGGTTCGAACGGTTCACGAATGGAATTAACGACCTTGGTCAGGTCGTCGATTCTTGAATTGACGACCTAGTGCAGGTCGTTTCTTAAGAAGTGCCTTTCGTTAGGGCGTTCCTTTGTTTAAAACACGCCCAAGATAGGGGCGTGTCTTGGCCTTACCGTTTTTGACGTTGGAATTTGACGCCGTGTGGTCAGGGCGTCACTTATTGAATAACGCCTTATCTAGAGGCGTTTCTAATTTGAATAGCGCCTTTATCCGATGCGTTATTTTATATTGTTTTATTTATCTATTTATTTGATTTATTTTAAAATCTTTATTGTTATTAATATTTTATCAGGGTTGCTACACAGCGCCCCTTGCGGGGGTTTCCGGGGGCGGAGCCCTCGGAACAAAATTTGGATTGAAGACTCAGTAATACAATTTGAGTAGGTTATCGGTGCAGTTCAACCGTGCATAGGTTCCCGGCACAAAGGCAAGATGGCCAAGGTTCCCGGCGCAGGAAGGGGGGTTCCCGACGCGCCCAGGAGATGGGGTTCCCGGCGCGCCCGAGAGATGGGGTTCTCGGCGCGCCCAAGAGATGGTTATCGGCGCATAGGGTGTTGAGTCTTGTTGAATCTTTACATGTTTTGATGATGACAACACTATAAGTCTTAGTGGTCTTCAAAAATTATGTCTATGTGAAAATTTAACAAAAATATTTTTCTGTGAAAATGAACAAAGAACATGTTTGTTGAAGAATGAACCTTCATTTCTCTTCAGGTATTTTTCAGGGACTGTATTCGTGTTGATTGGCACTTCGTCATGTTTGTATATAACACCTCGTGTTGAACTGTGTGTCTTCGTGTCGCTTTAGTTTAAGTACTGTTTGTATTTCCAACACGCCGTGTCGTCTTCTCTTACCACGTGTTGTTTATGTGTACTGTCCTTCAGGTCGTGCGTCTGTGTTGTTGTCACTACATTGCGTGTCATTTTTCTCTGTAGTGTCTTGATTCAGTGACACGTCGTGTCATTGATCTTTACTTCGTACTGTTTTCACCGTCTTCGTGTTGATCTTTCTCATTAGACCTCGTGTCGTTCTCGCTTTGACCACACTTCCTTGTTGCTTTACGTAGACCTCGTGTCTTGCTTGTTTTTTCAACTCGTGTCGGTTACTGTTTCGACTTCGTGTTATTTTCAACCAGTGTCGATTACTGTTTCGACTTCGTGTTGTTTTCAGTATGTGTCAATTTTGTCTTCGTGTCGTTTTTACCTCGTGTCGTGTTACCCCGTGTCAATTACTGTTTCGACTTCGTGTCGTTATCAGTCCGTGTCTCTCTTATGTTGAAATCACACCTCGTGCTGATCACTGTTCTGTCTTCGTGTTGTTTCTTTGTATTCTGTCTTCTTGTTGATCTTTCGTTATTTAGACTTCGTGTCTTTATCACATTGACCACACTCCGTGTCGCTTCTCCTCT
This sequence comes from Amorphophallus konjac, assembly GCA_022559845.1. Classification (NCBI taxonomy): domain Eukaryota; kingdom Viridiplantae; phylum Streptophyta; class Magnoliopsida; order Alismatales; family Araceae; genus Amorphophallus; species Amorphophallus konjac. The sequence continues at coordinate 274,772,898 of CM040126.1, forward strand.
CATAACTTCGTGTCGTGTTTTCTACACCTCGTGTCGTTGTCTCCTTGTGTCTTCACCTCGTGTTGTTTTCGTCTCTTCGTGTCGGGTTTGTTCTAGTGCGTACAGGACATCGCAGCACTTCATGTTGCTTCCTGTTTCACTTTCGTGTCATTTGTCTTGTTGTATCTTCGTGTCGTTTTTATTCTTCCTAGTCCTCGTGTCTTTCTTGTATTGAAACCATACTTAGTGTTGGTTTCTGTTCTTGTCTTCGTGTCTTTGCGTTGTTTTTCTGTCTACCTCGTAAAGTTCTCTTAGTAATGTTCATTGTGTCACCACCTTATCTCGTGTCGTTCTCTGTTTAGTACCTCTTGTCGTGTCCACTAACCTCATGCAGTTCTAGTTCTTATGACACTCAATATTAATGGCTCTTATCTCGTTGCAGGTCCAAGGAAGAACATTCACCAGTGTCTGGGTGCACATGATCCGATGCTGAAGGAACAAATACAAAGAGGGCACGTGGCAGGAAGGTTCTAGGATCGAGCGTGGGAGGCACACGCGTTCAGTGCCCTATCCATCTGCTGCGGCTATAAAGAAAAACCTTCACCCACCGATGAAGGGTGATCAGAGCTAAGAAAGAAAAGGCAGTGTTACAGAGAGCTCGATCCACCAGAAGAAGAAAAAGGAAAAGAGAGAGAGATAGTGATCGTGTGAAAGAGGAAGAGAGTTTAAGAGAAAGAAAGTTAGAGAGAGAGTGAATGAGAGAGTTCGTGGAGAAGAAGAAAGAAGCGTACCTGAAGATCTGTCTTCACTGGACCTTGGATCAGATCCAGGCCAGTCAGCTCCAGTGGGAGCCAAATTGTGCTTCTCGTGTTTCAGCTTCTGTTTGCTGAAGCTATTTTTCGTTTATTATCTTTTCTTTGTTTTCTGGTTTGCTGTGCTTTTCGATCCTCTGGTCTGAGGTCGGGTTCCCTCCGGTTAGGAGGAAGGGAGATCTGATCTCCAGTTGCAAGTAGCTGGGAGCTACTTGTGGGTTCCCTCCGGTTTGGAGGAAGGGAGACTTGTCTCCGGTTCTGGGCTTGTAGATTTAAGTCCAGAGGTTCCCTCCAGTTTGGAGGAAGAGGGGAGGTTGTTCCCCTGGTCAAGCTGTGTGGCAGCAATTGTTTGCAGACTGAGTCTGCTTGGTTCTAGCGTGTGCTAGTGAAGCCTCACTCCGGTTGGGAGTGAGGGGTGGATGTAGGTCTGAAGGACCGAACCACCTAAAAAATCTTTTGAGCAGTGGCTTGATTGTTTGGTTTGCTTCCGCTAGATGCTTGAATAGGTGCGCTCAATGGGTTTGTATTTGAGTAGAATAGAATTGGTTCTATTCTGTTTCCTTATCTAGCATCCGTTTTTTTAAATTTGGCCATTATTCGTAGAAGGATTCATTCACCCCCCCTCTGTATCCGGGCCAAGCACCCTAACGGTTGGTATCAGAGCGGGTGTCTGCTTACAAGGTCCAGCGACCTGCAGATCGATCTTGCAATCTTAGGTGCTTATTTTCTTTTAGTGCATCAATATTCTTGTGCGTTAATCTGTGTGTTCTCATGGCCCATCCACCGATCTTCAGTGGTACGCATTTTGATGCATGGTTCGCTGTTTTGAAGAATTATGTTAAATCTGTGAATCCAGACCTGTGGAAAGTAATTTCACATGGTCCTCATGAACTACCTAGGAAAAAGTCCAAATGGACTGACAGTCACAAATCCATGCATGAAGAAAATCAGATAGCAATAAATTTAATGAAGGCAGCTACTGATAGAGCTTTTCATTCATGTTTCTTTGAATCCAGTTCTGCTAAAGATATTTTGGATGCACTGAAGCGAACTCAGGAGATAGATGTGGACAGATGCATGATGGCCAACAGAAGAAATCAAAGTGCCAGCGATCAAGGCAGCAATCAAACTAAAGAAGATGATGATGATGAGGTAAATATCTTCGAGAATTTCTCTCTAGAAGATTGGGAGAATGCATATGCTGAACTATTTGAATCTCATGAACTGTTAAGAAAACAGTATAAAAAGTTGAAAAAGAGTATTCGGGTAGATAGTTCTAGCTCTCCATGTAAAAATTGTTCAAGTACGAAGAAATCTCATGATGCATGTCTGTCTGATAATCATATGTATAAAAACCAGAATGCAGAACTGAAGAAGGAACTTGAATGTGTTCACTCTGAGCTGAACAATTTAAAATCTGAAGATGACTTCCTCAGAAAGCTCTCTAAAGAAAATGATGAACAACTAAAGAAACTTAAACGAGAGAATGAGTTGCTGATTGAAAATTTTAACGCCATAAAATCTGTAAACATAGAATTACAGAAAGATTTTTAAAAACAACAAAATGAATTGAGGGAGTTTGAAGCTAGGAGAGAAAGCATGGTTAACTCAGAAGATCAGCTTCTAATAAATGAGCTAGTTCAAAATGATAAGCTTAAAGAAGAAGTTGAAAAATTAAAACTGTTAAACAGTGCCATGTCTGAAAGACTTCTCACATTGGAAAAAGGAAAAGCTATCTGTACAAACGAGACTGAAGAGGTAGATGAGCTAAGAAAGGAAATTGAAGAATACAAAACAGCTAACAAGGTTTTGAATGAAGCTGTCAATTGTAGTGAACAAGAGATCACTAGTTATGAAATACACATTGCATCTCTTGAAAATGAAATTCAGGATTTGAAAGCCTCCTTGTCTAAATTTGTTGATGGGCAGAAAAACCTAGACAAGCTGTTAGGTGTAAAAGTCAATGTCAAAAAGGAAGGGTTGGGCTACAATAATCTAACTACGAAGGTTTTGCAGAACAAAGTAATGACATCCTTTGTAAATACTTCAAATATAGCCACTACATCAAAAGACAAACAACCCATTGTTCAGAAAATACGGAGAACAAAGATTAACTTTAACAAGGAAGGACTGGGTTACAGTCCAGTCATGAGGAAGGTTGATGGAGTCAACCTGAAAACTATCTTTGTCAAATCTTCTGAACAGGAAAAACCTTCTGTCTCATCTCCACCTCAGTATAAGGCTAAGAAAACAGAAAAACAAAATAAAAATCATAAAACATCAGAAATTCAAAGGAACAATCTGCATGCTAAAAACTCATCAGATAAATGCCACGTTTTAAAGAAATCAAATGGCTCATGTCATTACTGTGGTAAGTATGGACATCTTATGAGTAACTGCTTTGTGATGGAAAAAGATGACAATAAGCATGCTAGAAAATCTGTGTCTGGTCAGAAAAAGAATGTCATATGTTCTAATTGTGATAAAGTAGGACACACTACTGCTCATTGTTGGTTTGCAAGTAGTAAGGAAAAATCATGTTCATATCATACAAAACACTTTGCAAATCAGCATGCCTTTAACAAGTACCAGCACATTATATGTTTTAATTGCAACAAAATTGGTCACAAGGCCTCTGAATGCTGGTCAGGTTCTTTTAGAAGAAATTCTCTAGTTTGCTCTCACTGTAGAAAGCATGGCCACACAGTCAAGGACTGTTGGCATATTCAGGATAGAAATATGAATTTCAAACATGCCAAATTTCCTGTAAAAGAATCAGCAAAACCTTCATGTCATCACTATGGGAAGCCAGGTCACAGGGCTGCAACCTGTTGGCTGGCAGGATATCAAAACCAAACCAGTTTTGGTAAACAGAAATTTTACCCTGTTAACAGAAAATCTCATGTGTATGCACATAGAATTCATGCTAATAAGAATGTGCATAAATCAGATCTTAAAACTACTCCTGGAAATGTGCTGAGAAAACTTGCTAAACATAATAATGTCATGTCAGGACTCAAGACCTCTTGGGTACCTGTTTGTGCAAAATAACCTTGTTTTGCAGGTGTGCCTTGGGACTGAAATAAAAGGGGTAATGATCCAAGGCACTCAAGAATGAAAACCCCATTCTCACAATTTTCAGGTAATCTCTCTACATGTCCCATTTTGAAACTCACTGCATATCTGGTCTGATGCATTCTTGCATATCTTGCTATTAGTTTCATCTAGTGCATGCATATTGAATCTGGTCTTGCATATTCATTCATCATCTGCAAGTTGCATTATTTTCTAAAACATGCACTCTGAAATTTCTGAAATCTTTAACTGAAAGCGAATGCTGGTTGAAAACTGTATGTTGCATAATTCTTTCGTGGCAAACACTGCATTCATTAAATAATTAACACTTCCAAGAGTCGTGTGTGAGATGTCCTTGAGTGGGCTGAAGAGGAGCTTGTCAGGCTATTTGGTTTCTGAAGTTTTTTGTCAGCCGATGCAGTTAATGTGGTTTTAAGATCAGTCATCTCAAGAGGTTGCAGTCTGTTGCCCAAGAGTTTCTCTGGATGTGAGACAGAACTACTTCAAAATACTATATTTGGATATGTCCTTAGTGCCTAATGTCTTGAGTGATCTCTCACTTGTTGGGTTGCTGATAGGAGTGCTGCTCATCTCATTTCATCTCTCTCTATTCAATCAGCCACCTCATTATCTCTCACCTCTCACTATTGGTTCAGATTCTCTCTCGAAGAAATTGTGGTTTCAGTCTTCTTGCTCTTATCAGATAAGATCTGTATACCTTAAACCACCCTATATCAAGTGTAACAATCTACACCTGTTAATAAAGAATTTCAATGTTTGGGGGTTATTTTTGGTCCTTGATCCTTCTAAGTTATCTTCTCAAGTGTTGGTCAACATATTATAAAACTTCCTGTTAAATGAGAAAAACTTATTGAGGATCTCGACTTAACTGAAACTTATGTAAAGAGAGCTCTGAGATAAAATTGTGTTAAGTAAGATTTCTCTTTGTCTAAAATCATGAGAAGTGCTTCCAGGGAATACGCCATTATTTGTGGCAGAGCAATGGCTTTTGTGGAGAAATAGACACTCTAGATTAATGAAGTCCAGAGTCTCTGTCATGATACAATTAGCTATCTCTGTGTAGAAATGTTAAAATAATAAAAAAAAAAATCCTCAAAAGAAAAATATCATTGGCATTAAGGTAGTTCGTCCTGAGTAACCAGGGTTTCTAGTGTCTGATAAACATGTCTCCTTGTGTATAAAGGGACTATTCTACCTTGTGTTCAACAAATTGGTTGACCCTGTATGGCTTCTCGTCCATTAAATGAAGAAATGAAATCTACTTGACTTTGTTGTGTTATTTCGTTGCTTGACAAACATAAGGTGCAATTTAATCGTGTCTCTCTCTAGGTTAAGCAACTTTAACAGCTAATTTTGTGATTATGCTGATTTAATATCTTGAGTTAACTGACCTTGGTTTTTGGAAGAATATAACCCGTCCACATATTGAAGGGCTAACTTTAATATGGTGTAGCTGCGTTACATCAGAACTAAGGGTATTTTGGGTATTTACAGAAAAAGTGTGATAAGAGTAAAAAGCTACTCGACAACACCTTTTTTGTTTCTCACGCCTTCAACCTCAAACCCTTTATTTCCCCTTGCCGCTTCCTATTCATCCTCGTGCCGCTCCACCTTGAGCGTCTTCTTCAAACCCATCTCCATCTCTTCCCGCTCACCTTCTTCCCCCCACAGAGGTCTATTCCTCTCTTCAGTCTAGCATCGCGTCCAATAGCAGCCTGCAAGAGAGAGTTGATACTCTGGAAGTTCCGGCAGATGGATCAGCAAAGGTCAGCAGCTCCGGGTGACAGGAAGAGGAAGGGAAAAGAAATTGTTGAAGAGCCCTCATCTAAGCAACAGAGATGTCTTGTGCCAGAACCTGCTGCGGAAGTATCTTCCGAACAAGGTACCAGGATGTCTCAGCTTACCGTGTTTGTAGAAAGTGGGAAAATCATTCCTCCTAGATTAATAGATTTCGGAGATGAAACTTTGGTCTCGAAGTTCCCAGAACTGTTAAGAATCTTTGAGTTTCAGGAGTGGAGAGATTTCTTAGAAAATCACCGTGTCTATTACCCTAGGCCGGTAATGGAATTTTATAATAACTTGTCCTTGAGCCGAGACAAGTCTGCCTTATTATCATCTGTTAAAGGGGTCGAGTTAACTGTTACATGTGAGTCCCTCCACAAAGCCCTCCGTGTTCCAGATAAAGGGGAGGTAGAGGGAAGCTTTCGATACAGTCTCCATGAAGCTTTCTCAGTCATTACTGGTAAACCCAGTAATATTCATGATAAGGGGCAGTTAAAGCTAAAAGCTTATCAGACATCGTCATTTCCTCCTCTTCACAAGCTCCTTCAGAATGTCATCGCTTCCATTATCACCCCACAGACTGGGGCTAGAGGAAGAATTACAGACACACAGAGATTTCTACTGTTTTGTCTGATTCAAAATGTAAAGATTTGTCTGCCAGAGATTATTTTTTCGGTCATGAAGGGATGCATTGGATCCAAGAGACATCTTCCCTATGCCGCCCATCTGACTGAGATATTCAAGCACTCTGAGATTTGCTTGGATGGAGAGGCCGCATCAGAAGTGAAGGCCAGAAACATTTTTAATATGAACTTTGTTTCAGTATTTTTGGGGTTAGAGGACTCCTCTATGGTGGGACAAGCTAAGGTCCAAAAGGCCAGGGAATCACAATCTCAGGGGGAGCATTTAGAAGAATTTCAAGTCTCAGCCCAAGCTGGTGAGCAATTGGTTTCTGAGATTGCTCAACAGGAAACACCAGCTGAACCACCAGTGTCTACCTTGCCAGCTGCACCCATCGAAGTACCCTTCTCATTTCAGAGGCTAGTTGAGGCTGCATCTGAGGACATCAGATTGTCTGACGAAAGCATTCAAACAGATCTAGATGCAACCATTGCTGAGCTATTTGATTCGTTTGGGAAGACATCTGAAGAGGCAATAGTGCCTGAAGAACAGCCAGCTAAAGAGCAAGACAGTACTGATCAAGATCTTGCTGTTTTTGTTAATGAAATTTTAAGAGCAACTGTTGAGCGAAGCTTGGAAGAGGCTACCAACTTGGTCGTATCTGAAAGTCTTGAGCAGGCCTTTGTTGGCAGCCCTGCAGATCAGGAACTCATGGAAGATAGAGAAAAGGTTCCTGTCATAGAACTAGATACAGAATCTTCAAGTGAAGAAGAGGAACCTGAAGATGTATTCCCTCAGAAAGAAACTCAAGCTGAAGATGAAGTTCAGGTCCCAGCTGAGAGCAGTCAAATGCCAGTACAAGAGGAAGCAGCTGAGAGAACTGCACCTGGCAGTGAATTTTTTGGTACACCTCTAGGTCCACCTAGACTCTTATCTGCAGAGGCACCCAACATTGAATCTACTCGGGCGCCCAACATTGAAGAGCTTCTCATAAACCTGACTCAGCAGATGCAAAAACAAGACAAGAAATTAGATGATCTGCTTACATTTGTCACTCTCAACATTAATCAGGTACATACCAGATTACTGAAGCTTGAGATATCTCTCCTCACTGAATGGAGACGATTCCTTCTAAACAAAAGGGCTTCAGATGATGCAATCAAATCCTTGATGGATGGATTACAGGAGATTTGTTCAAAGATTGCAAAAGCTCTGAGAGAGTCACATGATGTTAATATTTCCTCCTTCAAAATGTCTTCTACCATAATAGATCATTGCTATGAGATCAGAACAGCTTTAGAATTGTTGAAGAAGTCTTCAAGTGCCCTAGGTCCAGGCATTCAGCAAATCTATGATAAGTTGGTCGCCTTCATATCAGAAATGACAACTCTGACTGACAGATATGAAACTGTCAGTGTTCGCCAAGACGACATTATTTCTGAAGTGGCAAATGTCAGAAGCACTGTGGCGTATTGGCTTGCTGAGCTATCAAATGATTTAAAGGAATTTCAGTCTATCTTGGGTTCAACACCTGGTCACGCCTCTTCCAGCAGAACTCCACCTCAAGAACATTCTTCTGCTTCTCCAAGGGGGAGACCACCTCAAGGCAGGACGCGTGGCCCCTCTAGCAGACAAGCCAGATACTTTGCTTGAAAAGTCGATGCTCTGTATTTTGTTGCCCTTTTGAGGCCTTCTCCCTCAGACTCTTGGACAAATTAACTTAACTCATATCATTTGCGTTGTTGCATTCTTCTTGTTTTCATTTTTTTGATGATGTCAAAGGGGGAGAAATCAGGAAAAATGTTTGTGATATTCATTGCGAATGGCTATTTAGTGTTTTTTCCTTCTCTGCAAAGACTCAAGACTCATAGTGTTGCCATCCATCAAAAAGGGGGAGATTGTTGAGTCTTGTTGAATCTTTACATGTTTTGATGATGACAACACTATAAGTCTTAGTGGTCTTCAAAAATTATGTCTATGTGAAAATTTAACAAAAATATTTTTCTGTGAAAATGAACAAAGAACATGTTTGTTGAAGAATGAACCTTCATTTCTCTTCAGGTATTTTTCAGGGACTGTATTCGTGTTGATTGGCACTTCGTCATGTTTGTATATAACACCTCGTGTTGAACTGTGTGTCTTCGTGTCGCTTTAGTTTAAGTACTGTTTGTATTTCCAACACGCCGTGTCGTCTTCTCTTACCACGTGTTGTTTATGTGTACTGTCCTTCAGGTCGTGCGTCTGTGTTGTTGTCACTACATTGCGTGTCGTTTTTCTCTGTAGTGTCTTGATTCAGTGACACGTCGTGTCATTGATCTTTACTTCGTACTGTTTTCACCGTCTTCGTGTTGATCTTTCTCATTAGACCTCGTGTCGTTCTCGCTTTGACCACACTTCCTTGTTGCTTTACGTAGACCTCGTGTCTTGCTTGTTTTTTCAACTCGTGTCGGTTACTGTTTCGACTTCGTGTTATTTTCAACCCGTGTCGATTACTGTTTCGACTTCGTGTTGTTTTCAGTATGTGTCAATTTTGTCTTCGTGTCGTTTTTACCTCGTGTCGTGTTACCCCGTGTCAATTACTGTTTCGACTTCGTGTCGTTATCAGTCCGTGTCTCTCTTATGTTGAAATCACACCTCGTGCTGATCACTGTTCTGTCTTCGTGTTGTTTCTTTGTATTCTGTCTTCTTGTTGATCTTTCGTTATTTAGACTTCGTGTCTTTATCACATTGACCACACTCCGTGTCGCTTCTCCTCTCATAACTTCGTGTCGTGTTTTCTACACCTCGTGTCGTTGTCTCCTTGTGTCTTCACCTCGTGTTGTTTTCGTCTCTTCGTGTCGGGTTTGTTCTAGTGCGTACAGGACATCGCAGCACTTCATGTTGCTTCCTGTTTCACTTTCGTGTCATTTGTCTTGTTGTATCTTCGTGTCGTTTTTATTCTTCCTAGTCCTCGTGTCTTTCTTGTATTGAAACCATACTTAGTGTTGGTTTCTGTTCTTGTCTTCGTGTCTTTGCGTTGTTTTTCTATCTACCTCGTAAAGTTCTCTTAGTAATGTTCATTGTGTCACCACCTTATCTCGTGTCGTTCTCTGTTTAGTACCTCTTGTCGTGTCCACTAACCTCATGCAGTTCTAGTTCTTATGACACTCAATATTAATGGCTCTTATCTCGTTGCAGGTCCAAGGAAGAACATTCACCAGTGTCTGGGTGCACATGATCCGATGCTGAAGGAACAAATACAAAGAGGGCACGTGGCAGGAAGGTTCTAGGATCGAGCGTGGGAGGCACACGCGTTCAGTGCCCTATCCATCTGCTGCGGCTATAAAGAAAAACCTTCCCCCACCGATGAAGGGTGATCAGAGCTAAGAAAGAAAAGGCAGTGTTACAGAGAGCTCGATCCACCAGAAGAAGAAAAAGGAAAAGAGAGATAGATAGTGATCGTGTGAAAGAGGAAGAGAGTTTAAGAGAAAGAAAGTTAGAGAGAGAGTGAATGAGAGAGTTCGTGGAGAAGAAGAAAGAAGCATACCTGAAGATCTGTCTTCACTGGACCTTGGATCAGATCCAGGCCAGTCAGCTCCAGTGGGAGCCAAATTGTGCTTCTCGTGTTTCAGCTTCTGTTTGCTGAAGCTATTTTTCGTTTATTATCTTTTCTTTGTTTTCTGGTTTGCTGTGCTTTTCGATCCTCTGGTCTGAGGTCGGGTTCCCTCCGGTTAGGAGGAAGGGAGATCTGATCTCCAGTTGCAAGTAGCTGGGAGCTACTTGTGGGTTCCCTCCGGTTTGGAGGAAGGGAGACTTGTCTCCGGTTCTGGGCTTGTGGATTTAAGTCCAGAGGTTCCCTCCAGTTTGGAGGAAGAGGGGAGGTTGTTCCCCTGGTCAAGCTGTGTGGCAGCAATTGTTTGCAGACTGAGTCTGCTTGGTTCTAGCGTGTGCTAGTGAAGCCTCACTCCGGTTGGGAGTGAGGGGTGGATGTAGGTCTGAAGGACCGAACCACCTAAAAAATCTTTTGAGCAGTGGCTTGATTGTTTGGTTTGCTTCCGCTAGATGCTTGAATAGGTGTGCTCAATGGGTTTGTATTTGAGTAGAATAGAATTGGTTCTATTCTGTTTCCTTATCTAGCATCCGTTTTTTTAAATTTGGCGATTATTCATAGAAGGATTCATTCACCCCCCCTCTGTATCCGGGCCAAGCACCCTAACATAGGGAAGCCAAGGGGGGGGGGGGGGGTTTCGGCGCAAGGGCCAAACGGCCAGGGGTTCCCGGCGTGCTAATAGCAAGGCTCTCGGCAGGAGGCCAAGGAGGTGGGCCTCTCGGCGTGGGGTTCCCGGCGCGGGCCGCGCCGGGAGCTATGGCGCCGGCAAGGTTTGACGATACTCTGTTCTGGGGTTTGCTGGCGGGTCAGAGGATTTCCTGGAGATCCACGTCAAAGTAGATGGGCCCTGGGTGATCAAAATGCATCTATTCATCGGGCTTCAACTGGTTTTGGTTTGTGTTTCAAAGGAAGGCCAGAGGTTGAGAGGAACTGAGGAAGACCAATCCAGCATAGAGGACCTCTTTCACCATTGATGTGCAGAGTCCCGGAGACAGTTCAGTATTGTCTTTCATCATCCCAGGAGAATTTTGGCAGCACCTCCCCTGGACTTAGCATTTGCCAGGGAATGATAGACGATCACCCACGGAGTGCCGGGATGAAAGCCAGAATAAGGGGGGTATGGGACCCCTAGCCCGTGTATGTGATTACAGCACCAACTTAATATCCCTTTGAGGCCATTGAAACTTATGTAGTGGCAGAGTTTCCTTCGCTCGTAAGGTTATGTAGGGGGGTTATCCCCAATAATCTTTATCCCTTAGGTATATATGGTGATCTGGGGCGTCCTTCGACCGAATTCAAGGTCACACTGAACGGACTGTAGGGGCTATCGGTGTGGTTTACAGTTCAGAGGGGTGGAAGGCACAAGGGGTAGTTCCCGGTGTGGGGGACTTCTCGGCGCGCCCGTCACCGCGTCGGGAACCTGGCGCCGGGAAGCCCGAGCCGGGAAGGCTGTATTGAAGGGCTTTATTGACTTGCTGAAGGGGCTAAAGAAAGGGACCACTCGACGGCGTAGCTCTCGGTGGGGAAATGACCACGCCGGGAAGGGGCTAAAGGGTTTATGGCTCGATTGCGATACTCTGCTCAGGAGACTTCTGGGATTTCTGGCTCGGGTTGAGGCAAGATCTGGAGTGCAGGAGGGGATTACATGAGGTTAGTATCAGTCGAAGGGCAGACCATCTATTATCGAATCCTCGTGGGACGTATGGCATTTTCTCTACTCACCTAATGCTCAGACGGTCAAGAGATTGATGTCTCTGACCCTGAACGAGATGGGAGCTCGGCAGAAATCTATGATATTCGAGAAAACCATGATCCGAGGGGAGGGAAGAGGGGGGACAAAGCCCAATAACCCACTGAACGAGGGTTGAGGCTCTGTCTTCGTCCTTCACCAGAGAACGGGCTAGGGGGGGGGGTCGAAACACGAGTCGGAAAGCTGGAGCATCTAGGCAAACCGATATTCCGAAGAACAACCGATGCAAGAAGGGGAGACAGACAGCAGATATCTCAATCAATCGAATGCCCAAACGGGCCATGTTGATACTTCATTTCATTGCATCATCCCAAACTTACACAGATCGTAGAAGGGAAATGAAAGACAGAGAGGTGGAAATCGAGACCGGAATCCTCCGGCTACATTGATAAATCGAGAAAGACTCGCCAGATTACATCAAAAAAAAAGGAAAGCATGGGGGAGGGCGGAGCATTGACTCCTCTCCCTCCCCAGCTGCCCACCTGGAGCTTCTTCCCCTTCTCTTTCTCTTCTGATTCATCTCTTCTCTCTTTTCTCAGCGGAGGAGGCTCTCTCTCTCTGTTGGTCTCTTTATCTGGCTATCCTTTTCTCTTTCTTTCTTTTTGATCCTCTTCTTCCCTTTCTTCGAATGAGTGGGTTTTATAGGCCCCTTGACTGACTTCTCGGCCGACAGCAACTGGCGCGCCTTTGACGGGGCTCCCGGCGCGGTAGGTGGTGTCGATGGCAGTTCCCGGCGCAGCTCTCAGAGGCCCACTGGCCAGGCCCATTTAAGGCTCTTTAAACTTCATACACGATTCATGGTCTAGATTAGACCCTGGGGTATATTTGAATCTTGAGAGGGTCCTCTATTAGTGATACACTTTCTATTAGGGTTATTCATAACTTCTCATCAGTCTTGTAGACTGGGATTTCATCAGTGCTGCCATTTGAATCATGACAACACCGGGCATCAGCTTTAGCCCGAGGAGGCTTTAGCTGGGTAATAGTTTCATTGGTAGCTCTTCTGTGGTTCTGACTTTGCAGGAATCTTTACCATCTTCATTTGCCAGTTTCGGCTTTCTCTTTATCTTTGCTTCCATCTCATTTGTCAATAAGTCGACATCTGACTTGCTCCGACATATTATCTGTGGATTCTCGGATGAGGTAGTAATACAGCTCTTATTGAGGTGTGCTAGGAGGTCTCATCAGTCGGGTGACTGCTATTTTATCAGTGCTGCCGTCTGGCTGACGACGACACCGGACATCAGCTTGGCCGGAAAGGGCTTCAGCCGGGTAGATGGTCGACGAGTTTCATCAGTAATCTTTCATTGCTGGTCTGCTCCTCTTTTCAATTTTTGTCTCCGCCATTGCTCATTTTCCAGGCGTCAACAAATGCCCCCCACCTGCGGATGGTGTAAGCGCAGGATTAGCGGCACGGTGTCCGTAGGTGCATCTTTAGCTCAATGCTATTGACTCATTCCTTCAGTTATAGCTTGGCAGTATCCCCATACTGGGATTTCATCCTGGCACGATCTTCTTGGCTTGAGCCTCGATCAGCTGAACATTTATCGGCTTGAGCCTTGATCAACTGGCACATCTGACATTTATCAGTTTTAGGCCCCGATCAACGGCATATTTGGCATCTGTCAGTTTTAAACCCCGATTGGCTGAACATCTTGACTTCATGTGTTGCTATTTTCTTCATGTGGACGAGTGGCGGTCTCAGCTGCCTTCATGCGGAGGACCCGTGTTCAGCAGGAGAGCGTCCATCCTCTCGGCGGAGAGAGTGGGGGACTCGCTCCACCGCGTGTCGGTATCCGGTGGGACTGTCTTCGCTGGATTTGTTGGTTAACGGAAGACATGCATCTGGAACAAACGAGAGGTCTGTTCCTTAAAGCTGACCGTGGCGATTTGCCGACCGACCAGTGCGTGGTTTCATCGTCGACATTGGGTTTATGTCGATGCAAAGGAGTTCAAGCTTCCTCAGAATAGACGTAAGGTCTAAACTGGGTAGGTTCATTGCAGGTGGGACATGAAAGGATATGTAGTTTCATCAGAACAGACGTAAGGTCTATCCCGGTAGGGTTTCATCGTTGATCCAACTGCCTCAGATGAAAGGTCTATACTGGCAGGGTTTCATCATTGATCAGGCGAGGTGCCGGTCGATCAACAGTTGGTTTCATCATCGATACTGGGTTTATATCGATGCAAAGAAAGTGTTATAAGTTTCATCAGAATAGACGAAAGGTCTACACTGGCAGGGTTTCATCATTGATCGGGCGAGGTGCCAATCGATCAATAGTTGGTTTCATCATCGATATTGGGTTTATATCGATGCAAAGAAAGTGTTATAAATTTCATCAGAATAGACGAAAGGTCTACACTGGCAGGGTTTCATAATTGATCGGGCGAGGTGTCGGTCGATCAACAGTTGGTTTCATCATCGATATTGGGTTTATATCGATGCAAAGAAAGTGTTATAAGTTTCATCAGAATAGACGAAAGGTCTACACTGGCAGGGTTTCATCATTGATCGGGCGAGGTGCCAATCGATCAATAGTTGATTTCATCATCGATATTAGGTTTATATCGATGCAAAGAAAGTGTTATAAATTTCATCAGAATAGACGAAAGGTCTACACTGGCAGGGTTTCATCATTGATCGGGCGAGGTGCCGGTCGATCAACAGTTGGTTTCATCATCGATATTAGGTTTATATCGATGCAAAGAAAGTGTTATAAGTTTCATCAGAATAGACGAAAGGTCTACACTGGCAGGGTTTCATCATTGATCGGGCGAGGTGCCAACCGATCAATAGTTGGTTTCATCATCGATATTGGGTTTATACCGACGCAAAGAGTCTCATAGGTTTCATCAGTATAGACGTAAGGTCTAAACCAGACAGAGGATTTCATCATTGATCGGGCGAGGTGCCGGTCGATCAACGGTGGGACGTATGTAAAGGTGTAGGTCTCGTCAGGACAGACGTAAGGTCTATTCTAGCAGGTTTTATGATGGGTGGGACTTTGCCAAGAAATGCGTAGGTTTCATCAGGACAGATGTGAGGTCTGAGCTGGACAGGCTTTATCAGAATGGTGATGGGTTTCATTGTCGGTGGGACGTTTGAAAGAGGGTATGTAGATTTCATCAGAGTGAACGTAAGGTCCACCCCGGAAAGGCTTTATCATCGGTGGGGCATAGAGCCAGATGACCGACGGAAGGCTTCATCAGTGAAGGGGAGGTAAAGGCAGCGTGCCGGTTGGCATGGAACTTTGAATTATCACATTACTGACCCAAGCGCCCTTTCGGGTTTTCACCGGAGCCAGCCCCCTCTTGCTTTTGCCCACGCGCCCTTTTGGTTTTCACGTGGCGGGGTACCCGATTTTGCCTGCAGTGCCCTTTCGGGTTTTCGCCACAGCTGGGTTTTAGCCCTTTTTGCCCTTGTCCAGAATGCCTGAACAAGTCTGGCGGGGTATCTCTATTTTTAACCCCATTTTTCGTATTTCTTTTTTTTTTGTCGTTTTCCTCTTCTTCTTTTCCTTTTTCATTGTCTTTTTTTTTTGTTGACTTGGGACTTTGGCTTTGTAGTCCACGTGCTCAGCTTATGTATGTATCATCATTGATGTGGGTGCTAACACCAATGCAAGGGGCATAAGGTTTCATCGTCTACCTAGGCGGAAGGCCTGGGTCGACTTGAGTGTGTTTTGCGGCTTAGGCGCGAAGCCATTCGCCGGGAGCATGGCTGCATCGTTGATGTGGGGATTACCATCAATGCAAGGGAATAGGATTTTATCATCTATCCGGACGGAAGGTCCGGGTTGATTTGAGAATGAGTGTAGCAGCTTGAACACGAAGCCATTTGCTGGAAATATAGGTTTCATCGTTAATGTGGGGTTGACATTAACGCAAAGGAATAGAGTTTCATAGTCTATCCAGACGGAGGGTCTGAATTGATTTGAAGGGTTGTGTCGTGTTTTGTCAGAGCGGACGGAAGGTCCACCCTGGATGGATTTTAGCGTTGATCAGGCAGCGCGCCAGCCGACCGATAGCAGGTTTCATCATTGGTATTGGGTTTATATCAATGCAAGGATTTCATAGGTTTCATCGGGATAGACGTAGGGTCTAGCCCGGACAGGTTTCATCGCTGATCGGGCAGTGTGCCAGTCGATCGGCAGCGAGTTTCATCATTGGTATTGGGTTTATACCAATGCAAAGATTTCATAGGTTTCATCGGGATAGACGTAGGGTCTAAACCGGACCGGTTTCTTTGCCGATCGGGCAGCGAGCCCGTCAACCAAAGGTAGGTTTCATCATCGGTATTGGGTTTATACCAATGCAAAGGAATTCATAGGTTTTATCAGGATAGACGTAAGGTCTAAACTGGATATGTCTTATCATTGATCGGGCGGGGTGCCGGTCGATCAATGGTGAGTTTCACCATGGTGGGACTTTGGATAGGGTGAATGAGGGTCTCATCAGGATAGACATAGGGTCTATACTAAGTGGGTTTAATCGTTGATTGGACAAGGTGCCGGCTGATCGACGAGGAGTTTATGGTGGGAGACGAGGCTTTCTTTGGGGTTACCACATTACCGACCCAAGTGCCCTTTCGGGTTTTCACCGGAGCCAGCCCCCTCTTGCTTTTGCCCACACGCCCTTTCGGGTTTTCACGTGACGGGGTACCCGATTTTACCTGCAATGCCCTTTCGGGTTTTTACAACAACTGGGTTTTAGCCATTTTTTTGCCCTTGTTCAAGATGTTTGAACAAGACTGGCGGGGTATCTCTATTTTTAACCCCATTTCATTTTCTCTTTTTTTTTATAAAGGGTGGTAGGTCGAAATGCCATTAGATCAAGACAAGGGGTAGCTCGGTTAGGGCGGAGTGCCACTAAACCAAGGGAAGGGGGTAGCTCGGTTAGGGCGGAGTGCCGCTGGACCAAGGAAAGGGTAGCTTGGTTAGGGCGGAATGCCACTAAACTAAGGAGAGGTAGCTTGATCAGGGCAGAATGCAGCTAGATCAAGGAAAGGGTAGCTCGGTTAGGGCGGAGTGCCGCTAGACTAAGAAAGGGTAGCTCGGTTAGGGCGGAGTGCCGCTAGACCAAGGTAAAGAGTAGCTTGGTTAGGGCGGAATGGCACTAAACCAAGGAGAGGTAGCTTGATCAGGGCAGAATGCAGCTAGATCAAGGAAAGGGTAGCTCGGTTAGGGCGGAGTGCCGCTAGACCAAGAAAGGGTAGCTCGGTTAGGGCGGAGTGCCGCTGGACCAAGGTAAAGAGTAGCTTGGTTAGGGCGGAATGCCACTAAACCAAGGATAGGTAGCTTGATCAGGCGGAATGCCACTAGACCAAGGGAAAGGGTAGCTTGGCTAGAGCAGAATGCTACTAGACGAAGGAAAAGGGTAGCTCGGTTAGGGTGGAATGCCACTAAACCAAGGAAGGGTAGTTTGATCAGGGCGGAATGCCACTAAACCAAGGAGAGGTAGCTTGATCAGGGCGGAATGCAGCTAGATCAAGGAAAGGGTAGCTCGGTTAGGGCGGAATGCCACTAAACCAAGGAGAGGTAGCTTGGTTAGGGCGGAGTGCCGCTAGACCAAGGTAAAGAGTAGCTTGGTTAGGGCGGAATGCCACTAAACCAAGGAGAGGTAGCTTGATCAGGGCGGAATGCCACTAAACCAAGGGAAATGGTAGCTTGGCTAGAGCGGAATGCTACTAGACCAAGGAAAAGGGTAGCTCGGTTAGGGCGGAATGCCACTAAACCAAGGAGAGGTAGCTTGATCAGGGCGGAATGCCACTAGACCAAGGAAAAGGGTAGCTCGATTAGGGCGGAATGCCACTAGACCAAGGAAAAGGGGTAGCTTGGCTAGAGCGGAATGCCACCAGACCAAGTTTGAGGTTAGCTTGATTAGGGCAGAATGCCCTTCATTGATGTAGGATAAACATCGACACGAAGAAGGATGGGGTTTCATCATGCAATCCAGACGGAAGGTCTAAATTGATGTTGATGTATAGCAGCTTGGGCACTGGGCCAGTTGCCGGAGAGGTAGGTTCATTTGACAGGGACGAAGGGTCCAAGCTGAAGGAATAAGCCGGTCGATCTTGTCGATGATGACAAGGGCCGAAAGATTGTTGGATAGGATTTTCGATGGGACTTTATGATGATCGTCCTTCTCGGAGTTTATTAGGAAGGGTGAAAAAGGGAACTTTAAATTTCCACATTACTGGCTTAAGCGCCCTTTCGGGTTTTCACGTGGCGGGGTACCCGATTTTGCCCGCAGCGCCCTTTCGGGTTTTCGCCACAGCCGGGTTGTTTGCCATTTTTTTGCACTCGTCCAAGATATCTTGGACAAGTCTGGCAGGGCACCTCTATTTTAAGCCCCATTTTTCTTCTTTTCTTCTTTCTTATTTCTTCTTTTTTTTTATTGACATAAGGAAGAATAAGGTCTTATTATCTCATCTAGATGGGAGATCTGGACTGATGTTGGTATGTAGCAGCTCGGGCCTAAAGCCATTCGCCGAAAAGGTGAGAGGGTTTTATCGTTGGTGTGAGGTAAACACCAATGCAAAGAAGGATAGGATTTCATCATCTAATCCGGATGGAAGATCTGGATCGATGTTGGTGTATAGCGGCTTGGGCCTGAAACCGTTCGCCAAAAAGGTGGATTTTATCATTGATGTGAGGGCAAACATCAATGCAAAGCAGAATAAGGTTTCATCATCTGATCCAGACGGAAGGTCTGAACCGATGTTGGTGTATAGCGGCTTAGGCCTGAAGCCGTTCGCCGAAAATGTGGATTTTATCATTGATGTGGGGTTGACACCAATGCAAAGAAGAATAGAGTTTTATCATCTAATCCAGACGGAAGGTCTGAACCGATGTTGGTGTATAGCGGCTTAGGCCTGAAGCCGTTCTCCGAAAATGTGGGTTTTATCATTAATGTGGGGACAAACATCAACGCAAAGAAGAATAGAGTTTTATCATCTAGCGGTAGGAGGGAAGCATGCTTCAAGGGGAGCCCAAGTCATTGAGTTGTAGCCATCATCCCGGTGGGACATGATGGTCATTGTTGAAGTAGGCTTAAGCCACAAGGGTAGCGAGACAGCGGGCTTTTGACGGCATGTCAAGGCCGAGAATTTCATGGGTAGTGAAAGATAATAGAATAGCAGGTCGCAAGGACCCGAAGATGGTGAGATAGCAGGCTGCGCAAGCCAAGGTAGGAGGTTAATAGACCGTAAAAGTCGGTATAGCAGGGTAGCAAGCCATAAAGGCCGAGGTAACAGGCTCCAGGAAAGTGATGATAGTAGGCCGTGGGGGCCAGGGTAGCAGGTTAAATAAGCCAGATGTAGCAGGCTACGGGAGCCAAAGGTAGCAGGCTATAGGAGCCAGGATAGCAGGCTGCGAGAGCTAGGAATGGCGGGCTACGAGAGCCAGAGGTAACATGCTATAAGAGCCAGGATAGCAGGCTGTAGAAGCCAGGGATAGCAGGCTGTAAAAGCCAGAGGTAGCAGGCTATAAGAGCCAGAATAGCAAGCTGTAAGAGCCAGAATAGCAGGCTGTAAGATCCAGGATAGCCGGCTGTGTTGTCCGGCGGGACTATTGATGGATTTGACTATGCTGTTATAGCGCCGGTGGGGCTAGGGATTAACATTTGAGAGCTCGGCCAAGGCGGGGTGCCTTGAGCAAGAGGGAAAAGGTTTATGGGCCTATCCCGGTGAGGTTTGATGGGCAGAGTCTCATAGCTCGACGAGGGCGGAGTGCCTCAGGCCAAGATAAGGGATAGCTCGATCAGGGCGGAGTGCCATTAGACCAAGGCGGGGGTGGAACTTAGCTAGGGCGGAGTGCCACTAGACTAAGGGTATGCATAGCTTGGTCAGGGCGGAATGCAGCTAGACCAAGGTGGAGATAGCTCGATCCGGGCGGAATGCCACTAAACCAAGGAGAGGGTAGAACTTAGCTTTGGCAGAGTGCCACTAGACTAAGGAGGTAAAACTTAGCTAGGGCAGAGTGCCACTAGACTAAGGCAGGTAGAATTTAGCTAGGGCAGAGTGCCACTAGACTAAGGCAAGTAAAACTTAGCTAGGGCAGAGTGCCACTAGACTAAGGCAAGTAAAACTTAGCTAGGGCAGAGTGCCACTAAACCAAGGCAGATAGAGCTAGGTTAGGGCGGAATGCCACTAGACCTAGGGTGGATGGTAGCTTGGTCAGGGCGGAATGCCACTAGACCGAGGGTGGATAGCTTGGTTAGGGTAGAATGCCACTAAAACAAGGAGAGGGTGGCTCGATCAGGGCGGAATGCCACTAGACCAAGGGAAAGGGTAGCTTGGTTATGGCGGAATGCCACTAGACCAAGAAAGAGGGTAGCTGGGTTAGGGCGGAGTGCCGCTAAACCAAGGAAGAGGTAGCTCGGTTAGGGTGGAGTGCCGCTAAACCAAGGAAGAGGTAGCTCGGTTAGGGCGGAGTGCCGCTAACCCAAGAAGAGGTAGCTCGGTTAGGGTGGAGTGCCGCTAAACCAAGGAAGAGGTAGCTCGGTTAGGGCGGAGTGCCGCTAACTCGAGGAAGAGGGTAGCTCGGTTAGGGCGGAGTGCTGCTAAACCAAGAAAGGGTAGCTTAGTTAGGGCGGAATGCCGCTAGACCAAGGAAAGGGTAGCTCGGCTAGGGCGGAGTGCCACTAGACCAAGAAAAGGGTAGCTTGGCTAGGGCGGAGTGCCGCTAGACCAAGGAAAGGGTAGCTTGGCTAGGGCGGAGTGCCGCTAGACCAAGGAAAGTGTTGTTTGCTGGGAATGTATGTTTCATCGTCAATGTTGGGATTTGGCATAAACGCAAAGGGATAGGGTTGCATAATCTACCCAGACGAAAGGTCTGAATTGATTTAGGGGACGTGTATAGCAGCTCGGGCACGAAGCCGTTCGTCAGAAATGTGAGTTTCATCGTTAATGTGGGGTTTGGCATTAACGCAAAGGAATAGGGTTTCATGATCTATCCAGACGAAAGGTCTGAATTGATTTAGAGGACGTGTATAGCAGCTCGGGCACGAAGCCGTTCGCCGGAAATGTGAGTTTCATCGTTAATGTGGGGTTTGGCATTAACGCAAAGGAATAGGGTTTCATGATCTATCCAGACGAAAGGTCTGAATTGATTTATGGATGGCAGCTCAGGCCCGAAGCCGTTTGCTGGAAATGTGAGTTTCATCGTTAATGTGGCTCTGATCAGCTGGATATCTTCATCTTTGCATATCACTGATTCTGTTGACTTTTCTTCGACAATCTTTGCACGTTGGTCGGCTTGAGTGTTGATGGTAGAATATATGTCGGCCTGGGCACCGATAGCTAGAATTTTGATTTCTCTTAGCTGGCCATACTGGCAATCCATGTTTGTGAGCATCTGTCATCTCGAATGCTGATGGTTAGACATCTCTGGCACTCTGGAGGCTCATCAGGCATCTATCAGCTTGAACGCCGGTGATTAGGCGAACTTCCATCATTCTTCATTGATCCATCATTCATTGTTCATTGTTATCTAGAATTCCATCATTTGGATAGTCCCTGACATCAGCAGCAGACGTGTAGTATAAGAGTCCTCGACAGGATGGCCCTTGAAAGGTCAATGCTCCAATTTTATTCATCATTGCCATAAGTGATCATTTCCCCTTTAAAGGGGTGAACATATCCAGCAACGGCCATGCATGCCGCCATTGACATCTCATACATTTACCCCTAGAATGTGGAACCATGTGTGTCTTCCATCATTTCGTCATCTTTCTCTCTTTTTTTTTTGATGTGCATCACCCCTCGAATGGGAGTACCCTCTATATTTGTTGTTTCACCATTTTTTTATCATCATTTTTTTTATTCACACGTGCCCCCAGGACGGGGTATCATCATATCTTTCACCATCTCTTTTTTTGTGTTAATACATCTGCCCCCAGAACGAGGCATCATCTGCATCCCTCATCATTTTTTTTTAAATCTTTTATGTGTACATCTGCCCCTAGGAAGGGGTATCATTGGCATCCTTCACCATCATCATTTTTTTCCCTTTTTTTTTGGGTATACATCTACCCAGAGTGGGGTGTCATCTTTTCTTGTAGCATCACCGGGCTTCTTTGGGGCCGAGAATATATCCTTGTTGTAGTGGGTGACCCACTCGAACAGGGCCCGAGTCTTTTCCTTAGGAAAGGAGTAGGGTTTAGTCATTTTGCTTCTTAGGGAATGGCCTAGCTCGCCAGTCTTTGCCGACGAAGAGATAGCTGCCTTCTTTGCCTTCTTCCTTCGTTTCTCGAAAGCTTTGAAAATTGGCAATGTGAATATATTTATGCATCAGTTGTTCACTGGCAGGCTTGTTCTTTTGACTTAGGGAGGTAGCGGCCAGGCAATATTTTGTCACAAAGGCCTCAATATCAGCCACAATCTCATTCAGGAGATCAAAGGACTTGACTTCGATGCCAATCAACCTTGTTAATATTTCTGTCTTCAGGTTGCGCTTGCATATCTGGACAGCCTCCTCATGGTACGGCGGGTGCCGACATCTGGCGCAAAGGTTCTTTCATCGGCAGATATAATCCAGAGCAGATTCATCAGCCCCTTGTTTAGTCTCATACAGTTCTGCCTTAGTAATTTCTTCCTCGGCAGGTTTCATTTCCCTCATCTGTTCTATTTTGGGCCCACCCGTCACCGCCAGAATTGGTGGATTTGAGTGCAGACCAGGTGTATGAAAACCCATTTCATTCAGCTTGCTCTGCAACAATTCAACTTCTTGCAATTTTTCATATAATTCTGTCATCATGGCAAGGCCAAGAATGTTGCCCCCTATCCTGACCTCAGGAGGGACTGGCGGTGTTTTATTAAAGACGCTAGACGCGCCTTGGTTTTCAGAGATTGACATCTTTGCCCTTATGCCTCCATATGGAGGAGGAGTGGGGTAGCATGCTTCTTCTTTTGGTGGCGGGCGTCTGCCCATACTTCTCCCTGGTTTTATCATCATGACGGGAGACTAAAGCTTTGGCTTGCCCTGACCTTACCGGTGCGGAGCATATCTCTTCGTCATCTTTTTTGAGAGTCTGGCCATTGCCGAGCGAGACTGACAGCATGTTACAGGAGAAGACTTTGTCCCTCCTCATATTTCTTCGCATCTGCTTTTCCTTTCTTTTGGCGGTCGGCGTCTGCACCCTTAAGGGGTCCTCTAGCACATCTGGCACTTTTGATTCACTTTTCATTTTCTTCATCAGGCCCGGGGATTTGACATGTTCCCGCAGGACGGGTCCATCGGTGCCTTCTGCACAGGCTTTTGACACCTCTTTAGGCAATTGCCGCTATTGTGATTTCTCATTGACTGCTCTTTTAGCTCAGGCAACTCATGCGAGCGTGGCGGGTCCACTTTGTATTCACCCGGCTGTCGTTCCCTTTTCTTAATCATTCTTTCAATATCAGCTTTGAATATATAGCAATTTTCAGTGGGGTGACCCCACGCCTGGTGATATGGGCAGGAGCGGGAGTTATCTTTTCTTCTGGCATCATCAGGTCTCTTTGGATCTGGAAGGACAACTTTGTCAAATTGGGCGGCCCATTTAAACAGGAGCCGAGTCTTTTCCTTAGAAAAGGAATAAGGCTTGTTCATCTTGGCTCGCAGAGCGAGGCCAACCTTCTAATCAGCCGGCCCAGAGGGAGGAGGGCGGGCAACGCCCTTTTTCCTTTATCTTTTTGTTGCTCGAACATCTTGAAGTCTATTGTAGCGACTCCTGCAGGCAGGGGCCGCTTAGTCGGTCAAAAGACCTTATCTCCATTCCAATCATTCTTTTGAGAGTCTCCTGCTGAAGATTCTGCTTTCAATAATCTTTTCTATCATCAGCTTGCCAGCAACATCCGGGTCTATGGGCTCCGGGAAGGAGTGTGCACGCTGTCGGCTGAAGGGGGCCGTCATACTTGTTGTGTGCAGAGCAGGCACGGCAGGCTACGTTTGAGCCGCAGAGGGCTGAGCTGCCGCTTGTTGTAGAGAAGGTTGACTCAGTACCTTGCTTTTGTCAGTTGGAGCAAGATGGACCGGAGAGGCCACCCCTATCGAGTCGTAAGTCTGTCCAGCTGGCTCAACATGCTTGGAGACAGGTGTATGTTCGCCTCTTTCATTGAGCTGTCTTCTGAGGGAGTCAACCTCCTGCTGATATCTCTTGAACATCATCTGGGTCAGGGGATCCAGGGTTGTCGGGATCTATATTTCTCCCGATATTTCTTCAGTGGAAACACCCAGAGGGTTGCCTTCTTCTTCTGCGGTCACTACATTGACTGTCATCATAGTGACTTCTTGAGCTTCATCGGCATCCATTATCTTTTCTTTCGCTGCTCGGCTTCTTCTTGTGACGGCATTTGGCCTGTGTGCCAATTTGATCAGCTCTTCAGGCTGGTCTGGCAATGCGTTATATTTCCCGGTGACACCGGCCATATTGTAGGCAGAAACCTGCTGTGGACTTTCCTTCTGACCCGACTCGGATATGTGAGGCGGTCAAAGACTGAAGTCCTTTCTTTTTCTTCTTCCCTCTTGGGGCTGTCTTTTCGATGTCTGACCCTACAGCCATTCTCATAATCGTTGGAGTCTGAGGATGAGACTCCAAACGCCACATCTTCCGGGGTTTCATCTTTTTCATGTAGGGTGCCCAAGGCACGAGACAATCTTTGCTGCCATAGGGAGGAATTCCCTAGACAGTGGAAGTAGTCTTGAACCACCTGGTTCATTTCTTCTTGTCTATGCCTTTGTAGATCTGATCGGGGCAGCAGCCTCTCTTCGATCTTTTAGCTGATAAGCCAGCCTTGAAATTTGGGCAGCCAAATGCTTCGCCTTGGAATATTTGAAGATATCAGCCTGTCTGGCGCAGGCCTTCGGTCCCTTTGGAATAGCAGCATATGCTTGATCTTCCATTCTTCTTTGTTTTTCCCTTTGGCAGTATATATTGTCCCCCCCCTTCATGGCGAGTGGCGATGGCATCTTTTCTCCTTCTGCCCCCAGCCCTGGGGTGAATGACAGTAGCATTTTCTTTTCCTTTGCCCCCAGCCCTGGGGTGAATGACAGTAGCATTTTCTTTTCCTTTGCCCCCAGCCCTGGGGTGAATGACGGTAACATCTTATTTTCCTCTGCCCCCACTTCCGGGGTGGATGACAGCAACATCTTCTTTTCTTTCTTCCATCTCCTACTCCCAATCCTGGGGCGGATAATAGCATCATATTCTTCTTTCTTCTGGCATCTCCTGCCCCCAGCTCTGGGGCGGATGGCAGTGGTATTTTCTTCTTTTCTTTCCCATCTTCTGCCCCCTGCTCTGGGGCGGATGGCAATAGTTTCTTCTTCTTTTTTTTCTCATCTCTCCTGACTCTGGCTTCAGGGTGGATAGCAGTGGCACCTTGCTCTTGAGCCGGAATCCAGCTCTGTATCTTCTTCGGCCTCCATATCTGTCTATATCTTGCTGGCTTGGGAGCCAGCGGCTTCCTCTCATCAATTTCCCAGTTGGCCGTCCTAGTGGCCAAAATTTGGACCTTGTTGTCAGTCTGGACGGTCGGGGCAATCCTGTCCAGACGAACGTCTTTGGGGAGACCATCGAGGTTCACCCTAACATCTCCGATCATCATCATCTTTCCAGAATTTGAAAGACGACGGCTTGCAGCAGCATACCGGCTCCTCCGGTTAGTTCTTCTTTCCTTCTGGGCAGCAGCAGGGACCGTGTCCCTGCTTTGGATATGGTGGGCAAAGCAGGCGACGGCTATCGAGGCCGTCTTTTCTGGTGAGCTTCCCTTCTCATCAGCAGTCTTCATCGGGGCACCTGTAGCAGTGCCTTGTTCCTTGTCAGCAACCTCCAGTAGGTCGGTGAAGATGAGGCCCAAGCAGTTGGGCAATCCGTCAGCAGGGGGCATGGACCCGAACATCGTGGGCACCGCCAGGTAGCCTTTGTGAGCATGAACATCAACGACCTGCTGGCCGAAGTGGAGGGAGGCGAGTCCACTAATCATTTTAGTCCCTGGAGCTAGGATTAACGCACAGTTAGAATTTAAGAGGGGCCACCGGGCCTCCTATTTTGGCGTAGAGATGAAGGGAGACTCGGTCCCATCGGGCGTGCCAGACTTCTGGACGCGCTTTTTATTTTATTTCATTATATTATTTATTTATATTTTATTTGGATTTTTGATTTATTAGGCGTGCCAGTCACCGGGGTGACAATTTTATTATGCGCTCGACTTGACTTGGTCAGCCGATTGTGAGGTCCGAGTCGGGACCAGAAGTCTGTCATACCATAAAGGCTATGACGTTAATTACGCCCTTCCAAGGAAGGACAACCCTTGATTAAACGCCAAAATAGGAGGCCTCGAGAGGCAAACATGTATTCATGTGCGCAAAATGGAACTTCATACTAGAGCCAGGAAGGCGGGCAAGGTAACAACATCAGCTGTAGAAGCAGACGGTATCGTTAAGTCAGCGGCTCAGAGACGATATCGTTAAGTCAGCGGTTCAAAGACTGAGCTGTGGCCATGATGGAGGTTTAAAGCATCGATCAGTATTTCGACAGCATTTCCCCTTTATCTGGATTATGCCTAGGGGGAAATAGGCTATCACCCACGGAGTGCCGGGATGAAAGCCGAGAGAAAGAGAGAGGCCAAACCTCCCTACCAATATATATATGCCATGGGGCAATGTTTGATTTTCCCTTAGGGAAGCCGGCGGAACTCATGCAGTGGCATAGCCCTCCCGAGCTAAAGGGGTTACTCATAAATCCGATGCGGGATGATGGAATGTAAGTGAACGCTCAATGTTGCGCCCTCGCACGCGGATCGACCTGCGCGGTCAGGTCGCGGGGATCGACCTGCCCGGTCAGGTCACGGGGGTCAAGGGGGCAGCGCCCCTTGCGGGGGTTTCTGGGGGCGGAGCCCTCGGAACAAAATTTGGATTGAAGACTCAGTAATACAATTTGAGTAGGTTATCGGTGCAGTTCAACCGTGCATAGGTTCCCGGCGCAAAGGCAAGATGGCCAAGGTTCCCGGCGCAGGAAGGGGGGTTCCCGGCGCGCCCAGGAGATGGGGTTCCCGGTGCGCCCGAGAGATGGGGTTCTCGGCACGCCCGAGAGATGGTTCTCGGCGCATAGGGAAGCCAAGGGGGGGGGGGTTTCGGCGCAAGGGCCAAACGGCCAGGGGTTCCCGGCGCGCTAATAGCAAGGCTCTCGACAGGAGGCCAAGGAGGTTGGCCTCTCGGCATGGGGTTCCCGGCGCGGGCTGCGCCGGGAGCTATGGCGCCGGCAAGGTTTGACGATACTCTGTTCTGGGGTTTGCTGGCGGGTCAGAGGATTTCCTGGAGATCCAGGTCAAAGTAGATGGGCCCTGGGTGATCAAAATGCATCTATTCATCGGGCTTCAACTAGTTTTGGTTTGTGTTTCAAAGGAAGGCCAGAGGCTGAGAGGAACTGAGGAAGACCAATCTAGCATAGAGGACCTCTTTCACCATTGATGTGCAGAGTCCCGGAGACAGTTCAATATTGTCTTTCATCATCCCGGGAGAATTTTGGCAGCACCTCCCCTGGACTTAGCATTTGCCAGGGAATGATAGACGATCACCCACGGAGTGCCGGGATGAAAGCCAGAATAAGGGGGGTATGGGACCCCTAGCCCGTGTATGTGATTACAGCACCAACTTAATATCCCTTTGAGGCCATTGAAACTTATGCAGTGGCAGAGTTTCCTTCGCTCGTAAGGTTATGTAGGGGGGTTATCCCCAATAATCTTTATCCCTTAGGTATATATGGTGATCTGGGGCGTCCTTCGACCGAATTCAAGGTCACACTGAACGGACTATAGGGGCTATCGGTGTGGTTTACAGTTCGGAGGGGTGGAAGGCACAAGGGGTAGTTCCCGGCGTGGGGGACTTCTCGGCGCGCCCGTCACCGCGCCGGGAACCTGGCGCCGGGAAGCCCGGGCCGGGAAGGCTGTATTGAAGGGCTTTATTGACTTGCTGAAGGGGCTAAAGAAAGGGACCTCTCGGCGGCGTAGCTCTCGGCGGGGAAATGACCACGCCGGGAAGGGGCTAAAGGGTTTATGGCTCGATTGCGATACTCTGCTCAGGAGACTTCTGGGATTTCTGGCTCGGGTTGAGGCAAGATCTGGAGTGCAGGAGGGGATTACATGGAGGTTAGTATCAGTCGAAGGGCAGACCATCTATTATCGAATCCTCATGGGACGTATGGCATTTTCTCTACTCACCTGCTGCTCAGACGGTCAAGAGATTGATGTCTCTGACCCTGAACGAGATGGGAGCTCGGCAGAAATCTATGATATTCGAGAAAACCATGATCCGAGGGGAGGGAAGAGGGGGGACAGAGCCCAATAACCCACTGAACGAGGGTTGAGGCTCCGTCTTCGTCCTTCACCAGAGAACGGGCTAGGGGGGGTCGAAACACGAGTCGGAAAGCTGGAGCATCTAGGCAAACTGATATTCCGAAGAACAACCGATGCAAGAAGGGGAGACAGACAGCAGATATCTCAATCAATCGAATGCCCAAATGGGCTATGTTGATACTTCATTTCATTGCATCATCCCAAACTTACATAGATCGTAGAAGGGAAATGAAAGACAGAGAGGTGGAAATCGAGACCGGAATCCTCCGGCTACATTGATAAATCGAGAAAGACTCGCCAGATTACATCAAAAAAAAAAGGAAAGCATGGGGGAGGGCGGAGCATTGACTCCTCTCCCTCCCCTGCTGCCCACCTGGAGCTTCTTCCCCTTCTCTTTCTCTTCTGATTGATCTCTTCTCTCTTTTCTCAGCGGAGGAGGCTCTCTCTCTCTGTTGGTCTCTTTATCTGGCTATCCTTTTCTCTTTCTTTCTTTTTGATCCTCTTCTTCCCTTTCTTCGAATGAGTGGGTTTTATAGGCCCCTTGACTGACTTCTCGGCTGACAGCAACTGGCGCGCCTTTGACGGGGCTCCCGGCGCGGTAGGTGGTGTCGATGGCAGTTCCCGGCGCAGCTCTCAGAGGCCCACTGGCCAGGCCCATTTAAGGCTCTTTAAACTTCATACACGATTCATGGTCTAGATTAGACCCTGGGGTATTTTGAATCTTGAGAGGGTCCTCTATTAGTGATACACTTTCTATTAGGGTTATTCATAACTTCTCATCAGTCTTGTAGACTGGGATTTCATCAGTGCTGCCATTTGAATGACGACAACACCGGGCATCAGCTTTAGCCCGAGGAGGCTTTAGCCGGGTAATAGTTTCATTGGTAGCTCTTCTGTGGTTCTGACTTTGCAGGAATCTTTACCATCTTCATTTGCCAGTTTCGGCTTTCTCTTTATCTTTGTTTCCATCTCATTTGTCAATAAGTCGACATCTGACTTGCTCCGACATATTATCTGTGGATTCTCGGACGAGGTAGTAATACATCTCTTATTGAGGTGTGCTAGGAGGTCTCATCAGCCGGGTGACTGCTATTTTATCAGTGCTGCCGTCTGGCTGACGACGACACCGGACATCAGCTTGGTCGGAAAGGGCTTCAGCCGGGTAGATGGTCGACGAGTTTCATCAGTAATCTTTCATTGCTGGTCTGCTCCTCTTTTCAATTTTTGTCTCCGCCATTGCTCATTTTCCAGGTGTCAACAAGTCGTCATCAGGATGACGCCGCAGTTCCCTCTCCAGTTCTGCTATCCTAGCATCCCTCTGCGCAGCTTGGGCAAGCGCTTCTTTCGTCTCCTTTTCCTGCCGAGTGTACCATCTCAGATACGCGATAAGGTGTAAACAAAGAGAACTCAACACTGAAACTTTTACCTGTATACAGAGCATCCCTTCTGCCTCCGCAGCATGCTGCGTGGCATGAGCAAGTTGCTCATGAAGCAAGTCAAGTTCTGAGGTGGGAATCCACAAGCTGGAAGAGGCACCGCCTACTCCCATCGCTGAGGAAGCCGCGCCAATCTGGGCATGCTACGACCGTGTGAATTAGCAGCCAACATCTAGAATCTGGGGTTTTAATTAGGAACGCACTGTACACCTACCAAGGCGCTCGTAGCTCCGCGGGCATCGCCCAACCGTTGCTCCATCTCTGCCGAGCGAGTTCGTAAAGTCGCTATCATCGTATCACGGATATCCTGCAGCCATACAAGTCGGCATTTCCACCAGATAACCAAAAAAAAAGGAGAAAGAAGAAAAGAGAAAAAGTGGAGACCTACCTCCGCAAGTCCCCGGGGTTGGAACCGCTCTGCGTACCTTGTCTTGTATAGACGCAGGTAATCCTCGCAATCCCGTGCCTGCGATTCCACGATTATGCCACCCCGTTGCCAGTCTTCGTACTGTTCGGGGAATCGCACACGCCAGTCAATGCAGGTCGCCGGTCCTCGCGTCTCTCTCCCAACGTGAGTTGCGCAGCTGAATCCACCCATTCTTGAGCCAGTCCCAAAGTCCTAATAACCAATCGTAGCCGAAGCGGCTCGATTTCATTCAGGTAGTGCATCCACAGTTTCCGTCCGAATCGGGCACGACTTGCTAGAACCCACGGCTGGTCAGCATCGACCATGTCTGAGTAGGGTCTCCAGTTTACCATCGCTGCAGGGAACTCCTATAGCTCCCGCCTTAGCACCCTCAGTTGGTAGGTTAGGGGTGCCGCACTCATGATGGGTTCCCACCGCCTGGCTATCGGCACCATCGCGGGTCGCCAATGTCGAGCTCTCCCCATGGGGAGGTAATAATAGCTCCACAGCTGCTCGGCGCAAGTCATCAGTACCTTGCAAATATATATATATATATATAAAACAAGCAAAACCAAAAATACCTGGATGAATGGTGTAAAACCACTCACAGCCATCTCACGATTCGCTTCTTGGAACAGGCCTGCAAACAAGTGCACCAGCATGGCAGCTCCCCAGGCGTAGTACCCTACTCTTTCAAGGTCTGATAGCAGCTCTAGGAAGCGACATTGGATACCGTCCCCTTTCGAGCTCAGTACCAATCTCCCCAAAAGGAAGAGGAGAAATCTCCTTAAATCAATGTTGCATCTTTCCCAGTTACCGAAATCTGTGCAGTACACGGCACGGCATCCTATTTCCATCATTTCCATGAACTCTTCTGAGGATTCATCGTCCCGCCGACGAGTGTCGGTGAGCCCTAATGCATCCATGAGGGACACCCTAGCTACCGACTTGTTTTTCCGACCATCTAGGTCCAAACCCAGTAGCTTCCGAGCACCTTCTCGATAATCCGCATAAGTGACCCCGGTCACTGCCTCGCCCTCCACCTTCAGGCTTGTGATCCTGACCACATCCTCCAAGCTGGGCACCATGTGCCCCCAAGGCATCAAGAATGCCCGGCTCACTGGGTCCCATCTCTCACACAAGGCTTGGATCAGGACCAGGTCGAGCTGGATCGGCTCGATCCGAAGAAAGGCACCAAATCCCATCACGTCTAGCCTGGCCTTCTGAAAATCCGGGAGACCCCTGTATGCGGCCACTGCTAACTCCCATGAAATGTGTGATTTCATCACACTCTGTGCGTACATAAGAAATGGAGAAGGGTGTTGTCAAGAGGAAGGAAGAAAGAATGAGAAAAGGGCAGGAAAGCTCAGCTTACGAGTTGTGATTGGGCCCTTTCGCTAAAGTACCCTTCGAGGTCCGAAAGCCTCCTGGAACTACTACCACTGGACCTGCTTCTCTTCGAGGAGTGGGAAGATTCGCCCTCCATCCAACTCTCGAAATTTTAAACTCCTCCTCTCCCATGAGAACTTGTGCTCCTCGAGTTAGCTCTCGATATACCTGGGAGGATAAAAGGGACAAGAATTTATAGAAATGGAAGGAGTGCAGGCCAAGATTGCCTCCATCACCTTTAATGATAGCCCTCGCGATGAGGCACCTACCATGTGGTCTCGTGTGTCACTTCACCGCTCGCACAGGGTGATTGATTGGAGGAAGAATATGACAACTAGCCCCCTATGTTGTCTAGGGATACCCTATCATGTTTTGGAGGACGTCCGTAAAACTTGACGCAACATCCGGGAGAAGGAACTAGGGCCGTCATTATTGACTGCGACGGCAGATTCCCGTGAAAAATGGTCACAACAAGACGCGATTCTCCGCTTGGGGTGGAGTCTCGGCAGACCCATCACATGGGAACAGTGCAAAGGAGAAGAAGTGTAGGGAAGAAGGAACGCACAAGAAAATAAACAAGCAGCAGAAAATCAAATCACTCCATTCATAATTCTACATAAGCTGTCATAAACACTACAATCATAGAGATGAGGCGGGTCCACTAGCTCGCCAACTCTTGCCATTATCCTCATGCTCATCCCTCTAGGCGTCCCTCTCCTCTCCCCTGAGGTGAGGGTCCCTCAGAAGCCTCCTGAATCCCCGTGCAGTAGCACCCGCCTCGCCTCGTGGCGCCGGCTCCACAGCAATGACTCGCTGCTCCTCCCCTGGTGTGGCAAAGAAGCCACTAGCGGCAAAGCGACCAGACTGGCGCAGTCGCTCCCCGAACTCTCACGCTCTCTCGTAGCGCGTCTCCATCCCTCCTAGCCTCTGCACGACGGCCTGAAGGCCCAGCTGGAGCTCCCTCACTTGGGCCTCCAAGGCCCTCCTCTCGGTCTGATCCCGCTGTCGCTCGGACCTTCTCTTGGCTTTCTCTCTCTCTGCCTCTCTCCTCATCATCTGCAGAAGAACCCTTAACTCCAAGATGTCTGGAGAAGGTCTCTCCTCACCGCGATGTCGCAGCTCTGCTACAGTCGCCACCCAGGCATCACGCTCCTCTTCCGCCCGGGCAGCCCGAGCCACCGCACCAGCAAGTTACTCCCGAAGGGAGGCAATCTCGAGAAAAGGGGCCGAGGAACTGGAAGATGCGCCGCCAGTCACTCCCACCATCGCTGTCTGCTGCGCACGCTGGAACGAACAAACAACAGCCGTCAGCTAAGCTCCACATTTAAAAACAGAAAATGCAGCACTTAGCTTACCAGGAGTGACATTTCCTGTTGAGTGGCGGCCAGCTGCCGCCTGACCTCGGCTAATTGGGCACGCGACCCGTCGACGTCGCGCGTATCCCCGGCTTGGGGAAGCCCCGCATAACTCTCTCTCTGCCGCCGCAGGAAGTCGACACTATCCTGCACCAGTACGCTCCCTTGCTGCCCAGGGAGACGTATGCGCCAATCTTCAAGCTTCGCCTTGCCGCGACTCTCCTTCCTGACGCGGCTCGGCTCGTCTGCACTCGCCCACTCATCGGCCAGGCCCAGGGTCCTCGCCATGTCCTACACCAAGAAAGAAGGGCCTCGCATCATAACAAAGAACGCGTCCCCTGTCTAGGACGCGTCCATCATTTGAGTGCAACACTCATCGAACCCTTTCCCCCCTCGCGTGGCCCGCTTCAAAACTTAAAATAGATCAAAGAAGGGGAAACCGAAGCACTCACCAAGCCGTGTTCACTTCCTTCCGCGCCATTGGGCCCCTCGGGTCCCTAGGGGGCCCGAAGCGGCCCTTCCTCCTCCATGGACGCCATTCCGTGCTCTAGCGCGTCCCTCCTCAGGCGAGGGGTCCCGCGTCCCTCTCCACCTTTGCCGTGTTCCAGACCGCCGAACTCCATCGATCGAGGGGAAGAAGACAAAGACAGGCAAGCGAGTTTCGGCGGAAGGCGGGCTCGTTTGCGGGTAAGGCACGGGAGAAGAAAGGCCACCCGTCGCTTTAAATTTGAATTCGAGGATTAAGACGCATCCTCGCGCCTGGACGCGCCCAAAAAAAAGGGAGAAAGGAAACAGAATCCCCCCGTGCAAAGCGTAGTTCCCCGCTGTTCAGGGCAAGGTCTCGTGGAGCGTGCTTCGAAGGACAAGTGCAAAGAAAGAAAAGTGAGAGAGGAAAGGTACACACAACACAAGAAAGCCATTTTCATTTCATATAATAGTCGAAAGTACATCATGCAGTAAGGAGGGTGGAGTGTACAAGCAACTCTCTAACTCTCGCCATCACCCTCCTGGTCATCTCTCTCTTCCCTCCTCTGACGGGGATCCCTAGGGGGCCTCTGCGACCTCTGCGAACCCTGAGAAGCCGTGCTCGCCTCGCCCTGCGGTGGCACCCCAGCCTCGAAGGCACGACGATGCTCCTCGGCCGAAGAAACCAGATAGCTGCCCATGGAAAAAGAACCAGATAGACGAAGTCGCGCCCCGCGTTCCTTCGCCCTCTGGTACCGCTCCTCGCTCTCTCTAAGCGTCCCCTCCGCCGTGCGGAGACTCAATTGGAGCTCCATCAGCTGGGCCTCCAGAGCCCTCCTCTCGTCCCAGTCTCGCAGTCGCTCCGCCCTCCTGTCCTCTCTCTCTCTCTCTGTCCTCTCTCTCTCTCTCTGCCCTCTCTCTCCCTCTCCCTCTCCTCTCTCTCTCTCGCGTCGCCTCCCTCCTCGACAGTTCGAGGGCGATCCGTAAATCCAGCACGTCACGAGGGAGCTCCTCAGCCTCCCGTCGACGCTCCTCCTCCAGCTCCGCAATCCGGGCGTCACGCTCCGCCACCCGAGCGTCACACTCCTGCTCGGCACGAACAGCACGCGCCAGGGCCTCTCGGATCTCGGCCACCTGTTAAAGTACGCGTGCATCGTAAGAGAGAGGTGAAGGATGAAAGAGTAACTAGAGGAGGGTCAGGGCCAAGTAGGCACTCACTCAAGCCTCGCGATCGCGCTCGGCCTCCTCAGCCCGGGCCACCGCGTAGGCCAGCTGCTCCTGAAGCACAGAAATCTCCGGAGGAGGGCCCCACGAACTGGAACCCGCTCCACCAGCTGTCCCGGCTGCTGCTGCCTGGTGGGCCCGCTGAAACACGGGGCAAACGATAGTCAGGGGCTAAGCATCAAAATCCAGGTCACAAAAAATGCATTGCATAGACTCACCAGAATCTCCAACTCCTGTCGGATGGCCACCAACTGCCGCCTGGCGTCCGCCAACTGGGCCCTCAGCTCGGCGATCATGTTGTCACGAGCATCCTGCATTACACATAAGTTAGTGCCACAAGCATATACATATAGAAGGGTGAAGCATTTTCATTTCACTTACCCCTGCCATACCACCAAGGAAGAGGCGGTCCCCGTACGTAGCCCGGTACCGTCTCAGATAATCAGTACTGTCCTGTACATGGGACACCACTGGGACCCCGCCCTGCTGCCAATCCTGGAACTGTGCCAGGAAGCGCGTACGCCAGTCCACAATCTTCGCCTTCCCCTTGGTCTTCCGCCCGATGCGAGCCGGCTCATCTACATCAACCCACTCCTGGGCCAGCCCCAACGTCCTCATAACTAGTCTCAGCCGAAGCGGCTCGATCTCATTCAGGCAATGGACCCACACGTCCCGCCCGAAACGAGGAAGACCGGCTACAACCCAAGGCTGGCCAGCGTCGCCCATGCCCAGGTAGGGTCTCCACACCACCTGCATCACCATACATACATC
The DNA here is from genome assembly GCA_022559845.1 of Amorphophallus konjac. Taxonomy (NCBI): domain Eukaryota; kingdom Viridiplantae; phylum Streptophyta; class Magnoliopsida; order Alismatales; family Araceae; genus Amorphophallus; species Amorphophallus konjac. The sequence continues at coordinate 274,807,903 of CM040126.1, forward strand.
ATGTTAGTTACCATTCAGTCACATGCATAAAAACACAAAAAATCATACGCATCATACCATGGCCTCGGGATACTCGCTCAGCTCCCAACGAAGTGACGCCAACTGGTAGCTGTGTGGTGCCGCTACCACGACTGGCCTCCACTGTCGCGCTAGAGGAACGGCTCTCCTGCTCCCCTGCCTGGCCCTCCCCATCGGGAAGTAGTAATAACTCCACACCTGCATCCATCATACATCATTAGCACGAGTAATTGCATATTTAACTACGGTAAAATGCATAAATAAATTGTGTACCTGGAGAAAAGGTGCGAAGCCGCTGACTGTCGTCTCCCTCTCTGAAGTCTGGGAGAGATCAGCAATCAATTGGGCAAGCAGAGCCGCTCCCCACGCGTAGTGCCCCACTCTGTCAAGGTCCGCCAGGATCCTGAGGAAGCGGCAGTGGATGCCATCCCCCTTCGTCCCCAGTAGAAGGTGGCCCAGGAAGAAGAAAAGAAACCTCCGGAGGTCTAGATCCACCAGCTCCCGCTCGCTCGGGTCCTGGGTGAAAGCTGCATGGGCATCTCCCTCCAGTCGTGCCAGAAACTCTGCTCCAGTCTCGCTAACCCGCTGGCGCGGGTCGACGAATCCGAGCGCCTCCATAATCTCCACTCGGCCGACTACCCTGCTGTCTCTGTCGGTCACGCTCGTCTCTAACCACAGCAGGTCCAGGGCACTCTCTCGGTAGTCGGGGTAGGTGACCCCGCTGACCGCCACTCCGTCAACTCGTAGCCCGGTGATCCGAGCTACGTCTTCAAGCGTCGGCACCATGTGCCCCCAGGGCATCAGAAACGCCCGACTCGGCGCATGCCACCGCTCCCTCAATGCCTGGATAAGAGGAAGGTCGAGCCGGAAGGGCTCGATCCTGAGGAAGGCTCCAAAGCCCATGGCGTCCACACGCGCCCTCTGGAAGTCTGGCAGCCCACGGTACGCTGCCACCACTAGAGACCAGCTGATCCGGCCCTTCATCACGCCCTGCACACCACAAAACCAACAGGGCAACACATCAGCAGCATGGATAGTAATAAACAATAACACTGTATATGCTACTTATTTATTTTATTATTTATTTTATTTTTTAAAAAAATATTTATGTTTTATTAGAGGCGTCCAACCCCTTGGACGCCTCCTCTTTATTTTCTGTATTTTACTTTTAGAAAAACCCAAAAAAATAAAAACAAAAACAAATAAAATAATATATATTATCATGGAGGCGTCCCAAGCCTTGGACGCCTCCTTATTTTTAATCTTATTTTATAAATAAATAGATAAAAATAAAAAAAAAAGAAAATGTGAAGGCGTCCAGCCCCTGGACGCCTCCTTCCCTCACTCCCCGGCGTTCTCCACATAGCCTCTCGTCCGCCCGTTTAGCCCAGTGAACCAATAGAATGGAAGTCTAAGGGGCTTACCGGGTCGTGCTCGTCCTCTCCCGCGTCACCAGCGCCCGCAGGGTCCTCCACAGCCAAAGGAGGAGCCTCCTCCTCCACGACAATCTCCTCCGCCGCAGCAGCCTCCTCGGCATCATCCCTCAGCCTCCTCGGACGACGAGCCCGTCGTTTCCGCTTCTCTCCACCCTGGCTCGGGCCTCCTTGCTCCATTGGGACTAAGAATGGGTCGTCTGGTTTGACTGGGTCGTCTGAATGAACAGTAAATGAGCAAGGGGGGGAGGCCCCCCATATATATAGAATCCACCTTATTTGGGGCGTCCAGGCGCCTGGACGCCCCCACGTTTTTTATTTTTTTTCAAAATTCAAAAAATTAGGGGCGTCCAGGCGCCTGGACGCCCCCAAAACAAAAACTAAAAAAAATTAAAAAATAAAAAATTAGGGGCGTCCAGGACCCCGGACGCTCCCAAAAAAAATAATAAAAATTTCAAACTGAAAAATAAAAACTTAGGGGCGTCCAGGCCCCTGGACGCCCCCATAATAAAAATTTCAAAAAATAATAAAAGAGAAATAAGACAAGAGTATGTATATAATCCAAACAAAAGCACAAAATAAAAACACAAAGAAAAAGAAAAATCACCAAAAAAATAATAATTAAGGGGACCAGGGTCCAAAACATCCAAATGCCAGATTTTATTCCATCAGAAAAGCAGAATGAGCTACATCAGGGGCTTAGGCACCTTAGGCCTTAACTTCCCCAATTCAGTTACATAAGCCCTCCACAGCTCGCATTCTTCCCCCACATGCGCTAAGGCCTTTCCCGCAACACTTGTCTTCCAGGGTGCTTTGACGGCCTTCGCTTCCTTCGCGTCCGCTTCAGTGCCCAACTCCCTCTTCTTCAAAGGAACGATGCCAGTCGGTAGCGGGAACGAATGGCGTGGGATGCCAATCTGGAGGCAGCACCGATGCGCATTATAAAGGACGAACTCGGTCGCGCCGATCAGTTGAAGATCAACTTCGGGAGAAGGCCTCATGAGGAGATCAAGCGAAAGCAAACATGCCGGTGCGCAAGTGAAGAAGCTTTGTGTCACGATGCGGAAGTGGGACCGCCAGTCTTCACGTTTCTTCAGCCACGGAACGCGGTTCACTACAGTACCACCGAAGCCTAACACGTCGGCTATGTGATGAAGAGGGCTTTGTTGGAAAAGCTTCGAAGCAGTTGGCATTGCCTCACGGTGGTCGAATTTGAAGTGCAAATCAAGCCAGCAATTCAAGACAAGTGTGCAATCGAAAGGAGGCTTACCCATGCTCGAGACAGTAAGGCCGCTGTAAAGATAGGCAAGGACGGTGGGTCCCACCCTCTTTTCACTCCAGATTCCGCGAATGGCACTCAGTTGGTCTTCCTCCACCATGTTGTCGGTATAAGGAAACAAGAGAGCACCCGCCAGACAAATGGTGAACCCTTTCATGATTCCCTCCAAATAATAATCGTCTGGTAACCCTCTCAGGGCCTCCATGACCCATTCCGCGAGCTTTTGCAAATCAATTCTCTTTTGAGTACGAACCTTTCGGGCTACGTCGGGCGGCATGAAGCTTCCAAGGACGCTTTCGGAAGTCCCCCGTGTCAGCATCCGCATAGCCTTCACCTTCCCGTCACTCTTGAATTTCTTCAATCCGAGCAGAAGTTCCACCTCCTCGAGGAGGATGGTCGCCTCGAAGGTCGGGAAGATAAAAGTGTGGGTCTGGGGATGCCAGATCTCCACTAGTGCGCCCATAGCCGCCCAGTCCATACGAATCTTCTCGTAGTGTTTGGCATGAATAAGGAGCCCCTGCAGATGCCACTTCGAGAGTATGGCCCTCATGCCGATGGAGATGTTGGAAGTTAGCTTTGAAAGCCATGGCAGTTTGGAAAACTTCCTCGGGCCTTGGAAGAGTGGATATGACTGGAAGAGAAAAGAAAGAAGAAGAAATGAAGGAAGTAAGAAGAAGGTTCACGTGGAGAAATTTGAAAAGAATCAGCTTACCATATGCGACATGATCGTCCCACTCAGATGACCCTCGAGGTCGGAGAGTCGCCTGATCTCGCTGCTAGGCCTGCTCCTCTTCATAATGCGGGAAGACTCTCCTTCCATCCTGAAATCTCTAGATTCTCCTCTCTTTCCTCTCCTGAGCTTCCAAAACCCACCTTGATGCTTTTGAATGAACTAGCCTAAGGGGAGTTCTTATAGGAAGGGTAGGGTGCTACAGGACGGAACATGTCACATCAGCGGTCAATGTCAAGATTTTGACTAGATCTCCTTTCCATTGTGGTGCGATTCTGTTACGATTCTGTTACTTTCTGATGTTATTAATCCATGCTGGCCTGTGCAGGTTTTACTAACGGACGTCTTTGTCCTATCTCCTGTCCCACCTTTCAATGGTTGGTCCCACCATGTCATGCATCGTAGTATATGATACCTACGCTACTAGAACATGTCAAGGACCTTGCGGCCCGAACGAATCTGGGATTTGAGTTCCCCTTCAACAAAAACAGTGATGATCCTGGAAGAATTCGGGTTGTACGGATAAGCCGTTAACTTGTGATAGCATGGGGACGACGGTTCCATTCAGTGAGTTGGTGCGTGGATAAACGGGCCCCAGCCCAGTACCAGCTCACCGGATCGGTATCCTGACCCGTTCTTAACAAGTTGACAATATTATCCTTGGCTATTTTCTATTTTAGTTTGTTTTAAATTTTTCTTTAAACCCAGCATGCATTCATATAGGACTTTGATTTATTGCGGAAGATCATTCAAGTGATTCGATTGCGAAAGCCACTGTGCTTCAATTCTTACAAATATGAGATATTCCACTCCGAATGAAATACTGAGTTTCCTTGAAACGGCCATACGCTGCTCTTCCAAAGGAGACCCTTGTTTGGACAGACCCTCAGATATTCCTTTGCTTTTTACCTTGCTTGACCCACCTTGGCCGCAGCACTTCTACATTGGCTGGTAACCGCTCACCAAATGTGAAACCTGTGGGTTTATGACCCAGGTACTTCCACACCGAGAAGTTGGTCTCCTTTATTTTTCGTGCCTGAGCACACATCTCACCCTCCCTTATTTGATCTCCATCCAAGCAATCGTCAATATTTGAAAGACCTTCTTCAAGGTCGCCTCATTGAAACTTCAAGAAAGATTCCAAACAGTAACGTCAAAAGCGTGTCTCATCACACCTTGGCATCAACTTATCAGTCCGCTCCCACTTCATTTCACTCCACTTCGATACCATTCCACTACGTGTCGCTCCCTTGCAAAGCAGACGCCAAGGCGGGGCAGCTGTAGACACGCCATTCCTGACGTCTCCTGAGAAAGTCTCATATTACTATACGACGCCCCGCGGCGGCTTTCACATTTTTTAATCACTTGAGTGCTTCCTTTTCTTGGGTCTTCTTCCGCCTTTTCGGCATCCGGAAATCATCTCGTTGCGGCATTCGGACGGCATCAACACCAATCGGACGCACCGTAAAATTCCGGAACCAGGAAGGGTGCCTGTCGGGGAGCTGCCGACGCCTTTTCAGCGGACCCGGGAGGGTCTTAATGGAGGCGTCTAGTCCCCTGGACGCCTCTATCATTTTAAATTTTTTTAAGACAAAAAATACATAAAAAATATATATATTTATGGAGGCGTCCAGGCCCCTGGACGCCTCCATGAAAACAAAAATATAAAATATAAAATGCCAGTTGGCATAAAAAAAACAAAACAAAACAAAAAAATAAAAATATATTTTCTTGGAGGCGTCCAGGCCCCTGGACGCCTCCATAAACTCACTCACGGGGCGCCGTCCGCCGAACGACGGTTTGCCGTGTGTGAAAGAATCCAATTGTGGAGACGTCCAGCCGACTGGACACGCCCATTTCCAAATCACGGGTCGTCGCTCCAAAACCACGCGTTGTGTTAAACCGCGTGCGACTTTCGGTGGAGTTCGGTGGGACTTATGGAGGCGTCCGGGACCCTGGACGCCTCCATGAAAATATTCGAAAAAAATGAATAAAAATAGAATAAAATATCTTTTTTGCCCTGATGGAGGTGTCCAGGGTCCTGGACGCCTCCACCCTCCGGGCCCTATAAATAGAGGCCCACCCCCTCAGTTCTGGGAGAGCTTCTAAGAGATCCGATAGGCTGCCGGAGCCCAGAGGCTACCGGAGTCATTTCTAACCCGTGGGGTCTTTTGTAGGTGGAGGTTCCGCCGGCTTCTCGGGTGCCCACGCTCGCGAGAGGAAGGTCATCTTCATCCACCGCGCTTCCACGTCGTCCCTACGCTGCCGGAGCTCCGCCGGATTTCACCATCGGCACTCCAATAAGTCAATCCTTTCCTTTTCTTCGTAGTTCTTTTACATTCATCATCTCGCATCCTCTATCCCCCTTCATAAGGGCGACTCTTCTTATATACTTCTTGCATCCATCATCTCATTTTCCTCCTACTCGAGTCCGAGAGGGGTTTAAAAGACAACACCAACCAGGTGTGTGTCTTGCCATCATTTCGTTATTTCTATCGCAAGGATTTGAATACTACACCTTCATCTTTCTAATCCACTCGTTACTTGTTTGTCGTTGTTTTGCAAGGGTACCCAAGGAAAGCCCTCTCCGTCGGCCGGCCGAAGGGGGAGGAAGAAGCAACCCGCCATCTCCCGCTCTTGAGGTAGGCACGATCACTTCTTTATTTTGGGATCTTTTGGCCCCTGGCGATCACATCATGTTCTCGAGGCCGCGGCGAGTCACTTCCCCAATGGCCGTTTAAATTCTCGTTCTTATTTTCTCTTTATATTCTGTTATATTCTTATCTGCTCATATTCTCGAGGTCGCGACGAGTCACTTCCCCAATGGCCGTTTAAATTCCCGTTCTTATATTCTCTTTATATTCTGTTATATTCTTATCTGCTCATATTCTCGAGGCCGCGGCGAGTCACTTCCCCAATGGCCGTTTAAATTCATGTTCTTATATTCTCTTTATATTTTGTTATATTCTTATCTATTCATATTCTCGAGGCCGCGGCGAGTCACTTCCCCAATGACCGTTTAAATTCCCGTGCTTTATATTCTCCTTATATTCTGTTATATTCTTATCTGCTCATATTCTCGAGGCCGCGACGAGTCACTTCCCCAATGGCCGTTTCAATTCTTGCTATTTGATTTCTGCACCATTCCCGTCCCCCCGAGGCCGCGGCGAGTCACTTCCTGCTATGGCCGTTTAACCCCCATATCTCGCTATATTGCATTTATCCCGCTCGCCCCGCCGGAGCAATCTCCCGTGGTGGCCCCTTCTCTTTTCTTTTATTTCTGTGTTGCAGCAAACAAAAAAGGAGCCCGCGCGCTCCGCATCTTCTTCGCTCCCCGAACCGCGTGACGTCGCTCATAGCTGCGAGCTTACATTAATCGCTTCAAAGTGGAAGCTCTGTGCATCCCCTACCTGGATGTGGTCTCCGCCATCACCGCACTGACCAGAGGTATCCGCGATGAAAATCTTCGGAGAGAATTGGTGCTCCACCCTCCCCCCTCCCTCGCCGATATTGTGACCTTAGCTCTGCGTCATGCGGAGTGCGAAGAGGTCCTCAATGCCTGCCAAGACCCTGCAAGCTCGGGGCGAGAGGGGGAGAAAAAGAGGTCATCCGACCAATCTTCAGGGCGGGGGAAGAGGAGGAATCAAAAGGGCGACCGAAAGGAACCCTTGTGCAAGTTCGAGCGCTATACTCCTTTTTCTGCCCCAGTCTACCAGATTTATCAAGAAATAAAGGACTCAGGGCTACTCCGTCATCCCGAGCCGATGAAGGCCGACCCCAAGCGTCGGAGTCGCTAGAAACACTGTCAGTTCCACGACGATCATGACCATCACACGGGAGATTGCCCCCAGCTCAAGGACGAGATCGAAAGTCTCGTTCGCCAGGTGCACCTCTCCAAGTATGTGGCCGAGCAGAGGGAAGACCGTGGAATTCCTTCTGAAGAAATTGACAATCGTCCCTGAGGAGTTCACATAAACGTCATCTCAGGTGGACCAGCCTCAGGCGGAGATACCAGCTGATGGAGAAAGCGTCATGCCGAGCGAGCCAGCCGAGCTTCTAAGCTGCCCAAAGCTCCTCCCCCGGTGACCGACCAGCAGTCCTTGGTCTTCTCGAATTAGGATCTCGAAGGAGTGGTCACCCCACATGATGACGCCCTTGTTATCTCGATCACGATAAACCATTGTAAGGTGGACCAGATCTTAGTGGATAATGGCAGTGCCCCCGATATTTTATCGTACGAGTGTTTGCTAAAGATGGGTGAAAACCCGTCAAAACTACGTCCGATCCGAACCCCACTCTATGGGTTCAATGGCCAGGTGACCTATCCCGAGGGAGCCCTAAGCCTACCTGTTACCCTCAGTACCCCGCCCAAAGCCGTAACCTTTATGGCAAACTTCGTAGTGGTCAAGGAGATATCGGCCTATAATGCCATTTTCGGTCGAGGCATCCTCGATCGAATCAAGGTAGTGCCCTCCACGTACCACCAAAAAATGAAGTTTCCCACTAAATAAGGCACCGGGGATGTCCAAGGTAATCAGGCAATGGCTAGAAGGTGCTACACGATCTCGGTGGAAACCGTTAGGCCGGTGGACAAGGGCAAAGAGCTCGAAACGAATGAAGATAAAATGGCAAGCAAGCTTGGGAGAGAGCTATTGTCTATTTTCCTCAGAAATGACCCGGCCCTCAAAGTAAAAATCGGGGCAGATCTACCACCCGAACTACAAGCTCAATAGAAAGATTTTCTTTTGGAGTATGTGCACATTTTCGCATGGTCTGACAAGGATCTCCCTGGCATTCCCAAGGAGACAATAATGCACCACCACAACCTCGACCCCACGGTAAAGCCAGTACAACAACGAAAGAGGAAGCACGCCCCTGAGAAACATGAGATTATTAGAGAGCAAATCAACAAGGGGAAGAAAATTGGGTTATTTAACCCGGTCCTTTACGCTACCTGGCTCGCCAACGTCGTCCTGGTACCCAAAACCTCAGGTAAATGGCGGATGTGCGTCGACTTCACCGACCTCAATAAAGCTACCCCGAAAGACTGCTACCCGCTACCAAGCATCGACCAGCTCGTCGATTCAACCGCGGGCAACGAACTTCTCAGTTTCCTGGATACATATTCTGGATATCACCAGATCCAAATGAGCCCCGAAGACGTAGAGAAGACCGCCTTCATCACCGACTTCGGCGTCTATTGCTATACCCGAATGCCATTCGGACTAAAAAATGCCGGAGCCACTTACCAAAGGTTGGTCAATCAGATCTTTGAGGATCAGATCAGGCGGAACGCCGAAGCCTATATTGACGACATGCTTGTAAAGTCACAGAAGGCTGAACACCATCTTGCCTACCTGGCCGAGACCTTCAGCACCCTCCAGAGGTACCGGATGAAGCTCAATCCCGCCAAGTGTGCCTTCGGGGTCATGTCCGATAAATTCCTAGGCTTCCTGGTGACCCAATGAGGGATCGAAGCCAACCCCGACAAGGTCCAGGCCATCCTGGATTTGCAGCCACCCACCTGCATCAAAGATGTGCAACGATTGACCCACCGGATTGCTGCGCTAAATCGATTCCTGTCCTGAGCGGCAGAACGCTGCCTGCCCTTCTTCAAGTTGCTGAGAGGGCCGAAATTGGCAACCCCCGTGTTCCCCTGGTGTAAGGAGTGCGAGAAGGCATTCACCAAACTTAAGGAGCTTCTGACGTCACCTCTTGTATTTTCCAAGCCAGTGCCGGGAGAGATTCTATACCTTTATCTCTCGACAACACCGTCCATGGTAAGCTCGGTCCTCATTCGAGATGACCAAGGAAGACAAAGGCCCATTTATTACACCAGCAAAGTACTCCTGGATGCCGAAAAAAGGTACCCCGCAACCGAGAAACTCGTGCTAGCATTGGTTACCTCGGCCAAGTGCCTCCGGCAATACTTCCAGGGACACTCCATTGTAGTGCTGACTAGCGAGCCTCTGAAGAAGATTCTAGCCCATCCAGAAGCCTCGGGTCGACTCGTCAAGTGGTCAATATTGCTCGGGGCCTACGGCATTTCCTACTGACCCCGCACTTCCATTAAAGGACAAGCTCTCGTCGATTTTATCGCGGAGACCGTTATCCCTCCGGAAGAAGCTTCCGAGCCTATAGTCGACCCAGCCTGGGATATCTTCGTGGATGGATCTTCCAATTCAACCGACAGCGGAGCTGGCAGCCTCATCACATCCCCTGAAGGTGTCGAGCTCCAGTACGCCCTGAAATTCAACTTCTAGGCCTCCAACAATGCCTCAGAGTACGAAGCCCTGATTTCTGAGGCTAGGATGGTAAAACGCATAGGAGCCGAGTGAGTCAACATCTACACTGACTCTCAGTTGGTCTGTGACGGCCCAGGGTCCAGATACTGAGTAAACTCGATAACACTTGGATCCTGCGAGGCCTCCCAAGAGCGGTAAAGCTCCGAAGGGATAAAAGGAGTGTGTGTGGTACATTGAAGTCCCAGATAAAGCAGTAAGCACTTAATATTTCAACGATCAAGTTTGCTAAAGTAGAAGAAATAAAATTACTTTTTCACTTAACAATTTAAATTAACAGAGTCCAGTCCAAATTAAAGACAAGTACGGTCTAACAGGAAAGAGAACGTACACTAAAGTCGAGGGAAGCCCGACGCAGGTAACACTGGCAATGCTGGCAACTACGAACTGATGCACCGCACCCCGAACCACGAGGAAGAAGAACGACCACACCTGAAAAGTAGGGGTGAGTCTCATGTCACTGACTCAGTAGGGGTCACGCGGATCCCCACTGGAAACAATGCAGTAACATGCTAAACAGTAAACCAGGAAGAACAGAAGTAACAATAGTACTAACTACAATAGTAAAGCTGTAAAAGCAGGAGTAAGAACAACTAAAGGAAAGAGTAAAGCCGTACTAACCAGAAACACGGTGATGCGGGACGGACACACGACCTGGGACTCTAGGCAAGCTCACGATCGTCCCTAACGAGGGAAGCGTCAAACGTGCGCGGTTGAGAAACTGGCAAAGAGATAGGGTGGTCAACTCACAAATTCGTGCCTGGATCGGGTCACGGGACGGTATCTCTCTCTCTCTCTCTCTCACAGCAGTGATGATATAAAAGTAAAGAGGGCTACGATCCTAGCATGCTCTCTAGCAGCGGCATATAAAGCATATATGAATAAAGTAAAATGCCGAGTCAAGGGAGCGAACACGATACCTCCACGCTCTCGGCGTGGGGAAGATGACCCCGACCGAATCGATACTCCCGGAATAACAAGTAATTAATTTACAATAATGAATATGACTGCCCACTCCACGCAGGGAGGTAAAGGATGACACAATGGGGCCCGGGAGTAACAGGTTCGGGTTGACAGGCAGCTTCTTGTGTAGCTTCGGCGGCACTCGTACTCTCAACCGTGGGACCCACGTGCTGGTCAGTGGGGCCGTATGGGACCGAGATGGCACCACTGTGATGGGGACGCCTGGAGGGGCGCTCCCTGGGACGGCGGTGTGCTGGTTCACCGGCTGGAGGCCGGGCGGCTCCGATCGTCACCCGCCGGAGTTGCTGGCCACAGATCTGTAATTCTATTTTACAGCGCGCGACCCGGTGAGATCTGTTGTTGCGGTCACTCCCGACGTCGGATCGACGCACAAGAGGTACCGTTGGAAAGCTCTTTCGAAGTTATTCGATCTAAGGCCAGAGAGATAAAATTGAATTTCCAGGATCTGGCATTAGTCGATTTTACAAGCTGCTGGCTCACAGGATCTAAAAACTCAGGGCAGAACCAAGTTTTCCTGAGAGTTGGCATTGATCGCATTGTAGTCCTTCGATTTAGCTTTTGAGCCCTTCATGAACGTTGTAGAGGCCGAAGAGAGGAAAACGGGGACATATCTTATGAAAGGTTTGGTGGAAGTTTCGATGTTTTGTGGATTTTATAATGACTGGGGGTCGGATCTGGACAGCAGGGACTGAACATATTTTGGGAGAAAGACCGAATTTTTAAAAATATGTAGAGGGATTTAGAAATTCAACGATAATTTGCGGAGGGTGGGGATAATGGACAGAACCTCCAATAAATTTGGGGGTTCCAGCAAAAATCAAAAAGGAGGTCGAAAGGTGGAAGAACTAAGCTTCTGCTACACAGATCTGAAAAGGGACAGATATGAAAGATAGAAAGACATGAAAATGGAAAAATAGAAAAAGAAGTTTAAATGACGTGATTTTTTTACTGGAGAGTGGGAATCAAGATAGGAACTAACCCTGAAAACTTTAACTCCAGATGATGTTGGAGTTGGGAGTTAAAATTCCCGGAGTGGGACTCTATCAAGCCAAACAGAACCTTGGACAGAACTTCGGAGGCGGCTTCGCGGCGGCTCGATGGCGGCACAAACGGCGGCGGCGGCGGCACAGAATGAAATCAGAGGTGGAGGGGCTAAGATAGAAGGGTTCACAACCCTGAAATGCAGAGGATGGAGAAGGAAAACCAGAGGAGAGAGAGAGGGGGGGTGCGCAAGCTTCCTTGGCTCAAAGGCAATTCAACAATTTTCTTCTCATTAATTCATGAAAAATGGAAATACATGCCTTATATAATAAATGGAAAATGACCACTAATGCCCTCAGATCTAGGATTGGGAGGGGTATACAAGGTATAGAAATAATTAGTTCTAATAGACATAATTTTCAAAAATTAAATTAACCCATAAAGGGGGGGCGCCCCCTTGACCAAGAGACAAGGTAGGTGGCCAACTTTGACTATTTACACCACTTGTCTCCCCATGTGTCTAATTGACTTATCAAACCTTCTAGATGCCACCTTGGCTTTTGACCAGCCCCACATGGATGAGGTGGACCAATGGAGAAGGAGTGGGGGCCCCCTAGCAGGTCCTACTGACATTTTGCACATAAACCCACACAATCCTAAGGAAGAACAAATAGGCTCATAAAGCCTTACAATTGCGAATCTACTTCCCCTAGGATATAAAAATAAATAAAAAGGACACAAATATAAAAATAAAATGTACATGCTCGGAGTTGATTCCCATCAATTCTCCTCAGGTGGGAAGAACTCGACCCCGTCGAGTAGGGGTACGGTTGCTCGAGTCGCTCCGGCGGATCCGTCACTGTGCCAAGTAACACGGGTACGCTCCACTCCACGTGACCGTCACCTGCTCATTCCGTATATACTCGATATGCACAAGCTGCTGTAGGAACGAGGCTAGAGGTGGACACTCTGGGTGGGGCACTCTCAAATGGGAGGAGGCGGCAGAAAGACTCACTAGGAATCATCGCTGGGTCCCTGTAGGTGACTAGATCCGAGTATAGATGTAGAACCGATCCCATACTTCTCGAGTGAATCTGCTAGCCTCTTAAGGGACTGACATCAACGAGTTTGCACAACACACATGCAGACTCCTAACAAACCACACACAAACCACACAAACAAGCCACGCAAATAAACCACACAAAGAAGAGACAATACTGACTCATGCATGACATGTAATGACATCACCCACCAAGTGGCCGTCATCCGAGAGCCGCATGCTGAGCGTCGGTAGGCTCCTCTAGACCTTCCGATGCATAGTACTCATCAGCTAGTTCCTGATCGGCCTCGTAACTGATGGACACAAGCCCAGAAGGTGAGGCTTCTCTAACCCCTAGGGCTAGTGTGGCACGAGTGGGACATTGGCTGGCGATGTGGCGAAACCCATGACAGTGGAAACACTGCACCCGTGATCTGTTGGTCTCTCCAATAAGAGGGCTTTTACCCTTATCTTCCCGTCGGGCTAGGGGTGTAGGCAACAGTGGTGGGGGTGTAGGAGCCGTGGGCAATAGGGGTGGGGGTACTGGTGCCTGAGGGCGGGCAATGGGTGCCGGGGGTTGGGATGGAGGTAGATCCCGGGGCGGGAGAGGACGAGGCCTAGGAGTGAAGTGCTCCTGACAGGCGGGATCCGGAGATCGAGCCATGGGAGGCCGCTGATGTGGGCCTAAAGAGTGGCGGGGCTCGGTGCTACGAAGAGGGGTGGGACACGACCGATGGCTAGGCTCGAACTCTCCCTCAAATTGCTCCAACTCGAGAGCAACTTGATATGCTTCTTCCAACGTCTTGGCATTGCGGCGGAAAAGCTCATACTGATAGTGGGGCCGCAAACCACGTCGAAAGTGGGAAACGGGCATGGTACTCTCCTCTGTGACACCACATCGTAGAAAGTACTCATCAAATTCAGCAATGTATTCGGAGACGAATCGGTCTCCCTAGCTAAGATTTTGCCACCTATCGATGAGTCACTGACGGTACGTGGGAGGAAGGTACTTTTGCCGAAGATTAAGCTTCATTTCGCCCCATGTATCAATCGGGGGCTCTAGCCGCTGAAATAACAGGCTCTCTACATTCTTCCAATAAGTTTGTGCCTGTCCCATGAGCTTCATGGTGGCGAATCGGATTCTTCGATGCTCCAACATATCATACCAATCGAAGTATCGGTCCATGCCGAACTCCCAATCTAAATAGACTTTCGGATCCAAAGACCCGTAAAAAATGGGAGGGTCCGCTCGCACGGTCCTAAGGACCCTGTCGTCCTCCTCATCTCTCTGTGGCTGGAGGCCACGACGACGTTGACCATACCCCTCATAGGCGTTATCGGACCCATAGTCCTCGAGACCAAGGTCACGGCGTGGTAATTTGGGAACCCGAGGAAGGGCGGGCGGAGGATCCTGTGGTGGCGGAGGAGCATGTACGGGTGGATCCTGGGCCACAACGGTAGGCTGGGCCTGGGCTATGGGAAGGGCTTGGCCTTGGGCAGCCACCTGAACGGGTGCGGGTGGGCCCTGGGCCACCCTAGGAGGGTCTCCGTGTGACATCCTATCCAACCGTCCGACCAGACCTTGGACGGATCTGTCGGATGACTCCATCCGTTCCTCCATGGCGTTAAACCGACCATCTATACGGTCTGAGAAGCTCTTAAAAGTTGCCTTGGTTTGGTCCATCCGGTCTATGAGGGTCATGATCGCCTCGCTCAAGGACTGAAGGTCACCCGAGATGTTATCCCGTGGGTTGGCCATAGGTGCAGGGCGATGGTATTGGGTACCTCGCCGAGTGGGCATGCAAAGGACACAAGGACTAGGAGGCACAGACCAATGCAAACAAGTGATGCACCTAGACTTAACCAAGACTCGGTACGTGGCGGAGTTAATCGATCCGAAGATCACTCGCGCAAGTGTGCGGCCTTCCCGATAGGCGTAGCCTAACGTTCGGACAACACCTTTTTATATACCGAGTAAAGGGATGCAAATGCAACCTAGATCGACTTAGACGATGACTGGACGTAAATGTCACTTTTTTTTTGTTTTAGACACAAGGACTACCCTAGACTCAAACTCTCTCTGATACCAAACTGATGCGGGATGGACACGCGACCTGGGACTCTAGGCAAGCTCGCGATCGTCCCTAACGAGGGAAGCATCGGACGTGCGGGGTTGAGAAATCGGCAAAGAGCTAGGGTGGTCAACTCAAAAATTCGTGCCTGAATCGGGTCACGGGATGGTATCTCTCTCTCTCTCGTAGCAGCGATGTTATAAAAGTAAAGAGGGCCACGATCCTAGCATGCTCTCTAGCAGCGGCATATAAAGCATATACGAATAAAGTAAAATGCCGAGTCAAGGGAGCGAACACGATACCTCCACGCTCTCTGCGTGGGGAAGACGACCCCGGCCGAATTGGTACTCCCGGAATGACAAGTAATTAATTTATAGCAATGAATATGACTTCCCACTCCAAGCAGGGAGGTAAAAGATGACACAATGGGGCCCGGGAGTAACGGGTTCGGGTTGACGGGCAGCTTCTTGTGTAGCTTCGGCGGCACTCGTACTTGTGACCGTGGGACCCTCGTGCTAGTTAGTGGGGCCGTGTGGGATCGGGATGGCACCACTGTGGTGGGGATGCCTGGAGGGGTGCTCCCTGGGACGGCGGTGTGCTGGTTCGCCGACCGGAGGCCGGGCGGCTCCGATCGTCACCCGTCGGAGTTGGTGGCCACAGATCTGCAATTCTATTTTGCAGCGCGCGACCCGGCAAGATCTGCTGCTGCGGTCACTCTCGACATCGGATCGACGCACAAGAGGTACCGTTGGAAATCTCTTTCGAAGTACTTCGATCTAAGGCTAGAGAGATAAAATTGAATTTCCCGGATCTGGCATTAGTCGATTTTACAAGCTGCTGGCTCACAAGATCTGAAAACTCAAGGCAGAACCAAGTTTTCCTGAGAGTTGGCGTTGACCATGTTGTAGTACTTCGATTCAACTTTTGAGCCCTTCATAAACATTGTAGAGGCCGAAAAGAGGAAAACAGGGATATATCTTATGAAAGGTTTGGTGGAAGTTTCGATTTTTTGTGAATTGTATACTGACTGGGGGTCGGATCTGGATAGCAGGGACTGAACAGATTTTGGGAGAAAGACCGAATTTTTAAAACTATGTAGAGGGATTTAGAAATTCAACTAAAATTTGCGGAGAGTGGGGATGATGGACAGAACTTCCAATAAATTTGGGAGTTCCAAAAAAAATCAAGAAGGATGTCGAAAGGTGGAAGAACTAAGCTTCTACTACACAGATCTGAAAACGGACAGATCTGAATGACAGAAAGACACGAAAATGGAAAAATAAAAAACAAAGTTTAAATGGCGTGATTGTTTTACTAGAGGGTGGGAATCAAGAGAGGAAATAACCCTGAAAACTTCAACTCCAGATGATGTCGTAGTTGGGAGTTAAAATTCTCGGAGTGGGACTCTGTCCAGCCAAACAGAACCTTGGACAGAACTTCGGAGGTGGCTTCGCGACAGCTTGATGGCGGCACGAACGGCGGCGGCGGCGGCACAGAATGAAATCAGAGGTGGAGGGGCTAAGATAGAAGGGTTCACGACCCTGAAATGCAGAGGATGGAGAAGGAAAACCAGAGGAGAGAGAGGGAGGGTGTGCAAGCTTCCTTGGCTCAAAGGCAATTCAACCATTTTCTTCTCATTAATTCATGAAAAATGGAAATACATTCCTTATATAATAAATGGAAAATGACCACTAATGCCCTCAGATCTAGGGTTGGGAGGGGTATATAAGGTATAGAACTAATTAATTTTAATAGACATAATTTTCAAAAATTAAATTAACCCATAAGGGTGGGGCGCCCCCTTGACAAAGAGACAAGGTAGGTGGCCAACTTTGACAATTTACACCACTTGTCTCCCCATGTGTCCAATTGACTTTTCAAACCTTCTAGATGCCACCTTGGCTTTTGACCAGCCCCACATGGATGAGGTGGACCAATGGAGAAGAAGTGGGGGCCCCCTAGCAGGTCCTACTGGCATTTTGCACATAAACCCACACAATCCTAAGGAAGAACAAATAGGCTCATAAAGCCTTACAATTGCGAATCTACTTCCCCTAGGATATAAAAATAAATAAAAAGAACACAAATACAAAGATAAAATGTACATGCTCGGAGTTGATTCCCATCACATGGCAGTCGATCGAACCACGACTCTCTAAGCTACTCCAAATGATAACAGAAAGGTGAACCCCGATCTCACAAAGTCGGGCATTACCGATCCATCGTCAAATCATGAAACCCTATCGTGAAAAGTCTACCAAAACAGGTAAAAACCTACTAAAGACCTACACAGTCAAAGGCACGGGCATACATGAACTCACCGTCGTGTACGCTACACAAGACTGGACCTCAAGTGAAGCCACGCACAGGCTACTCAGAAACCAATGACGAAAACACGCGTCACGAGAGTTACGTGTCAAGTGACAGAAGCACCTCCTCACTTGAAGAATAGCCAGATGCATCCACTGACGTCTTACATTGCGCCTTAGGTATCTCGTACTTGCCTAGAACGGCGATAACTGAGTTACACATAGAACCACGTACAAGAAACAGCAGTACCAAGTATAAGGAACAATGGAACTACAATAACGAGGAGCAACAGCACCTCAGCAACGATTGACTAGTCAGGGTCATGCCCGTCGGCGCTCGTCCAAATGCCCCTGTCCACGTGTTCACAACACAAGCGCAATGTCTTGAGCCAGGTCTCTAGCTAGTTTTCTCCCCTAGTCGGACGCTACTGCAAGGCAAGGGAGTCCACAGAAACTAGCCTACAAACTGTATATCAGAAACTCGCCCCGCCACCACTCCTAGGTGGGTCGACACACAGGAACGTGCCGTCAGGCGATGACTAGTGGAGGCTCACTAGACACACAGAGACTCCAAAACACCAGTGCTGAAGTACAGACAAGCTAAACATGCACTATCGCACGTATTATGAAGCACCAAGCACAAGGCACAAGGTAGCACACTAGACTGCCACCAGACTCAAGACAGACAACTAGACTTGCTAACGTAACGATCCTTGAGTCCCAAGACTCGGGGTCAAGATCGTCGCATAAAAGTGGTAACATGCTGCCAATCAGCTTAATCCCTAAGCCAATCACGCTAAAATACTGATAAAGGATACGGCACAGGGCAACCGGATCCACACATCCGCATAACACGAATCATAGAGACTTGAGGGATCACCAAGACCCTTAAAACACATGGACATGCAAATCGAGGTAAGACAGTACCTCAAGGCATCCAAAACCATGTCTCGATCTATACCGGATCACTGAAACATTCATAAGTTCCCATGTCAACCACTGGATCACACCGGGTCGACCAGAAACCAATCATGACTCTAAAGCATCACGGAAGACAGCTCGATATAATGGCACTCCCCTGCCACTTCACAACATGGTCACTGCCCTCATAGGACGTCCAAGACATCCATGGGATTACGGGCAACCACAAGGTCAAGCCAAGACAATGGAAAATAGAAAGCATGGGGGCATGCGGTCTATCGCAGGGCCGCCAGACGACCATAGCGAACATCCTCATGGCCGCTAGACCCATTCAACCCTGAACTGACTTAACCAGTCAAACCAGCTTAGCGGTCACCCAAAGGGCCACCAACAACGCTAAGTGGTCAGGGCTAGGACCGCTAGCCCAACCGACTTAAAAACCCTCGAATCGACTTAGATGGCGCTTAGCGGTCTAGCAATGGACCACCAAGACCAGCCTTGCGGTCTATCGCATGACCGCTTGGCCAAACCGACTAACACACAATTCCTAGCGGTCTAACAATGGACCGCTGGACTAAGCTTAGCGATCTAACGATGGACCGCAAGCATCCCTAAATAGTCTATCGAATGACCGCTTAGGCCTAAACCGACATAGCTCCAAACGGTCGTCACTGGACCGCTAGAGGCACCGAAACAGTCACTGATACGACCGCTAAGACGTCACGACGGGTAAAACAGGGGAATGGCCGATCCCAGCCTTTCCACACCCCAATCGCGTCTAAACGACGGGGAAACAACCCTAAGAATGATACAAGCCTTCCACTGACTAGAAGGGATCCAAACAACATCAAAAACATAAGAAACTGGTGATTCTACCGAATCGACCCAAAATGAGTCACATGGGTTCCCGGGCTCATACCTGTCCCAATTGACAACCAAGCGTAATGAAACCAGCGGGAATAGAATACAGACATGCCAGGGATTCAAATAACACTAATTAGGCTAGAAACCGTCACCGAGAAAGGCGATCACGTCTCACACCCCCCAAAGCATGCTTCACCCAAAATAAGGCAAAACCCGCTCGTTCTCACACCGTTTAGCTCAAAATCAAGGGGGAACGCAGAACAGGAGTAGGGGGTCCATCTCCCTACCTCCATCGAAGTTCTAGCACGCCGAAATGACTAAATCGTGTCGAAAACCATCAAACAAACCCGTGACGTCAACTTTGAATCTACCGAGGGATCGCGCCAATGCCACGCTCCATCCTTCACACCAGCACGCTCCAGGTCAACTCCACGGCATCTCCACAGCATCCCCGGGGCCTCCTCCGTCTGCAGTCGGAGCAGAGGGGGAAAGAGGAGAGAGAACGGGAGAGAGGAAAGTGTGCGACAGTGAGGAGAGAGGAAGGAGAGAAAAGAAGAAATAGAAAAGGAAAGTAGGAAATTTTGCAATTTCCATAAAATCCAATTTTTGGTCTGAAAATGCACTAATTCAGAAAAATACGGAAACATAGTCTAAACGATCTTTGGAAGGAGTACAACGCAACTGTAGCGTCTTCGAGTCGATGAATTCAATAATAAACTCTCCACTGGGTTCCGTAACTTGTACGAGGTAAAAACCTGCGTGGATCGTGAAACACAACTCATGACCTACAAAAGCGATCCAAAAGCTCTCCGATAAAGATCCGAAAGACCCAAGATATTACAGTCCTCCCCCCTATAGGAATTTCATCCTCGAAATTCAAGGAGCTAATAAGTGAACAAGGGAAGAACAAACTCAAACACTGTCCACGCTCTCCAAGCATCACCCAAGCACTAAACACAAAACACGATAACATTGTTGACATGTTTTCCCCACCTTTTCTCCTTCTTACCTTCCTTTTCTAATAATCAAAATGTAAAGACAAGTGAGATGAAGGAAGAAAGAAACAAAGGGTGAAAAAGGGCGTATGATCGTGATCGCCACCAAGACACGAAGTACCGAGGGGTAACCGTACCTTGGAAAACGGGAGAAAGCACTCACCTGATGTTCAGAACTGACAGGTGTAGACGGTCCTGGAAGATCCACTCTGTGATTAGGACGGTCTCTCGACAAACCGCTCAAAGCACCGAAGTAAGAAGCGGGACGAAGATGAGCCTGGCGATAGCACAGTTCACAGACGACCGCAATAAGGTGTTGCACGGTCCTATGTGGGCCGTGTATACCTGTGGACGGGCAGACGACGACCGTTCGATGCTGCCAAACTCCAAAGCGTAGGATCCAATCCTCCACCCCTTCCGGTCGGCCAGAGGGGATGGGCCTCGTGTTAGGATGATGCTGACCTGTAAGACAACGTGGAAAACACAAAAAGGGACCCGATATTAGAACTAAAATGTGTAGTAAATGCCGAAAGAAAAGGAAATGAGCATAACTAAATGAAGTGGGGGATACCTGGAGGTTTTTAAACCCCTAGGGGCGCCAAAAAACATAGGAGGATGTGTGTAATGTGATGAAAGAATGAAGAAAAGTAGATGGAAGAAGGAAAACGGTGCATGCATGCAAGGGGAAAATAGACGATGAGAGTAGTGAACTGATGACTCAAACAAATAGTGTACTCCCTGAACTGGAGGCCTATGTGGATGCAGAAGGCCTCCCTCCCTGTCTTGGGTCGCTCAACAATCCGACAGGGCTTCGCCGTCGACCAAAAAATCTCCCCCCCTTCAAAGCTTGGCCTTATGGTCCTACTTATAGAGCCTTAGAAGACAGCCTCGAAATTAGGGTTTCCTGCCATTTTCAGGTCAAGATTATCAAAGATAAGTTGTAGATAATAGAATTATCTCTCAACCAGAAGAAATGACATCGAATTTGGTTCAGTATTCGCAGAGAAATGGTTGGATAAAGTTGGGGTGAAATCCATGAAGGGAGAGAGAAAATCTTTAACTTTTTCAGAAATCGGACCATTACGCGGTCACACGATAGACCGTCCCATACATTGAGCGGCCAGACATCATACCGTCCAACCTGTCGGTGGAAATTAAATAAATAAGTAATATTATCCAAATATCCATCGAACTGACCGATGTTTTTGCCGTTGGGCTCTCATGAATTGGGCGGTTCTTAATGGACCACTTAGCTCATGGAACGGCCAAAGCCCAACCGTCCAACGCCTGTCGGTGATAAATCAAAATAAATTAGATAATTAGATAATTATCTGAACAACCAATGAATCTGGGACTCTGGGACATGGACGGTCATGTACCTGCCGTTCAATAAGTGTGAACGGTTAGATATGCACCGTGCAAATGCTTGTCGATAGAAATTCAAATAAATCACCTTAATATCCAATAAATAGTTACACAGACCATAGTCAACCGTGCAGTTACTGGACGGTCAAATGATAGACAGCTCAATGGCTGGGCACTTGAAAATCATTAAAATGTGAAAAATAGAGGCCCATTAAGCCCTGAATCGAAGCAGACCAAGTCAGAGAGAGAGGTACCCATAAAATGGGCCCAATAAGCTGCCTGAAAATAGCCCAATGACTAATGGATAACTTGAGGCATCAACAAATGATGGAAAGAGGAATAACTCAACTTATCGGTAAAAAATGTGTGTCAACAGATACCCCTCTTTAACGTCCTCTTTGCAGGGTAGCGAGCGGAGGTGAAGCGAAAGTGAAATGGAACATGGAAATGAAGTGGAGATAAAGCGGAGCGGACCGAAAAGCGGGCGTTAAGGTAAAACGACACCCATTTTCTGGCCAACAAGTGGAATCTTCCGGAAAACTCTGAATCACTCACAAGGAATAGTTGGACCAAAAGCGACAACAATCTGGAGGAACTAACTAAGTAAAAGGAAACACACGATCAACCTCATGGGGGACACAATCTCGCGGTCCAATGAGGAGACCAGAATAAGCAAAAGTAAAGAAACTGACTAAAACTCCAGACGTGGACCTCTTGATCAACAAAACCGAGTGAACAAACCAGAGCAAACTTTCTAACTCAGAGTGAAATTGTTCCTCTTACCCAAACACTAAACGCACAACTATCCATCACTGGCGAGACATTAGCAGGCAAACCATGGGTCATGAACGATCAAAAGATGCGTATGATGCATGCTGGGCTAAAATAAAAGAAATCATTAAAATAAATGCAAAGAAAGGATAAAATATAAAATACCCGAGAATAGTATTGCTAGACTGGAACAATCAGGGTCAAGACACTATCTGTAACCACGGCGTGCAGGATAGAACCATCCTCCCCAGATTTTCCCAACCTAACGGCCTATCCGGAGATCAAATACGTGGACTTGGATTATCATCATTTTTGTTAAATGGGAACGTCAGATCCTGGAACACGCGAGTAACCAACCGGTTCTCGAGATAATATAGCATAGTACCATATAGTAATGCAATAAGGGATGTAGGGATAGAAAGCCATACCTGACTTACCGGTGAAATGGCAAAATGATGGTGATGCTGCAAATATGGTTACAATTTGCAATATATATCATCAAACCAAATTCACCAGCGAATCACATAACGCAGCATAAAGAAAAAGGGACAAACCACATCATTCAAACATATGAACGATCAAAAATAGACCGCCCAGACCATAGAACAGCTCACCCAAGACCGTTCAATCATCAACAATTTGAACATGAATGTGAACCTACACGGCCCAACGTAGACCGTTCAATATAGTGAACGGCTAGATTCTAGCCGCTCAATGCAGAGTACCGTTGGTCTGAAAACGGTTAGATGTGGACCGCTCAAGATTGGGACGGTCTAGCGATAGACCGCTCAATTTCCAGGGCATTTAAAAAAACAAAACTCTTCATTTCCCTCCCTCCCCACCGTAACCGACGGCGGGAGGAGGAAGACACACCGTTGCCCACTCCTCTCCCTCTCATTCTCCCCCCATTCTCGATCACCCTCCCGTTCATGCGCACCAAGCACCAGGTGAGACGCCCCGAAATGGCCGGTGAGGGAGAAGAGACGCCGCCGCCGGCGACCGCCCTGGCCATGGGAGCCGACGTACCACGGTCGGAGGAGGCACCGACGTCGTCAATGGCCGCGGGAGACGCACCCCCGCCACCACCCAAAGCCGGAGAAGAGCCCGGAGCGATCGTGCCCGGGGACGGCAATGCCGGGGATGAAGCACCTGCAGAGAGACCGACCAAGAAACCACGGGACCCCATGGTAGGTGCACTAAAAAAAACCCCTCCATTTTCATTTTAATTCTATGCATGTTAGTTTTAGGGGGACCATAGGGGCACACGACCCCTCAGAAACACCATGTAAGGCCCCTTGGGCCATGAACGGAGGTGGGGAGAAGTTTTCTCGTCGTCGGAGATGATGGTAATAGCGCGGTCCAATAGTGACCGCCTAACATAACAACGTGGTTCACATAGAACCGTTCACAGAACACACGGCCCATGGGTGGCCATTCAAAGAATACAAACCAACATCATAGAACGGTCTAATGTAAACCGTCCAAAGGTAGGGCGGTCCATGTTGGTCCACTTAGAATATGAGACGTTGAAAATGGAATGGTCTCCATCAGACCGTGGAACGTAGGACGGACCTACTTGGTCCGCTCTGAATCTAGAACACCTAGAAATAGAATGGCTATACTCGAACCGCTGAACCTCAGACGGCCAGTCGACAGACCGTGCAACCCAAACGATTAACCACTTGAAAGGGAAGAGACGCGGTCAGGTGGGGACCGTGTAATGACTGAGCGGCCACCTGTGGTCCGTTCCAAGGGCAAGGGTCAGATAAAAAGACGGTCTAGGGGGAACTGTGGGACTTATTGAAGCGGTTGGGAGACAACCATTGGATATGAAAACAGTCCATGGGTGACCGTTTAGAAGGTAGAGAGTGAATTATTGAATTAAATGCAAAATTCTAGACTAAAATGCAATTAATCTAAATGTATGCAGGGAAAGCGTAGGACCCGGATCTCATGGCTGCAGGTTCGGGCAGTGTAGCTCGTGCTGCCCAACTTCCAGCGTGAGAGGCTGAGAGTCATGGGATTCTCAGAGTTCCTGAGCGTGGAGGTCAGTCGGTTTGACACACCGCTACTCTACGCTCTGCAGGACCGCTGGGATCCAGTGAGTCGCACGTTTCTCTTCCCGTGGAGGCACATGGTCCCTACGCTTGAGGACGTGGCCTGACTTACCGGCCTTCGCATGCACGGGTTGCCGGTCAGCGGGAGTACATACCCCGACTACCGGGAGATGGCCCAGGAGCTTCTGGGACTGGACTTGCTGCACCTCGAGCGGCAGTCCACCACCCTGACTCGGGCGGCGCTTCAGGATAGCCTGGGGCTTCGGTGAGCGGGGATTGCGACGGGAGAGCTGCCCGAGCAGCACCTCAAGAGACTCGTGGAGCGAGCCAGACCACGGGTTGCAGCGAAGGTGGGACCGGAGGCAGACCGGGTACTGTGGCGGTTCCTGACGTTGCTGTTCGGCCGACTTCTGTTCACGAAGCGCGGGGACGTCATCAGCTGCCGTTTCCTGCCGTTGCACCAGGACCTCAGCCACGTGGGCGACTATGTGTGGGGAGCTGCCGTCCTCACCTTCCTCTTCGACACTCTGAGCTCGACGTCCCGACGGACGATGCTTGGGGGCTTCTCTCCTCTACTCCAGGTATGACTCTGACTTCTATTATGCAGTTAGCTATCGGACCCCTACGACTACCATATGCTGACTCTTGGTGCAATGCATGTATGGGCCTACGTGTACTTATGTGGGCTCGAGCGAGGCGAGGAGACCCACCCGGACCGACTGCCTGTTGCGAGGAGGTGGACCGCACCTCGGGAGAGCGGAGGTCTCCGGAGACAGGTTCGGGAGCTCCAGGACAACATAGACACTCTACCATACACCTTGGTACGACTCTAAACTTAGACCCCTTACTTAAATGCAATTCTATATGATTATGGTGCTGATGTGATTCTCTATCTTGACAGGTACGGTGGACTCCCTATGCAGGGGAGGGGCACGAGGGTCAGCCCTGGGTGGCCGAGGCCCTTGCCTTCTTAGGACGCGACGTGTGGCTTCACTGTATGAATGTGGTGGAGCCACTCTACTTCAGACTGGTGATGAGAACGACGGGCGTCCCACAGCCAGCGGTGGAGTTCCCGACGACGGTGGAGCACGTGGGGCGACACCCACAGGGCGGGGCGACGGTGCTGGACTGGAGAGAGCGAGCCGCGGAGTAGATTACAGATTGGACAGCACGCGGGCGAGTGGTGACCGCCCGTGCAGAGAGCGACGTGGCGTACTACACGGTGTACGCCAGGAATTACCAGGACCAGGTGTTCCGAGGTGCCCGCCTACCAGTACGACTTCTAAACCCTAAATACTCTTCCTATTCATGCTTTCTATATGATTATGCACTTGATGTTTAAATTTCTAAATGCATATCAACCCTGAGGGTAGGATTGCGGAGTTGCAGAGGCTCCTTCACGCCACGATCCGCGAGCGTGACGAGGCCCGCCAGGCCCTGACTCTACTGGTGAGTTTTCTAGACCCTAAACTCTTTAAATTATGCTTATGCCTATGATTATGATTATGCATGTGACTGACCTGAATTTTGGATGCAGTGAGCTGAGGGGACCCAGCCCCAGGGGACAGACGCTTCTTCTTCTTCCTCCGCCCAGACTCCTGCTGACCGAGCCGAGCAGGATGCCGATTTCGCTCGGATGGTTGCGCGGGCGAAGGCGGCCGAGGTGGCACTCACCGAGAGGGTATGCAACTACTACACTTCCCTATTGATTATGCTTATGATTATGAAATGCAATTGACTGACTATAAAAATGTATGCAGATGACCGAGTTGACTCGCCTGAGGGCTAAGCTCGAGCAGAGCCGGGCAGTGGCTAGAAAGGAGGTGGCCCGCCTGCGAGAGGAGGCAGCGCAGAGCCAACCGGCGGATGCGCTAGAGACGGCACTGCTTCGGGCGGAGCTGGAGTGTCTCCAAGCTGGAGCAGAGGAACTGGTGCGGGTCCGAGCAGAGCGGGACCGGGCTCTGATCGAGGCATCCGGGTTGAGTGGGGAGCTGCGGGCCTACAAGGAGATGAGCTGGCGATCAGGGCGTAGCGGGACTCCGAGCGGCAGCCACGACACTCACAGGTTTCTCCGGCCACCGGAGGAATGAGGAGTTACTTTACGGGTTACTTTACGGGTTCCTCCGGCCACCGGAGGAATGAAGACGAGGAGCGGCGCCGGCAACGTCAGCGGGACGAGGCGACCTTAGCGATGCCTCCACCAAAGTGGCACGAGGGAGGTGGAGATAGTGACGGGGGTCCGGGAGAGGGACATGCTTGACCCTTGTACTAGGGACACGACTTTTGTACATATGAACATGATATTATAGTGATATGATATGCCTTTTGTTTTGATTTTGTGTATGTATGAATGTGTGAATGAATGAAAATGATTGACACTGACTTACTGACTACGACTACGACACGAGTGAGTCGGACACGTGCGAGGGAGAGACGGTACGAGTGAGCGAGTAAGGAGGTGAGAGACACGACAGGGTGAGAGGGAGATGACACGAGTGAGCGAGAGAGAGAGCCGAGTGTGAGTGGTACGACTGTGAGTGCGGGTGAGAGACGCCAAAGTTAGTGAGAGAGAGAGACGCCAAACTGAGTGAGAGAGAGATACGCTAAGAGAGAGACGCCAAACTTAGTGAGGGAGAGAGACACCAAACTGAGTGAGAGAGGGACGCTAAGAGGGAGATGCCAAACTGAGACATGCCAAACTTAGGGAGGGAGAGAGACGCTAAGAGAGAGATGCCAAACTGAGTGAGAAAGAGAGACACCAAACTGAGTGGGAGAGAGACGATACAACAACTCGAGTAACATAGGTGAGAACAGGTTAAAATAGGGCTTCAGATACCCAAATGGTCGAAAAGAGACCGCTCAAACCGCCACACGGTCTTCTCATAGACCGTTCAGAGCCTCTCGGCCAAGGTGAGCAAACGATTTAATATTAGCCGCTCATAGAATAGGACGATTCCTGTTTGACCGTGTGGTTTACAGAACGGTCTGTTCTAGACTGCTCAACCTCCAGGATTCGAATTGTGTGGAAGCTTACGAACGGTCTCAAGAAGACCGTCCAAATGTTAGGGCAGTCTATCGATAGACCGTTCAATGGTACGACCTGAGAGTTTGAACGGGACTCTGTTGGAGAGTCCCAACCCGAAGATAGGCGTCCTAAATCATCCCCAACTCTATCCCAACTTGATCTAGGCCTATCCTACCTCACTCCTAGTGGGTTTAGGCCTCTATCTAAGCCCTATAAGTAGGAGGGGGCTCTAAATTCGTAATTCACATCACACCCCTCTTTCTAGGCCCTAAACCTTTGTTATTTTTCATCCAATCTTCATGAAATGGTCCTTTGAGGGGAGTTCCATGGAGGGGGCAGCTTATGAAGGGCCAAAGCCAGCCAGGAAGGAGCGTGAAGTGCTCCAACGGCTGACTACGATCCCTCGTCATCTCAGCTCGAGCCCTTTGAGAGAGGTATGATAGCATGATTTCATTTAAGTCAATTTTTTTTATTCACTTACACACTCTTCCTCCCTTTCTCCTTTTCTTTTCTTTCTCTCCATCTCAGCTTCTCCCTGGCTCCCGGCGCTATTCCACTCTGAAGTGGATGGCTCCCCTGATCCGTGCGTTGCCCCTAGGAGTG
The DNA here is from genome assembly GCA_022559845.1 of Amorphophallus konjac. NCBI lineage: Eukaryota > Viridiplantae > Streptophyta > Magnoliopsida > Alismatales > Araceae > Amorphophallus > Amorphophallus konjac. The sequence goes on from CM040126.1 coordinate 274,835,651, forward strand.
ACATCCATCTTGAGATCTTGGCACCTACATCCACTCTTGGTACTAGGCCAGAATTACCCAAAGCTCTCCCTTGACTGGCACAGTATCTCGGCCTTGGTAGAGATCTGGCACCCTCAGACCCATACATTCATGTTCCCATCGTTTGAGGCCACTATCCTACTAGAGGAGGTGGAGACCTACTTTTATTTTCTTCGGTCTAAGGTGGGAGAGGAGGACTCAGTGTGTCATATCGTTGTCCCCATTGACCCTAGGCTTATCTTGGGAGGGTTTATAGCAGATAGCGGGGACGTCCACACCTTCATAGGCCCACGTCAGATCCATCTTCTTCCTCTCAGCCAGTGGGTAGTTGAACATTGTAGGAATAGGTGTGGGTGGGATGAGGCTATAGCCAAGGCCGCGTCCATTTGTCTGTGCGGGGCTATCTTGTTCCCCTATGTTGAGCATGTGCCAGAGACTCCCCTTCTTAGTACCATCAGTGGCCTGTGGCAGGGTCTTTCTATTTCCCAGGCCATCCTTGCCTACTTGTACGAGGGCCTTACCTCAGCAGCCCTAGGAGGTCTTCTCTTTGGTTCCATGATGCTTTTAGAGTGCTGGATGGGTGTCAGTATGAAATTCATTCATAAGGAAGATGTCACTTCAGCTAGCAGGATCTTCGGGAGCCACCCCCTCTTCTTCATAGGTGGCGCATTCGGATTCTCTCCACAGGTAGAGTGCAGGACAACAGAGAAGAAGACCAGGGATGAGTGGCGACTTCACATCAATAGGCTTCCCTTGGATTGGTTCGTGATGCGCCCAGACTTCCTCTGCGACACCACTGTCAGAGTGCCTAGGAGGCCAGGCTTGGATCTGAGGCTCGTGAGTGACACCGCACTTGCGATGTACAGCCCGCACCGGTGCTACCTACAGGTTGGACTACCCAAGACTATTCTACCAGCACTACCCCACCTTCCCGCACTACAGGCGAGGAGGATTAGTACAGAGGAGGATGAGCAGGCGGTCAGGAGTGCCCTGATTATGTGGGAGTTGAGCAAGGTGCTTACCCTTCCAGCGGAGGTTGTAGAGATTCCAGCGACACGCCAGGCTTATGTTAGAGAGCTGAGAGAGATACGTCCCCGCAGGGATGCCCAGCGGAGGACTGAGTGATTTTTCCTTTTCATGATGATATTGATGTAGAGACTTATGCTTAGAGAGTTTGATATATGAATGAATAAAATTGATGGTTTGATCGGTTTGAGTTTGGGCTTTTCCTGTATGATTGATGAGTTGGGATATGACTTCAAAATGCACACGGTCACGGACTGACTGAACCTTCAACTCCAACCTGCCCCGGCACACACACAAACAAAGAAAATAGATTAAATCTGTTTTAGGCTTAACCCCTTGCCTGTAGCAAGTTAGGAAATGACCAGTTCTTGATTTTTGGTCAAGGGGGTAAGCCTTATCAAATATGCAAATGACATATGAAAATGCATGCTATGGAATGCAAATCACGAAAATCTTTTTTGTGATTTTGAAAATATTTGATTTTTTAGATTTTGAAATATTTGATTTTGAAATATTTGATTTTTTTAGGATTTTGCAATATTTGATGAGTTTTTTTTGGGTTTTGAAACCAGCCTAAACCGATGATGGGGAACCTCATATCTCACTAGGGGTCTCCTGGGTTCGATGTGCGTTATAAAGGACCGCCCGTGGCTGGGGCCAATTTCGCTTAACGGTGCCTCTACCGAGCCCATACCCGGGGTGGGATCCATTCCTTGGAAAATAAAAGAGAATTTGACAGAGAAGCTGGCGATAGGTATAGGGGTTTTTAGGGCTTGAGTTCTTCTCACGACACCCCTTTTCAAAGAATTTGGTCTGTTGCGCTGGGGCCTTGTGTCCGTCATCGAACCTACATCCGCTCTAGGCACGCATACGACCGGGCTCATAACGTCCCACGGAGAAACTGTATTGCCACTCTTGCCATGCCTAGTTTAGTTATTTTGGGACTTTGAGCTTGTGAACGAGCCTTTAGCTTTTGATTTTGATTTTGCCCCTTTTCTCTATTTCTTTTCTTTCTTTTTCCTTTGCTTTTACAACTGTGGAATAAGGTCATAACAGACTGCCCCTATTTGAGACCTCTTTTATTGGGGGGGTCTAGATTAGTTCTCGCCCCATTATTCACCACTTGTCCCTATTTTCGTCGAGAGAGGAGAAAAATAAAGATTTTCACTTTCCCCTAAGCATGGACAAGGGAGAAACGGTGTTGCGCGAAAGAGGAACACCGAACCACAGGGGGTCGTGTAGTGTGTGAGTGTTGAACCGGAGATTTTCCTTCGCGATCAAGTAGAAGCATACCCCGCCACCGGGCTGTTGCTGGCTTGACTCTATGGATAAAAACATTTTAAATACAACCCATTCCATGGATTCGGCAATTCTTCGCCCTCCGCGTTAACTAAACGATACGCGTTACCCGGATAGACTTCCTTAACTACAAACATCCCTTCCCAATTAGGTTGCAGCTTAGACGTGGGACCTGCTGATCTGATAAATTTGCATTTCAAAACCATGTTACCTACTTAGAATTTTCTTTCAATAACCTTCTTTTGAAAATACCGTGAGACACGTTTTTGATAAACCGAGACGTGATTGGCCGCATTAAGCCTCTTCTCATCTAAGAGTTCCAGTTGGACTAGCAACGCCTCTCGACGCTCGTCGAGATTAAGTTATTTGTCTAGCTACACTCTTAGGGAAGGGATCAAGATCTCGTAGGGGAGTACTGCCTCCATCCCATAAGTGAGAGCAAAAGGAGTCTGCCTCGTAGGAGTACGGGCGGAGGTGCGTTAAGCCCATAGAGCTTCTATTAGTTTGTCGGCCCAATCAGCAAATTTGTGCGACTCACATGTTTTCTTAATAATTTTAAGAAAGGTTTTGTTCGTGGCCTCAGCTTGGCCATTACCTTTAGGGTAGTACGGTGATGAATGATGCAATGAAATATTAAACTTCTTACAGAGGTCTCGAAGTCCCTGAGAGACAAACTGAGGCCCGTTGTCGGTGACGATATCACTTGGCACTCCAAACCGTGAGATGATATTCTTCAAGATGAAGCAGCATACGGTGGTGGCTTTGATTTCTGCATAAGCTTCAACTTCCGCCCACTTGGGGAAGTACTCTATAGACGTCAGAATGAAGGATTTCTGTTTAACTTGAGCATTAGGATCACCAAGTGGTCCAACGATATCAAAGGCCCACATTGAGAATGGCCAAGGAGCAGAAAGAGGATGGAGGGAAGAAGCCAGAGCATGGATTTTGTCCGCATGAAGCTGGCATTGAAGACACCTACGGACATAGGTTGATCAATCTTCTTCTAGGGTTGGCCAGTAATAGCCTTGCCTAAGAATCTTCTTCGCCAAAGCTTGCCCATTAACGTGCCCTCCATACTCACTGGAGTGAGTGGCTTCTACTACTTTCCAAGCCTCATCGTCATCCAAACACCTCATTAGAACTCCATTGAGAGCCCGCCTGTATAGTTCTCCAGCAATAATCATGTATCTGAAGGTGACTCTTCTAATGGCCTTGCGCTGCTCGACGTTCGCCGTCACGGGAAAGGAACCATCCCTGCAGTACTGCTCTATCTCATGGTACCATGGAAATTCTTCTTCTTCTATAATCTCCTCTAGCTCAGTCAATGAAACTTCTTTCATATCTTCCCTCTCCACTTTCCTTTCTACATATTTCCTAAGGTTGTCAAACCAGGGATCCTGAAGGGAAGGAGTGTCTAACCACTGGACCACGATGGTCTCAGTGGCACGACTGAGGGGGAATGAAAGAGAAGAAGCGAGCGATGCAAGTGCATCGGCTAGAGTGTTCTGAGAACGAGGGGTATGAATATAGATAAGCTTCCAGAATTGCCTAGCCAAGAGCGTGACCAAGTCTTGATAAGGCTTGAGTTTAGGGTCACGGGTGCGGTAAGTTGACAGAACTTGACGCAACACCAATTGAGAGTCTCCTATGATGTTTAGGTATCGCGCGCCCATGAGGTAAGCGTGCTTCAGACCGGCAAGGAGAGCCTCATACTCGGCTATATTATTTGTGGCAGGAAAAGAGAGTTGATAAACGATAGGGATGGTTACTCCTTCCGGAGTGAGGAGAACGACATCGATTCCACGGCCCTGAGAGTTGAGAGCACCATCTAAGTGAAGAGACCAGGAAGGAAGATGAGTGATTACAGCCAAGTGTTCATCAAAAAACTCGTCCTAGATTGAATCAGTGCGAGGGATAGGAGAATGAGCAAGATGTTCAGCAATCGTGTATCCCTTGATCGCCTTCTAAACAATGAAGGTGATGTCAAACTGGGAGAGAAAGCTCTGCCAGCGAGCCAATCCGCTAGAAAGGACATGTTTTTCTAAGAGATAGCGAATTGGGTCCATTCTAGAGATCAACTTAACCTCATGGAAAAGAAAGTATTTTTTGAGTTTCTGAGCTACCCATACTAGTGCTGCACAGGTCTTCTCCATGGCAGTATACTTGGATTCAGTAGGATTAAACAACCTCGAAAGATAGTACACTGCCCTTTCCCTTCCTTCATCATCCACCTGAGCCAGGACAGCTCCTAGGGAGTCCTCAACAACAGAAATGTATAGGATCAGGGGTTTCCCAGGGACGGGTGGCTGCAGAACCGGGGGATTAGAAAGATATACCTTAAGATCCTCATAGGCCTTTTGGCATTGTTCATTCCATTCGAGTTTAGCTCCCGCCTTTAACAATTCATAGAATGGGCGGCACCTTTGCGAATGTTGTGATATGAATCTCCTAATGAACTGAAAGCGCCCAATCAAACCTCTAAGTTCAGTGATGTTCTTAGGCGGCGGCATTTCTATAACGGCCTTTGCTTTGTTCGGATCAATCTGAATCCCCGTTTACTAACTATAAACCCCAGCAACTTCCCTGATGCAACTCCGAATACACATTTCTTTGGATTCATCTTCAATTTGTACTCCCTAGCCCTTTGCAACACTTTGGCTAAAATGGCGGGGTGTTCTTCTTTGGACCTCGACTTCACCAGGATATCGTCCACATAGGCTTCCATATACACATGCATTATGTCGTTGAAGATAGCCATCATTGCCCGCTGGTACGTGGCACTTGCATTCTTTAATCCAAATGGCATAACGACATAGCAATACGTGCCCCAAGACGTGGTGAAAGAGGTCTTCTCTTGGTCCTCGGGAGCAAGACTGATTTGGTTATATCCGGAATATCCATCCATGAATGAGAGGGCCTCATACCCAGCTATGTTTTCCACCAACACGTCAATGTGAGGAAGCGGGAAATCATCTTTTGGACATGCCTTATTTAAGTCCCTAAAATCAATGCAAATCTGAATCTTTCCATCTTTCTTTATTATCAGGACTATGTTCGCCACCCATTGTGGATACAAAACAACTCTGATAAACATGGTCTTGTGCAATTTATCAACCTCTTCTTTTATCCTTAAGGCCATCTGCGGGTGGAATCTCCTTAATTTTTGTTTAACGGGTGTCGCCCCTGGTTTAAGAATCAATCGATGTTCAACTAGGGTGGGGTCAAGACCCGACATGTCCTCATAGGACCAGGCAAAAGAATCACTGTACTCCCTCAAAACCTTGATCAGCTCCTCTTCAACCTGTGGAGGGAGATTAACGGAAATGATTATGGGCCTGGGGTCCTCTTCTGTTCCAAGATTAACTTCTTTAGTGGGTTCATCCACTGCCGACGACGTTCATCAAACCTCTTCAAACCTTACGCGTACAGATCGGTAGTGTCCTCTACATCGCTTTCCTCATCATCGGCTGGGTCCTTCTCATCAATGATTTCATACACACCTAATCCGTCATTGCTCCACACCCCTTCTAATTTCTCATCATCTTCTAAAACAATCACGGTCTCTACAAACTCAGGACATTTAAGAAGGGCATGGCATCTCTGAGCCAAATCTTGTAGGAACCTATCTGGAACGGATCTAGAATGGCGCATCACAGGGTGCACCGCGGAAGTGGATGGGCTGACCAAACTAGAACTAGATTCTACCCCAACTAACTCCACTAACCTAGGAGACTCTGCAGAATGTACATCTAACCTAGGAGATAAGAAGTCTACAGGGAAAGAAGTAGGGATCTCATGCCCCTGGGAAGAGGATGGACTGAAAATAGCATAATCCTCCATTGAAACCTCCGTTTTAAAATTGGCATTTTTTTTGGAAGTTGGAGGAGATCACGCAACAGGAGGAAGAAGACGGGGGAGGAGGGAGTTGCATGAGAAATAGCTCGGGGAAGATGCAGTCGAAGAATGGGTCAGAAGATGAAAAGCACATTTCGTGGAGTTAGGCAGTGGGGGAAGGACTAAATAGAGTTGATAAATCAATGGGTGGGCAGCGCCCACATGCACATGGCACAAATAGAATTTCAGGTGGTCTTTCTGTGAAGCATGGGTCGACCAACATCGGAGGGGAACAGGGAACAATCCCCAATTGCGAAACAAGGAGGCAAGACGGGACGGGGACAAAGAAAAGGTAGTGATGGAGCTCCCTACTTCCCACGGCCTCCAGTGAGCTAGCTCAGTCGGAGAATGCTTTACCAGCTGCATCTCCCTCTTCTTCGGGCAAACTTCTTCTTCTTGGAATAACTTCTCAAAATAGCTGCAAAAATCTTCCATATCACCCACTAGCCCCTTCAGCGGCGGCGGTGGGTCAGCAACAGCATGGGTGGCATCAATCTTCTCATCAGGACAGGGCGGCGGCTTCCTCAAAGTGCCGGGCTGCAACGGGCCTTTCACAAAGTGTTGACGGTAATCCCACGTCAGCGGCCCGGAGTCTCCCAGGATAGATAGTGCTGACTCCCGGTAGCCAAGGCCTCTCTGGCCCATCTTTCTGCCTTTAGGAATGGGCTTAGTTCACCCTTGCAGTTGTGTGCCAAGGCCCAAGCCCGGCTGATAGCCTAACTTTAAAATCATATGCCATCCTTTTGAATCTCTGATCTTGGACTTAATTTTCACATTTACTAGCGCAGTGGTGGGCTTGCATGACGCATATGCCCATGGGTAATCTAAGTCCATTACAGAAAGAACTGACCTGTTACTCGGCCACAGAGTGGGAAGAATTTTATCAGTAATCGCATCAACTGACTGGACTGTGGAGATACTCTTCACCTTAACTACCCGGCCTTGGAATGGGAATTTAAGGCATTGATGTGCGGTTGAAGGCACATCATTCAAACTGTCTATCCATGGACGACCTAGAATTGCCTTGAACATCGGGTCTATGTCCAACACGTAAAACTCCACATCCATCACCAAAGGCCCTAGCTCGGCTTGAACTGTCACGACCCCATGGCACGCTCGTCTGGAGTTATCATACGCTGCAATTGTAGTCGGTGTTGGCCTAAGCATATCTTCCAAAATGTTGCAGGCACGTAGTGTACTGAGTGGGCACACATTGATGGAAGCACATGTATCCACTAGAGCTGACTCTACTGCTACTTTGTTAAAAGAAATGGTAATGCAGAGTGGCATTTGCCGTGTCTCTAGGGGTGCCAATTCTGACTCAGAGAATAAAATGGAAGGCCCCCTGGTAATAGTTTCTAACACTAACGGCAAGCTATCCACCGCCACATCCTCGTTGACCATAACCTTCTGCAGAAAAGCCCTGAGGGCGTCCTGATGTAGCGTAGACCTTTTAATCAACTCCAGAACTGATATCTTGGCCGGCATCTGGTCCAAATGCTGTAACAAGTCATATTTCATGCCCGTCAACGGGTCCACTTCTTCTGCTTCGATTGTAGAGAAAGGAACTTGAGGGTTGGGTGCAGATGCACTAGGAGAAGGGTAACTTCTGTGGAATGGATGCCCGCTCCGGAGGGCACATTGTCGTGCCGGCATGGCATCAGATGGACCCCTAATTGGCCCAGTAGGGTGAGTGGAAGGGGTAGAAATAGGGGTGAGAATGGCAAAGGTTGGCCTGACAGGTGCTGGCGGAGTGGTTAAGTGGAGGGGTGATGATGGAGGGCATGGCGGGTGGTGGCGGGAGGCTTGGCGAAATGGTGGAGAATGTGGTGGGTGAAAAAGGTGGTCGGGAAGGGATAGTGGGCGGAAGGGTAGCGAAGGTGGTGGGTCGAAGGATAGAGGGAACAGAAGACGCGGGCGAATCGGCGTGGTGAAAGGCCAAGAGGTGAGCGGGGGTCTCATCATCAAAGGACCACCCAGCGTTAGGGGCTGGGCGGTGGACTGCGTTCACTTGAGCCGGTGCCGGCAGCTGTTGCTGTTGTTGCTGCAGTGGAGCGGGTGGGTGTTCTGGCATGGGATTCTAATGAATCCCGAGGTCTTGGTGCTGCTGTTGTTGCTATGGGGGTTGTTGTTGTTGTAGAGGTGGCTGGAACTGCTGCTGCTGGGGTGCCGCCTGTTGCGGTCTGGCTTGTCTTCTTCTTTCCTTGATATCTTCAATCAACTTGTGCATTTGGGCCCAATCAATCCTCTGGCCCTCATGCAAATAATACACCAGATCTCTAAACTGGTAGCATCTCTCTATGGTGTGCCCGGGCTACCGATGGTATATGCAATACCTTGACTGATCGGCTTCCGGATTCCAATTCTGATGCTCCGGAGGCAATTGAATGTCACCAGTGTACATTAGAGCTGAAAAGATATCGGGGAGGGTTTCTGGAAGTGGTGGGTAGTTGACCCTCTTGGGTGGCCCATAACCAGCAAGAGGAGGGACGTTATGGTACTGGGGTGGCTATTGTGGCTGTGGTGGTGGCGGTGGTGGTTGTTGCGGGTGCTGAGAAGCTTGGAAAGTGGGTCGGGGGGCTTGTGGAGCGGAGAACTAGGGGTTGCGAGGAGGTTGCTGGAAACGGGGTGGAGCGACTAGTTAGGGAATTGAATAGCCAGGACCTGCTCATTGACTTGAACTCCCTCAGTTACTGGGCCCTGGGATTTTTGGGTAGTTTTGGATTTCTGGGTCTCAAACAGTGAATGGATGGGGGAGTCTTTAAATTGGGTGTGGATGAACCGGGCCTGGCTGTACAACTGGTGCATGTTAGATATATCGTTCATTGCCAATATATTCCGGAATGTCGGGGTAGCATTAGAAATCAACAATTTAACCTTTTCTTCTTCCGATATCTGCCCGGGCACACACGAGGACATCTGCCTCCATTGATCTGCATATGCGGCAAAGTCTTCGTCCGGCTTCATCTTTTCTGCTACCAAGTCTGTAAAAGAATACTCGGGCCCAACCCAATCCTGAAATCTCTAGATAAACTTCGCCTTCACGGTCTTGAAACTTTTCGCCTCCTCTAGAGGCAATGTGTAGAACCATTCAAGGGTGACCCCGTCCAAGAATCGGCGAAACAGATATGCCATCACGCTGTCATCATGCTGGAACTGTGCCGATTCATAGAGAAACTCCCTAACATGAATAAACGGGTTGCCATTCTCGTCATATTTCCGGTACACGGGGAGCTCAGACTGCGGTGGGAAATGAATGTCCCTGAAGTTAGGAATGGGGACATCAGCTAAAGACTACGGGCTGACCTGCTTGTGGAGGACGTCAATCTGCTGCTGCATGGCAGCCCATTTGTCTAGAAGTTCTCGTTCCCGAGAAGGGGAAGATACGGCAGGAAGGATCGAACCGGAGTATGGAGCCGAAGGATAGACTGACTGAGGGGGCAGCCCATAAGATGGATAATGGGCCAGGGAAGGGCCCATATCCAATTGAGCCAACTGGGTGGCCCCTGATTACAGACGGACGGAATCAGTTGGGGCCACGAGGGCCTGCGATGTTGGAGAGAATGCGGTGTAAGGATCAGCAGAAGAAACAGAGGGGATCTGGGTCTTCCCCTTATCAAGTGACTGATGGGCCGAGGTAGAAGCCTGGCCCGCTTCCATGGTGGAGAATCGAAGAGCCTGAGGATGGACGAGAGTAAGATCGATGGGGGCGGCAGAGGTGGCCCCTAATCCAACAATCGAGGGTGTGGATGTGGCGGCAGCAGTCGTGCCAGAAGAAAGTACTGAGGGCGGGGCATCTGCCCCTTGCAAGGCTTGTTTCAGCAGGTGGAGTTGAGTAAGATCCAGCTGGGGCATCATATGGAAAACCTGACTGGCCGAGCCGCGAGTGGATGAATCTGAGAGGGAGGGTTGAGCACCCTCAACAACAATGGTCGGGAGAGGAGGGGCAGTCCCCTCTCCCCCTTGCACATCAGCGACCCTAGGTGGGTCCTCCAGAAGTCCCCAAGGGAGAGAATCCTCAGTGTGATGGGAGAAGTTGTAAGATGACATAATCGGAGGTGAATCGAACAAGGGATTGAAATAAGAATGGGAAGGCGAACCACCCTTAGGAGATGATCCTGAGGGTGTGAGACAGCTCCACATACACTGAGCACCTGGGAAGAAGAAGCAAACAATCCTACCCAAAATCTAAACAGCACTGAAGTGATGCACACATAAGAGAGAGAAGAGACGAGAAGAGAGACAACCAAGTGAATACTCAAATTATGGATGATGCGCGACAGATCTTATGAATCTTTCCTTGTAGGACCATAGTGGGTTAATTAAGACATGAGTTCACTTAACCACAAGGTACCTAATCAGGGTGAGAAATGGGGAACTGGCTGACTCTAAAGGGACTCTCTCTCACGGATGCAAACCCTAGACTGGGGGGTGGTACGGTACAACCTGCCCGGCATCCGTGTGGGAATCCACGGCTCATGGGGACTTACGGAGGCCCTCAGCAAGGTCACCTAGTCGGCTCCAAGGAGTATGGAGATGAGAGGAAACCCTACCTCGGTACGAATGCAACTACTAATGAAGAGTATGAATGCCCCTATGTGCACTGGAGTGCATGCAGAATCTAGCCTAGATCTAGCAGACAATGATCAAGCAAATATGAGAAAATGACATGAACACGATCATGCAATAATATAACAACAGCAGGGGGAGATCCAAACAGCACCAAATATATATATATGTAATGATATAGATCAATGAGCAAAATGTAGCCTCGGGTGTACTGTAGCAGTAAAGGATGGTCTGATGAAGACCGCTACAGGTGCGTACACGGTCTGTAATGGACCGTTCAGGGAGAGAAAACGGTCTGGGATGGACCGTGCTAAAGCAGGGAGTAACGCCAAAATAGAGAAAAAACCACAAAATGTCGAAATGACCAAGGAATGAGACTCAGAAGTGTACCTGGATGAGCGGTCTTTCGACAGACCGCGTAGAGTCTGGAACGGACCTGAAACAACCGCGGAATATTAACAGAAATCACAAATCTAAACACATCAATGTACTTGAGCCAGCAACGATGAACGGTCTGTATCAGACCGCGGGAAGAAGTGGACGGTTTATACAGAACCGCTGGGTGTAACGGGCTGGCGAAACAGGGGCTCTGTGATAATCACGGGACGGTCAATCTCCAGCCGTTCAAGAAAGTAGGCGGCTCACAAATGACCACATAAACTCTAGAGGACAGAACGCAAGATGGGCCAAAGATCAACCTGAAATACTCAGAGAAGGAACTAACGAAACACACAAACGGGTCAGCAAAACACTAACACGATGGGCACTAGGCGTCCCACCGTGATCGCCAAAAAAGGGGATGTTGACATGTTTTCCCCACCTTTTCTCCTTCTTACCTTCCTTTTCTAATAATCAAAATGTAAAGACAAGCGAGATGAAGGAAGGAAGAAAGAAAGGGTGAAAAAGGGCGTATGATCGTGATCGCCACCAAGACACGAAGTACCGAGGGGTAACCGTACCTTGGAAAAGGGGAGAAAGCACTCACCTGATGTTCAGCGCTAACAGGTGTAGACGGTCCTGGAAGATCTGCTCTGTGATTAGGACGGTCTCTCGATAGACCGCTTAAAGCGCCGAAGTAAGAAGCGGGACGAAGATGAGCCTGGCGATAGCACGGTTCGCAGACGACCGCAATAAAGCGTTGCACGGTCCTATGTGGGCCGTGTATACTTGTGGACGGGCGGACGATGACCGTTCGATGCTGCCAAACTCCAAAGCGTAGGATCCAATCCTCCACCCCTTCCGGCCGGCTAGAGGGGATGGGCCTCGTGTTAGGATGATGCTGACCTGCAAGACAACGTGGAAAACATAAAAAGGGACCCAATATTAGAACTAAAATGTGTAGTAAATGCTGAAAGAAAAGGAAACGAGCATAACTAAATGAGGTGGGGGATACCTGGAGGTTTTTAAACCCCTAGGGGCGCCAAAAAACATAGGAGGATGTGTGTAATGTGATGAAAGAATGAAGAAAAGTAGATGGAAGAAGGAAAACAGTGCATGCATGCAAGGGGAAAACAGACGATGAGACTAGTGAACTGATGACTTAAACAAATAGTGTACTCCCTGAACCGGAGGCCTATATGGACGTAGAAGGTCTCCCTCCCTGTCTTGTGTCGCTCAACAATTCGACAGGGCTTCGCCGTCGACCAAAAAATCTCCCCCCCTTCAAAGCTTGGCCTTATGGTCCTACTTATAGAGCCTTAGAAGACAGCATTGAAATTAGGGTTTCCTGCCATTTTCAGGTCAAGATTATCAAATATTAGTTGTAGATAATAGAATTGTCTCTCAATCAGAAGAAACAGCATTGAATTTGGTTCAGTATTCGCGGAGAAATGGTTGGAGAAAGTTGGGGTGAAATCCACGAAGGGAGAGAGAAAATCTTTAACTTTTTCAGCAATCGGACCATTACGCGGTCACACGATAGACCGCCCCATACATTGAGCGGCCAGACATGATACCGTCCAACCTGTCGATGGAAATTAAATAAATAAGCCATATTATCCAAATATCCATCGAACTGATCGATGTTTTCGCCATTGGGCTCTCATGAATTGGGCGGTTCTTAATGGACCACTTAGCTCATGGAACGGCCAAAGCCCAACCGTCCAACGCCTGTCGGTGATAAATCAAAATAAATTAGATAATTAGATAATTATCTGAACAACCAACGAATCTGGGACTCTGGGACATGGACAGTCATGTACCTGTCGTTCAATAAGTGTAAACGGTTAGATATGCACCGTGCAAATGCTTATCGTTGGAAATTTAAATAAATCACCTTAATATCCAATAAATAGCTACACGGACCATAGTCAACCGCGCAGTTACTGGACGGTCAAATGATAGACCGCTCAATGGCTGGGCACTAGAAAATCATTAAAATGTGAAAAATCGAGGCCCATTAAGCCCCGAATCGAAGCAGACCAAGTCAGGGAGAGAGGTACCCATAAAATGGGCCCAATAAGCTGCCTGAAAATAGCCCAATGAGTAATGGACAACTTGAGACATCAACAAATGATGGTAAGAGGAATGACTCAACTTATCGGCAAAAAATGGATGTCAACAAACATAATTCTCGAAAAACATAATTCAGAGGAACACTACCAGACCATAAGCATAAGCACACGCTCTCGATCTCAAAGGAAATCAATCCACAGAACGAGCATGGCACACAAATGAACACAAGTCTGACACCTCCAAAACAAGGCAACGTCGCTTCGTCTCACAGGGAAAGGAGACACGACTCATGCCATGAAAAATAGCCATTGATAAACCACACGGCAGACACAACAAGCATCAGCTTAAATAAGGAAACATACTCCTCTCAGATGACTGCTCCAACACATCATCGGCTTCCGTGCCAAGAATAATAATGAAACCGGCACACAGAACGCCAACGACAGCACTGGACCACGAGCACAATCAAGTCAGTCCTCACTCCGACATTACATCTAATTTGAGTCGCATGCCAACTCCACCATGACAGAAGAGTACAACAAAACCAACTGACAAGACCTCGGTCCACACAGTGCCAAATCAGACTCACAGGGAACTCCGCCCAAGCTTAACACAACCGCCACAATAGCAACAACAACAACACATGTAGAATCCCGGCTCCGTTCTCAACACAGAACCATGGGACACAACTGCAAGCTAGGTCACATCAAGGCACAATTACGACTGAACACACGGCTCACACATACAAGCCATGCTGCAAATAGCTCATTTACAAGGACCCAAAACAATAACAACAATAATCTCGGAGAACACATCTCAAGGACCACAATCATGTCTCGAGAGCACAACATCCAAGAAAAAGTTATAGAGGAAGGAAAGGGTACTCAACCAGCAAACATGCCGACAGATTTCCCTAATCCTCACAACATGTCAGTGCCAACGATCACGAAGCTTCAAGCAATGGCACGATAATCAACAACATCAAGGTACACATAGCCAAGATGATAATCACACCGAGGAAACAAACCTCTCGGTCGGTCATAATCTTCTAGTCGACAAATCCTCGAACAGTGGGTTATCAGCCCACACGCTTCCGCTGCATGCTCAACACATGCACACAGGCATCAAGGATAACTCGGCATCCGCATCTCAGCACACACTAGGCGCCATTGCAATTCACAAACTGCAACATACAACGCCTTGTGTACCGATCCTGCTAACAACCGATCACAAGTCGCCATAGTGCAACTGAGAAGAGCACCAGCTTCAGCACAAAGCACAAAGAACACCTGTCTCAGCTTATCCTTACGTCCTGGAACGATTACTAAACCTTCACAGCACAATAGCCGCCAGACACGGCATATCGAACAAGGTGCACAACGGCCCCCAAACACAAAATCTGGGTCCAAAGCCAAGTAACCGTCGAACAAAGAGCAGATCAGGTTTAGAACTAACACAGTCCACACTTAAGCAGACACAGGACAAAGGCCTCACCAAGACAGCACTTCCAAGGCTTACCCCGAAAAGACGCCACCAAACAAGATGAAAAGTTCAAGCTCGACTAACAATAGCTCACTAGGAAGGAAAATCCTAGGTTCGTTCGAGCATTCTCTCAAACAAGGCATCTAATCGACAACTTCAACACAAGCTTAACACCTCAGGAGCTGAACAAATCTGAGACTGGGACAACCAAAACAACATAGGAATGTGTACGCCATCTCACCAACGATAAAGTCACCAGCCACCTGAACACATCACAGAAGAGTCTCAAACAGTGCACTGCAGATTCACGCCTACCGGTGAACTTTGCCAAGTACAACATAACCGAGACAACCACCATGACAAAAAGAAGAACACTCCGTCACATCCTGACGAGAGCGAAACTATCTCGCATGGTGCCAACACAGCACGCATAAGACCACACGCAGAAAATAAAGCGACAAACAATCACAAAACTGATGCCAGCTGCCGACTGTACTGGACCTTAAGGACTCTGAATACTGCAATATCTAGAATTTCCATGTATTTTCACACAACACAGCTCTGATACCAACTGTGATGACCCAGGGTCCAGATACCGAGTAAACCCGATAACACTTGGATCCTGCGAGGCCACCCAAAAGCGATAAAGCTCCGAAGGGATAAAAAGAGTGTGTGTGGTACATTGAAGTCCTAGATAAAGCAGTAAGCAATTAATATTTCAATGATCAGGTTTGCTAATGTAGCAGAAATAAAATTACTTTTTTAATTAACAATTTAAATTAACAGAGTCTAGTCTATATTAAAGACAAGTACAGTCCAACAGGAAAGAGAACGTACACTGAAGTTGGGGGAAGCCCGATGCAGGTAACGCTGACAACGCTGGCAACTACGAACTGACACACCGCGCCACGAAGCACGAGGAAGAAGAACGACCACACCTGAAAAGTAGGGGTGAGCCTCGTGTCACTGGCTCAGTAGGGGTCACACGGATCACCACTGGAAATAACGTAGTAATGCGCTAAACAGCACTAAACAGTAAAGCAGGAAGAACAAAAGTAACATCAGTACGAACTACAACAATAAAGCTATAAAAGCAGGAGTAAAAACAACTAAAGGAAAGAGTAAAGCCGTACTAACCAGAAACACAGCAGCCGATCGAACCACGGTGCTCTAAGCTACTCCAAATGATAACAGAAAGGCAAACCTCGATCTCACAAAGTCGGGCATTACCGATCCATTGTCAAATCACGAACCCTATCATAAAAAGTCTACCAATACAGATAAAAACCTACTAAAGACCTACACAATCAAAGGCACGGGCATACACGAACTCACTGTCGTGTACGCTACACAAGACTGGACCTCGAGTCAAGCCACGTACAGGCTACTCAGAAACCAATGACGAAAACACGCATCATGAGAGTTATGTGTCAAGTGACAGAAGCACCTCCTCACTAGAAGAACAGCCAGATGCATCCACTGACATCTTACACTGTGCCTTACGTATCTCGTACTTGCCTAGAACGGTGGTAACTAAGATACACACAGAACCAAGTACAAGGAACAACAATACCAAGTACAAGGAACAACAGAAATACAGTAATGAGAAGCAACAACACCTCAGCAACGAGTGACTAGTCAGGGTCACGCCCGTCGATGCTCGTCCAAACGCCCCTGACCACGTGTGCACAACACAAGCTCAATGCCTTGAGCCAGGCCTCTAGCTAGTTTTCTCCCCCAGCAGGACACTACTGCAAGGCAAGGGAGTCCACGAAAACTAGCCTACAAACCGTATATCGGAAACTCGCCCCGCCATAACTCCTAGGTGGGCCGACACATAGGAACGTGTCGTCAGGCTACGACTAGTGGAGGCTCACTAGACACATAGAGACTCCAAAACACCAGTGCTGAAGTACAGATAGCCTAAGCATGCACTATCGTACGTACTACGAAGCACCAAGCACAAGGCACAAGGTAACACACTAGACTGCCACCAGACTTAGGATAGACAACTAGACCTGCTAACGCAACGATCCTTGAGTCACAAGACTCGGGGTCAAGATCATCGCATAAAAGCGATAACATGCTGCCAATCAGCTTAATCACTAAGCCAATCACAGTAAAATACTCATAAAGTAAATGGCATAGGACAACCGGATCCACACATTCGCATAACACGAATCATGGAGACTTGAGGGATCACCAAGACCCTCAAAACATATGGACATGCAAACCGAGATAAGACAGTACCTCAAGGCATCCAAAACCATGTCTCGATCTTTACCGGATCACCGAAACATTCATAAGTTCCCATGTCAACCATTGGATCACACCGGGTCGACCAGAAACCAATCACAACTCCGAAGCATCACGGAACACAGCTCGATATAATGGCACTCCCCGGCCACCTCACAACATGGTCACAACCCTCATAGGACGTCCAAGACATCCATGAGATTACGGGCAACCACAAGTTCAAGCCAAGACAATTGGAGGCCAAAACAATGGAAAACAGAAAGCATGGGGGCATGCGGTGTATCGCAGGGCCGCCAGATGACCATAGCGGTCATCCTCGTGGCCGCTAGACCCATTCAACCCTGAACCGACTTAACCAGTCAAACCAGCTTCGCAGTCACCCAAAGGGCCGCCAAGAATGCTAAACGGTCAGGGCTAGGACCGCTAGCCCAACCGACTTAAAAACCCTCGAACCGACATAGATGGTGCTTAGCGGTCTAGCAATGGACCACCAAGACCAGCCTTGCGGTCAATCGCGTGACCGCTTGGCCAAACCGACTAACATACAATTCCTAGAGGTCTAACAATGGACCGTTGGACTAAGCTTAGCGGTCTAACGATGGACCACAAGCAACCCTAAATGGTCTATCGAATGACCGCTTAGGCCTGAACTGACATAGAACCGACATAGCTCCAAACGGTCGCCACTGGACCGCTAGAGGCACCCAAACGGTCACTGATACGACCGCTACGGCGTCACGGCAGGTAAAATAGGGGAATGGCCGATCCCAGCCTTTCCACGCCCCAATCCCGTCTAAACGACGGGGAAACAACCCTAGGCATGATACAAGCCTTCCACAGACTGGAAGGGATCCAAACGACATCAAAAACATAAGAAGCAGGTGATTCTACCGAATCGACTCAAAATGAGTCACATGGGTTCCCGGGCTCATACCGGTCCCAAATGACAACCAATCGCAATGAAACCAGCGGGAATGGAATACAGACATGCCAGGGATTCAAATAACACTAATTAGGCTAGAAACCGTCGTCGAGAAAGGCGAACACGTCTAACACCCCCCAAAGCATGCTTCACCCAAAATAAGGCAGAACCCGCTCGTTCTCACACCATTTAGCTCAAAATCACGGTGGAATGCAGAACAGTAGTAGGGCGTCCATCTCCCTATCTCCACCGAAGTTCTAGCACGTCGAAATGACTAAATCGTGCAGAAAATCATCAAACGAACCCGTCACGTCGGCTTTGAATCCACCGAGGGATCGCGCCAACGTCACGCTCCGTCCTTCACACCAGCACGCTCCAGGTCAACTCCACGACATCTCCACAGCATCCCCGGGGCCTCCTCCGTCTGCAGTCGGAGTAGAGGGGGAAAGAGGAGAGAGAATGGGAGAGAGGAAAGTGTGCGATGGTGAGTAGAGAGGAAGAAGATAAAAGAAGAAATATAAAAGGAAATTAGGAAATTTTGTAATTTCTGTAAAATCCAATTTTTGGTCTGAAAATGCACTAATTCAGAAAAATACAAAAAAATAGTCTAAACGATCCTCGAAAGAGCACAACGAAACTGTAGCATCCTCAAGTCGATGAATTCAATAATAAACTCTTCACTAGGTTCCGTAACTTGTACGAGGGAAAAACCCGCGTGGATCATGAAACATAACTCAAGACCCACAAAAGTGATCCGAAAGCTCTCCGATAAAGATCCGAAAGACCCAAGATATTACATGGTCGCTAGCCAAATCCATGGAGACTACGAAGCTCGGGACCCACAGATTGTCAAATACCTTCACCTGGTGAAAGAGATAGCCCAATCATTCGTGAGCTTTCAAGTAATCCAAATAGCCGGGGAAGAAAATTCTCGAGCTGATGCCCTCTCTCGATTGGCCTCTTCCAACACCACAGAAGGGACTAGGTCCATCCTACTCGAAGAGTTGGACCGACCGAGTGTGGAAACCAAAACCGTAGCAACCATGCAGGCATCTTCTGATGACAGGAGAACCGCATATATAGCCTAACTAACTAAATCTCGAGAGCCCACTGACCCTCGGGAGGCCAGGAGACTCAAATACCAAGCTCGGTGATTCATCTTAGTCGATGAAAATCTTTACCGATGATCCTTCGCTGGCCCCCTCCTCAAGTGCCTTAGCACTCCAGAGTCCCAGCAAGCCATTGAAGAAATCCACGAAGGGATCTGCGGAGCACACCGAGGGGGGAGGTCGATAGCGAGGATCTTGTTGCGCTGAGATTACTGGTGGCCCACTCTCCAGCGAGACTGCTCCACATATGCTCAGAAGTGTGATCGCTTCCAGAGGTTTGACCACCTGATCCATCAACCAGCCTCAAAGCTGACAACTCTAACCGAGCCATACCCTTTCGCTCGGTGGGGAATTGATATCCTAGGGCCCTTCCCAGTGGCCCGGGCTCAGAAAAAATTCTTCATTGTCGCCATCAACTACTTCTCCAAATGGATCGAAGCCGATGCTACCGCCAAGATAACGGAAGCGTTGATCTGGAGTTTTGTGTGGAGAACAATCATTTGTCGTTTCAGCATCCCCCGAGTGATTGTGAGCGATAACGGTCGACAGTTTGATAGCGCTTATTTTAAGAATAAGTGCGTTGACCTACATATTCGCAACCACTTCACTTTGGTAGCTCACCTCCAGGCCAACGGGCTGGTCGAAAATGCCAACAAAACCATCCTCAAACGCATAAAGACCAGGCTTGGTAAAGCCAAGGGTAATTGGCTTGAGGAATTGCCTAGCGTACTATGGTCGTACCCAACCACTTCGTGAACCGCCACGGGCGAAACTCCATTTCAGCTATCTATGGCACCGAGGTAGTCATCCTGCTAGAGGTCAGCAGCCCGTCCCTTTGGGTTATCCACTTCCCATCCAAGTCTAATGACCATAAATTGCTGGAGAACCTAGACCTGACCGACGAAGTATGCGAAGTAGCAAGAATCCAGGCAACGGAATATCAGCGACGCATAATTCAGCACTACAATGCTCGGGTCTAAGACATGTAGTTCCAGCTATGTGACCTCGTCCTCAGAAAAGTCGGAGCCTCTCGACCACTGGAGGCGGTGGGAAAGCTAGCCCCTAACTGGGAAGGCCCCTACCGAGTGATCAACACGCTCGGGAAAGGAGCATATGGACTATCAACCATGGAAGGGATGCAAATCCCTCGGACTTGGAATGCGGCGGCCCTACAGAAGTTCTATTTCTGAGCTCATCCATACATGTAAGAAACCAATATACATATATATATATATGTATATATGTATATATATATATATATGTATATATATGTATATATGCTACAACACGGACTGATTACTCGCTGCGGATGAGGATAGTGACTCCAAGCCGAGCCACTGACTCCACTCAGTGTGGAAACTGGCTCGGATAACGGGATGGCTAACTCTGTCTGCTCGGGGAGTTCGGAAGAGATTGTAGTAGTAGGAAGGAAAATATGCCAGTTATATATATATATATATGTATATATATGTATATATGTATATATATATATGTATATATATGTATATATGCTACAACACGGACTGATTACTCGCTGCGGATGAGGATAGTGACTCCAAGCCGAGCCACTGACTCCACTCAGTGTGGAAACTGGCTCGGATAACGGGATGGCTAACTCTGTCTGCTCGGGGAGTTCGGAAGAGATTGTAGTAGTAGGAAGGAAAATATGCCCGGGCGCCAGAAAACAAGAGAATGCCTCCTCTGCCAACTCTTTGGAAGGGGGAGCAGAACAAAGCCAACAATGGATGGCGCGGGCAAGAAGAAACAGAAAGCAAGTACCCTCTAAGTGGTGCGAGCAAGGAAACAAGAGGAGTAGAAAGAGGGCATCCTCCAAAGAGTGAAACAAAAAGGAGGGGGGGAGGGGGAGCAGAGGAGGAGATGAGAAAGGAGCAAGGCAAGGCCATAGTACCTAATGCCCTCCTTCTCTCGGACTCTGTCCGCTTCTACCTTCCTAAGTCGGGAAGGAGCACGTCGCCATGCTCCGTCCCTTTTTGTACACCGACCACCCCTCGTCGTCCATTCTTCTACTTCGAAGTCCTCCAGATGCCACCCCCGAAGCCTTCATCAATGTCAGACTCCATACTTTACCAGAAGACGACAACGGAAAAGAAGGCGGTGCCGATTTTCACTGTAGAGAGAAAGAAGAGTAGGAGACTTAGCAAAACGCCTGTTGTAGCGTGAAGAGGAAGAGGCGCCCGTCGGGACCTTTTATAGGCCGAAGGGGTAAACCCCTGCCTTAATTGAACCTCTCAAAAATGCGAAAGGGACTACAAAGCGAAGGCGAATACCTTCCCTAGGAGTAATTGTGCCTCCCTGCCATTAAAAGCTCTCTACGGGAATACGTAAAAGGATGGCTCATTTAAAGTGTCGAAAGACTGAAAAATGCCTGATAAGCGCCCATTGATTAGCTTTTGACAGAAGAATCGGGAAAGTTATTTGATTTACCAACGATACGGCATATCATATCCAGTCAAGTACGGTAAGAAGCATTTAAGTATGCCTCGATATGCTAATTACCTTTGTATTTCAAAAAGAAAAAAAGAGAAGTGCCAGGAGAAGCTACCAAAAAGGGGCCCCATACAAAAAGAAGAAAGAGCCAGCAACGCAAAGATGACCTAATCGATCAAGATGGGAGAAGAAAGGGAGGTCGATGATCGTCCCAAAAGCCCAGGTAGTCAGAAGGCCCGTGGCGTTCGGCCCAGCTCCCACGGACACGTGTGGCTCATCCTCAGCTCCCTTGGTGACGGTCGGCCCAGACACTAACCCCACCTGTGTGAGAACTGTCTTGGTCGCGTGCCCTCCCGAGGCCACTCGACTCGGGGAGCCCTCAACCTTGGGAGCAGAACTATCCTCATTGCCATCCTCGCCACTCGACGCCTAGAGGAGGGGGGGCAGTAGAGCCTCCTTCATCTGAGTCATACCACTGATCGGGAAGGAAGGCGAGCTCACCCAAGGCCTATCCCCGCGCCTCCCTGACGGCCCAATCGAAGCCTTGAGCGAAACCCTTCCGCAGCCCCCGGCAATAGCCCGGCTCATAGTAAGCAAAGGCACTCTTCTTTGTGGCCTCGAGGTACTCCTCCGAGCTCAGATATCGCTCGACGGCCCTCACCTCAGCCTCGGCCAGCCTAGCCTTGGCCTCGGCCAGCTTCACCTCAATCTTGGCCTGCTTCTCCCCGACCTCGGCCTGCATCATCTCAGCCTCCTCCCTCGCTCGATCAGCTTCCAAGAGACGGCTCCTGAGCTCATCCCGCTCAGCCTCCCACCGCCTCGAGCTCGATACATGAAACTGGCCCTCCTCTTCAAGGAGGCGAGTTTTTAGCTCGACAGTGCGGCGGGTGATGGGAATCGACACTGAGCATATACATTTTATTTTACATTTGTGTCCTTTAGTTTATTTTTATATCCATGGGAAAGTATAAGCACAATTGTATGGCTTTGTAAGCCAATGTGTCATTCCCTTGGATTGTGTGAGTTTTTGTGCAATTGTGTAGTAGGTCCAGTTAGGGGGCCCTCAGCCCTTTCCCATTGGTCCATGTCACTCATGTGGGGCTGGTCAACCATCCTAGGTGGCCATCTAGAAGAGTTGAATGCCAATTGACCACATGGGAGACAAAGGGGGTAAATTTTCCAAGGTAGGCTACCTACCCTTTCCAACTTGTACCCTCTTGGTCAAGGGGGCGCCCCTCCCCTTATTATTTTATTATTTTTATGTGTGTTATTCACACTTCATCCCAGCCCTCCATTCCCCATCCCTAGATCCAAGGGTCTACATTTGATTAGATACATAGCATATAAAAGGTTGTATTTTCCATTTGTTGGCATTAATGAAGAGAAAATTGTTAGAAAATCAAGAGTGCTTCTTGAGCCCCTCCCCTCTCCCCTGGTGTTCATCTCCTCCAACCCCCAATTCTAGAGTGGATATCTTCTATCTCCTCGCCCTCAACCTCTGAGTTCATCTCTGGTGCCGCCGCTGCCGTTCGTGCCGCCTTCGAGCCGCCGCGAAGTCGACTTTGGTATTCTGTCCATCCTGGGCAGAAGCTTCATCTCAGAATTCCTGCTATCAACTCCGACATCTTCTTGATCTGAACATTTTATGGTGTGTTCCTATCTTCAATCCCCACCACCATAAAAAAAATCCCGTCCAAATTCCATCATTTACTATTTTTCAAATTTCGTGTGTTTCTGTTTCCTAGTTCTGTTCAGTTTCAGATCTGTGTGACAGCACCCCTATAATCCCCCCCTCCGACCATCATGTTGATTTTTCCAAGCCCTCCCAATTTTACTGGGAGTTCTGTCCACCGTCCCCTCACTCCATGAATTTTCCTGATTTTTGATCAGCCTTCCATCTATTTTTCAAAATTAATTCTCAAAGCTAGCTACAGTGCTGTCCACCTGTTTCCAGATCCGACCTCTGTCCAGTGCAAAACTTCTATCAATTCGTAGCCACCTCCAATAAGTTCACAAAAAATATTTCCATCTTCCTTGTTCAAAATCCTATAATTTATGTGAAGAGCTCAGAAGCTGAATCGGAAGTCTACTAGGCGTTCAACGGTAGTTCTCAGACAAGTTCCCTACAGATCTGAGAGCTCGGGCACTGTACAATAGGAACTTGTAAATTCACTCAAGCCCAGATCAGTGCAGATCCAGGTCCGATCTCCAGACCTGGGTTGAAGGACTTCAAGTTAGCTTTCCAACGGTGCCAGTTTCGTGTCGATCCGACATCGGGGCTGATCGCAGCGTCCGTTCTCGCCGGAGCACGCGCCGGAAAACAGAACCGGCAGATCCGTGGCCGGTTGTTCCGACCGGTGCCGAACGGAGCCGCCCGGCCTCCGGTCGACGTTCCAGCATGCCGCCAGCCCAGAGAACGCTTCCCCAAGTGTCCCCACCATAGTGGTGCCACCGGGCCCCACACGGCCCCTCCGGACAGCACGTGGGCCCCACAGTCACAAGTTCGGGTGCTGCCGAAGAGACGCGAGAAGCCGCCTGTCAACCCGAATTCGGTCCTCCCGGACCCCATTGTGTCACCCTTTACATCCCTGCGTGGAGTGGGCAGTGCTTCATTGCTGTAACAAGTGTGTAATATTATTCCGGGAGTACGGGTTTCGGCCGGGTCCGTCGTCCCCACGCAGAGCGCGTGGAGGTATCGTTTTCGCTCCCTTCTCGACATTTTGCTTACTTCATATATATTTGTTTATACCG
The DNA here is from genome assembly GCA_022559845.1 of Amorphophallus konjac. Classification (NCBI taxonomy): domain Eukaryota; kingdom Viridiplantae; phylum Streptophyta; class Magnoliopsida; order Alismatales; family Araceae; genus Amorphophallus; species Amorphophallus konjac. Next base: position 274,859,879 of record CM040126.1, read on the forward strand.
CTGCTAGATAGCATGTGTAGGGATAATTAGCTCGCTTTATATTTATATCACCACTGCTGCGAGAGAGAGCGTTACCGTCCCGTGACCCGATCCGGGCACAAGAGAGAATTGACCACCCTAGCTCTTGCCGGTTTCTCAACCGTGCACGTCCGACGCTTCCCTTGTTAAGGGACAATCACGAGCTCACCTAGAGTATGAGGACTGCATTTCTCATTCGAGTCGTGTCCGTGGTCTCGTCCCGCATCAATTTGGTATCAGAGCGAGTTGAGTCTAGGGTGTCAAAAAAAGTGTCTTTTGGGTCGCATACATCCCTTTACTCGGTATATCAAAAGGTGTTGTCCGAACGTTAGGCTACGCCTATCGGGAAGGCCGCACACTTGTGCGAGTGATCTTCGGATCGGTTAGCTCCGCCACGTACAGAGTCTTGGTCGTCATGTCTAGGGTTGTAGTCTTTTTTTTTTTAATCCAAAAAGCCCTACCTAGGGGCTGATGGGGGTGCCATCGGCACTAGGGGGTGTAATTTATTACTGAAGAAAATGAATAAAGATTACATCTGTCGAATGCTGGACATACCCAGCTTATCCATTCGAGCCTCTCCTTTTATAATAGGAGGTAATTCATTGTAGGAAAGAAAAACATTACATTTGGAGGAGCAGGCTAAAGAAGCCAACAGATCTGCAATTTTATTTCCTTCTCTATAAGTGTGAGCAATCTTGTCTAACTGAGTAGTAGATCTCCAAATGTCTCTTGCATAAGGAAGAATTGACCATGGACATTGATAGTCCTTGAGAATAACTCGAACAAGAACTTGGGAATCACATTCAATATAGGCAGGGTGATTTGAAATAGTATGCAAATAATGAATACCATCAATGAGAGCTCTTGCCTCTGCTACTAGGCTGTTGGCCTGGCCATAGAAATGGGAGAAAGCTAATAGGACATTGCCACTGTGATCTCTGATGACACCACCTCCTCCAGAGGTACCATCTGATTTGCAGGCCCCATCAGTGTTTAATTTTAAGAATGGCCAAGGGGGAGATACCCATTTTATTTCTTTTAGCTGAGCACCAATTGAACTTGGGATTGAAATCCCTAAGGCATTAAGAATCCTCCTTTTGCTAATATCATGCTCTTTGTAAGCTGCACTTGTGCAAGCTTGCTTCACTTTAGCAATAACTTGATGAAGAGTTCGGCATTTGGATATGGTGTTGCCTTCATATCTCGCTGAGTTCCTTGCTCTCCAAACATCCCAACAACCAAAGCCAATCACTGCTAAAATAAGGAGACCATGAGCTGAATTCACCTTGATGTGGCTTGTAGCATTTGAAATAAAAGATGTGACTGTATTTCCTTCCAATGGCAGCCCCATGGCTTGGAAATAAGACCATAAGTGAGATGCTAATTCACTGTGAATGAAAATATGATTAATGCTTTCCCCCTGATGGGCCTGACAGCAGGAACACATAGAACACATTTGAATACCCAGACGTTGGACATTTGTGTCCGTTGGCAGGCTGTTGTGTAGAATTTTCCATAGATGACCAGAGATTTTGGTTGGGAGCCATGGAGACCAAAGCCTTTGCCATTGAGTGAAAGACTGATTGACAGTATTTTCAGATAGGACTTTGTAAGTGGAAGCCACCGAGCAATGTCCTGTGGAGGACAGACTCCATGCTGGGAAGTCAGTATCAGAAGTGAGGGAGGTTTGAATAATGGCTGTTTTGAGCTTTTCGGGCATAAATCTGTCTATTAGATCAGTTTCCTCCCTTGGGGGGTGTAGCAGGAACTCATTAACTGTAATGTTTGGGTGTTGTATACTGGTGGAAGGTACAAAGTTGGATAAACAGTTCTTACCAATCCAATTATCTACTAGTGTTGTAGTCCATTGTCTAGTTGGTTTATCTACTAGTGTCGGCATGGCCATCCTCTAGCTTCCCCGTGTCCCATGGATTACCAAACACCCGGATCTTATCCATGGTGGCGATACTATCTCAAATGGAAGGACCACCCGAACCACCCCACTAGGCCCGAAACCTGGGACTTCTACGGGTCCGATGACCCAGGTGACTACCTAGAGTGGGAAGCCATTATGGACGACTACTTCGAGGTGTACAATATGTACGGGCCCATGCAAGTCGATGTTGCCAAAAGGTGACTTTTTGGTGAAGCCGCCGAAACATGGAGGGACATCAAATATTGGAGGGAGGATAGGAATCTAAGGCCCATCGAGTCATGGTGGGAAATGAAGAGAGCGCTTAGGAGGGTATACTTTCCCCGCCCACCTACCTCCAACCACGGAGGTCATACCACTCACCAACCCCACCAACTCACCCACAATCAAGTGGGCCACACCTCTACCCAATCCAGCCCCTTCACTGCCCTCCAAGCCCACCAAGGTGACCCCAATCTAGTGGCCCGCCCAGTCACCTCCAACCAGCCTCCCCTTGGCACCCCCATCCCAACCCACTCAAGTACCTCCAACCGAGTGGAAGCCCCGCTTATAGCCGAGCCTAGGACCACACCTAGGCCGAGGGACGAGGAGCGAGTCCACCCCAAGGTCCCTACTCCAACCCGCTCCTTTGAGGAATTCGAGAAAGTGATTTCGGATTTGTTGGAAAGGATAAGAGCTTCTTCACCCTCGAGAGCTCCAATGCCACCACCCTCTACGTCCGAACGTGATTCGGAACCATCTCATTTGGAGCCACCAAGGCCCGAGCCACCCGTATTTCTAACGGGTACACTATACATCGCCGAGCCGCTTTTTAGTTGGCTCAAGCATGGCTTGGTCCCACCTCCCTTTCCATCCATGGACCCATCCTCCCTTTAGTGCCGGTCAACTCCTTCCATACCACATTTCGATCTAGTCACCATGTTGACACATTGGACGATCTTGTCATGGGATTAGATTCACAATGGAAGTTGACGCATCTTTTGGCGCGAGGCTTTGACCAACCTGCTAGTCTTAGCTTCACCCATCCGGCCTTCGGGTCCATTACCTCCGAGTGCACCGTGTGTTGTGTCACCACAGAGGTTCTTCTACTTCTCCCTCTATCGGACGAGCCCGAATTCATACCCTTTTGTCTGAGGGAGGAATCATGCTTCTTGCCTACGATCCCCGTCCCACCCGTCACAATTCAAGAAGGTGACTATCCACACCTTCAAAACTTCTACAGGTGGGACCATGACTTGTGGGAATCCACCACAAGGGGTCATACCTTCTTTGATCCCTTTGACCCATTCCCTAGTGGATCCTTAGACCCTTCATATTCACTTCACTTCTTCGAGGGAGTCCGCTACCACACCCCTTCCCCATGGGCCGGGTCGTCTATGCCCACCAAGCCCGTACCCTTACAAGATACACCATCATCTAGGGGAGATACTCTTGGCCCTCCCACATCCACATCCCATATGCATGCATGGCCCACCTTAGGAGGTCTAGGATTTCCGCATGATGTCGACCACCGGTTACGTCAGATGCATGCATGGCACACATTCGGGTGTCCTGGCCCGCCGTCATCCATGTACGGGTCGGACTAACCATAGATTTGTCTAGAGTCATGCATGAGTCTGTTTCTTATTTGTGTGGTTTGCATATGTGTGTTAGTGCATGGTGAGTCTGCATGTGTCTTGTGTCAGCTCGTTGTCATTCTCTTATGAGTAAGAGGTGATTGGACTCACTCGACGAGTATGGGATCGGTTCTCTATCTACACCCGGATCTAGTCACCTACAGGGACCCAGCGGTGATTCCTAGTGAGTCTTCGAGCCGCCTCCTCCCATTTTGAGAGTGCCCCATTCGGAGTGTCCACCTCTAGCCCATAGCACTTTGTGCATATCGAGTATATATGGAATGAGCAGGTGACGGTCACTTGGTGTGGAGCATACCCGCGTTACTTGGCACGGTGACGGATCCACCGGAGTACTCAAGCATCCATACCCCTACTCGACGGGGTCGAGTTCCTCCCACCCGGGGAGAGTTGATTGGAATCGATACCGAGCATATATATTTTATTTTACATTTGTGTCCTTTAGTTTATTTTTATATCCATGTGAAAGTATAAGCGTAATTGTACGACTTTGTAAGCCAATGCGTCATTCCCTTGGATTGTGTGGATTTTTGTGCAATTGTGTAGTAGGTCCAGTTAGGGGGCCCTCAGGCCTTTCCCATTGGTCCATGTCACTCATGTGGGGCTGGTCAACCATCCTAGGTGGCCATCTAGAAGGGTTGAATGTCAATTGACCACATGGGAAACAAAGGGGGTAAAATTTCCAAGGTAGGCTACCTACCCTTTCCAACTTGTACCCTCTTGGTCAAGGGGGCGCCCCTCCCCTTATTATTTTATTATTTATGTGTGTGTTATTCACACTTCATCCCAGCCCTCCATTCCCCATCCCTAGATCCAAGGGTCTACATTTGATTAGATACATAGAATATAAAAGGTTGTATTTTCCATTTGTTGGCATTAATGAAGAGAAAATTGTTGGAAAATCAAGAGTGCTTCTTGAGCCCCTCCCCTCTCCCCTGGTGTTCATCTCCTCGAACCCCCAATTCTAGAGTGGATATCTTCTATCTCCTCGCCCTCAACCTCTGAGTTCATCTCCGGTGCCGCCGCCGCCGTTCGTGCCGCCTTCGAGCCGCCGCGAAGTCGACTTTGGTGTTCTGTCCATCTTGGGCAGAAGCTTCATCTCAGAATTCCTGCTATCAACTCCGACATCTTCTTGATCTGAAAATTTTATGGTGTGTTCCTATCTTCAATCCCCACCACCACAAAACAAATCCCATCCCAATTCCATCATTTACTATTTTTCAAATTTCGTGTGTTTCTATTTCCCAGTTCTGTTCAGTTTTAGATCTATGTGACAGCACCCCTATAATTCCCCCCTCCGACCATCTTTTTGATTTTTCCAAGCCCTCTCAATTTTACTGGGAGTTCTGTCCACCGTCCCCTCACTCCATGAATTTTCCTGATTTTTGATCAGCCTTCGATCCATTTTTTAAAATTCGTTCTTCGAGCTAGCTACAGTGCTGTCCACCTATTTCCAGATCCGACCTCTGTCCAGTGCAAAACTCCTATCAATTCGTAGCCACCTCCACTCAGTCACAAAAAATATTTCCATCTTCCTTGTTCAAAATCCTATAACTTTTGTGAAGAGCTCAAGAGCTGAATCGGAAGTCTACTAGGCGGTCAACGGCAGTTCTCAGACAAGTTCCCTACAGATCTGAGAGCTCGGGCACTGTACAACAGGAACTTGTAAATTCACTAAAGCCCAGATCCGTGCAGATCCAGGTCCGATCTCTGGGCGTAGGTGGAAGGACTTCAAGTTAGCTTTCCAACGGCGCCAGTTTCGTGTCGATCCGACATCGGGGCTGATCGCAGCGTCCGTTCTCGCCGGAGCGCGCGTCGGAAAACAGAACAGGCAGATCCGTGGCCGGCTGTTCCGACTGGTGCCGAACGGAGCCGCCCGGCCTCCGATCGACGTTCCAGCGTGCCGCCAGCCCAAGGAATGCTTTGCCAAGTGTCCCCACCACAGTGGTGCCACCGGGCCCCACACGGCCCCCCGGACAGCACGTGGGCCCCACAGTCACAAGTTCGGGTGCTATCAAAGAGACGCGAGAAGCCACTCGTCAACCAGAATTCAGTCCTCCCGGACCCCATTGTGTCGCCCTTTACCTCCCTGCGTGGAGTGGGCGGTGCTTCATTGCTGTAACAAGTGTGTAATATTATTCCGGGAGTACGGGTTTCGGCCGGGTCTATCGTCCCCACGCCGAGCGCGTGGAGGTATCGTTTTCGCTCCCTTCTCGGCATTTTGTTTACTTCATATATATTTATTTATGCTGCTGCTAGAGAGCATGTGTAGGGATAACTAGCTCACTTTATATTTATATCACCGCTGCTGCGAGAGAGAGCGTTACCATCCCGTGACCCGATCCGGGCACAAGAGAGAATTGACCACCCTAGCTCTTGCCGGTTTCTCAACCGTGCACGTCCAACGCTTCCCTTGTTAAGGGACAATCACAAGCTCACTTAGAGTCCGAGGACTGCATTTCTCATTCGAGTGGTGTCCGTGGTCTCGTCCCGCATCAGCGGGCCTAGGACAATTGCTCAGACAGAGACCGCACACCCTCCTGATGCGCTCGATCCTACGTCCGGAGCAAGACCACCTCCTTCCGGAGGACCCCAAGCTTGGAGGATAGCTGCTCGGCCATCCAGTCGGATTCGGCGTGACCTTTGGCCTGAGCCATTTTGCTGCTCTCCATTTTCATCCAGTGACTGGCGATCTCCGCCCCTAATTGGGCCATGAATAGGCTGCCATCCATCACCCTCTTGAGGAGCATCGAAGGGGGGCATCGCCGAAACTCTCCCTGGACAGACGGAGACTCCAACTCTAAGCACCGCAGGTACAGGGAAGCTTGAATGACAAATTGCCCCTGCTGTGGAGCAGTACCCCTTCGAGGTGGAATCTGTAAGGGAGTATCTTCTCCAGCGACTCCTGAGCTCGACGTAGCAACGCTCGGCCTAGTAGGGACTCCAACGCCAACCTCTTCCGTGCACGCCCCTATAGGCTCGGTCGGACCCTCAGAGCCGACCTCCACTCCTCGCGCGCCAGCAGAATCGGTGGCGACCTCCTCGATAGGCTCGTATCCCTCCGACACGGCTGCTAACGAGTCCGAGCGACAAGCACCATTGGCCAAATGATAGGGTGCTAGGCCCGGATATAGAGGGGGGTGAATGTATCCTTTTACGAATAATGGCCCAAATTAAAACTCTAAAGCTCAGATATGCGGAATAAAAACTAGTGAGCTCTCCAAGATGAGATAATAAGATAACACTTGATCAAACAGTTGGACTGCAACAATGCAGCCACCTGATCAAACCAGAAACGTAGACAGAACTATGGAAACCAAACTCACCTAGCAAAATATAATGCAAAGGTTACTGCAGATAGAAACAACAATAACAAATTAACTCCCAGGATAACACAACTAACCATGCATGCATAACCTGTGAATGGGAGGTAGAAGGCAAGGAGCAAACGCACAAAACAAAACCACTGCTAAAGAGATTTTTTAGGTGGTTTGGTCCTCCAGACCTACGTCCACCCCTCACTCCAAACCGGAGTGAGGCTTAACTAGCACAAGCTAGAAATCGCAGACTCAGTCTACAACAGGTGCTGCCAAACAGCTTGACCAGGGGAACAACCTCCCCTCTTCCTCCAGACCAGAGGGACACCCCAAGTGACTCCCAGCCACTTGGACACCAGAGACTAGGTCTCTCTTCCTCCAGACCAGGAGGGAACCCACCAGTGACTCCCCGTCACCAACAAACCAGAGGTCGCAGACCTCTCTTCCTCCAGACCAGGAGGGACCCCTGGACTTGCAACCCACAAGCCCAGAACCGGAGGACCAATCCTCCCTTCTCCTGAGTCCACAGGAGGAACCCAACCTCACTACTGAGAATCGGAAGAACAATAGTAACCAGAGTAATAAAAGGAAAAATAAGAAAACATAAAAAGCACAGCGATAAAAGCTGGAAATGAAACACAAGAAATATAGCTCTCAATGAGCATAGTCGTTCTGGATTTGATCCACGAACAGACTAAATAGATCTTCAATAGCACTCTCTCCTCTCTTCCTTTCTTCCTCTTCTTTCTTCTTCTTTCTGCTTCTCTTTCTTTTCTCCCTTTCTTTTTGCTGCTCTCGCACTCTTCTTCTTTCTTCTTCTGCTCTCTGCCTCTCTTCTTCTTCTTCCTGGACCGTGCTGTCACTCTTTCTTTTATCAACACTCGACCAGCCCTCCTTTATCAGTCCTCTTCTGATGGAAGAAGCTCCATACTTATACCAGCAGCAGCTAGGGCGGCGGGTGTCTTCCACATCTCCCGCCCAATTAACTCTGCCACGTGTCAGCATCTCAGCTCCTTGGATCACGTGCCAAGTGCCAACCTCGGATCACGTGCCCAGACACATTAACCTCGTCCAGTAATCCTGTCAGTTAATCAGTCGAAGACAGTATCAGCTGAAGGCAGTGTACAGACTTTAGATTCAGCAGATAAGCAAACGAATGTATAGACATGAAAGCACAGGGAGTGTATAGACTTGAAGTTTACGCGCAGGAGGGAGCAATGTATAGACTTGCTGTGAAGAACAGCAATGTGTAGACTTCGATGAGAACAATGCATGAACATGCCATAGCAAATGTATAGACTTACCAATGCGAGCACAGGCTGTACACACTTTGATTGCGTGCAAGAGAACGTAGTGTACAGACTTTGCTGTGAAGAACAATGCATGAATGCAGTGTATAGACTTGGTGTTAACATGCATGAGAATAACGAGTGTATAGACTTGCTGAGGGAAAGGCTGTACAGACTTGAAGGCGTGAAGGCAATGCATGAACAAGTGATGCAGTGTACAGACTAGATGAATGCAATGCATGCACAATGATGCAATGTTTAGACTTTGCTGAAGACTGCCAGTTGATGTATGGACATGGCTGAAGGCAACGCTGAAGCAATGTTCAGACTTAGCAATATGAGGCATGCAGGCTGTATAGACTTGCGATGCCTTGAAGACAATGTATAGACTATGAAGATATGTATGTGAAGCTCAACAATGTATAGACTATGCAACGGCATCAAAGCAACATATCGATGTACAGACTTTGGCTTGATCAATGCACAATGCGCATATGGATGTACAGACTTGAACATAGGTAAAGATACCAATGTTCAGACTTGTGCAATGTATGGACTTAGTGTAGTGCGAGCATTGCTGCTACCAGTGTACAGACTTGATGATTTGTAATGCCTGAACAACCGAATGTCTAGACATGCAACAAGGGAGTGTATAGACTTCAATGCAACAACTGAAGTTAAGCGAATGATGTACAGACTTACCCCTTGAAGATGTGAGCGACACAATGTATAGACTTAGCCCTTGAAGAGTGTACAGACTTGAAGATTCGAATCCCCACGATGAATAGACTTTGTACTTTGAACGACAAAGCAGGCTGTACAGACTTGAAGTGAAGGCCAATGTATAGACTTCAAAGAATGGATGATCAGACAATGTATAGACTTCACAGTTCAGCTACCAATGTATAGACTTGGACATGTGAACGGGAGAATGTATAGACTTGGCCCCTTGAAGGATGTACATACTTGAACGATAAATGAGACGATGTGTAGACTTTACCAATGTATAGACTTGGGCCAACAAAGAACCAATGGATGTATAGACTTTACGAGCACAGTCCAATGTATAGACTTCAAAAGCTTGAAGGCCCAATGTACAGACTTGGAAGCTTGAACCAATGTACGGACTTGGAAGCTTGAACCAATGTATAGACTTGGGGTTCTGAACGTAGGTAAAGATGACAATGTACAGACTTGCCACCGACCAATGTATAGACTTGATAAAGCTTCAGATGAATGAATGTATAGACTTCCCAAACGAATGTACAGACTTCAGAAGATGCAGACTCTGTATAGACTTACGTGCCTGAAACAGTGCACTGTACAGACTTTGAGTTCAACTGTGGATGTATAGACTTTGAATATGAAGACCAATGTATGGACTTCAGGTGAAGACCAATGTACGGACTTGGAAAGCTAAGGCCAATGTATTGACTTGCGAATCTGGGGGGTCGACCCATCTGAAAGGGGGGGTCGACCCACTACTGTCCAGACTATGCTGACAGAGTATAGACTTGAACAAGTAATGCATGTGCCAATGTATACACTTGAAAAACCGATGTGAAGACTTGACAATGTACACACTTTGAATTCATGCAAGTTGTGCGATGTATATACTTGCAGCGTGATGCTAATGTACAGACTATGTAAATGCATGCAGTGTATAGACTACACTTATCTGGGGAGTCGACCCATCTAGAAAGGGGGTCGACCCACACTATGCTGACTTTGATGATGCAAAGATGTTTAGCCTGAACAGAATTCCACAAGCAGAGTAAAGCAACGGATGTATGTGTAAATGAATGCTTTATGCAGCAGATAACATGACTGAACATCAAATATGCAATGCTTTAGATCTGATAAACTAACTGAACAGCAATGCCATGCTTTTTGCTCTGATAAACTGACTGAACATCAGAATGACTAAAATGAATGAATAACACATGATGACTCACAGTGCATAACTCACATCAAAACCAATCATCAAAACCACAGGGGCACAACAATCTCCCCCTTTTTAATGATGGCAACACTACACTGTGAGTAATTCTGATGACACAAACTATTCTCCCCCTTTGACTTCATCAAAAAGAAAATAGTTTGAGAGGTTTAAGCATATTTATGACTCAGTCAATTTCTTCCCCTTGCAATAAACAAGATGAACCATGGAGAGGTATGAATGCAGAAATGCAGATGCAACAAGAAATGCAATACCTCCCCCTAAACATATGAATGCAAGGTCACAATTGATATGAACGTGATTCATTATGACAAGGAAGCTCCCCCTGAATAGATGCCAATTGATATGCATCTGTTGCATTTCTCCCAATTGATATGGTTGAGAGGGAGACCACAGAGGCATTCAAGGATAAGTTCATGTCAATGAATCAAGGACAGTAAGCATAAGAGTTTCAAATAACAGATTTTCAAAGAAGCTCCAATCACAAGAAATTCAGCCAGATTTTTAAAGAGATATCAATCTCATAAATCTAAAACATGGTTTAATAAAAATGAAATTCATCTTTTATGTGCTTTGATAAAAGATGTCATTAGCTTATTTTTGAAAGCCTTTTTATTGACATTGTTGTAGCCTAACCCTTCCTTTTGAGTATTGACCTTAACACCTAACAACCTGTCCAGATTTTCTTGTCCATCAACAAATTTAGACAGAGATTTCCTCAAGTCTAGGATTTCATATTCTAGAGAGGCAATATGTAACTCATAACTTGCAGTCTCTTGTTCACTGTAATTGACAGCTTCACTCAAAACCTTGTTGGCAATTTTGTATTCTTCGATCTCCTTTCTTAGATCATCTTCTTTTTCAGTTTCATTTGTACATATGACTTTTCCTTTCTCCAATGTAAGAAGTCTTTCAGACATGCCACTGTTTAACAGCTTCAATTTTTTAATTTTTTCTTTAAGCTTATCATTCTGAACCAATTCATTTATTAGAAGCTGGTCTTCTGAATTGACTTCATACTTTCTTCCATTTTCAATTTTCTTCATTTCTCTTTGTTGTTTTTCAAAATCTTTCTGTAATTCTATGTTTACAGATTTTATGGCATTCAATTTTTCAGCAACCAAATTCTTCTCTTGCTCAAGTTTCCCAAATTTTTCTTCATTATCTTTAACAGATTGTTTCAGAGAGTCATTTTCAGATTCTAGCCTACTTAGTTCAGACTTAACACATTCAAATTTTTCTAGCAAATTCTTACTCTGAACAGAATCATTACAAGTTAGGCTAAGCTTCTTCTCAAGTTCAGAGATCTCTTTTACATGATCTTGATTCTCAATCTTCAGCAACGAAATTTGCTTTTTCAACATTTGAATATCAGACATAAAAGTATCATGAACATTTTTCAGTTCAGCACAGTTTTTACATGGAGAATTGAAACTGTCTGACCTACTATTCTTCTTCAATTTTTTGTATTGTTTTCTTAACTGTTCATGAGACTCTAATAATTCAGCATATGAATTTTCCCAGTCATCCAAGGTATAGTTCTCAAAGAGATTTACCTCATCATCATCTTCTTCTTCATTTTGGTTGCCACTTTGATTGCTTCGGGCAACCATCATGCAGCTGTCCTCATTTCTCTTCTGAGTTCGCTTCAGCATGTCCAGAATATCTTTAGCAGAGCAGCAATCTAAGAAACATGAATGAAAAGCTCTATCAGTAGCTGCCTTCATTAGATTTATAGCTATCTGATTCTCTTCATGCATTGATTTATGAATGTCAGTCCATTTGGACTTTTTCTTTGGTAGTTCATGAGAACCGTGTGAAATCACTTTCCACAGGTCTAGATTAACAGATTTAGCATAATTTTTCAGACTAGCAAACCATACACGAAAATTGGAACCGTTGAAAACTGGTGGTTCACCCATGGAAACAGATCAGATATAATGCAACAGGAATATTGATGCACCAAAAGCAAATAAGCACCGAAGACTATAGGATCGGATCTGCAGGTCGCTGGACCTTCTATGCAGACACCGCTCTGATACCAATTGATAGGGTGCTAGGCCCGGATACAGAGGGGGGTGAATGTATCCTTCTACGAATAATGGCCCAAATTAAAACTCTAAAGCTCAGATATGCGGAATAAAAACTAGTGAGCTCTCCAAGATGAGATAATAAGACAACACTTAATCAAACAGTTGGACTGCAACAATGCAGCCACCTGATCAAACCAGAAACACAGACAGAACTATGGAAACCAAACTCACCTAGCAAAATATAATGCTAAGGTTACTGCAGATAGAAACAACAATAACAAATTAACTCCCAAGATAACACAACTAACCATGCATGCATAACCTGTGAATGGGAGGTAGAAGGCAAGGAGCAAATGCACAAAACAAAACCACTGCTCAAGAGATTTTTTAGGTGGTTCGGTCCTCCAGACCTACGTCCACCCCTCACTCCAAACCGGAGTGAGGCTTCACTAGTACAAGCTAGAAACCGCAGACTCAGTCTGCAACAGGTGCTGCCAAACAGCTTGACCAGGGGAACAACCTCCCCTCTTCCTCCAGACCAGAGGGACACCCCAAGTGACTCCCAGCCACTTGGACACCAGAGACTAGGTCTCTCTTCCTCCAGACCAGGAGGGAACCCACCAGTGACTCCCCGTCACCAGCAAACCAGAGGTCGCAGACCTCTCTTCCTCCAGACCAGGAGGGACCCCTGGACTTGCAACCCACAAGCCCAGAACCGGAGGACCAATCCTCCCTTCTCCTGAGTCCACAGGAGGAACCCGACCTCACTACTGAGAATCGGAAGAACAATAGTAACCAGAGTAATAAAAGGAAAAATAAGAAAACAGAAAAAGCACAGAGACAAAAGCTGGAAATGAAACACAAGAAATATAGCTCTCAATGAGCATAGTCGTTCTGGATTTGATCCACGAACAGACTAAACAGATCTTCAATAGCACTCTCTCCTCTCTACCTTTCTTCCTCTTCTTTCTTCTTCTTTCTGCTTCTCTTTCTTTTTGCTGCTCTCGCACTCTTCTTCTTTCTTCTTCTTCTTCTTTCTTCTTCTGCTCTCTGCCTCTCTTCTTCTTCTTCCTGGACCGTGCTGTCACTCTTTCTTTTATCAACACTCGATCAGCCCTCCTTTATCAGTCCTCTTCTGATGGAAGAAGCTCCATACTTATACCAGCAGCAGCTAGGGCGGCGGGTGTCTTCCACATCTCCCGTCCAATTAACTCTGCCACGTGTCAGCATCTCAGCTACTTGGATCACGTGCCAGGTGCCAACCTCAGATCACGTGCCCAGACACATTAACCTCGTCCAGCAATCCTGTTAGTTAATCAGTCGAAGACAGTATCAGCTGAAGGCAGTGTACAGACTTTAGATTCAGCAGATAAGCAAACGAATGTATAGACATGAAAGCACAGGGAGTGTATAGACTTGAAGTTTACGCGCAGGAGGGAGCAATGTATAGACTTGCTGTGAAGAACAGCAATGTGTAGACTTCGATGAGAACAATGCATGAACAGGCCATAGCAAATGTATAGACTTATCAATGCAAGCACAGGCTGTACACACTTTGATTGCGTGCAAGAGAACGCAGTGTACAGACTTTGCTGTGAACAACAATGCATGAATGCAGTGTATAGACTTGGTGTTAACATGCATGAGAATAACGAGTGTATAGACTTGCTGAGGGAAAGGCTGTACAGACTTGAAGGCGTGAAGGCAATGCATGAACAAGTGATGCGGTGTACATACTTGATGAATGCAATGCATGCACAATAATGCAATGTTTAGACTTTGCTGAAGACTGCCAGTCGATGTATGGACTTGGCTAAAGGCAACGCTGAAGCAATGTTCAGACTTGGCAATATGAGGCATACAGGCTGTATAGACTTACGATGCCATGAAGACAATGTATAGACTATGAAGATATGTATGTGAAGCTCAACAATGTATAGACTATGCAACGGCATCAAAGCAACATATCGATGTACAGACTTTGGCTTGATCAATGCACAATGCTCATATGGATGTACAGACTTGAACATAGGTAAAGATACCAATGTTCAGACTTGTGCAATGTATGGACTTAGTGTAGTGCGAGCATTGCTGCTGCCAGTGTATAGACTTGATGATTTGCAATGCCTGAACAACCGAATGTCTAGACATGCAACAAGGGACTGTATAGACTTCAATGCAACAGCTGAAGTTAAGCAAACGATGTACAGACTTACCCCTTGAAGATGTGAGCGACACAATGTATAGACTTAGCCCTTGAAGAGTGTACAGACTTGAAGACTCGAATCCCCACGATGAATAGACTTTGTACTTTGAACGACAAAGCAGGCTGTACAGACTTGAAGTGAAGGCCAATGTATAGACTTCAAAGAATGGATGATCAGATATTGTATAGACTTCACAGTTCAGCTGCCAATGTATAGAGTTGGACATGTAAACGGGAGAATGTATAGACTTGGCCCCTTGAAGGATGTACAGACTTGAACGATAAATGAGACGATGTGTAGACTTTACCAATGTATAGACTTGGGCCAACAAAGAACCAATGGATGTATAGACTTTACGAGCACAGTCCAATGTATAGACTTCAAAAGCTTGAAGGCCCAATGTATAGACTTGGAAGCTTGAACCAATGTACAGACTTGGAAGCTTGAACCAATGTATAGACTTGGGGTTCTGAACGTAGGTAAAGATGACAACGTACAGACTTGCCACCGACCAATGTATAGACTTGATAAAGCTTCAGATGAATGAATGTATAGACTTCCCAAACGAATGTACAGACTTCAGAAGATGCAGACTCTGTATAGACTTACGTGCCTGAAACAGTGCACTGTACAGACTTTGAGTTCAAATGTGGATGTATAGACTTTGAATATGAAGACCAATGTATGGACTTCAGGTGAAGACCAATGTACAGACTTGGAAAGCTAAGGCCAATGTATTGACTTGCGAATCTGGGTGGTCGACCCATCTAAAAGGGGGGGTCGACCCACTACTGTCCAGACTATGCTGACAGAGTATAGACTTGAACAAGTAATGCATGTGCCAATGTATACACTTGAAAAACCGATGTGAAGACTTGACAATGTATACACTTTGAATTCATGCAAGTTGTGCGATGTATATACTTGCAGCGTGATGCTAATGTGCAGACTATGTAAATGCATGCAGTGTATAGACTACACTTATCTGGGGAGTCGACCCATCTAGAAAGGGGGTCGACCCACACTATGCTGACTGTGATGATGCAATGATGTTTAGCCTAAACAGAATTCCACAAGCAGAGTAAAGCAACTGATGTATGCGTATATGAATGCTTTATGCAGCAGATAACATGACTGAACATCAAATATGCAATGCTTTAGATCTGATAAACTAACTGAACAGCAATGCCATGCTTTTTGCTATGATAAACTGACTGAACATCAGAATGACTAAAATGAATGAATAACACATGATGACTCACAGTGCATAACTCACATCAAAACCAATCATCAAAACCACAGGGGCACAACACCAAAGACTCCCCCGTTAAAGGTGGGACCTTCATCTTCTTACGCTTACTCTTCTTAACGATCAAGTCTTTCATCGCCCCCAACAGCAATAGCATCCCTGGAGCTTTCCATTTGGATCATTGTCACCTCGGATCATCCTCCCGAGCGACTTGTTTGCCCTTATCTTGGGCAGGAGAGGAATCCTCGGGAGCCCAAGGCGCAACTGGGGTGGTGCCCTCCATTCGCTCGGTGACCTCCGACTCTGACGGAGGCTCCTCGTCCTCACCGCGCCTCGGGTCTGCTCACCAAAGGCACCTCATCAACAAAAGCTTCACAATATGCAGCAAAGGTTTCTGAGGTCCCTACCACCAGGCAGTGCTCGGCCAGAGAAATCTTCGACAAAGGTAGGAGTCAACAACTCAACGGTCGACCGACGATTATCCTGCAGAATTTGAATTTCCCTTTCAAAATCCGGTGAAATCACTGGAGGCTTCTCAGGAAGAACCGGCTGAAGCTTCAGCTCAACAGGGAATTCTCACATATAGCCGACTATGGTAAACCCCACTCAGAAAAATTGAGTTTTCCACCCCTTGTGCGAGGAATCCTGAGGGGAGAGAGTCACACAACTCCTCCCTCTCCTCGCCTGAACAAAAAAGAATCCCTTCCTAGCATGGGCATGTTCCTTCTGCTCGAAGAAGGTGTGAAAAAGATCTAAAGAAACGGCCACGTCACACGAGCCGTAGAGAGCAAGGAAAGAAAAATTAAAGGTGTAAGAATTCGAAACCAACTGGACAAGAGCCAGCTGGTAGAACTTTAGAAGCCCGACAACAAAGGGGTGGAGGGGAAGATGGAAGCCGCACTTCCCAGCTAGAAGAAATGTATAGAACATGCCCGAACGAGTATCCAGGCAAGACTCGTGGGGTTTAGCAGAAGAGAAGAAATACTGCCAAGGCAACCTGTAGTAGATCTCAATCTCCTTCGTCGTAGACTCGGTTAGTTCGCTACGAGGATGATCGCTAGACGCCGACTCCACAATTACTCCTTGCTCGAATTCCTAGATTTCGGCTATGATATCGTGGTCCGCCATGGAAGAGAGGGAAGATGAGGACGGGATGCCTTAATTGGATGATCTAGGTGGAAGAGGAAGCTACCGGATGGCCTACGCAATAATCTCTGCTAGCTCTGCAAAAGCTTCTGCGAGCGTCCGCTCCCTCTGGCCGCTTCTCCGATGCATAAACCCTCTTCTGAACTCGCGAAAGAAAACCTTAAGCTGAGAAAACGTAAGGCGCAAGCACAAGCCCCTATTTATAACACCCCAACGATCCAAAGTGCCACCGCTATGACATTTCGAACTCCGATAAGGGCGATTTTTGAGCCCAATAGCAGCATGTCATCATCAGGCTCGGGCCCCCATGCGACATGACAGCCGTATCTGCTGGCCCCTAAACGTAGACGGCCAATGCACCACCGAGCCAGCATGATGCCGCCACGACCCGGGCCCCCCATCTCCTTGAGCCAAGACAGCCCAATAAACGGCCCCTGAATTTTGAGACCGGGACATCTCACAAACGGTTGATCCCCAATCGAGCCACAATTGCTATCTGATTATACCCTAGTCTCCGAGCCCAATCACAAGGCTCGGGAGTAAGGGGGGAAAGTGGAGAGGGGAAATTAGTGGCTTAACGAATGTACGATTGAGAGCGGCCCAACCAGGTCTTACCCGACCCAAACAGGCCAAAATCTCCAAGCGATCGCCCCACTTATGGGCCTATTTAGCTTGAAGCCCAAAGACACTCAGACCAGTACTTCCTAGGCGGCCCATGGCCCGGAAGTCTGAGCAACCGCCGAATGGGGAAAGCCCGAGTGGTGCCCGACCGTAACGGCAGTAGGGTAGATCGGGAGTCATTGAAAGGGGAGACCAAGCGACTAAGCCGCAAACGTCCGAGTAACGCCCCCATACTCTCCACCTCCTCCAAGCACCTTATAGAGAAGAACACTATATAAACCAAGGGAAACCCTCCAAAAGAAAGGTAGATCCTGAGCGCCTCACACCACACCCACTAGTGAAGAGCGATCTCATACTCCTTATTCGTTCTCCTACTCTCTTCCCACCTACGCTCTATAACCTTGCTGACTTTGGCATTGGAGGGTTTTCCCCTGGGTCTCAACCTTGGGCTCCTCTGACTCGTTTCCTGCTCTGCAGATTCCGATTCAGGGTACCAGCGTTCCTAGCTTGCCCAGCATCGTGCGGCTAAGGACTAAGCTCGAGATCACGCCTCTTCAATATCCATAAGTTTCCTTAGGATATCCCACAAACCTGCATCTTTCAGTCTTCGATGTCAGTTTATCAGGATTATCTTTCTTAACATGAGCAAGACAACCCTAGACCTTAACATTCTTAAGGCTGGGTTTCTTTCCTTTTCATATCTCATATGGAGTGGAAGACACTGACTTAGATGAAACTTTGTTTAGTAAGTGAGCAACAGTGTCTAGGGCATACCCCCAGAGCGACAAGGGTAATCCAGGAAAGCACATCATGGATTGTACCATATCTAATAAGGTATGATTCCTCCTTTCAGTCACACCATTCAGTTGAGGTGTGTATGGAGGAGTCCACTGGGATAATGTACCATTATCCTTTAAGTATTGTGTGAATTTCGTAATCAAGTATTCCCCTCCTCAATCGGATCAAAGAGTTTTAATACTCTTTCCTATTTGTTTCTCCACTTCATTCTTAAACACCACAAATTTCTCAAAGGCTTTAGATTTATACTTCATTAAGTACACATATCCGTACCTAGAGAAATCATCAGTGAAAGTAATGAAGTATGAGTAACCCCCTTTGGCTTGGGTGGACATAGGTCCACATACATCAGAATGTATGAGTTCTAACAACTCACCAGCTCTCTCTCCACGTCCAGTAAATGGAGAATTTGTCATTTTTTCCATAAGGCAAGATTCACAGGTTGCAAATGATTCATAATCAAATAGATCAACATATCCATCTTTGCACAACCTTATCAATCTTTCCTCACTAATATGACCAAGCTTACAATGACAAAGGTATGCTTGATTCACATCATTCCTCTTCCTCTTATGAGGTCCATCCACACACATAACAGAAGTATCCACATCTAGTAAAAACAAACCATTAATTAAGCTCCCACTGGCAAACAATTCACCATTTAATAACAAAGAACATATCTTATTATCAAAGCTCACAATAAATCCACATTTATTTAAGCATGAAATGGAAATAATATTCTTAATTATCGAAGGGACATAATAACAGTATGTTAACTCTAATGTAGCTCCTGAAGATAGCTTGAGATTTATGCTCCGGACAGCAAGTGCATTAACTCTTGCTCCATTTCCTAGTCGCAGATCAACCTCTCCTTTGTTCAACTGCCTACTTCTTGTCAGAACCTGTAAATCATTGTAGATGTGAGATGCACATCCAGTATCTAATACCCATGATGTGGATCTATATGACAAGTTTAGGTCAATCATGAACATACCTGAAGCTTCTCCAAGCTTCTGCTTTGCTTTCTCTGCAAGATACAACTTGCAATTCCTCTTCCAATGGCCATCGTTGTGGCAATGGAAGCATTGGCCTTTGTCCTTGCTAGCCTCTTCTTTCTTTACAGCCTTTACCTGCTTGTCCTTCTTCTTTGCCATGCCTTTCTTAAAGGCCTGCTAAAATTTCCTCTTCTTGTTGGTCTTACCAATAAGCATCACATGAGCTTTCCCATTGTTCATGGTGCTCTTAGTAGTCTTCAACATGTTTAGAAGCTTTGCCAGGTAGCATTCTATTTTGTTCATGTTGAAATTGACAATGAACTGGGAAAAAGAACCATGGAGAGATTGTAAAATTAGATCAACACAAAGATCCTTTTTCATGTCGAATCCCAATTCAGCCAACCTTTCGATACACTCAATGATCTTGAGAACATGTGTATGCACAGATATTCCCTCAGACATTCTTGCCCCGAATAGACTTTTAGATATCTCATATCTTTCTGTTCGACTTTGAGCTCCAAAGAGCTCTTCAAGGTGAAACAGAATAGATCTAGCATCCATCTTTTCATGCTACCTCTGTAACTCATTTGTTATGGAGGCAAGTATATAGCATTGGGCAAGCGTGGCATCATCCTTATGCTTCTCATAAGCAATGATCTCTCCCTCTTCAACATCATCAGCAGGAAGAGAAGGTACAAGCTGATCAAGAACATAGGCTATCTTCTTAGCAGTGAGAACAATTCTCAAGTTCCTAAGCTAATCACTATAGTTTGGACCAGTAAGCCTGTTGGCATCAAGTATGCCGCGTAACGGGTGGTTTTCCATTGAAGTCTTTAACAGAAGATTTGTAACAATTAGATAACATGCAGATATTCATTAATTAAAATTAAGATACGGTCTTTAATCCTAATTTGATAACTCACACTAATTTTTTGACGAACTTGCACAACCCTCATTGTGCAAAATGGGATACTCTAGTTGTATCTTAGTGGGACTAGAATCCCATTAACATTATGGTAGTAGCCTTGTGGTAGCATAACAAACCACCCCATACTTAAAGGGTAGGCAACTCTTGCCAATTGCAACTCCTTGTAACTTCTAGTGTATTCAGCCTCCAGACCACTTGTGACCTTGTGGCAGGACAACAAATCACAAAATCTGGTTAGGTTAGACCCGTTGTTACGTTATGAGAGTGAGTTCAAGACATGACCCTAGCGACAGCACAATAAAGCCATGTCGACACCCATCCCAAAGTTTGACCTAAGCCGTAGTCTAAGTCTCTGCCCCCTTGCTGTGAGGGCCTTGTGACAGCACAACAAACCTACACAGTCTAAGAGCAGCTCACTTAGACTATAACAATGGAAGGCTACACGAGTCATTCTTAATGCCTCACGTTTACAACGTAATATTAGATCGAGGGGTTTTGTATTAAAATTTTGGTCTCATAAATATAGGTGCTACATACATATAAGAATTTGGAGTATCATATATACTCTAAATATATAAATATGTAATAAGTAGCACATCCACTAGTGCGGACACCAGAGCGATCGAGAGGCACGAACCGGCGAGCCGTCGGTACCGTACACGGAGCACCACTCGAGCTACATCGGCGTCCATCTAGCTCGGAGACAGTCTGGAGACTCCCCCTTGAGTCTTAGCATTTATCATATTTATGGGATTTTATTTTTGTGTAATGTGTGTTTATTTGGTTCTATTCGGATTGTAATTCAGATTGTAAGAGGGGTTTATTTATAATTTGGGACCACCTGGGTCCCGCGGGCCCCCCATCCCTTCTCCCATTGATCCACCTCATCTCTAGGGCCCATGTGGGGTCAGTCAACCTTCCAATGTGGGCTTCTAGAAGGGTTGGACCAAGAGGGGACAAAGGGTACAAAATTTCAAATTTGGAAACCTATAAGTCAAGGGGGCGCCCCATTCTATTATACTTTATTAGGATTTGTAGTTTATTTTATTTAGTTCCAAATCACATGGGAGAAATAAATTGTGGACTCCCTCTTTTACCCCTCCCCACCCTAGATCTAGGGATAGAACTAGTCTTTTTGTATTTCCTATAAAAGCCTTGTATTTCTATTTTGAGTGGAATTAATGAAAGAAAATATTGGAATTTTCTTCAAAGGAGCAAGGGATGCCCCTATCTCTCTCCTATCTCCCCCTTCTGCAGTTGGGAAGGCTGTGAATCAGAGGTGTGAAGCCTCATCTATCAGGTGTGTAGATCGTTGCCGCCGCCGCCACCGCTTTCGTGCCGTCGTCGCACCACCGCCATCGTCGCTGGAGTTCTGTGCACTCAGGACAACCCCTTGATCTCGGATTTCTTGCTCTCAGACCCGAGTTCATCTGGAGCCCAAACTTTCAGGGTGAGTTCCAGGGGTCATCACCACGTCCTAGAAAAATTGGTGGAGCTTCCAGATTTTATTTTCCATTTTTTCATTTTAGTTCTCCACCTCCTCTCAGATCTGCCAGCAGTCTGCCCAGATTTCCAGAACCCTGATAGGTCGTTCATAAACCCACCTTATCATGACCCAAATGACTTGATATTTTTATTGGAGGTTCTGTCCACCTAACACACCATCCAAAAATTTTCTTGTGAATTTTGAATCTCGTTCATATTTTCTAACAATTCACTTCAGATCCCAGCTCAGTTCTGCCTGCCACTATCCAAATCCGACCACCCAGCAGTATAAAATACCTTTCCCCATCTAAACCTCCACCAAACCCTTCATACAAATTATCCCCGTTTTCCAATCTCTCCCCTCTACAACTTTCATGAAGATCTCATCTTCTGATTCGGAGGTCTACATTAGGGTCAACACCAACTCTCAGGAAAGTTCATTTCTGTCCGGCTAGATCTGAAATGGAGATCAGTCCGGTTCTAAAATTCCCCGTCAGAAGCGCAGTCACAACGAATTTTCTGGTGACAGAGGGTCGAAGAATTTTGAGTCAGCGTTCCAACGGCGCTGGTTTTGTGCCGATCCGACATCGGTGCTGATCGCAGCAACAAATCTCGTCGGGTCACACGCTGTAAAACAGAGGTTGTAGATCTGTGGCCAGCACTTCCGACAAGTGGAGATCGGAGCCGCCCGGCCTACGACCGATGTTCTAGTCCCACCGCCGTCCAGGGAAGCGCGCCACCAGGTGTCACCATCACAGTGGGACCCACCCCGCCAGGTCCGGAGGACTAAATAACATGTGGGCCCCACAAGCCGCAAATCGCGCCGTCTGGACATCACTAAAACGCAGATTTCGGCACCGTCGGAGCGACATCAAGATGCTGCCCGTCAACCCAATTCCCGATACTCCCGGGCCCCACATGTGACCTGTTACCTCCCTGCGTTGAGTGGGTTAAAACTTTGTACTGCAGTAAAACTTGTTTAACCGGGAGTATGGATTTGGCCGGGGTTGTCATCCCCACGCCGAGAGCGTGGAGGTAACGGTCTTACTTCTTAGCGTTCATTTGCTAGTTTAGTATATGGTCATATGCTGTTGTAAGTGAGATAGGAATCTAGCCCGTGAGTTCACGTCACCGCTGTGAGCGAGAGAGTGACCCGTCCCGTGGCTAGATCCGAGCACGGAAGTGAGTCGACCACCCTTGACTTTGTCAGTTTCTCAACCGCGCGGATCCACGCTATCCCTCGCTTGGGACAACGAGTGTGCTTGCATTTCTGTTAGTGACGTATAGCCCATAGGAACTCTTAGTGTCGGGCTGAAGTGTCTCTCCTATTCGTATGTTGCTGGTCGAGTCTGCACGTAGAGTCCGAGGTCCGCATTACTTAGAGTCGGTCCCCTTGTCCGTCCTGCATCAGTTTGGTATCAGAGCGAGTCGAGTCTAGGGTAGTCGTTGCATAAGTCTTTCACGGTCTAAGTCGAGTCTAGGATCATCATTATTTTCAAAACAAAAAAAAGTGTTTTAAAATTGCATTCATCCCAATAACTCGGCATATCAAAAGGTGTCGCCCGAATGTTAGGTTACGCCTATCGGGAAGGCCGCACACTCGCGTAGAGGAGATCTTCTGGTCGACCCTCCGCCACGTACCGGATATTGGCTAAGTCTAGGTGCATCATCTTTGCATTAGTCTGTGTCTCCTAGTCCGTGTGTCTTTGCATGCCCACCCGTCGAGGCACCCTATACTCGCCACCACCACCTATGGCGGATTCCCGAGCCCGTGGTTCCGATGAACCCTCGACGGTCGAGATGTTTCGAGCCCTCATGGATCGTCTCGATACGCGTATGGATGGCTTTAGTACTCGTCTAGATGGCGTAGAAACGCGTCTAGAAGGGAGGATGAAAGCCCTAGAGGATCGGGCCGAAGCATCAGACCAGTCCATTCAGGGTCTTGTGGGGAGGATTGCTGTCCTTGAGAGGGCCCCAGTGGCGGCGCAACCCGCGCCAACAAATGGCCAACAAGAGCCGGTTCAGCAACCTGTTGCTCCAGGGGCTCAAGGGGCAGATGTTGGGAGGCAGCAGGTGCACGAGGTGGAAGACTATACATCTAATAATGAACAAGGGGGTTATGGTCGTGATCGTCGAAACCAACGACGGAATCGTGATGATGACGACGACCGCGTTCTTAAGAGAGTGCGTGCGGACCCTCCCCTATTTGACGGGTCTCTAGACCCGAAGGTCTATTTAGATTGGGAGGCCGGCATGGACTGGTACTTCGAGTGGTTTGAGATGATGGACCACCGAAGAGTTCGGTACGTTAAGATGAAGTTGCATGGGCAGGCCCAAACTTATTGGATCAATGTGGAGAGCCTGTTAGTGCAGCGACATCAACCCCCGATCGGTACTTGGGATGACATGAAAATGAAGTTGAGGTAGAAATACCTTCCTGCCATGTATCGCCAGCGTCTCATCGACAAATGGCAAAGTCTCTCCCAAGGGACCCGATCCGTGACTGAGTACACCACCGAGTTTGATGAGTATTATTTACGATGTGGAGTTACGGAAGAGAGCACCATGACCATATCACGCTTTTGAAGAGGTCTGTGGCCGAACTACCAATATGAACTTTTCCGCCGTAATGTGACCACTTTGGAACATACGTATCAGGTTGCTCTCGAATTGGAGCAATTCGAGGCCGAGTTTGAGCCTACCCATCGGTTGGGCCCCTTTCCCATTCGTAGTGTCGAGCCCCGTGGCTCTTCAGGCACATATCTGTAGGCCCCCATGGCTCGACCTCAGGAGCCCACTCGTCCCGAGCCATTCGCTCCTAGGCCTCACCCTCCACCTCCTCGGGATATCCCTCCTCATCCCCAACCCACGGCACCCACGGTCCGTCCACCAGCACCCGCACCCGTTGCTCATCCTTTGTTGCCTACACCTCCTATCTGTCGGGAGGATAAGGGGAAAGGACCTTTAATCGGAGAGCCTAGTAGATCACGGCAGCAATGTTATCACTACAATAAGTTTGGCCACTTCGCCAACCAGTGTCCCACTCGTCAGTCTCTTATCATTGGGGACACATAGGTCGGGGATGCCACCTCTTCAGATCTTGTGTTAGTCAGCTATAAAGCAGATCAGGAGCTAGCTGATGAATACTATGAGATTGAAGGTGATGGCCAGGATGCCCAGCATTCAGGCGATACCCACTTGGGGGTCGTCAGGTGTATTCTCACCCAGCCACAGGCCAGTGATGACTGGCATCGGACCACCATCTTTCATACATACTGTAGGCTGGGGGGGCATGTGTGTAAGGTGATTATCGATAGTGGGAGTTTCATCAATGTCATCTCCACGGGCGCAGTCTCACATCTTGGTCTTACTCCCGTGGACCACCCATGCCCCTATCGAGTATCATGGGTGGATTCCACCTCCATTCCGATCAGGCTGCGGTGTTTGGTCCCACTGCAGTTCCATACCTACCGTGACGAGATCTGGTGTGATGTCCTCCCCATGGAGGTGAGCAATATCATTCTTGGTAGGCCATGGTTATTTGATCGAGATGCCACACTCCATGGCCGGTCGAACACCTGTACCTTCAACCATGATGGCCGACGGATTACCCTCCACCCCACTCAGCCCAAGAGCCATCAGTTAGGGGTCCTACTGGCCCTAGTACTCCGGAGCCTTCCGTCCCCGGGCCCAGTACCCCATCCCCAGTCCGGGCTATGATCGTTACCTCTAGCACGGGCGAGCCCTCGACTAGGATGTTGATGATGATTAGCTCCCGAGAAATGGAGCGGGAGGCTAGTAGGGGCTGCTCTGTGTTTGCTATTACGGTCAGAGAGGTGGAGCCGAAGTCCGAGGGTGAACTCTCACCCGATGTCATTCCTATTCTGCAGGAGTTCGCTAATATTTTTCCCGAGGAGCTTCCCGAGGGACTCCCACCCATGCGGGATATTCAGCATGCTATCGACCTGATTCTGGGCTCCTCATTGCCCAATCTTCCTCATTATCGCATGAGTCCCACGGAACATGCCGAGCTAAAATGGCAGGTCGATGAGTTGATGCAGAGAGGGTCTGTTCGGGACAGCATGAGTCCGTGTGCTGTTCCCGCATTACTCACCCCAAGAAAGGATGGCATGTAGAGAATGTGCATTGATAGTCGTGCCATCAACAAAATCACCATGAAGTACATGTTCCCTATTCCTCGCCTAGATGATATGCTAGACATGATGGCCGGTGCCACTATCTTCTCGAAGATCGATCTTAAGAGTGGCTACCACCAGGTGAGGATTAGGCCAGGTGATGAGTGGAAGATCGCATTTAAGACCAAGGATGGTCTATATGAGTGATTGGTTATGCCTTTTGGGTTGACCAATGCCCCTAGCACCTTCATGCGACTCATGACTCAGGTCCTTCGACCGTTCATTAGAGTCTTTGTGGTAGTGTATTTCGATGATATCCTTATATATAGTCGCACTAAGGGGGACCACTTGGACCATCTACGACAGGTCTATCTGCTTTTGAGGCGAGAGTAGTTGTTTGCGAACCCACAGAAGTGTGCCTTCATGACACCTCAGCTTACCTTCTTGGGTTTTATTGTGTCTAGTACTGGGGTCTCCACTGATCTGGAGAAGGTCCGAGCCATTGTTGAGTGGCCGGAACCCCGTACGGTGCATGATGTCCGCAGCTTCCATGGCCTCGCGACGTTCTATCGTTGTTTCATCCGCGGATTTAGCTCCGTCACTACCCCGATCACGGACTGTATTCGAAAGGGCACGTTTGTATGGACGAAGGCCACTGCTGCTGCCTTCAAGGACATTAAGGAGCGCATGACCCAGACACCGATCCTTCGATTGCCAGATTTCTCGAAGGTGTTTGAGGTCTCTTGTGATGCGTTAGGTGTTGGGATTGGAGGAGTGCTGAGTCAGGAGGCCCACCCGGTTGCATACTTCAGTGAAACGATGAATGACGCGAAACTGCGATACTCCACATATGATAAAGAATTCTACGTAGTTGTTCATGCTCTTAGGCATTGGAGGCACTATCTTTTACATCAGGAGTTTGTTTTGTACTCCGATCATGAAGCTTTGAGGTTCCTCTATTCCCAAAAGAAGCTTAATGCGCGTCACAGCCGATGGGTTAAGTATCTTCAGCAGTACACATTTGTGCTTAAACATAAAGCTGGAGTGGAGAACAAGGTGGCTAATGCCTTGAGTCGGCGTACTTGTCTGTTGACCACGATGAGTGCCGAGGTCATAGGGTTAGAGAAGATGAGAGAGGCCTATGTTGACTGTCCTGACTTCGGTCAGATTTATACCACTCTCTAGGCTGGACCCTCGAGAGACCTTGATGATTATGTGCTTCAGGAGGGTTACCTCTTTCGAGGAGGCAGACTTTGTGTTCCCCGAACTTCGGTTCGAGACTTCTTAGTCTTGGAACTACATGCGGGAGGTCTAGCTGGCCACTTTGGTCGGAACAAGACTATCGAGGCTGTTGAGCATAGATTTTATTGGCCAAGCTTGAAGCGTGATGTTGCTCATATAGTGGCTCAGTGCCGTACATGTGCTACGGCCAAAATGAAGAAGCAAAGCTCGGGCCTTTATACGCCTCTTCCCGTGCCTGATGCCCCGTGGCATGATGTTAGCATAGATTTTATCTTGGGATTGCCACGTACCTCTAGGAAGCATGACTCGGTCTATGTGGTAGTTGACCAGTTCTTGAAGATGGCCCTTTTCATTCCCCGCTCGAAGTCTTCAGATGCTTCGAGGGTAGCCTGCTTATTTCTTACTCATGTGGTGTGCAAGTTCGGGTTCCCTCGTACCATAGTGTCTGACCGTGATGTTAGGTTCACCAGTTATTTTTGGAAGACACTGTGACATATGTTGGGTACTCACCTCAAGTTTTCCACTGCATATCATCCCCAGACAGATGGTCAGACCGAGGTGGTCAATAGGAGTCTGGGTGACCTTTTGAGGTCTCTTATCAGGGACCGTGTAGGGGATTGGGATCTTATATTACCACTGGCAGAATTTACATATAATGATTTGGTTAATAGGTCTACCGGTATGAGTCCATTCGAGATTGTCATAGGTCGTAGGCCTAGGAAGCCAGTGGATCTTGTTCTCATGCTCATTCATGCATGAGCGTCTGAGTCTGCCGAGTCTTTTACTAGGCATGTTAGGAGTTTGCATGACGACATCCGTCGTCACATTGAGGCCAGCAATGCACGGTATAAGAAGTTAGCCGATGCCCATCAACACCACCATGAGTTCCAAGAGGGTGAATATGTCATGATCAGGGTAAGACCTGAACGTTTTCCCTCTGAAACCGCAAAGAAATTGCAAGCTCGCGGAGCCGGTCCATTTAGAGTGCTAAAATGCGTTGGATCCAATGCGTATGTTGTGGACCTGCCCGAGGAATATGGTATAAGCTCAACTTTCAATGTGTCAGAACTAGTTGCATATAGGGACCCGGCGGTGATCCCTAGTTAGCCTTTCGAGTCATCTCCCCCCATTGAGAGTGATCCCACACCTGAGTGTCCACCACCAGCCACATTTCCACGACAGCGAGAGCATATAGATCATATACTGGATGAGCATGTGACAGTTACCAGGAGTGGATCCTACCCGCGCTACCTAGTTCGTTGGAGAGGGTGACCCGCCACCGAGGATACTTGGATCACCCGTGGAGAGTTGCAGCAGATAGATCCGGACCTACTGGAGCGCTACCAGAGCGATGCTGACCCTTACTCGACAGGGTCGAGTTTCTCCCACCCGGGGAGAATTGGTGCGGGCACCAGAGCGATCGAGAGGCACGAACCGGCGAGCCGTCAGTACCGTACATGGAGCACCACTCGAGCTACATCGGCGTCCATCTGGCTCGGAGACAGTCTGGAGACTCCCCCTAGAGTCTTAGCATTTATCATATTTATGGGGTTTTATTTGTGTGTGTTTATTTGGTTCTATTCGGATTGTAATTCGGATTGTAATTCGGATTGTAAGAGGGGTTTATTTGTAATTTGGGACCACTTGGGTCCCGCGGGCCCCCCATCCCTTCTCCCATTGATCCACCTCATCTCTAGGGCCCATGTGGGGTCAGTCAACCTTCCAATGTAGGCTTCTAGAAGGGTTAGACCAAGGGGGGACAAAGGGTACAAAATTTCAAAATTGGAAACCTATAAGTCAAGGGGGCGCCCCATTCTATTATAGTTTATTAGGATTTGTAGTTTATTTTATTTAGTTCCAAATCACATGGGAGAAATAAATTGTGGACTCCCACTTTTACCCCTCCCCAACCCTAGATCTAGGGATAGAACTAGTCTTTTTGTATTTCCTATAAAAGCCTTGTATTTCTATTTTGAGTGGAATTAATGAAAGAAAATATTGGAATTTCCTCCAAAGGAGCAAGGGCTGCCCCCTATCTCTCTCCTCTCTCCCCCTTCTGCAGCTGGGAAGGCTGTAAATCAGAGGTGTGAAGTCTTATCTATCAGGTGTGTAGATCGTCGTCGCCGCCGCCATCGCACCACCGCCATCGTCGCCGAAGTTCTGTCCACTCAGGATAGCCCCTTGATATGGGGATTTATTGCTCTCAGCCATGAGTTCATCTGCAGCCCAAACTTTCAGGGTGAGTTCCAATGGTCATCACCACGTCCTAGAAAAATTGGTGGAGCTTCCAGTTTTTATTTTCCATTTTTCCATTTTCGTTCTCCACCTCCTCTCAGATTTGCCTGCAGTCTGCCCAGATTTTCAGAATCCTGATAGGTCATTCATGAACCCACTATCTCGTGACCCAAATGACTTGATATGTTTATTGGAGGTTCTGTCCACCTAATACAACATCCACAAATTTTCTTGTGAATTTAAAATCTCGTTCATATTTTCTAAAAATTCACTTCAGATCCCAGCTCAGTTCTGCCTGCCACTGTCCAGATCCGACCACCCAGTAGTATAAAATACCTTTCCCTATCCAAACCCCCACCAAACCCTTCATAAAAATTATCCCCATTTTTCTATCTTTCCCCTCTACAACTTTCATGAAGACCTCATCTTCTGATTCGGAGGTCTACATCACGGTCAATGCCAACTCTTAGGAATATTCATTTCTGTCCGGCCAGATCTGAAATAGAGATCAGTCCGGTTCTAAAATTCCCCATCAGAAGCACAGTGACAATGAATTTTCTAGAGTGACAGAGTGTCAAAGGATTTTGAGTCAGCGTTCCAACGGCGCTGGTTTCGTGCCAATCCGACATCGGTGCTGATCGCAGTAACAAATCTCGCCGGGTCGCACGCTGCAAAATAGAGGTTGCAGATCCGTGGCCAACACTTTCGACAAGTGGAGATCGGAGCCGCCCGGCCTCCGACCGGTGTTCCAGTCCAACCGCCATCCAAGGAAGCACGCCACCAGGTGTCACCATCACAGCGGGACCCACCCAGCTAGGTCCGGAGGACTAAGCAGCACGTGGGCCCCACGAACCGCAGATCGCGCCGTCCTGACAGCACTAAAACGCGGATTTCGGCACCGTCGGAGCGACATCATGATGCTGCCCGTCAACCCAATTCCCGATACTCTCGGGCCCCACATGTGAGCTGTTACCTCCCTGTGTGGAGTGGGTCAAAACTTTGTACTGCAGTAAAACTTATTTAACCGGGAGTACGGATTTTGCCGGGGACGTCTTCCCCACGCTGGGAGCGTGGAGGTAACGGTCTTACTTCTTGGCGTTCATTTGCTAGTTTAGTATATGGTCATATGCCGCTGTGACAGCGATAGGAATCTAGCCCGTGAGTTCAAGTCACCGCTGTGAGCGAGAGACTGACCCGTCCCGTGGCTCGATCCGAGCACGGAAGTGAGTCGACCACCCTTGACTCTGCCGGTTTCTCAACCGCGCGGATCCACGCTATCCCTCGCTTGGGACGATGAGTGAGCTTGCGTTTCTATTAGCGACGTATAGGCCATAGGAACTCTTAGTGTCGGGCTGAAGTGTCTCTCCTATTCGTATGTTGCTGATCACGTCTGCACGTAGAGTCCGAGGTCCGCATTACTTAGAGTCGGTCCCCTTGTCCGTCCCGCATCATCCACATATATCAAATATATTTAATAATACCAATGGATGATCATAAACCTTAAGCTCCTAAAACACATTACCAGAGCCAGTTGGTAATGAACACAATCATGGCAAACAGAAAAACTTGGAGCATCTAATGCTCCAACTGGATGTGAAGAATCTCCCGAGGTCCTCGCAACCGGTCTCCTTCTTAGTCTCCATCCGCTTCTCATTATTACAAGTAAATTTGGCAATTGGGCACACAGGCCCACAAATGTACATCAGATAATAATAAGAAATCTTGAACTAGTCTAGGGGAGTACAGTACAGGAGGGAGATAGAATGTACAACCCGGATTAATAAGAGAGAGAGAAGGAGGCACGCAGGCCCCAATAATCACATCACATAAAATCATTCACCATAAGAGCATCATCACATGATTTCTAAGTCCATGATCATCCATCTACACACAGGACACATCACATGCATCAAACAGTAATTATCATATAATTACAGTCAGATATAGCGATAATTTTAAAATAATAGTAATTAATTTTGAAATCGTGCATTTGAAATATCCAACTAAATAATTTAGTTAATACACATTAGTCTAAACAATTTTACACCACCGGCATTAACATTCACTGCATGGGCTCAATGATAATTTCCAGTTAATTAACCTCATAAGAATCACATTCTTATAGTAATTAACTTTAATTGATTAGATAATAGGAAATACTTAAAACCATTTTAAATTTTTCATTAACTAATTAACCAGAGGCCAAATAATGAAAAATAAATTAATAAGTTACCAAAATAATTTTAGAACTCATTAAAATATTTTTTAGAATTTTATGGCTTTTTTCTAAGATTTCTACACATTTTAAACTATTTAAAACGTTTAATCCTGAAAAAAAAGAAGGGGGGGCCTTAACATGTTCGGATTCGGCGTGGGCCAGATCCGACCCGCATGCGACCCGCGGGGGGGGGGGGGGGGGGGTGGTCTCCCTCCCAACCCGAATGCGGTCCCGAGCAGGCCCCGGGAGGCCCTGCCGCCAGCCACAGTGTGAGCCCACACCCCGGCCTGCCCTCACCGATCATCGCCCAGCCGTCGGCGTCGATCCTCCCACCAGAGATCGGGCCTGAAAAGAGTAGAACACTGCGTTCTCCTCCTTCGCCGGAGAAGACCACCGCGGCCGCCTGCACCAGCCACCCCACTCCACTGGAAGCCGCCGCACGCCTTGAAGGACCGTCCAGGCCACTTGCTAGCCCCTATGAGCGCCAACAATCGACATTCGATGGCTGTATTGGACGTCCGTCCTGTACGCGAAGGGCGAGCCTGTCGAGGTTGTGGTGGCCGATAAGGCCTCGGCAGTGGGTCAAACATTCGCACAAAAATATGTGTGTTGCTCCTCTTGATCCCAGGAACGATTCCCTGGCATCAATCAGCCGTTGCTCATCCCATGAGCGACCCAATCAAGCGACGAACATAGAGCCCCATACATGAACGAGAACGATGAAAATACAACAATAACACACCGATTCTGATCAAACCAGCAACCTAGCTCTGATACCACTGTAAGGTTTCGACCAGAATGTGCAGCAGAAAACATCAAAACCTTAGATTGTATATCGTTGCCAGTTTTTCAAAATCGAACAAGATTGTTAATCCCGCGTTGTGAAGAACGATTCTTTACCTTTGCGGGGTCGAGAATCTCCCAAAACCTCGAAGATGAGCGAGAGGAGGATCCCAGGGTCATGAGCCGTTCAAGCGTCCGGCCTCTAGACGTATCCACACGAGTAGTCAAAGCAGATAAGATCTCCTCCACGATCTCCACGCGCCGACTCGATCTCAACACCACCATCCACCGAGTAGGAAGGAGAGAGAAGGAAGGGGAGCGCCCCTTGGAGAGAGAGAGAGAGAGAGGGTGGCTAGGGTTCTTCATGTAGCTTGGTCAGGGTTTCTCCTTTCAGCATATATTTATAAACCCTTGGCATTTTTCACAAAAACCCAATAACAGTTTATAAAGTTCACCCATCCCAGTCTGTCTAATACTCTATTGTGTGTGACCCTCTAGGCCCAATAGTCTATTTGGTTTTCCAGCCCATTAAGTAAAGAACTCCTTCTTAACTTAATTAATTATGTCCATTAACTCTTAATGGAATCAACGGGCTTTCCGATCATGAAAAGCACAAAGCAATGCCTCGTGATCCCAAATGACATTGGGGATAAGCAACCCACTCAGGAACCTTTCCGTCTACAGATTCCATACAACTATAGATCCTCATTCATCCAATGCCCCACCAGGACTAGGGTATGGTCAAATTGTCAAACCCTATTGAGTCCTGGCTCAACTGAATCATGTACTCCAAACTGGTTCATTAGAAAAACTCCTTTTTCATAATGAACTCCCATACCTTGGCCAGGGGATTTCTCGAGTACAGATCCGTAGGACATTCTCTCTCATATATCATACTGAGAGTGAATGATCCCATGTTGTCAAACTAATTGCCTTCGCATGAGTTCCACTGAGTTCGAATAACAAACTGTACAAGACCACTTTACAGAAGTCCATAAGTCAATAATTAAATACTTAGCATCCCTTATGCAAGACATCTTTAGTGACTCAGGTCTACGATCCAACTGTGCTACTTAGACATAAAATACCCTGATTGACAGTCATTATGATTACCATTCAGGGATTCTAGATCGTGTCAGTTCAGTGTACTCATTCCGATAATGAGCACCCACACACGTACTTCAGTGTCTCCACACTGATGATTATGAGAACAATCACACCCATCATATAAGTAAGTATCATGTGTGCCAGTCTATCCGGATCTTCAATGTCCCTTCTTGAAGATCCTATGACTGGGAACATTTGGAACATGTGCATCTGGATGACTGATCTCATTATGATCCAGCCATCATCACATAGGTTCAGGGACTTCATCACATTTGAATCATTAACACAAATTAAATGCAACGAATAAATGCCATTAATATAAATATGAATAAGATATTACAAGAAATGCCACCATCACATCTCATGTGATTGGCTTGTAGGGCATACATTTCTATCAATCTCCCACTTGCACTAAAGCCAATCACCCACATGCTTGATCCCCATCAATCCTAGGTGACGCTAAAAAACACTTTGAGTCAACGACTTAGTTAGTAGATCTGCAATGTTATCACTGGAAGACACTCTATCAATTGTCACATCTCCTCTAGCTACAATCTCTCTGATCAGGTGGTAACACCGCAGAATATGCTTCGATTTCTGATGAGACCACGGCTCCTTTGCTTGTGCAATCGCCCCATTATTATCACATAATAAGGGGACCGGATTAGAGATCCTCGGGACAACTCCAAGCTCTACGATGAACTTCTTCATCCAAACCGCTTCTTTGGCCACCTCAGCAACAACAGTGTACTCAACTTAAATTGTAGAATCAACCGTGGTGTCTTGTTTGGAACTTTTCCAACTCACTGCCCCACCATTAAGGGTAAACACATACCTCGAAGTTGACTTGCTGTCATCTTTATCGGACTGAAAACTTGAGTCAGTGTAACCTCGAAGTTTTAAGTCCTCTCCTCCATAAACCAGAAACATATCCTTAGTCCTTCGCAAGTACTTAAGGATACACTTCACAGCTATCTAGTGTTGCTCACCTGGAACCGCCTGAAACCTACTCGTAACACTTAGAGCATATGCAACATCAGACCTTGTACATAACATGGCATACATGATGGACCCTATGGCAAGAGCATAAGGTACCCTACTCATGTGCCCCCTCTCTTCAGGAGTCTTAGGGGACATTTCCTTAGAGAGGTAACTCCATGTCTCATCGGTATGAGATCTATCTTGGAGTTTTCCATGTCAAACCTTTTGACAATGGAATCTATGTACATTGATTGGGATAAGCCTATCATCCTATTTGATCTATCTCTATAGATCCGGATCCCCAATACATAGGATGCTTCTCCCAAATCCTTCATGGAGAAGTGCTCTAATTTTCGTAAAATTCCTATACGTGATTGACCTAGTCCATTTTGATCTAAGCTCTATCTGAAAGCTTGACATCTTTTTTCAATGTCTTTTCCTTCATGAAAATTCTTTCACCAATGAACATGTTAGAATATGCAAGAATGATTTTCGTTCGATTTACGTGTTTCCGACAAATCGTGTAGCTAGCAAGTTTACCAAGAAAGATCGGTGTCTAAGGTTAGAGGTCTACAGGCAAATGCTTTAAGTGGATAAGTGGTTATTTAATTAGGACCTTGTGAATGCGAGGAGAACCTCCCACTGTCCTACTTCTTACCGGGCCGTGATTTTTTTGGTTTTATGCTAAGCACCCGACTGTGAAAAACTTGATCTAAATCTATTTTACAAGATTTCTGTGAGAGCTGATCGTGCCTTGACCGGCAATACATTCTCTTTATTGTCTTAATATCGTTAAACATGATGTCTTAAATCATTCTTGAACTTCTCTTATAAACTTTATTTGTACTTCATACTATATACCCTTGGAATGGTAATTTTGCTAGATCTGTACTTTATCCGTTAACTATCATTTAGGAGTGTAGGAGTTAAGTGCCATGCAGGGCAAAATGCTACGTTATGGGAGTGACCTCTTGAGGCCAGAATGGCGCAAAGTCCTACATAATGGGAGCCACTTCTTGAGCCTGTAGGGGCCACCTCTAGAGTCCTACATAACTACATGTCTTGTTGTGTGTTATACTACACTTCGTAAGCTTTTCTTAAAACTCGGATTGGCCATATTTTAAGTGAATTGCTCTAGAAATTACATGGGACTCTTGGTCCACCTGACACTCAATGCCTGACAATTTTAGGGCCCTGATCTAGTCCTAGGCGAGTGAAGTCTAGAAGTACTTGTGTCCGAGGGAGTTGAATGATCACGTGTGACATTGCACTAACTGACATGCAAGATTGAACTAGACAATTCACTCGTTACATGCTTGACTCGTTACATGCTTGACTTATTGTATATGACATTTTGACAAGATGTGTTAATATTCTTGTTACATGGCCAAATTTACAATTCTCTACATGTTATTGATCTTCATGCCTACACTTGAGTTCTATGATATCTATTCTTGAATTCTTAACTTCTTGATCTTGTTCTCTATTACACTTGTCACTTGTTTTGAACACATGTGCACCATGATTACTATTATGGTTTTGATTATAGCAACTACTTTAAGTCACATTGTGTTTGCATATGATGTCATTGTGTATCTGTTTAAGTAGTTTGTCATTTCATTGAATAGGTTGCGGGCATGTGCACTGCATTCCAAGTCTATACGTTGGACAAAGTCTATACGTTGGACAAAGTCTGTACATTGGACGAAGTCTATATGTTGGACGAAGTCTATACGTTGGACAAAGTCTATACGTTGGACAAAATCTATATGATGGACAAAATCTATACGTTGGACAAAGTCTGTACATTGGACAAAGTCTATACGTTGGACTAAGTCTGTACGTTGGACAAAGTCTATGCGTTGGACAAAGTCTGTACATTGGACGAAGTCTATACGTTGGACAAAGTCTGTATGTTGCTGAACATGAAGTCTATACGTTGGCTGCCTAGCACAACTCGAAGTCTATACGTTGCTGCACACAAAGTC
The DNA here is from genome assembly GCA_022559845.1 of Amorphophallus konjac. Taxonomy (NCBI): domain Eukaryota; kingdom Viridiplantae; phylum Streptophyta; class Magnoliopsida; order Alismatales; family Araceae; genus Amorphophallus; species Amorphophallus konjac. Next base: position 274,896,182 of record CM040126.1, read on the forward strand.
TATACGTTGCTGCAGATGAAGTCTGTACGTTGGCTGCATGCACAACTCAAAGTCTGTACGTTGCGACAGATGAAGTCTATACGTTGCTGCAGATGAAGTCTGTACGTTGGCTGCATGCACAACTCAAAGTCTGTACGTTGTACAACACGAAGTCTGTACGTTGCGGCAGATGAAGTCTGTACGTTGCTGCAGATAAAGTCTATACGTTGGCTGCATGCACAAAACAAAGTCTGTACGTTGGCTGCTAGCACAACTCCAAGTCTGTACGTTGGTTGATGGCTGCAACACAAGTCTATACATTGGCCGGCTACTTTACACTCAAAGTCTATACATTGCATTATGTTGTGTTCGTGCATCAAGTTACCAAGTCTGTACGTTCATGAAGCAAGTCTGTACAGGCTCATGCATGCTCAAGGTTCAAAGTCTGTACAAAGTTCATATATGCACACAAAGTCTACACGTCCAAGCCTTGATGCAAAGTATATACAACAACTACAGGCTTCATTCAAATAGCCAAGGCCACTGCACAAGATGAGAGTCAAAAGACAAAGATTTAGTTGGTACTTTGTAGACCAACAAGGATGAAGTTACAGACATGAACAGGCTGCTAATGGACACAAGCGACGGAGCTGAAGCGGCTAACGGACCGACCCGGGCTGGACCGGGGTCTGCCCAGCTGGCGGTCGACCGCCAACACAGGGGCGGTCGACCGCCCCAGCCAAGGACCCCCCGACTGCAGATCTGTCAGCTGCAGGTCGACCGCCAGCCAGTCGCGGTCGACCGGATTTCCCAGGGATCATCCGTTTGCAGGTGTTTCAGTAGCGGTCGACAGCCAGAAGCCACAGGTCGACGGCCAGCCCCGATGTAGCCATGTTTGACTTCGAAATCGACCTCGTGGCCAGCCCCTTTCCATGGATTTCTTTAATCCAAAAGTCACCTAATCACCCACAAATTGTGGATCTGGTCTGAAGGATGTCCAAGGACCATTCAAGGTCTATAAAACCAACACATGAGGGGTTGGAAACCCTAACACTTCAAGGCTTCAAGGGAGATCAAGGGAGGCCATTTTTGAGGTACTATAGCACCTCCGTGAACAGTGTTTCGGGAGGAAGTTCTTCATCCATCCAAGGTGATTCAAGTCCAGATCTGAAGCCATCTCAACCTCCAAGGAAGAAGAAGCAATCAAGACTCTCAGGGGTGATCTAAACTGCATCCTTCTTCCTCTTCATCAACTCAAGTAGATTCAAGGAAGCACAACTCACAAGGAAGAAGAAGCCATTGCTGTTGAATCAAGAAGAGAGCTTTGTGAAGAAGATAGAAGCCTCTATTGGTGATCTACATCCATAGAAGAATCTGAATCAAGCTCCAGTAATCTCAGACAAGATTTTTCTTCTTGAGCTTATTTCATATCTTGTTTGAATAGCTTGATATTTGTTCTTTCTTCTTCATTTCATTCGAACAATCAAAACTGAAGATCGTCCCTACCGGTGGTTAGTAGGAAGGCAATCGGAAGTTGTCCGATCTGCGGTATTGACGTCCCTACCGGTGGTTAGTAGGAAAGAAATCAGAAGTTGTCCGATCTGCGGTGTTGACATCCCTACTGGTGGTTAGTAGGAAGGCAGTCGGTGGTTCTCTGATTTGCGGTTTGGTGTGCTGCACTAGTGAAGCCTCACCGGATTTGGTGAGGGGTGGACGTAGGACTGGAGATTCAGTCCGAACCACCTTAAAATCTCGTGTGTTGTGGTTTGCTTGTGAGATTGCTTTATGTTAGATGCATGCTTAGGTTCAATATCTATATTGCGTAATCATCTTGCCAAGCAAATCATTTGTGTTCTTCGTCAAGCTAGTTATATTCCGCTGCTTATTTCATCATCTAGCTTTAAAGAGGGTTGCATTGCGAAAAGAGGGGCAGATCTATTCACCCCTCCCCTCTAGATCCGCTGTCCACTACACAACAAGTGGTATCAGAGCCTAATCTCTCATTATGGGGTCCAACGACCTTGAGGGAATTGGTGGATCAGCGTCCAAGGGTTTTCTACCCGAAGGATATTCTGTTAATAGGCATCCTTACTTTACTGGAACTAATTATCCTTATTGGAAACATCGTATGCAGGTGTTCATTCGCGCCCAAGACTACGAACTTTGGCGAGTGATCAGCAAAGGTCCGTATGAGCTTACGGATAATGAGGACTTGTGGACCAAAGAACAGATAAGGCAATCCACTGTCAACTGGAGTGCTAAACACATCAAGCAATGCTCACTCCATACAGTTGAATTCTCAAGAGTGGCTACCTGCGCATCTGCAAAACTAATGTGGGACAAGCTAGAGGTAATCTACGAAGGAACCTCTCAGGTACGAGAAACAAAAGCCAACATTTTAGTTTCTGAATATGAAATGTTCCGCATGAAGCCTGATGAGTCAATTCAAGATATGTACGCCCGATTAATTGTGCTTACTAATAGTTTGACTGATTTGGGAAAGAAATATTCAGAGCAAGAAATTGTAAGAAAAATTCTCAGATCATTAACTCCAGCATGGCACACAAAGGCTACCGTGGTTGAAGAATCGAAAGATCTCGCAACTACCAAGGTAGATGAACTCATTGGGTCATTGATGACCTATGAGATCAACCTCAAGAACAAAGAGGCTGAGGCACCTAAGAAGAAGTCCCTAGCTCTTAAAGTAGGGCCCATCGGTCATGGCACTTCTGATGAAGGTGAGGATTCGGCAAGTGAGCGAGAAGAGGATGACGTAGCCATGCTCACACGTAAGTTCAAAAAATTCCTGAGAAAGGAAGGTAAGAGCTTCATGAGAGGAAGATCAAAAGTAAGAAATTGTTTCAAATCTAATTCTGAAAACTCTAAGAAATCTGACAAAATCATTTGCTATTCTTGTAACAAACCAGGGCATTTCAAGACTAATTATCCTGACAGATTCAAAAAGGCCGACAAATGGAAGGGTAAGAAGAAGAACAGGGCCATGGTGTCCACATGGAGCGATGAGGAGGAAAGTGATAACAAAATCAGCTCCTCGGACAAAGAAGAAGAAGATCTTTGCCTTATGGCCAAAGGCGACGAAGAAAATGAGGAATGTCTTGCAGCCATACATAACAGGTGGTATCTTGATAGCGGCTGTTCAAGACACATGACTGGAGACAAAATAAAATTTTGTCACTTGGAGGAAAAGGAATGAGGATACGTTACGTTTGGAGGGAATAACAAAGGAAAAATCATTGGAACAGGTAATGTAGGTAAGAACCTCTCTAACTCCATTGAAAATGTGTTGCTAGTTGAAGGTTTGAAATATAACCTACTTAGCATAAGTTAATTGTGTGATAAAGGTCATAAAGTGTTGTTTGACTCTCATGAATATACAATCTTTGAACCAAAATCTGACAAGGTAAAATTTTCTGGAAAGAGAGTCAACAATGTTTACATGATTGACTTAGATGATCCTGCTAATTTAAACCTTTGTCTTGCTGCACCAAAATCTGAAATTGCATGGTTATGGCATCGTAGACTAGGACATGCTAGCTACAATGTCTTACATAAATTGTTAAAGCATTCAATGGTGAAAGGGTTACCTGAATTATCATTTAAACAAGAAAACAAGTTGTGTGATGCATGTGCCCTAGGTAAACAAACAAGAAAATCTTTCAAGGGAAGATCTGAAAATACATCATCCAAACCACTCGAGCTAATTCATATGGACATGTTTGGCCCAACTAGAACTGCTAGCTTGAGTGGTAGAAAATATGGATATGTCTTGGTGGATGACTTTTCTAGGTTCACATGGGTTTTCTTTCTCACACATAAAAATGATACTTTTGATGAGTTTCAGGCACTCTACATGAAGGTAAAGTTGGACGGTGAGTTTAAAATTTCAAGATTCAATCTGATCATGGTGGTGAATTTGAAAATGCTAACTTCTATAATCTTTGCAGAGCAGAAGGTATTTCACACCGATTTTCTTCACCAAGAACCCCAGAGTAAAACGGTGTAGTTGAAAGGAGAAACCGAACACTTGTAGAGATGGCAAGAACCATGCTTGCTAAACGGCAACTTCCAAGGAGGTTTTGGGCTGAAGCGGTAAACTCAGCATGTTATATTATCAACCGCTCTATGGTAAGGCCACACACCAAAAAGACTCCTTATAAGTTGCTGAAAGGTAAAAAGCCCTCTCTCTCACATATGAAAGTGTTTGGATCTAAATGCTTCATCCATAATAATGACAAAAGAGATTTAGATAAATTTGAGCCCAAGAGTGATGAAGGTATATTCCTTGGATATTCTGATAGATCTAGGGCTTATAGAATTTACAATATCAAGAGTCAAACTATGGAAGAATCACCCCATGTTTCCTTTGATGAATATCATGATTCTAACAATGATAACTCTTGCAGGAAAAACGATGAAGATGGGGAATTCCTAAGCATAAAGGACAAGAGTGATCCTCCACAAGAAGAAATAAAAGAAGCTGGTGACCTAGCTGAATCAAATAATGCAAGGGATCAAGCTCCAGGAGAAGGTAACGATTCTACAAACATTAGAATTCTTAAGGATCATCCTTTAGAAAACGTCATGGGCAGCTTGAATGACCCACCTAGAACAAGGTCACATTTTAAAATTGTGGAAGAATTAGATCAACTTGCTCTTGTCTCGCAGCATGAACCCAAAAATATTGATGAAGCATTAAAAGATGAAAATTGGATAAATTCAATGCAAGACGAGTTAAACCAATTTGAAAGGAATAAAGTTTGGCATCTTGTTCCTAGACCTTCATCACAATCTGTCATAGGCACTAAATGGGTCTTTAGGAACAAACTAAGTGAGGATGGTAAGATAATAAGAAACAAAGCTAGATTGGTGGCTCAAGGGTATAATCAAGACTTTGGGATAGACTTTGATGAATCTTATGCCCCAGTTGCTAAACTCGAAGCCATCAGAATTTTACTTACCTTTGCATGCTCCCTTAGAATAAAGCTGTATCAAATGGATGTCAAAAGTGCTTTCTTGAATGGCTTGATCAAAGAAGAAGTCTATGTTGAGCAGCCCCATGGCTTTGAGAATTCTAACAATGCAGATTTTGTATATAAGCTAGACAGGGCGCTTTATGGACTTAAGCAAGCACCAAGAGCTTGGTATGAGAGACTAAGCTCGTTCCTCATTGAAAAAGGGTACACACGAGGTAAGGTAGATCAAACACTTTTCACCAAGAAACAAGGTAAGAACATCTTGATTGTTCAAATTTATGTTGATGACATTGTGTTTGGTTCTACAAAATCTGAAATGTGTGAGGAATTTGCTAACCTCATGACTAGCGAATTTGAGATGAGCCTAATGGGAGAACTTCAATTCTTTCTTGGTTTGCAGGTCAACCAAGGAGAAGATGGGTGCTTCATAAATCAATCCAAATACATCAAGGAGCCGCTGAAAAGATTTGACATGATAAACAGTAAAATCATTGCAACTCCTATGAGCACCACAACATCACTGGATTCGGATGAAAATGGTAAATTAGTGGATGCAAAGGTCTATAGAGGTATGATTGGTTCTTTGCTTTATTTGACTGCATCCCGACCAGATATCCAGTTTAGTGTATGCCTTTGTGCTAGATTTCAAGCTAGTCCTAGAGAATCTCATTTGACTGTCGTCAAACGTATCCTTCGATATCTTGTCGACACTCAAGATTTGGGATTGTGGTATCCGTTATCATGTGATTTATCTCTTATATCTTATTCTGATGCGGATTACGCTGGATGCAAGCTGGATCGTAAGAGCACTAGTGGCTATTGCCAGTTTCTAGGTGGGTGTTTAGTTTCTTGGGCCTCCAAGAAACAACACTCGATTGCCCTCTCAACCGCGGAGGTAGAATATGTTGCTGTGGGGAGCTGTGGCACCCAAGTGTTGTGGATTAAACACCAACTCCAAGACTACTTGGTGGATCTTGGTTGTGTCCCGATTATGTGTGATAACACTAGTGCTATCAACCTTGCAAAAAATTCAGTGCAGCACTCTAGGACTAAGCATATTGAGATTAGGCATCACTTCATTAGAGATGAGGTCAGTAAGAAAAATTTTGAACTGCATTTTGTTGATACTCTAAATCAAATTGCTGATATTTTCACCAAGCCCTTGTATAATGACAGGTTTTCAACACTCAGAAGGGAGCTTGGTCTTTGCCGACCTCAGGCCACTAAAAACTGAAATGATGATCATGTTCAATTTAGTTGTGTGTTTTTGCAGATTGGTGTCTTCATGCATTGTTTATATGTCAATGTGTCATTTTGCATATGTGTCGTATTGCATGGTTTGTGTAGCATCATTCTTGCATGGCCATGGTATATCAAATATTGATGTATGGAAAGGCAGGTTATGCTTACCTAGACACACTCAATATGCGTGAGGTTTCACCTCCGCCAAGTACCATGAGTCATTGTCGCATATAGGCCGTATAGTAAGGGGGAGTTGTCACTTTGCAGCATTCATGCATATGTTTCATTTTCATTCGGTTGCATTTAATAAATGTGCAACCATGTGTTGGGTCATGCATTTCATGCCTGCCAAATTCATGTTTGTTCAGGTCAACCCCTGCATGTTTCTACTCTCTCACTCCTTGACGTTTGTCCTTACATTTGCTTGCAAACATAACTCCTTGAGTGCATTCTCTGCATATCTTTAGGGGGAGTTTTGTTGCTTTTCTTATCTCTTGCAATCTGAACTTCACTGGCTTCCAGTTTGATAATACCGTTCATGAGACAGACGAACATATGGAGTAAGAGCTTTCTATTATGTGCCCTGATGATTATCCATTCAATGAAATCAGTTCAGATTTAATGATTTCCTTGAAGTTCTGAAATATTGGTTCTGAAATCATCTATGTTCTTGGTTTTAATAGACCTTAACTAGAGACTGCATATTATGCTTTGAATGACTATCTTGCTATCTGAAAATCTAAATTTCATGACAATCTTGGTGATACTCTAGAGCTTAGTATTGGTGTTAAACATCTTGATGAGCTGGAATTCTTGAAAAATAAATTTGACAGAGCAATGATATTATTGCATGGAGAAATATGTCCCGTCATCAAATCAAGTGACGAATGACATGTCATGATGTGCCCCTGTTATCTCTGTCTTACTACATTTGACATCTAGGTAGAGCAATGGCATAATCACTGAGAAACATATCTTCCCATCACAGAAATGAGTTTGGATATGTCATGACGTGACTTTGCTATCTCTGTTCATTTTGAAGCATCATAGTCAGTCTTACCAAATACCTAGGAATACTGGCATCTAAACAACGCGTATTCTTATGGCTAGGAGGCATGTACTAGACTTGATTGCTCGTAAAATATGAGTCTTGTGCCTTCAAATGCAAAAAATACTGAAATTACATTTGCTGCGATCATAACATTCCATGCTCTACTCATGTCTGTTTAGTCTCAATACTAGTTTTTGTGTTATTCCCTTAGCAGTTATTGAATATAGATATATAAGACAAGGGAAGGTTAAACATTGCAATGATATGCACCTTTGGTTCATTTCTATTAAATCTTCGATGTAGATGTTCTTCAAACTCTGTTGATGATATCGGATTTCATTAGCTTTGACCCGTACATGTTGCTCGCGATATATTTCAGGTTTGCATATTATGGCTTGCTCTTCCCTCTCCTTCATCTCTGGTCTCACCGACCTTTGTCACCTACTCTACTTTATCCTTCCTTTTTGCTGTTGGCAAAGGGGGAGAATTATTTGTGTGAGTCCTTTGTAAGAGCTATGGATGAGTGAATGGTGTACGGGGGAGATTCACTTTGTGCATCTCATTTGTGTATCCAATGCATAGCATTCATATCTGCATTCATAATTGCATTCACATGCTATTACTATCATGGATCTTGAGCTGCATATGTTACATATATCATACACTTTGCCATCTTGGCTATTTCTGCCATATAATGACTCACAGTGTTGCCATCATCAAAAAGGGGGAGAATGTTGAACACATGTGCACCATGATTACTATTATGGTTTTGATGATAGCAACTACTATAAGTCACATTGTGTTTGCATATGATGTCATTGTGTATCTGTTTAAGCAGTTTGTCATTTCATCGAACATGTTGCGGGCATGTGCACTGCATTCCAAGTCTATACGTTGGATAAAGTCTATACGTTGGACAAAGTCTGTACATTGGACGAAGTCTATACGTTGGACGAAGTCTATACGTTGGACAAAGTCTATACGTTTGACAAAGTCTGTATGATGGACAAAGTCTATACGTTGGACAAAGTCTGTACATTGGACAAAGTCTATACGTTGGACTAAGTCTGTACGTTGGACAAAGTCTATGCGTTGGACAAAGTCTATACATTGGACAAAGTCTATACGTTGGACAAAGTCTGTACGTTGCTGAACATGAAGTCTGTACGTTGGCTGCCTAGCACAACTCGAAGTCTATACGTTGCTGCACACAAAGTCTATACGTTGCTGCAGATGAAGTCTGTACGTTGGCTGCATGCACAACTCAAAGTCTGTACGTTGCGGCAGATGAAGTCTATACGTTGCTGCAGATGAAGTCTGTACGTTGGCTGCATGCACAACTCAAAGTCTGTACGTTGCACAACACGAAGTCTGTACGTTGCGGCAGATGAAGTCTGTACGTTGCTGCAGATGAAGTCTATACGTTGGCTGCATGCACAAAACAAAGTCTGTATGTTGCACAAGACAAAGTCTGTACGTTGGCTACTAGCACAACTCCAAGTCTGTACGTTGGTTGATGGCTGCAACACAAGTCTATACATTAGCCGGCTACTTCACACGCAAAGTCTATACATTGCGTTCTGTTGTGTTCGTGCATCAAGTTACCAAGTCTGTACGTTCATGAAGCAAGTCTGTACAGGCTCATGCATGCTCAAGGTGCAAAGTCTGTACAGAGTTCATACATGCACACAAAGTCTACACGTCCAAGCCTTGATGCAAAGTCTATACAACAACTACAAGCTTCATTCAAATAGCCAAGGCCACTGCACAAGGTGAGAGTCAAAAGACAAAGATTCAGTTGGTACTTTCTAGACCAACAAGGATGAAGTTACAGACATGAACAGGCTGCTAATGGACACAAGCGACGGAGCTGAAGCGGCTAACGGACAGACCCGGGCTGGACCGAGGTCTGCCCAGCTGGCGGTCGACCGCCAGCACAGGGGCGCTTGACCGCCCCAGCCAGGGACCCCCCGACTGCAAATCTGTCAGCTGCAGGTCGACCGCCAGCGAGTAGCGGTCGACCGAATTTCCTAGGGATCATCCGTTTGCAGGTGTTTCAGTAGCGGTCGACCGCCAGAAGCCACAGGTCGACCGCCAGCCACGATACAGCCATGTTTGACTTCGAAATCCACCTCGTGGCCAGCCCCTTTCCATGGATTTCTTTAATCCAAAAGTCACCTAATCACCCACAAATTGTGGATCTGGTCTGAAGGATGTCCAAGGACCATTCAAGGTCTATAAAACCAACACATGAGGGGTTGGAAACCCTAACACTTCAAGGCTTCAAGGGAGATCAAGGGAGGCCATTTTCGAGGTACTGTAGCACCTCCGTGAACAGTGTTTCGGGAGGAAGTTCTTCATCCATCCAGATCTGAAGCCATCTCAACCTCCAAGGAAGAAGAAGCAATCAAGACTCTCAAGGGTGATCTAAACTGCATCCTTCTTCCTCTTCATCAACTCAAGCAGATTCAAGGAAGCACAACTCACAAGGAAGAAGAAGCCATTACTGTTGAATCAAGAAGAGAGCTTTGTGAAGAAGATAGAAGCCTCTATTGGTGATCTACATCCATAGAAGAATCTGAATCAAGCTCCAATAATCTCAGACAAAATTTTTCTTCTTGAGCTTATTTCATATCTTGTTTGAATAGCTTGATATTTGTTCTTTCTTCTTCATTTCATTCGAACAATCAAAACTGAAGATCGTCCCTACCGGTGGTTAGTAGGAAGGCAATCGGAAGTTGTCCGATCTGCGGTGTTGACGTCCCTACCGGTGATTAGTAGGAAGGCAATCGGAAGTTGTCCGATCTGTGGTGTTGACGTCCCTACCGGTGGTTAGTAGGAAGGCAGTCGGTGGTTCTCCGATTTGCGGTTTGGTGTGCTACACTAGTGAAGCCTCACCGGATTTGGTGAGGGGTGGACGTAGGACTGGAGATTCAGTCTGAACCACCTTAAAATCTCATGTGTTGTGGTTTGCTTGTGCGATTGCTTTATGTTAGATGCATGCTTAGGTTCAATATCTATATTGCGTAATCATCTTGCCAAGTAAATCATTTGTGTTCTTCGTCAAGCTAGTTATATTCCGCTGCTTATTTCATCATCTAGCTTTAAAGAGGGTTGCATTGCGAAAAGAGGGGCAGATCTATTCACCCCTCCCCTCTAGATCTGTTGTCCACTACACAACAACTTATTTTATTACCTATTTTATTTCGAGAGTATATAGATGATTAAAAATGCTAATTACTTAAAGTGACCTTGTAACACCTGGTAAATTATAAACATTAAAATAGGAGTAATTATCTATATTTTTGAAAGAGAAAAGATAATTGGATATTAATTTTATTCTAATTCTAAATCAAGAAGAAATTTAATTATCGTTTATGAAAATTAACTTTAGTTAAGAAAAGGATAAAACTCAGGAAAATTATTCTAGAATAAATCCCATAAAATACGGCGAGCTAAAATAAAAATTTTCACCAGATCGAACCTGTCTATGATACCCGAGACGACGGTAAAATTAATAAGGTAGATAAAAAAATGAGATTAATAATAATGATATATATTAATATATTTAAAGTCCAACTTAAATATGAAAATTTTAAATTAACAATGGGCTAAAAGACTAGAATGGGTTTAACCTAGAACCTCTATACGATAATGGGGTTGGACCTTAGTAATAATAAATATAATTATAATAAACCTCAACCTTTAAACTATTAAAAAGGATTAGCCCAAGTAGTAGAGTGGGCTAGAAGATCGTTAAAGGACTCTAACACTAGAATACATAAGGAAATAAATAATAATTTATTCTAAAATAAACCCATCTAAAAGACTTTTTTTTAACTGAAGGTAATACTTGTAAGGGGAGAGACGGGGGAGGGGGTTCATCCCTTCATTTCTGAAGAAGATCAATACACTACCCCGGTCGCCAGACAAGCCTTTTCATTAAGGAAAGCAGTAAAAGAATGGGGGTACAGAAGGAGGGGAGGGGAACGACGCCCGAAGAGGGGCGAGAACAGTACAAGGTCCAAGGGCCCACAAAACGAAAAGGCCAAGAGAGGCCAAAACGTGGGCAATGCCCAAAACCCAGGAACCCACAACACAAGGAAGAAGTCACAGCCCCATCAAATGAAGCATCACAACAACCAGGGTCTAGCAAAGAGGCTATCAGCAGGATCAGCATGGGGAGAAGAGACTACCAAGACTGCAGGCAGACTAGGAACGATAACGTGAAGAAGAACGACGTTGAGAACTCCTGGTCCCCCTACGATGGGAGTGATAGATCTCCCAACCTTGATCATCATAAGCCGCAACATGGTCAGCCTGAGCAAAAGAAACAGCCGGAGGAGAGATCGTGGGGGCCGACGCACTAGAAAGAGCTTGCGAGAGAGACTTTGAAGCTTGCACGAAGAATTGTGGAGCAGCAGGCGAAGCCACCAAGGCAGATGACAGGCGAATGTCGTGCTGGCTAGGAGAGACCGAGGAAGAAGATGCGGCGTCCGGGGCAGTGCCTGCTGCCAGAGCGAGTACCAAATGATGGGGCTACATGGACAATGCACCACCGGCCACAGGCAATAGCTTTGCGGCAGCAAGATCAACGGCCAAAGCTATCCCCTTGCCACGATCACCAGGCAAAGGAGGAGTAGCAACATGAGCAGCAGAGGGAGAAGCATCGAGCAGGACAGGGACACCAGCATCAAGGCCCAGAGGAGCACCAGGCAGTACATGCACAACACCCACAATCAAACTATCGAAGGGAGCATTAGAACAGGCTGGGGGAGGCACTAAAGATGAACTAGCCGCGACAACTAATAGAGGGGGGTCAGTACCACCATGCAAATCACCATCAAATGTAGAGCGCAGCTGTTGGGAGCACTCATCCGTGGCCAAGAGAGCACCTGCAGCGGGCCGGTGAGGCACTGAAGGCGAAGCAACCTCGGAAGGAGTCTGGGAGACGCTAGCAACACGAGCAAGTGGAGAGGCCAAAGGAGTGCAGTTGGCCACCGGCACATGCACAGCGGCAGGGGCACCTGAGGCCACACTCTCACCAACCACGAAATTGAGCTGGGCAGGGGGACAGAACTCCTCGCAAGCGGATGACGGGTGAGCAGAGTGAAGGCTATGGATAGAAGATGGAGCAGCAGCATCCTGCAAAGGTGAAGGGGCTCTAGATGCAACGTGAACAGTGCCATGCATATGCGAGGAGCTAGCAGCTTGAACACGAGCTTAAGGAGCATCAGCTAAAAGTGCAGTAGGTAGAGGAGCATCATGCTAAACAGAGGCACCATCATTCACACAAGCAGATGGCGGGATAGGAGAGCCAAGGCTGCGGATGAGCACTTGAGAGGCACCGTCAATCACACAAGCACGCGGTAGATCGGCGGGTCCACCAGCACTCTAGACGAGCACATGAACATCACCAACAGTAGCTAGCGGGGCGGAGAGACCATAACTCACACAAACAGGTTCTAGGGCAGCACAACCAACATCAACCCGATCAGCACCATGAGAAATAGCAGCTGATAAGGCAACATGGGGAGAGCGTGTAGCCGGACGGAGGCACAGGCATCCAGGCAAACAGGTGGCGACTCAGCAGAACCAGCTATGACTAGGTCAAGCACTTGGGAGGAACCGACAGGGCTACTGAGGTGACCTTGGGATAAGCTCACAGCAGGGGCTGGAGCGCTAGAGTGAGAGGGCAAGATGGGCTTCCAGGCAGGGGCAGTCACAGGTGGGTTGCCGCGAGCAACCGTTTCTAGCATTACAGGCCGAAGAGGTGCCAAAGGTAGAGTAGCAGAGGCCACCGGTGCAGGGGGGAACTTCTTGCAGTTGGATGGCAGATGCCCCAGACGGCGACAGGAAGAGCAGAAGAGTGGTGGGTCTGGGACGACCACCGGTTGCCAGAAACCCCCAGCACCAATGCCAACCCACACACGGTGGGGGAGCTTCCTGGAAACATCAAGCTGGACACAAGCACGCACGGCATGCGCACGGGTGAAGCAGAGCGTGTTCCAGTCGATCTTCAGGGTCGGCCCAACACTGCCAGTGATGGAGAAGATGGTAGCTTCATTGTAAAAGTTGACGGGGAGGCCCGAAAGCTCAATCCAGACAGGAACAACCGGCGAGTCATGCTCAGGCGAGAAGTCAAGCGACCATTTGAAGAACCAGAAGGGTCACCCGTGGATGAGCAGGGACTCTTTGAGAAGGACTTAAGTACTTTCATTAACGGGCTTAACAATGTACTTTCATTGGGCTTTAGATCTAATGATAAGAAATCTTAAAAGCCCAAACCTCATATAGAAATATATATTAGAACCTATAGAGCCCAACCCAATTAATTAATTAAACTCTAAAGACCTTAACCCAAAAAGCTCACAATACGTATAGATATGCTGGGCTTTTCTTTTTGCCAACAAGCCTTCCGTGGGAGCATGGGCTTCAAGGGTTACGTGATAGGCTCTCCATTAAACACATATGTAGGAAGTTGTTAGGATACAATATATTGGTTTTTTCTTAAAAGCCAAAACCAATGTTACGTAACGAAGGATGCGTGGCTTTACGATATATATAAATAAACAAATATATATGATATATATAATGGGCCTCCCCATTACTTAAATGAAAACCCACGAATAAGTCATGGGCTTCTCACGACAAACCCTGTTCGATCAGTCACGCATGCAAGAGTCTAAGGGTTAGGATCAAATAGGGAAGTCGGCCGCTAATATAGGAGGATTAGGCTCATCCGAGGAAATTTTAAAAAACCTATTAGGATACTATTAGGAGTCTTAGAACCCGAAACCTTATAAATACACCCTTGCAAACGAAGCAGAGCATCCTGTTCCTGCTGCTACTTCGAGCGTGAGGTCGTCGTCCCGTGAGAACCCTTGGAGCCATCTTCGTCTGCGTCTTCTTCCTCCCGGTGCTGTCGCACCCAACAAGCCGTGACTTCCTCTTCTTCCCATCGCCTTTCCTGTGTTACTGCGTTGCTGTGGCTGCATCCTATGCGTGAAGAAGGAGCGTCTGCTTCCTCTTCCTCCCACCATCTGCTTCCTGCTACTTCTTCCTCCTACTGCTGCAAGGTTACAGTCGTGGGCGTCTGCTTCATCATCTTCCTCTTCCTTCTATGTGCATCGTTTGTTTCCTCCTCGTCTGTTCGATCATGTCAAAAGGGTAGGTTTTCTCTTCTCTCCGAGCAAAACATTGAACAACATCCTTGCATGAGTGTACGCATGTTCATCCTCTTGCATGGCGTTCCTGCTACATCGTTTTGCACGTTAAAAATTTTATATCCATGTAACCACTTATCTAAAAATTGTAAAGTGCATATTACTGGAATCCCCATGATTTTCTCTAAATTTCCATGTCTTTATATGGTGTATTAACTAGTAACATTAACTAGTTAGCAATTTAATAGGTTTTATTGAGTTACTCGGTGAATCACCTAAAACATTGTTGTAGCATGTTAGTTATAAACCTTTACTTTGACGACCTATTCGTGGGCGCCGGAGTGGCCTTTCACCATGAAATTTTACGGGGGTGTTGCTGAAGTAGTGAGCGAGGTCATGGAGATGGTATCTCATTTTTCCCATCCTAAGATAGGCCTCCTCTCAAGCAAATTTTTTTTTGAACATCAAGTTAGGTAGAGTTTTTCAGGCTCTTCATTTTGGTATATAAATTGTGCAGTTCCGACGTGTATACGTCAAGCACTTGGGGTTTAAAGGGGCTTTGCACTATTCACCAATTTAATAATACCCATCAACGTAATTCTTTTCAAAAATAAAGTTTTACCCTTTGTGATTTGAAGAGGCATAATCTCACGCCGATCCTAAGTCGTGAGATCCTGGAAGAATCCTTGATCACGGCCACCACGCATATATAATCTGCAAGATGGGAAACAGATCAGGGGTGCCCAAGGATGAAACCCTGGGGAAAACCCTCCCATGCCTAAGTCAGCGAATATGATAAAGCATGGGTGCGAAGGGAGGTGGTAGGGGAAGAAGAGGGCGCAAGATTGTTCTCCACCAAGAGGAGTGGTGGTTCTCACTCAGGATCGTTGCTTACCTCTTCGGAGGGTATCCCTGGGATTTATATAGCGATCCGTTTAATGTAGGAGCCCTGGGAGTCGAGGGAATTTAGGGGGGTTACGTCCTCATCGTGGGCTCTTTATGGCATGAGGACTCTTGCTCTCCCTTATGTTGGGTTCGGTGCGTTCGATTCAGAGGGGGGGTGAATGAATCTCCCATTAAAAACTTTTGCCCAATTAAAAATTCTAGTTAATACAAGCAGAACTTGATAGCCTGAAGAACTAATTAAATCTTTCCTTCTTCAAATGGACACTGAGCAATTGCAGAATTAATCAAACACACAGTGTGCAACGCTAATCAAATCTGTTGAACCAATAAGCAAATATGTTGAGCGCACCTATGCATTCATCTAGCGCCGATCAGATAGAAGAAATCAAACCATAGCACAAAGGGGTTTTAGGTGGTTCGGTCCTCCAGACCTACATCCACCCCACACTCAACCCGAGTGTGGCTTACTGCTGACTCACAGCTTGAACCGCTGGGCATCACAGCTTGCCATACAATCTGCTGAGCCTCACAGCTTGCTGTCCAAGGAATCCTCCTCGCCTGCTGAGGCTCACAGCTTGCTCCGTTGGGCAATACAGCTTAGCCGTCCAGTGGAATCCTCCACTGCAAACGCTGACAAACAGCTTGAAGAAATGAGTTCAAAAAGAAAACAAAAACATAGACAACAGCAATCGGAAGGCTGTAAACGATGAAGCACAATGTGGCTCAGAATGAGCTGACTGGCCTGGATTTGATCCACGGTCCAGTGAAGGCAGATTTCTCTCGATCTCACTATCTTTCTTTCTCTTTTTCTTCTTCTGCTAATCACACTCTCTCTTTCTCTGCTCGAGCTCTCTAACTCTCTCTTTCTCTTATGCTCTTCTTCTCTTTCTCTTTTTCATCTCTGCTTCTTCTGCTTCTCTTTTCTTTCTCACAGGATCGTGCAGGCTATCCTCTGCTTCAGTCGATCACCTTCTTCTGATGGAAGAGGCTTCATATATATAGAGCAGCAGGAAGCAGATAGGGCGTGTGTCTTTCACATTTCTCGCCCAGAACTTTTGGCCACGTGTCATCTTCCTGTCAGCCCTTCCAGCCTCGGATCACGTGCCTTTCATTAAGCTCTGCAAAGAGTCCCTGTCAGACAGTCGAATAGGATTATCAGTTTAATGTCGACACCTTGTACAGACTATCTGACGGCAATGCTGAAGCAATGTATAGACTCTGTGAATGCGAAGCAATGCAATGTTCAGACTCTACATATGCAAGGCTATGGCATTGTATAGACTTGGTGAATGCAGAACAATGCCATGTACAGACTTCATATATGCAGTGCTATGGCCTTTGTACATACTTCATGCATGCAAAACTATGGCATTGTATAGAATTCATACATGCAGAGCTATGCCATGTACAGACTTCATATATGCAAGACTGAGAACATAGCAGATGGTTGTACAGACATGCTAAATGAATATGCAGACTCATCGTGCAATGTTATCCAGACTTAGAATGCAATGCATGAAGCAGTGAATAGACTCAGAGCGAATGACAGACTCTGAGTGCAACCAATGTCCAGACTTGATGGTGTGTTGAACGATGCACAATGCATGTATGAATGTGTGAACTTTGTTTGTGCTGTGCAAGCATGCTAAGATGCAATGTATAGACTTATGCGAGCATGCTGCAGCCAGTGTACAGACTTGTGTGTGCAGCAAGCCGTTGTATAGACTTGGCGATATGAAGTGCATAGGCAGTACAGACTTGATTAATGCATGCACAAGACGCCAAGTGACACATTCCAATGTATAGACTTCAACCCGTGCAAGGAAAGCCAATGTATAGACTTCAGGATGTGTGGATTTTGAAAGCAAAGGACCTCACATGCATTAGTGTATAGACTGTATGCCTGATGGATGCACTGATGCAGTATATGCACAGAGGAAGCAATGCACCGATGCAATGTATGCACATAGCAGATATTGAACTGAAGCAATGGATGTATAGACTTCACGATGTGTGGACTTGCTAAAGGAAAGACTGTACAGACTTGATGGTGCACAATGTATAGACTTTGGCAAAGTACTTGACGATGTACAGACTTGAGCAAAGCAAGGTCTGTACAGACTTGAAAGTGCACGATGTATAGACTTATGAGTGCAACGTAGGTAAAGGTCCCAATTTATAGACTTCGAAGTTCAACTGGTGAATGTACAGACTTCACCAATGTATAGACTTTACCTGAAACAGTCCGATGTACTGACTTTACATGAGACGCTAGACACTGGACGCTGTACAGACTTGAGTGAAGCAATGTATAGACTTGATGGCTATGCCTGCAATGTATAGACTTTGCCCAATGCATAAGACTATGTACAGACTTTGATGAATGCAATGTATGCTAGACAATGTATAGACTTCAGCAAACTCTGTACAGACTTCACGCGATGTATAGACTATGCACATGCATGAAGAACCCTGACGATGTACAGACTTGATAATGCAATCTAGGGCGATATACAGACTTGAAGAATGATGCATGACGCTGTACAGACTTGGAAAGTTAAGCTGCTGAATGTACATACTTGGTTTCGTGAGAGCTACAGGGCAATGTATGGACTTGAATGAATGTGCATGCATTGTATAGACTTTGAGCATAAACACAATAATGCAATGTATAGACTCGCTAGTTATGCCTGCACAGTCGAATGTATAGACTTGAACAGTGAAACACAAAGAGAGATGCTGAATGAGACGCTGAAGTCTGTATAGACTTTAACAGTGAGACACGAGCGTGTGTGTGCAGAATGTATAGACTTGCCGAATGCACTAAGACGCTAAGTGAGACAGTGTACAGACTTTCAACAACACACGATGTACAGACTTTCTCAACTCTGTGGCTTGCAACTAATCAATGTGTAGACTATATGAATGCATGAAACAGCTGTGCCTGCGAGGAATGCAGTGTACATACTTTGTGAATGTGCAACACATGCAATGTGTAGACTATGCTCGTCTGCAACACATGCAATGTATAGACTTAAGATGTCTGCTACGCATGCAATGTAAAGACTGTGCTGAGAGTGATTATGCATGAATGTATGGACTGCATAGACATAAAAATTAACATATGCACAGATCTGAGATTAGATAGAACATTACCGGATCTAACTGTGCATTGACTGTACCTGTCAGAGATTTGACTTTGACATAGGTTGACTTCATGAGTGTGAGTCATCCTTAAACCTATTCTGACAGTTCCTCATATTTCATCAGGATTAGATCATCAATACATAATGAGCCATAACAGTTGTCATCATCAAAACCACAGAACCTCATAACATTTGTCATCATCAAAATCACAGAGCCACAGGGGACACAACAATCTCCCCCTTTTTGATGATGGCAATATTATGAGTCATTGCGTTAGATTCATCATGATGAATATGAAGATACACAATGGAATGGCTCTTTCAGAAATAATGAGCATGTAATAATGCACCATGTATGCAAATGATGAGTCACAAAAGTTTCTCCCCCTTTGACAACAGCAAAAAGGACTGGAATGATCATTGACTGTTGAAGGAGATGATATAGAAGCTTTTATGCAATGCTGAAACTCCCCCTATCAACATGCATGTTTGACTACTCTCTCCTTAACTACAGATGATCCAGAACTTTCTTTGAAGAACAGGAATGAACTCTGGTTATCCAATAAATCAATCTTAAATCAGCAATTACAAAGAATCTGAATTCTGGTTGTGGCACCTCACATATGCATGAACAGAATGAAACAGGTGAAAGGTCCACAGAACCAGAACTGATTGCAGAACAAGATGGAAGATTTCAACAGTGTGGAGAGTAAAGTGATTGATGATAGAAGGTAAGAGTTGACAACAATCATCACAAGACATCTCAATGAGTAATCAATAGCAAGATTTATGTTGATCAGGCTGTCTGGAAAGAATCTGAT
The DNA here is from genome assembly GCA_022559845.1 of Amorphophallus konjac. Lineage (NCBI taxonomy): Eukaryota > Viridiplantae > Streptophyta > Magnoliopsida > Alismatales > Araceae > Amorphophallus > Amorphophallus konjac. The sequence continues at coordinate 274,915,487 of CM040126.1, forward strand.
CATGAGGGATTTTAATGCTTGCACTACTTCAATAAGTCTTAAGAAGTATAGACTCTTCTATCATAAAGGGTTATGAAGTGGCAACTTAACCAATCTGATTTAATTATGATGTATATCAAATTTGTCAAATTAAACTCAATACTCATATCTGAATCCAAGTTTTAATAAAGGTGAACCAAATATTCAGATAACACTCAAAATCAATCATCTTTATCTTACACACATGATCTCAATGACTCTTTTAAGAGTTACACAGATTAGTATTGATGTTAAACATTTTTTACAGTAATATGAGTTGACAGAATTTTCAGTATATTTTCATTTGAAGCACATTATATTTTTCTGAGCAATTTAGGTTGATCAACACCTTTTTACATGAGGCACAACACGTCTCAGGTGAAGTGACCCAGTTACTCAGTGTGATAACTGTCATTACCTCTCAACTTCGAGAGCAGAGTTAGCAATATAAGTGTCTTTTTACATGAGAAGACACCTTGATCAGAGGCCAGACTCCCCAGTTACTCAACACAAATAAGCCATTGCTCTATCAAGTTTTTCGATAAATTTTTATCAGAGATAACTATGGCACCTCATGACATGAGTTACTTTATTTCATTAATAAAGAACCCAGTTTCTCAGTGACCGAGTCATTACTCTGAATTCACAATTTTTCATTTAGTCAACATTTTTTAAGTTAATGTTTAACCACAGTACTCACTCTATGTATCTCTACCAAAGTAGCCTTGATTTCAAATTTTCAGATATCAGATGAGAGAGTCTAAGGTTTACATGACACATGTGGTTAAAGTTTATTAAACCTTATTATTCAGATATTTTCAATTCATTTAATTAAAAATCTGAGAATACATTAATCTTATATCAGTCTGATTCAGTGGTAATTCTTAAACCTATATGATAGAAATTTCTACAAAGTTCTCAGACTCAATTTCATGACATGCAGCTTAATTTCCTCAGATCAGAAAGGAAAAATTTAGCTGACCAACTTATCAATCAGTAGAACCAAATCAGTCACACCAGTTGAAAGATGTATGAAGGATAAGCATAAGCTGGTGGAAGAGTAAATCACCAATAGAGAAGAGCATTAGAAGAGAGTTTATCATCAGACAGTAGCTGAATCTGGAATACAGACTGATCAGCTGTTTTAGAGAGGACAACAGAGAATTTAGATAAACCACTTGAGTGTAGCAAGTAGATCAGATAGCTAGACAGTGAGAGTTCAAGAGATGAATAGATGAGATGAAATAGGAATGCTCCCCCTGTCTAAATGCAATGGAATATCTTTTTAGGTTTTTCAAAATTTTATATATGCACTACTCTTCATATGTGCAGTATGCAACAAATCTGATAAGGAGAGCATGATGACAAAGTAACAGCAGACAAGCTCCCCCTGACAAAATGCATGATATGCAATGAATCATTTCTTTTCATATTTTTCAAATTTGATGATATGCAGTACACTGCTCTATATGAAGACTTGACCCATTGGTACTAAGCGGAGGACTTGGTCCAAGGACCACCTCACACATGGCAGTAGCATTCAGACATACTCCATCTGCTCTTCAACACTGTTCCATTTAATATACCATGATGGTCATGCATGACAATGCAGTGCTACATGTAGTCAGTTACTTCTTTTGGAATTTTTCAATATGATGATATGTAATGCAGTCACTACATGTATGCTTATCCAATGACTCTCATGCAGATATTATTCATGCAAATCAGACAGAAGATAATTACCATAAGCATGATTATTAACCATCAACCTTAACCATTCAAACTCCCCCTGACTAAGTGCATGATATACAGTGAAAGCACAGCTCATGATTTAAAATTTATGCTCGAAGAAAAATCATGCTATTCAACCAGAGAGAGACACTGTCAAGTTCATCAATTTCATTTCAACTTTTCAGAAAGTTTTGACTAAACACAAATCAAGTCAACAAGATGCTTAACCATATTAAGCAAGCAATTTTCAGATGATGGAATTTAAGATGAGTATTCAGAACAAACCTGAAAAGCAGAACCCTGGGGTCTTCCTGTTGAGTGCCTTGGTTTATTTACCCCACTTTTTCATTCCAAGGCACACCTGTAACATGTTAATCAAGTTGATCCCGCAGGGACCCAAACAACCTTGGGTCCCGAGTTAACTCTAACAGGTGTTCTGAATAGTTTCTTGGCAACATTATCATCATTCTCCATCAGGTAACAATTATTCATGAAATGACTAAACTTTCCACAATATCTACATGATATAACAGCCCTTGAATTCTTTTTGTGAACATTGTTATAATCATGTAACCTATGTGAGTTAGCATGAGAATTTCTGTTACTTGCATGAGATTTTGATTTACCATTACCTGCCCACCAGCATTCAGAAGCTCTGTGGCCAGGTTTTCCACATTCAACACATGCAGGAATCTTTTCCTTAAAAATAGTTTTATTTCTTCCAAAAAAATTTCTATTTGCAGGGAATTTGACAAATTTGGAATTAAAGTGATTTCCCTGAACATACCAGCAGTCCTTGACTGCATGCCCATACTTACCACATTCAAAGCACCTAACATGCTTACTTCTAGATCCAGAATTATTCCTGTAATTCCCTGACCAACACTCAACAGCCTTATGACCTGGCTTGTTGCAATTGAAGCATGTGATGTGCTGGTTAAACTTAAGTTTATTTCTGTTGTACCCATGATGATCAGAATATCTAGCATGCAGTTTATCATCTTGTTTCATGATGAAACATGCATCCATGATATGACCATGCTTATCACAGTAATAGCAAGAAGCATCAGATTTCCTAGGGGCATGGTTTCTATCAGATGAATTCCTAGATGCATACGAATGAGTACATGAGGCATGAGCATTTTGCATTGACCCATCAAATTCAGCCGAGCTAACTGATTTCATGACACAAGTAGGGACATTTTTAACCCCATCTTTCTTTCCATTCTTGTTCAATTGTTTAACTTTGTTTACAATTCTTGTTTATTTTTCAGCTTTCTGTGCCTTAAATTGAAAGACAGATGATGGAGGTGATTTCAGATTTTTGTTTTATTTTGGGATTGACTTGAGGTACCAGCTACATCAGAACTTTGCACAAAGGTAGTGTATAGCTGGTTTCTAGTAGTTTCCTTAACATCAGAACTACAACTTGTCCCCCTTTTTGAATTCTTGTCCTCACTTTTCATGACAGATGTCATTTTTCCTTTTATTTTGGCAGACTCAATTGCTGAATTTTCCAGATCATGAATTTTATCTTCCAAAGATGCTATATGAAGCTCATAACTGGCTATCTCCTGTTCACTGCAATTGACACATTCACTTAAGACTTTATTTGCAGTTTTATACTTCTCAACTTCTTGTTCCAGATTGCTCAAGATTTTTAATTCTTCATCACAACCAGCTTTTCCCTTTTCTGTGGTGAGAAGTCTTTCAGACAAGCCATTGTTTAACCATTTCAATTTTTCAACTTCAGCTTTCAATTCAATGTTTTATTCCTCAAGTTTTTGTGGTTGAGCTTCCTTAATAACAGATTTTTCTTTTTCGACAGTCAGAAACCTTTGTGAGAAAATAGTATTTAAAACCATTAGTTTCTTGTTTTATTCCCTTAGTTCTTTGTTTTCTTCAGTCAGCTTCTTGACTCCTTCATTACAATTTTCTCTTCCAGACATCAGCTCCAGCTTTTCAATTAGTTCCTTTTCTCTTTCTTCCACTTTAGTTTTCTCAATAATCAGATTTTTGTGATCCTATTTAAACGAGGCAATTTGCTTATTCACCCATTCATTCTCACTAAAAAGATCTTCATTACGTTCTCTTAGAGCCGAGCACATTTTGCAGTTTGATTCAGCAAAAGAAGAATGTGAAGCCTCCCCATTGATTTCATTTATTCTAGCCATAAGATTTTCATTTTTCTTTTGAAATTCTTTATTCTCAAGTTTCAATTTATCCAATTCAGAATTAACTTCATTCAGCTCTTGCATGCTTTTTAGATGCTCATTTTTCATCTTAATAAGCTGATTCTCCAGTTCAGATATCTTGTCCAAACATGTTTGTTTTTCAAGTTTTAGAGAACCATTTTGTTCCTTAAAGTTCTGAACATCTAACATACATGCATCATAAGATTGTTTCAGATTTGGACATTTTTCACAGGAAGCTTTCAAATTTATCTGATCACATTTCTTTTTCAATCTTTTATTCTCAGATTTTAATCTTTCACATCTATCATTAAGTTCCTCATTTATATTCCATAGATCATCAATCGAAAGTTCTTCAGATTCAGAGCTTACCTGAGATGAGGTTTCATCATCATCATTTCTCTGATCAGCCATCAAGCATTTGCTGTGATTCCTGATTAGCTTCAGTTTTTCAAAAATTTCTTTGGCAGACCTGCACGAAGAAATGCATTCGATTAGAGGTCTGTCAATTGATTCTTTTAGCAAAACTACTGCTCTAGTGTTGACAGAGTCTTTCAATTTGTCATTCTCAGTCCATCTAGATTTATCTTTTGATAGTTTGTGTGGACCATGAGTTATTACCTTCCAAAGATTAGGATCAGTAGATTTTACATACCTATGAAAGTTTTCTATCCAAGAATCAAAATTATTATCTTTGAATATTGGAGGATTAGCCATCGAGATATGAAAAATGCACTGAACTCAGACAAGCAAATCAAGACACTAAACCGGTGAGACAAATCACAGAACATAAGAGACCCACTCTGAAATGCACCAAAAACTACCAGGATCTGTTGCGGATTGGTAGATCCTATGCACAGCAACCCGCTCTGATACCAAGTGTTGGGTTCGGTGCGTTCGATTAAGAGGGGGGGGTGAATGAATCTCCCATTAAAAACTTTCACCCAATTAAAAATTCTAGTTAATACAAGCAGAACTTGATAACCTGAAGAACTAATTAAATCTTTCCTTCTTCAGATGGACACTGAGCAATTGCGGAATTAATCAAACACACAGTGTGCAACGCTAATCAAATCTGTTGAACCAATAAGCAAATATGTTGAGCACACCTATGCATTCATCTAGCGCCGATCAGATAGAAGAAATCAAACCACTGCACAAAGGGGTTTTAGGTGGTTCGGTCCTCTAGACCTACATCCACCCCACACTCAACCCGAGTGTGGCTTACTGCTGACTCACAGCTTGAACCGCTGGGCATCACAGCTTGCCATACAATCTGCTGAGCCTCACAGCTTGCTGTCTGAGGAATCCTCCTCGCCTGCTGAACCTCACAGCTTGCTCCGCTGGGCAATACAGCTTAGCCGTCCAGTGGAATCCTCCACTGCAAACGTTGACAAACAGCTTGAAGAAATGAGTTCAAAAAGAAAACAAAAACATAGACAACAGCAATCGGAAGGCTGTAAATGATGAAGCACAATGTGGCTCAGAATGAGCTGACTGGCCTGGATTTGATCCACGGTCCAGTGAAGGCAGATCTCTCTCGATCTCACTATCTTTCTTTCTCTTTTTCTTCTTCTGCTAATCACACTCTCTCTTTCTCTGCTCGAGCTCTCTAACTCTCTCTTTCTCTTCTGCTCTTCTGCTCTTTCTCTTTTTCTTCTCTGCTTCTTCTGCTTCTCTTTTCTTTCTCACAGGATCGTGCAGGCTATCCTCTGCTTCAGTCGATCACCTTCTTCTGATGGAAGAGGCTTCATATATATAGAGCAGCAGGAAGTAGATAGGGCGTGTGTCTTCCACATTTCCCGCCCAGAACTTTTGGCCACGTGTCATATTCCTGTCAGCACTTCCAGCCTCGGATCACGTGCCTTTCATTAAGCTATGCAAAGAGTCCCTATCAGACAGTCAAATAGGATTATCAGTTTAATGTCGACACCTTGTACAGACTATCTGACGGCAATGCTGAAGCAATGTATAGACTCTGTGAATGCGAAGCAATGCAATTTTCAGACTCTACATATGCAGGGCTATGGCATTGTATAGACTTGGTGAATGCAGAACAATGCCATGTACAGACTTCATATATGCAGTGCTATGGCCTTTGTACATACTTCACGCATGCAAAACTATGGCATTGTATAGACTTCATACATGCAGAGCTATGCCATGTACAGACTTCATATATGCAAGACTGAGAACATAGCAGATGGTTGTACAGACATGCTAAATGAATATGCAGACTCATCGTGCAATGTTGTCTAGACTTAGAATGCAATGCATGAAGCAGTGAATAGACTCAGAGCGAATGACAGACTCTGAGTGCAACCAATGTCCAGACTTGATGGTGTGTTGAACGATGCACAATGCATGTATGAATGTGTGAACTTTGTTTGTGCTGTGCAAGCATACTAAGATGCAATGTATAGACTTATGCGAGCATGCTGCAGCCAGTGTACAGACTTGTGTGTGCAGCAAGCCGTTGTATAGAGTTGGCGATATGAAGCGCACAGGCAGTACAGACTTGATTAATGCATGCACAAGACGCCAAGTGACATAGTCCAATGTATAGACTTCAACCCGTGCAAGGAAAGCCAATGTATAGACTTCAGGATGTGTGGATTTTGAAAGCAAAGGACCTCACATGCATTAGTGTATAGACTGTATGCCTGATGGATGCACTGATGCAGTATATGCACAGAGGAAGCAATGCACCGATGCAATGTATGCACATAGCAGATATTGAACTGAAGCAATGGATGTATAGACTTCACGATGTGTGGACTTGCCAAAGGAAAGGCTGTACAGACTTGATGGTGCACAATGTATAGACTTTGGCAAAGCACTTGACGATGTACAGACTTGAGCAAAGCAAGGTCTGTACTGACTTGAAAGTGCACGATGTATAGACTTATGAGTGCAACGTAGGTAAAGGTCCCAATTTATAGACTTCGAAGTTCAACTGGTGAATGTACAGACTTCACCAATGTATAGACTTTACCTAAAACAGTCCGATGTACTGACTTTGCATGAGACGCTAGACACTGGATGCTGTACAGACTTGAGTGAAGCAATGTATAGACTTGATGGCTATGCCTGCAATGTATAGACTTTGCCCAATGCATAAGACTCTGTAAAGACTTTGATGAATGCAATGTATGCTAGACAATGTATAGACTTCAGCAAACTCTGTACAGACTTCACGCGATGTATAGACTATGCACATGCATGAAGAACCCTGACGATGTACAGACTTGATAATGCAATCTAGGGCGATGTACAGACTTGAAAAATGATGCATGACGCTATACAGACTTGGAAAGTTAAGCTGCTGAATGTACAGACTTGGTTTCGTGAGAGCTACAGGCCAATGTATGGACTTGAATGAATGTGCATGCATTGTATAGACTTTGAGCACAAACACAATAATGTAATGTATAGACTCGCTAGTTATGCCTGCACAGTCGAATGTATAGACTTGAACAGTGAAACACAAAGAGAGACGCTGAATGAGACGTTGAAGTCTGTATAGACTTTAACAGTGAGACACGAGCGTGTGTGTGCAGAATGTACAGACTTGCCGAATGCACTAAGACGCTAAGTGAGACAGTGTACAAACTTTCAACAACACACGATGTACAGACTTTCTCAACTCTGTGGCTTGCAACTAATCAATGTGTAGACTATATGAATGCATGAAACAGCTGTGCCTGCGAGGAATGCAGTGTACAGACTTTGTGAATGTGCAACACATGCAATGTGTAGACTATGCTCGTCTGCAACACATGCAATGTATAGACTTAAGATGTCTGCTACGCATGCAATGTAAAGACTGTGCTGAGAGTGATTATGCATGAACGTATGGACTGTATAGACATAAAAATTAACATATGCACAGATCTGAGATTAGATAGAACATTACCTGATCTAACTGTGCATTGACTGTACCTGTCAGAGATTTGACTTTGACATAGGTTGACTTCATGAGTGTGAGTCATCCTTAAACCTGTTCTGACAGTTCCTCATATTTCATCAGGATTAGATCGTCAATACATAATGAGCCATAATAGTTGTCATCATCAAAACCACAGAACCCCATAACATTTGTCATCATCAAAACCACAGAGCCACAGGGGACACAACACCTTATCCCTTGGGGTTCCCTGCTCTTGGAGGATGCTTAACGAATGCTTGATAAGCTTCCGACAGTAGGTCCGAGCTTGGGACGCTTGCTCGGAGTTTCCTCTCGAGCGATGGGTGCGTAGCTCGGATACGTCATGCTGGGTCCCCCAGGGGCCTTCTCGACCGATCTGTTGGTCAGACTTCTAGACCCGAGGGTCGCCTAGGAAGTGCTGCTCCTGGTGAGTTTTGGGCTTGAAGTAAGTGGGCCCAAAATGGGGCTATCACTTTGGGGACCTGGGCTTAGTTTGGTCAAATTGGACCTAGTTGGACCGTGCTCTTGGACGGTAGATTTTCCCCCTCTCCACTTGTCCCCCTCCTACTCCCGAGCCAATGTTGGGCTCGGATGAGTGGCACTTGTGGGGATGGTGTTGGTGGCTCGATTTGGGCTGGGAATTATCACCGACAGGGGCCATTTAATGCGGCTATCCTCGGAATACGCCTATGATGATGACTCCTTTGAGTTGATGCGAGGAGTCCCCTTTTAGAGTTCGGAACGTCCCGCCGCCTCCCACCAAGCCTCTGGGAGTATAAACATTGTGCGTGCTTGCGTTCCACGCCTCCTTCGTTTATGGTTTTTTCTCTTCATCACACTTGTATTCTGAAAGGGCCCATGCGCCGCGAGGGTGATCAAGAGTAGCAATGACTCGTGAAGGCATTTGCGGAGTTAGCAGAGATCACGGTGGCGGTTATTCATCAGCTTCCACCTCCTCCTGAATCGTCCGACCCGGCGCTCTCCTCTTCTTCTTCCTATTCCTCTCATCCTCCCATGGCGGAGCAGCACCCTGCAACCGAGGTGCAGGAAGCCGAACAGGGAGTGGGGAGTTTGGTGCCGCAGTCTGAACACCCTATGCGCAGCGAGTTGGGCGAGGCTGAAGTGAAGAAGATGGAGAGGCGTTATGGGCTACCGTGGCCATACTTTTTCTCTCCGCCCCAGCCTCATGAGTCTAGTCTAGACTCTCGTTCGGGCCTCTTCTGTATTTTTCTCCTCGCTTGGAAGTATAGGTTTCATCTACCTCTCCACCCCTTTGTCATGCAGTTGTTTCAGTTTTACCGACTGGCTCCTGTCCAGTTGGTTTCCAACTCTTATACTTTTATCTTTTCCTTCATCTTTCTCTGCCGTTCGTACGGGCTTCCCATTTCGTTGGACCTTTTCCATTCCTTCTTTGAGTTGAAGGGACAAACCCATGCGGGCAAGGGCTTCATCTATCTTCAGGCGAAGAGAGGAAAGAGCTGCATGTCCCTCTCTGCTAGAGATTCTTCTCACAAGGGGTGGAAGACCCAATTTTTCTGGGTGGGCTCATCCATAGGAGGTGTTCCCTAGGACTTCCCAATGGAGCCCAATTTCCATCCGTCTCTCCCTCCGAAGTAAGCGGTGGTTTCTCCGGAGCTAGAGGAGGAGATCAAGATTCTCGAGGAGAATCGCCAGTCGACCGCTTAGTTGATGACTGTGGCCAACATCGAGGATTATCCCTCCCGCGCTGTGCCACCTCAAGATAAGAACCCTAAGGTCTTGCATTGCTGCTTTTGGGTCAGGCAGGTAGGCCTCCTTCTGACGTTTTGACTTCCGTTGTTCAGATTCAAGGTGGACGGATGATGAGGGGGAACAGCCGTTGGAGCAGGAGATCATCGACCTGGAGGAGATGCCTGCTCCGAGTGAGCCCCGAGCCTCTAGTTGCCCTTCCTACGCCCATGAAAGGGGCAAGCAGATTGCCCGGGGTGATGCCCCCGAGCGCCGTGGGGCCAAACGCAAGGACCCTGGGGAGCGGCTACTATTGTCTTCAATGAAGGCCCTGACCGCTGAGAAGAAGCGGTTAAAGAAGGTGGGGGTTGCCCGCCCGGTGGAGGAGAGTGTCCGCCCGGATCTCCCGTCTATCAAACCAGAGACAGCTGCTGCTGGCAGGAAAATCATTGTCGAGCTTGCCAGACCGCAGGCAGGGGTGGTTGGTTTCGAAGTCCAGGCCGAGGCTGATGGGGCGCGGGGCGAGGCAACAACCCAGCCCGAGCCGAGCATTGCCGTCCCAAAAATGGGGACGCTCGGGGGGAATGCTCCAGTCCCGATTCTTCCAGAAAGGACTCTTCCTCCTTCGGCTGGTGCCACCGGTGTTCGGGCTTCTCTGTACCAAAGGTGCCGATCCTTGGTGCCTTCACTGATTCGGGAGGAGTTCAGACGTAGTCCGCCCTCCTTAATCTTCGAGAAGGTCATGAAGGGCGGCTTGATCGTGGCCCAGCTAGGGGCCGAGATAGCCGATTTCTTTGCACGGCTGGATAGGTAGGAGAGGTCCCTTTCTCGGGTCCGCGCTGAGTCTGATCGGAGGATCGGTCAATTATCTTCTGAGCTTGAAGTCTCTCGGTGGGAGGCAGCCTCGCTTCAGGCACAGACTTAGTCAAGCCAGGAGGACGCTTGGGCATTGGCCAAGAGGTTGGCCCAAGCTCACTACATAGCCGACCTGAAGAGCAAACTCCTGGAAGAGGAGCGCCAAGTTTAGGTCCAGCGTTACGAGCTGTGGAAGGCCGAGCTGGAGGAGCTCAACAACCAGGTCTGAGGGGCCGAGCAAATGCGGGGGGAAGCCAAGGTCGTGCAGACTGAGGCTGAGGTGAAGCTGTCCGAGACCGAGATGAAGTTACTCGAGGCCGAGCAGAGGGTGGCCGAGCTTGAGAAGGAAATGGAGCAAGCTGGGGCAGAGGCGATCGAACGATATCAGAGCTCAGAGGGATATCACACAGCTCTCCAGAAGGATGCCTTCTCGTACTATGAGCCAGGCTACCGTCGGGGGTTGCGGAAGGGATTCGCCCAAGGATTCAGTGAAGCAGTCATTGAGGCCCAGCAGCAGGTGCTCGACGAGCTCATTTTTGCTTCTGGGCAACGCTATGACTCGGACGAGGATACTACAGATTCTCCCTCTCCGACATCGAGTGAAGGGGGGAGCAAGGATGCCTCCCCTTCAATAGAGGGATCGCCAACTCCGGTTACCTCGAGAGGGCACACGATCAAGGCGGTTCCCACACAAGTGGGGTTACTGCCTGGACCGACCGTCACCGAGGATACTGGGGGTGGATCACCGGGTGTTGAGGATCCTTCGATCGCCGAGCCTCAGGAAAGGTCGTGGGCCTCTCGGAGTCCTCCCATCTCTATAGATTAGGAGGAAAACGAGTTCGATGTGCTAGCTCTTTTCCTTTTTTTTTGAATGTTGCCATGTAAGATTTTTCCTTTCTATATATATAACGGCAGTAATATTTAGAACTAGATTGCCTATTTCTTATCACCTTTGGCGCGATTTGACCATTGTATCTACAGTTGCTAGTAAAAGCGGAGATTTTATACGTTCTGCAGACATCTCGTGTCGCGTGCTAATTGGCCAGGTGACTGACATGGTACTGGCGTCTTTCTACCTTTCCATGCTTTGAATGACTTGCCATTTCACGTGTCCCTATGGGAGGGCCAGTGAGGGAAACAGAGTAGCTGCCCTTAGGGAAGGGTTCCCGCCTTTCGCATTTTTTTGAGGGGAGAGTCAATTAAGGCGAGGGTTCCCCTTTCGGCATATAAAGGGTCCCGAAGGGTGTCTCCACCTCTCTTCACCGCTTACGACTTCCCTTGCAGTGATGGGGTCATCACCATCCGATCCAGCACTCACGGCCCTTCTCCTCACTCCCAAAGACTCCGACATGATCTAGTCATTTATTTTTGAGCCATATGTAATTTTATTTGAGTCATGTCATTGTAATTTTCCTTTTATTTGAGTCCAGTACCTAGGTTAGCCAGTGATTTACCTAAGTTGAGTGTCATTAGGATGACTAGGTTGGTTAATGGGCCCCATTAAGTGGGCTAGGCCCAGGGGCGCCCCCCCTTGGACAGTCTGGTCATTAGCTCTTTTGTTCAGGGTTGTTTTTGTCCCTAGAAATTATCAGTGCCTATAAATAGCCCCCTCCCCTCTCTCATTTGTAACCTTTGATGATCAATGAAATTTGAAATTCCATTAGAATTTTATCTCCCCTCCCTCTCTTGATATATATATCTCCCTGTCATATCTCTCTCTCTCTAAGGGGGTCGGCCCATTCTCTCTCTTCCCCTCCCACCTACTTTCTCTCTCTTCACTCCACCATTAAGTCTATTCCAAGTCCTCACAGCCCCCTTTTTACTCCACCCCAGCCCCAAGAGAACCTCCACCAATCCTTGCTCCACCATCCAACCCCCAACTACCCATTTCCCTTCCCCAAGCACCTCTCCATCTCCCCAAGGCCGAAGGGGCTCAAACCCTAGGCCAAATTTGAATCTCCCTCCCTTGTTGGCTGCCCCTCACCCCTCCCCAACACCCCCTTCCCCCCCTGGTCGCCCTCCCTGTTGTGTCCCCTAGTTTTGATTATAACAAATCATAAATCATTAATAGATGTTTGAGAAATATCTAACTTATTTTTGGCTTGATGAATTGATTAAACAAGTGCAGAAGAATCTCACTAAGTGATGTCTCAACACGGCCCAGTGTGATGTCTCGACACATCCAGAAGAGATTATGTTGAAATTCCAACAATTTGAGCTCCAGCATAACATAATGTGTCGACACATCCGATTCATGTCTCGACACATCCAGAAGAATTAAAGCTGAAGCCGTTCTGACTAAGTATCTGGATTCACCGATGTCTCGACACACTGAGTGAAATGTGTCGACACATTAGTGTGATAATCTCTGCACAAGGCGCTTATGTCCCGACACCTTCTTACAACAACTCTACACATGGCTCACATGGCTCGACACCGTTTGGTGTTGTCTCGACTCATCAGCCATGGTTATTCAAGATTTTCAAAGGGATGTCTCGACACACTGCGGGTAAAGTGTCGACACATCAACGTTCAACCAGAACATGCTTGAAACCGATAGAAGCTGTCTACAAGGCTTTTTAAAGGGATGTCTCGACACACTGACAGAAAAGTGTCGACACATCCATGATCAACCAGAACGATTCTCCAAGATTTTCAAAGTAATGTCTCGACACACTGACAGGAAAGTGTCGACACACTTGGTTCAACCAGAATGGATCTGAATCTGACGGAAGTTGATTTCAAGATCTAGAACTTAATCCAGAGGATCCGTTTGCTCTGGAAAAAGTCGTCAGATTGCTTCGGTGTCAGAAGACTGTGATTTGGCAGAGATATTTTCTGAAGAAAATCGTACCTTTTATGCTATGGTCTCCTACCTACCCACATTCCTACAGACTAGATAGAAATGGAGTCAACTATGCAAGTATAAGCAGATCAAATAATGTGGATGTGACATTTTGGGTGTTGCTTGAAAAATGGACAACGTTGGTGTCGCCCTAGGACACCAATATACATAAGGAGCATGAGCTCCAGTTCGGCAGGGTAGGCAAGCAAGCAGGAGAGGTGAGAAGATCGCTGAAGTGAAAACAAAGAATGAAAAAGCTTGATGTCCAAGCCACTCTTCGTCCTGATGCAGCCAGCGTGAGTGAAACAAGAAGAAGACTTTTCTCTTCCTCACGACGAGAGACCTCCTTGCAAGTAGAAGGGTTCAGTGAAGCTCCATTTAGAATCCGTGGAGGCATCGAGCTTGATCACCCTTCTCTCACAAGGGTAGCTGTGAAGATTCAACGAGAAGAAGGAAGCCAAGGATCTCTCAAGCTCACTCCCAGACAGGAGACTCCTTTGTCATAGCGTTTTCATTACGATACTCTGTCTGGCCATTTCATTTTTAGTTTACTTTTCTTATAAACAAACTTCATATCATTAGATCCCTACCTACGTGTAGGAAGACAGAAGGTGTGGTTGCCTGTCTGTGTGGTTTGGGTTGTGATCCCCCAAGCTGTGTGATAGCGAGTGTGAGAGTGTATCTCTCAGTTAGAAGCTGTGAATCAGCTGTTGTGCATTGGCACTAGTGAAGCCTCACTGTGTTGTGTGAGGGGTGGACGTAGGTCTCTAGATTGAGACTGAACCACCTTAAAGATCTTGACCCGTGGTTTGTCTTCTCTCTTGTTCCAACGGTAGAAGCTTGATAGGACCATTTCCAGGCATCTTGTGTGTATCTAGCTTCTTAGATATTAACTAATATCTGCCTCATTATCCATTGTGTTAGACTTAATTTTTATTTCCGCAAAGAAGGGCAAAAAGGGGTTGATCTATTCACCCACCCCTCCCCTCTAGATCTGCCTATCACCACTCAACACGTGGTATCAAAGCTCGTCTCTCTATATGTGGTCTAACGACCTTGAGAGAACTGGTGATATGGAAACTGAAGGTCCTATGGCTGAAGGACATTCCGTAAATAGGCCTCCCTTTTTCACTAGGACAAATTATCCTTACTGGAAAAACCACATGCAGGTCTTCATTAGAGCCCAGTATCATGAAGTCTGGCGAGTGATCAGCAAGGGACCATTTGAGCTGCCTCCAGACGAAGATACATGGACTAAAGAACAGATCAGGCAATCAACTCTGAACTGGGGTGCCAAGCACATCATGCAGTGCTCCCTTCATCCAACTGAGTACTCAAGGGTGTCAACTTGCAATGGCGTGATCCTTGTCTGGTATCCGCACTGACTCTACGGCCTTAGCCACCTCCCTGTGCCTGCCTGGGGCTAAGTGGATTGGGTCTCGTTACGGTGGTGGCGTGAAATTAATCAGCATCTCACTCGCAATGGCGTCAACGTCTCCCATGTCTACCGTGAAGCTAACCGTGTCGTGGATGCCTTAGCGTCGTTTGCCTGCCACATCAAACACAACACAGTCTTTCATTCCCCAACTGCTCTACCTAGGGCATGCTTTGGGTCTTTGATTACTGATCAGATGGGCTTAGTCTCACTGCGTCTGTAGGTTGGGGCACTGCTTCCCCTCCTTTTGCTCTTGCAGGGGTATGCCCCGGTGATGTTGTACAACCTTCCATTTTTTTAATATATAAATACCTGGCACATACTCCAGTATGTGACCATTAATTTAAAAAAAATCCAAAATTTTATTTATATAAATTTTGGGACACTACAGGATCTCCTTTGGTGTTAGTGGATATCCTTGGGTCGAGATCTAGAGTTTGAATATATACACTCTCTTGTTTCATTTGTAGAATTTTAATGAAAGATTTTGTGGAAGAAAAGCATACTGCATTTGGGTGCCAAAAAAAAAAGGGTGTCAACTTGCAACACTGCAAAAGAAATGTGGGACCGCCTTGAGGTAATATATGAAGGGACACATCAGGTACGTGCAACCAAAGCTAACATGTTGGTATCTGAATATGAGAAGTTTAGAATAAAATCTGATGAGTCCATTTCTGACATGTATGCTAGACTAACCTTGCTCACTAATGGCTTGATTGAGCTAGGAAAGACCTACTCTGAGCAGGAAATAGTAAGGAAGATTCGTAGGTCACTAACTCCTATTTGGCATACAAAGGCCACAGTGGTTGAAGAATCAAAAGACTTAACTACCATCAAAGTAGAAGAACTCATAGGGTCTCTGATGACCTATGAGATCAATCTAAAGAACAAAGAGGCAGAGGTAAGTAAAAAGAAGCCTCTAGATCTTAAAGCTGGACCAAGCTCCAAGGAGTTATCTGAAGATGAAGAGCCTTCAAGAAGCAACACTGAAGAAGATGAAGTTGCCCTTTTGACCAGAAAGTTCAAAAGATTTCTAAGAAAGGAAGGTACAAGCTTCACTAAGAAGAAGCCCCATGTAAAAAGAGGTTTCATGCCAAGACCTGAAAATGCTAAAAAGTTTGAAAAGCTTGTATGCTACTCTTGCAGGAAACCAGGACACATCAAGTCTGAGTGTCCAGAAGGAAATAAGAAAGCCATGCCTAAGTGGAAGAGCAAGAAGAAGCAGGCCATGGTATGCACTTGGAGTGATGAAGAGGAAGAAGAAACTGAAGACAACTTCTCTGAAGAGAAAAAATATGATCTCTGCCTAATGGCCAAAGGAGAAAATGACAGCGAGGTGAGCTCTCCCTTTGAGCACTTCTCCATCGATGATTGGGAAGAAGCTTACTTTGAATTGATGAACAAATATGAAGTATACAGAAAAGAAAACAAAACCTTAAAGAAGAAGGTCGAATCCTATGGGCATGATAAAACTCTCAATGAAAAGATAATCTCTTTAGAAACTGAAATTGAAGATCTAAGAAAAATGAATGAGAATCTTGAAGAAGGAAGAAAAGAAATGAGAGATTTGGAAGATGAAAATGAAAGGCTAAGAGATGAAATTGGTGAATTGAAATTAAAAATATAAAGCTATGTAAAGGACAACAATCTGTGCAATGAAAAGTCTGAAGCCTTTAAACAGGTCAATTCTCAACTGTTGAAAGAAAATGAGAAACTTCAAAATGACCTAGCAGATAAACAAACCTCTCTTGAAAAATTTGTTGATGGGAGTGAAAACTTGAATGCCCTGCTAGGAACCAAAATAAACTTCAACAGATAAGGGCTAGGATATGAGCCTACCAAAAAGAAAATATTTGGGCTAAAGACCACCACCTTTGTATCATCTTCCGAAGCATCAACCTCCAAATCAACACACCAAGAAAACGTTGAAAACAAAGGAAAAGAAAAGATAGGAGAACCAATCAATAAAACTTTCCAACAACCCAAAAATGTTCACAAACAATCCCAAACAGGTCGACACCCTTCCAAGCCTCAGCCTGCACATCACAAAGGAAGAGATAATTACAATGCTAGAACAGGTCGTGACACTCCACGGAATAGGTCAACACCCACCAGGTCAAATGCCCAACAATATCCTAGGTTTGAACCAACAAGTCAACAGTTTCCATACAGAAGGTCGACACATCCCTTATCCAGAGACCGTTATAGACTGACTAAACAGTGGACAGGTCGAGACTTTGCCTTCTACAGACCGACACCTCCATGGGTAAGAAATAAAGACGTTCCCTATGGTCATAGGTTCACTCAACCTCAACAACCTAGGCAATATGATACCTCCTATTCATCTAGACCAACCAATTGGAACAGATGGTCTAATCATCAATCCTCCTCCACCACTTCCAAAACTCACAAAGTCCAAAAGACTAAAGAGAAGAAAAATCTGAACTCCCAACAAAGCAAAGATGCTAAAAAGGTTTAGATTTCAAAATCTTTGTTATCCTACTTTACAGAAATGAAGAAATTATTAGGACCCAACTGTCCTTGGGTTCCAAACATTGTCACTTAATTCCTTATGCAGGAGTGTCTTGCAGCCGTGCACAACCGTTGGTATCTTGACAGTGGCTGCTCAAGACACATGACTGGAGCCAAATCAAATTCTGTCTCCTAGTTGAAAAGGAAGCTGGACATGTCACCTTTGGAGGAAACAACAAAGGAAAAATCATTAGTTTAGGTAAAGTTGGTAAGAACCCCTCCAACTCAATTGATAATGTATTACTTGTTGATGGTATGGAGTACAACTTGCTGAGAATTAGTCAACTATGTGATAAAGGTCATACTGTAGTTTTTGACTCTAATGAATGTAGAATCTTGCAACCAAATTCAAAGGAAACCAAGTTTTCAGGTAAAAGAGTCAATAACGTGTACATGATTGACTTAGATAACCCTGCTCACATAAATCTTTATCTTGCTGCATCCAAATCTGAATTAGCTTGTTTGTGACATCGCAGACTAGGACATGCTAGTTACAACACTCTTCATAAATTGGTGAAGCATTCCATTGTCAAAGGTCTGCTTGAAATTAAATTCAAACTGAACACTAAGATTTGTGATGCATGTGCTCAAGGAAAATAGACTAGAAAGTCATTCAAAAGTAGAACTGAAAACTCATCATATAAACCACTTGAACTAATCCATATGGACTTGTTTGGTGCAACCAAAACAACTAGCTTAAGTGGTAAAAGATATGGTTATGTCTTGGTGGATGATTTTACTAGATTCACTTGGATATTCTATCTTGCACATAAAAATAATGCCTTTGATGAGTTTCAGGCACTGTATATGCAAGTGAAGCAAGATGGTAAGTTTAAAATTTCCAACATTAATTCAGATCATGGTGGTGAATTCGACAATGCTGACTTTGAAAATTTGTGTAGGACAGAAGGAATCATTCACAAGTTTTCATCACCACAGACTCTTGAGCAAAATGGGGTAGTTGAGAGGAAGAACCGAACTCTCATAGAGATGGCACGCACAATGCTTGCTGAAAGGCATCTACCAAGGAGATTTTGGGCTGAAGCGGTAAACACTGCATGCTATATCATCAACTGCTCAATGGTAAGGCCCCTCACCAAAATGACTCCATATGAGCCGCTGAAAGGTAAAAAGCCATCTCTCTTTCACATAAAGGTGTTTGCGTCAAAGTGTTTTGTTCATAACAATGACAAAAGAGTTCTGGACAAGTTTGAGCCCAAGAGTGAAGAAGGGATATTCCTTGGGTACTCTGACAAGTCTAGAGCTTATAGAGTCTATAATATTAGGACCCTTTGTGTGGAAGAATCCCCTCACATCACTTTTAATGAGATTGATCATAACAACGCTTGCATGGAAGATAATGATGGGGAATTCCTGAACATAAGAGGAAGAGAGGAACTTCCACAAAAAGAAATACAAGCAAATGAGGACCAAGGAGAACCAAGTAATACTCCAGTCACCGATGCAGATGAAGGTAATGCTCAACCTGATCTAAGAGTGTTGAAAGATCATCCGTTGAAAAACATCTTAGGTAATCTGCATGACCGAACCAAAACTAGGACTCATTTCAAGATTATGGATGAAATTGAACAACTTGCTCTTGTGTCTCAAATTGAACCCAAAAATATTGTAGACGCCCTAAAAGATGAAAATTGGATCAATTCCATGCATGCTAAATTAAATCAGTTTGAAAGAAATAAAGTATGGCATCTTGTTCCAAGGCCTAAAGAAAAATCAGTCATAGGAACTAAATGGGTTTTAAGAAATAAACTAAGTGAAGATGGAAAGATAGTCCGAAATAAATCCAGATTGGTGGCTCAGGGGTATAATCAAGAGTTTGGCATAGATTATGAAGAATCTTTTGCTCCCGTTGCTAGACTTGAGGTCATTAGAATTTTGCTAGTATTTACATGTTCTCATAAAATCAAACTACAGCAAATGGATGTTAAGAGTGCTTTCCTAAATGGTCTTATTAAAGAAGAAGTTTATGTAGAGCAACCCCCCGGTTTTGAATGCACATATTTCAAAGATCATGTTTATAAGTTGGACAGGGCTTTGTATGGCTTGAGCAGACACCTAGAGCTTGGTACAATAGACTAAGTTCATATCTCACTGAACAAGGGTATTCAAGAGGTAATGTAGATCATACACTATTCACCAAGAAACAAGGTAAAGATATCTTGATAGTTCAGATTTATGTGGATGACATAGTGTTTGGGTCCACTAATCCTCAAATGTGTGAGGAGTTTGCTAAACTCATGACCAATGAATTTGAAATGAGTCTCATGGGTGAGCTTCAATTCTTTCTTGGCTTAAAGATTAGTCAAAGTAATGAATGTTGCTTTATCAATCAAGCCAAGTATGTGAAGGCGTTGCTGAAAAAGTTTGATCTGACCAACTGTAAGCCTTTAGGAACTCCAATGGGGACTGCCACTTCACTGGATGTAGATGAACAAGGTATTCTTATAGATGCAAAAAGATATAGAGGTATGATTGGATCATTGCTCTATCTAACTACATCTAGACCAGACATTCAGTTTAGTGTTTGCCTTTGTGCTAGATTTTAGTCTACTCCTAGAGAGTCCCACATGACTGTTGTCAAGCGTATCTTTAGATACCTTGCTGGCACTCAAGAATTGGGACTATGGTATCCTGCATCTTGTGAACTTTCACTTATTTCATATTCAGATGCAGATTATGCAGGATGTAAACTGGACCGCAAGAGCACTAGTGGCTATTGCCAATTTCTCAGTGGGTCTTTGGTTTCTTGGGCTTCCAAGAAATAGCACTCGGTTGCACTCTCAACTGTAGAAGCAGAATATGTTGCTGCAGGGAGTTGTGGCACCCAAGTACTATGGATCAAACAACAACTCCAAGACTATCTAATAGATCTTGGCTGTGTACCCATTCTGTGTGATAACACAAGTGCTATAAATCTTGCAAAAAATCCAGTCATGCACTCTAGGACTAAACACATTGAAATTAGGCATCACTTTATAAGGGATGGAGTTCTCAAAAATCACTTTGAGCTCCATTTTTTAGACTCAGAAAATCAGATTACAGACATCTTCACAAAACCCTTAAGCAATGACAGGTTCACAACCTTAAGGAGGGAGCTTGGTCTATGCAGACCTCAGTCCACTCAGGTTTGAGCTATCAATTACTCCTTTAATGATCTGCTTACTTGTCTTCACCTTGATTGGAACATACATATCTAATTTGATTTAGATCTGGTCCATTTGATGTATGAACCTTACCTTGAATGATGGTCACATTCAGGGAGAGCTTGCTTATACTTATGAATGTCTTTAATTGAACATCATTTTGTGACTACATGGTATATCAAATGTTGAGAAGTGAAATGACAGGTTACGCCTGTCAGGAAACTCTCCTCATGTGTGAGGACAGGCCTCCGCCAAGTACCATGAGTTAGAATTACATATTGCTATCCGCATAGTTGATCTCTAGTGCATAAGCATGTTTAAAGTTTTAGCATCCAATCAAGCATTTCTCAGTGGCAGCAACAGGTAAAACCATTCTTGAATGGCTGTCTGAAAGAAGAAAGTCAGAGGCATTGACAGTAAAAGATGGCAGGTGTCTGTCAGAAATGAAGAATCACAGAAGCTAGCAGAGAACAGTTTGATGTACTGATATGTGTCGAGACATGTTGAACCATGCCTGTTGAACAGGTCGACACCCTATTGATATGTGTCGAGACATACAGCTTAGAACCTGGTGTTCAGATCGACACCTTCAAGTCATGTGTCGAGACTGTCTCACTGCCGCTTTGGTTTTGAAGAACAAATGGAGAGTTTCATTGACTCCCTCTTCCCACTGCTTCTTTCATTTCCACCTCAAATCTCTTGCCTCTGAACCTTCACTTTTCACCGAGCATCAAGTGAGGGGGACTTGGGAAAGTTTTCATTCATTTATACAACCCTGGGTGAGTCTTGTTGTATTACTCCTATTAAAGAAATGGTTTCTTGTTTATAATTCTCATTTTCGTGAATCATTGCATTGAATTTTACCAAACTTGCATTCATAATAGGATTGAAACATTTCTTAAGTCCTTGAAAATAACCCTTGCCCTTGCGTCTGAAATTTCACTGCAACTTGGCTCCTTGGATTTTGAAATGATTGGCATGTATTATTTTTAAACATGTTCCCTTCTTGAAGTCTATTAGAGAATATGCCTCTAAAAACCATGCTGCTATAATTTCAGTGTAGGGCCCCAGAATTTTATATAAATAATTTTCTAGAATTTATAAAGGCCCAATTAGGTTGAATAATTAACCAAGCCTATTTACACATCATCTAAAAGGGTTTAAGGCCCAAAACCATTAAGTTTGGCCCATATTCTAGAAGGTTACTTAGCTTATTTAAGGATAAAAATGAATTATATAAATAATAATATAGGAAAATGAATAAAAGAGTTTTATTTATTTAAAACTCTATATACGTTGAATGTAACGGTCTATCGTACGACCGTCACATGCTTGTAACGCATGGGTCTACGACCGTTACACTCTGTGAATTCCGTAAGCTGAAGAGTTTGATTCATGTTGAACTCTGGGAACAATAAATGTAACGGTCTATCGTGAGACCGTTACATGCCTCTAACGCACCTGCATTAGACTGTTACATCCTGTTAGTTCCGTGAAGGAAAGAACAAGTACAAAGATCAAAACTTTGGACTCTTATCCACTAGAGATCAACGTATGAAGAGTTATAACATTACTAAGGACTCTTAGAGATCAGGTTTTAACAAATTAAGGACTCTAGAATCGATCTAATCTTCAAACCCCAGCCAAAACCCTATAGATAGGACCTAGTTCTGAACTGTGCGACCCTTACTTTTGACTCGCAAGGAATCAAGGTAAGCAGGTGTAATCTTTGGTAAGTTCTTTAGAAGTATTTGTTTACAATACTTCAGACTAACTCCTCTCCAAATTTCACGTCTTTAGGTCAAGAGGTCGTGGAGTTAGAGCCCAAAGAAGTTGCTGAAAAATCACGGGAAGAAAGGAACTAGGGTTCGGTGTTCAAATCATAATTGGAAGTTTGAAGCCTAGACAAGAGGTAGGTTATCTCATGAATGGCAACTTGATAGGACTATAAGCCCTCTGGTTTGATTGAATTTCATGCATAGTAGAGCATCAATTTCATGTTTTACTAGTTCCATGCATTACATGTCTCTCTTAACCCTAAATTAAGAACTTGAAACATGTTATTCATCTATTCATGGTCACCTATGCATGTAGATAGCCTATCCTTCTTTATCATGCCTAGAAACTCATGGTGTTTTGATTATAGACATGATACGAGTTAATCTCTTATGTTTCATATTGCTTTCTATTAGTAGACACTCTGACGCGTCATAGTAGGACCGTCACATTCATGTAACGGCCTTACTATGAGCCGTCACAGTCTCTGTGGTATATGAGTTACTCTGTTAACTCTGACGCACCAATACAGACGTGTTACATAAGTGTAACGGCTGTCCTCTGACCGTCACAATCACTGTGACGCCCCACTTCTAGACCGTCATAGGCTATGTTCTGTCAACCCTAGACAGAATATAATTTGTCAATATTACTTATTATTAAGCCTAGTTACCTAAGTTTTAAACCTAATTACGTGACTTCGAGATTATTTAAGCGTTCATGATAGGAAATGCATGTTTTGATATCTCACTATTACTTTGAGCTATATTAATTTCATGAACCCAAAACTCTATAGTTTTGTAATTTGAAACATGATTTTGAATGATGTATCAATAGAGTTTTATCATGGTTTCGCATCGATATATGTCTATATATATATTCTTTTCATATTTATAGAGTCGTTTCTATAAGTACATGACACGTACTTCGGTATGTTGACCATTATTTCACACTTTGCATTATAGGAACACAATCTTGGACATGAGGACCTCTCTATTGGATATTCCTTCCAATAGACTAGGAAATCTTGTTTCAAGGCCTCTGTAATCCTCCGCGAGCCTGGGATTCCCACTAGGACGCCGAGTTGGTTGTACCATTTAAACCCATTAGCTAGAATACACTATCGTTGTTTTCTGATTCTAGTAATGTAACGGCCTTGTATTGGACCGTCAGGCTCATGTAACGGCCCAATATACGACCGTCGCATTCATTTGAGGTTGAATTCTTGATTATGGATTCAGAAAAATGTAACGGTCCTATACTAGACCGTCACACAATGTAATGGCCCAGTGAATGACCGTCACATGACTTGAATATCTCAACCCAAGGTTTGACCAAGGTTGACATTTCAATGTTTCTAGATAAACCTTGATGATCTAGAACCTATCATTTTGCTTAATAGACTTAATATAATGAATGAAAGTTAAGAGAATATACTGTTATGCTGCCAATTTATTTCCATAAGCATAGCATAGTCTAAGTCATTCTTGATCTCATGTATATTCAAATTGAAGCGTTCATTCATTGATTTTCATTATTTGGAGTTGTTATATTCTTGGCCATACTTTACTGTTACATGCGTGGAAGTAGCTTAATTTATACCTGAAGATGCGATCGAGTACTGATTGTGTTCAAGGGCTCTATGCTAGTCCCCTCGGCTGATACCGGAAACATACTATTTTATAAATCATGGGGTATGATGCTACTGGCGTCGCATTGCGCTGTGAGTACTATTTCTATAAATAAGTGAAGATCCACGACACGACATGACATTCTTGCTTGATATTCCACAGAAATTCACGAAGCACTTGCTCATAAGCATAAGATGCTAAAGTGATGAATATGTGGCTTGCTAGTACATTGTCGATATATTCTTATTCATGAAAGGCCAATATCATGTTCTTGTTCTATTCTTGCTAGTTCATTCTTGTTCTCATTCCATCTTATATGATTGTCTTGTTACTTTGATTTAATCGCGTGATCATCGCATTGCATGATTTTACCTTATTTCTTTAGAGCAAAAATATTAATCACTTTAATAGTGCCTTCATATTAATGTGAAGATACCTATTGGGCAAGTGTGCTCATTACCTATTTCTAATCTTTTTCAGGAAATGAAAGTGAGTCGGGTTTGGATTCGGATTATTCAAGTAGCGGATCCGAGAGTGATTAAAGATGAGCGAAGACTTAGGAAGTCTATAATGTCTAGATTGAGTCAATGTAATTTTCCTATTTCTTGAGTCTAGTAGAATGAAAGATGATGGAAAGTGGTTGTATTTCGAATATTGATCATTTATGAAATAAAGTTGGAGTTTGATTAAATTCTATGCAATTGCATTTATGTGTGTGATTGTATTGCGCTCTGGTCGTTCTTGCTTGCAAGAGGCTTACCATGCCGGCTGTTCGCGCTCCCCGAGCGAGTCTTCCGCTGTAATAAAGGCTCGGGACTTGACAGTTAAGTTGGTATCAGAGCCTAAGTCTCAGGACTTAGGGAAAGGAATCATGTCATAGGATAAGTCCAAGGTTTAAGGACCCCTACCTATGAACTAAGGAAAAAATTCCATACCCATGTGAGGATTAGGTAGAGCCCGGGATAAGATAATTAATTAGCTTTAAGGTTGATTTTCATGAGAGATAACAAGTTGTTATTTTTCTCTCTCAGGTACCCTATTTTACAAATGGCTCATCGCGTAGATTGGGACGGTATGCAACAAACAGTTGCCGGCCTCACTCAGGCATTGCAAACTATAGCACAAGGTGGTGCAGGGGCAAGGGCTGGTGACCTACATCGTAACTTCCGGAGTCTAAATCCTCCGCGATTCTATGGATCTTCAAATCCCGATGAGGTAGAAAATTGGATCGATG
Organism: Amorphophallus konjac; assembly: GCA_022559845.1. Lineage (NCBI taxonomy): Eukaryota > Viridiplantae > Streptophyta > Magnoliopsida > Alismatales > Araceae > Amorphophallus > Amorphophallus konjac. Next base: position 274,940,535 of record CM040126.1, read on the forward strand.
AGATGAATAGGATATTTGACATTATTCAAGGCACTGATTAGGAGAAGGTGCGTCTAGCAACATTTCAACTAAATAAAGATGCCCATACATGGTGGAAGTCGGTTCCGACACCTCCGGCCGATGCACCTCATACATGGGACGGGTTTCTTACTTTATTCCGTACCAAGTATTTTTCCGAACATGTAAAGGAAAGGAAGGCCATGGAGTTTGCCTCCCTTCGTCAAGGGATGATGTCGGTGGCAGAATATGAGCTGCAGTTTTCAAGACTAGCACCATATGCACCACACCTTATTAGCACGGAATTATTAAAAGTAAATTGATTTATGGACGGGTTACGACCCGGTTTCATTTAGCAACTTGGGACACAGAATATCCGCACTTATGCGGAGATGGTTCAGAGGGCATATCTATGCGAGAGGACCTTAGAGAAGGTAGAAAAGTTGAAAGGAAAAGGAGAAGAATCTAGACGATGATCTGATCGGCATTATAAGAAGGAGAAGTTTAGCATCACGGAACCATACAAAAGCCGTGACAGCAAGAAAAGATCAAGGAGCGAGAATGGTGGAAGTTCCCAGAAGAATAATAAAAAGGTTAAGGAAGAGAAGGAGCAAGTTGTCTCGGCATGCACTTTTTGCGAGAAATTCGGCCACTCGGCTGAAGAATGTTGGAAGCGCCTCGGTGCTTGTTTGCGTTGTGGAAGTAGGGAGCATCGTGTGCCAGATTGCCCCCTTATGAAATATCAATCAGCTAATGGAGGACATAGGAGGCAGGCTCGCCTCAATGCCATTCTAGACGAAGAGGAAGCACCCAGGGATGATGGACTTATGGAAGGTACTCTTCAGATTTGTTCTCATCCTGCATTTGTGCTATTTGATACTGGTGCCTCTCATTCTTTTATTTCCACTACCTTTGCAAAAACATTGTCAATTGCATCAGTCCCCTTACCTTCAGATCTTGCTATTACTACACCTTTAGGATCTAGAACCAAGCTCACCGAGTATTATCCTAATAGCAAGGTGATAGTAGAGGGTTACAATCTCCCCGCAAACCTCGTGTGCCTTGACATGAAAGGTTATGATGCCATTTTAGGGGTTGATTGGCTTGTAGACCATGATGCTTATATCAATTACCGAAATAGGATTATATCTTTTTGAAAGCCCGGTCTTCCAAGATTTTCTTTTCTTGGCATCAAATACAAGAAACATCCTACCATTATATCTTCTCTTCACGCTTGCAAGCTTATCTCGCAAGGATGTGAAGCTTTTCTTGCTTCAGTCATTATCACCAAATCTAAGGAAATTGTCCTAGCAAACATTCCCATTGCAAATGACTTCCCAGACGTGTTCCCATCTGAACTACCTAGTTTACCGCCCGAGAGGGAAGTAAACTTTACCATTGAACTCATTCCATGCGCAGCACCTGTTTCTATAGCCCCTTACAGGATGTCCCCAACAGAACTCAAGGAACTAAATGTTGCATCCCTATGGTTTTGATGATGTCTCACACTATACATCAATCTTCTATCTCTAGATTTATGCTGGTTCATCACCTAAGTGACTTCAGTTCATATGCTGTCTCATTAATTCATCTGTCAACACTGTTTGGTTAATATGGACAGTTGTGAGTCGACTCATCAGCAAGGGTGGGTCGACACATCAGAACATTAATAGCTTGGGTACCAAAGTCTATACACCAGCTTGATCTATTTAGTCTGTACATTGGCATATCCTCTTCTAGTCTGTACATCCGGCACTTTCTAACTGAAGTCCATACACTGGTCTCAATACTCAAAGTCAGTTCACCTCAACCCTATACATCCTTCCAAGCTTCACGTCTATACACTGGCTGCTGCATTCTCATGATGTCTACACACCCGATAGTGTAAGTCTATACATCGCCCAGTGTCTTGTTTGCATAGTCTGTACAATGCCTACTTTACACAATCAAAGTCTACACATTGCTTGTCAACAGGCTCGCACACACTAAAGTACATACATTGCACAAAGTCTGAACATTACTTCAGAGATAGCTTCAGCAAAGTCTATACATATACTGGCAGTCTTCATGCTAAGTATACACATTCCTTGAGTCCAAGTATGTACAGCGTCCGTTGTCTAGAATCCTTGAAGTCTGTACATCGAACTACTTCTTTTGAAGTCTACATATTGGCTCGTTCACTTCTGCAAAGCATGTACATTAGACTGTGGCAAAGTCTATACATTCGGTTCCTTGGGCAAAGACTATACATCACTAAGTCTGCACATTACCTTCAGCTCAAGCGTTCAAAGCCAAGTCTATACAACGCCAAGTCAATACATTGAACAGTTCTCCAAGTCTATACACTGGACTGTGTTTCACCAACACTGTACATTCAATATCTTTTCCTATGCTTGGCCAAGTCCATACACTCAGACATTTCCCTACGCTTTCCTGGCCAAGTATATACATCGCTAAGTGTGTACATTGCATTCTGCTCAAACGTTCAAATCCTTCAAAGGCTGTACAGCGTGAAGTCTATACATTAGCTCAGGAGCTTCAAGTCTATACATTGAACTGCTCTTCAAAGTCTGTACAGCGTCCGTCTCAGCCAGCGTCTCATGCTGTGTCTTAGACAAGTCTGTACATCGGCTTCATTCGCTCAAGTCCATACATCCACAGTGGTTCATCAAGTCTATACATTCACTAGTGGTTCTTCCATGTCTGTACAACGCTGAAGCCTTCACAAGTCTGTACAGTGCTTGAGCTTCACCAAGTCTGTACATCGCTTCAAGCGATTCAAGTCTATACAGACTAGCTTCACATCCAGAGTCTGTACATCGGTTCAACAGCCGATCGTCTCATTCAGGCCTTTGCAAGTCCATACAACCTAGCGTCTCTTGCATCGTCTCACCCTGGCATAGTCTATACACTGGCTCAAGCATGTCGTAGTCTATACATCACCGTTGGGGTTCAAGTCAATACATTGCTCACCGTCTTATTAAGAGTCTCACACTGGTTCCAAGTCTGTACACTGGTTAGGCTTCGTGAAGTCTACACAGTGGCTGAGCTTTGTAAAGTATACACATTGGTAAGGCTCGTTTGCATTGTTCATAAGTCTACACACTGCCATTCGTTTGCATTGTTCATAAGTCTATACACTGCCATTCGTTTGCATTGATCATAAGTCTATACACTGCCATTCATGCGCATTGTTCATATGTCTATACACTGCCTTCACATGCGATTTATTCATTAAGTCTGTACACTCTCTCACGTTGTACACACTTACTCAGTTGATGTTTCTGAAGTATATACATTCTTGTTAATAGCCTGAACTGACTAAGTATATACATTTCTTCTGTCTGTCTGTAGGCGATTCAGACTGATGATTGGGCACGTGAACCGAGGTTGGCACCTGACACGTGATCCAAGATAACAGGCACATGACACGTGGATGGCAACCTAGTCAGGATGCTGCCATGTGGTCGAAATTCAAATGATCTGGCAAAAAGTTCATGGGCGGGAACCTGGCAGCCACACGCCAACATATGCTATAAATATAGAGCTTCATCCTTCAGTAGAACAGAGATCGTAAAAAGAAAAAGCAGAAGCCATTGGTGAGAGTTTGCACGATCCAGAAAAGAAAAAGAGCAGAGAGTTCCAGATCCGAGAGGAGTTTGTTCGAGAGAGAGAGCAATGTTTGTGGTTTGATGAATTGCTTCATTTGAAGCTACATTTTGTATTGGTTTCAGAACCGACTGCTTCTTCATTGGTTTTTGTTTCTCCTTTGTTTTCGTTTCATTTCGTTCATACTTCTGATTTGAATTGGTTCCCCTCCGGTGTGTGGAGGAAGGGAGTATTACTTCAGTTTCCCTCTGGGTTGCAGAGGAAGAGAGATCTGTGATCTCTGGTGTTGTTAGTGACAGGTTGTCATTAACAGTTTCCCTCCGGTGTGTGGAGGAAGGGAGAGGATTCTCCGGTTGTGTTCTAGCTGGGAGCTAGAACAAGTTTCAAGTTCTGTGGGTAGCAGAGCTTGGTTGAGGGATTTGTTCCCCTTGGTTGTTCAAGCTGTGTGGCAGCATGTTGTTCGCAGACTGAGTCTGCAGTGATCTAGCATTGTCTAGTGGAATCCTCACTCTAGTTGGAGTGAGGGGTGGATGTAGATTGCGGACTGCAATCGAACCACCTAAAAAACTGAGTGCCTCCTCTATGGTTTGCTGTTGTTATCTGCGCTCTCCATATGCTTGTCTCTTTGCTTCCATGTGATCAGCTCTTCATTTTCATTTACTTATACTGCCTCGCTTGGTGACTGTATTTACATTTCTCTGTGTGCGGGTTAAGAAGGGGCGTTAGCAGTAGAGTTTATTTTCCGCCTAAGTCTCTGCAAATTGGGAGTGATCTATTCATCCCCCCCTTCTATATCACTCTTGCTGCGCTAACAATTGGTATCAGAGCAGGTTTACGCCATGTGGACGAACGGTCAAGGAAATGCTGGTGGTCCTAGAACCTTCATGGTCGAAGGTCAATCCATTAGTCGCCCTCCGTATTTTGATGGTAGTAACTATCTGTTTTGGAAGAACAGGATGGAAGTGTTCATCAGGGCTCAGAGTCATAAACTGTGGAGAGTAATCACGGTGGGGCCATATGATCTGCCACCAAATGAGGACGCTTGGACAGATGACCATGTCAAGCTCTCCTCACTCAACTGGACGGCGCTGAATATCATCCAGTGTGCTGTTCACCCAGAGGAGTATGCCCGTATCTCTGCCTACAAGACTGCCAAGCGAATGTGGGATGAGCTGCAATTGATCTATGAAGGTACAGCTCAAGTGAAAGCCTCGAAGGTAAACCTCTACACTTCTAAGTATGAAATGTTTAAGATGAATGCAGATGACAATATAACTGAAATGTATGCCAGGTTGTCTTTAATCACAAATACTCTTAAAGGGCTAGGGAAGGATCTTGCTGAGGCAGATATAGTCAGGAAAATCCTTAGATCTTTATCCCCGGCATGGCACACTAAGGCCATTATGATTGAGGAGTCAAAAGATTTGACTATTTTGACTGTGAATGAACTCATAGGATCCCTTATGACCTATGAGATGAACTTCCAAGGAGGTGGAGAAGGAAGTGAGAGGAAGGGTAAAAATGTAGCTCTAAGAGCTTCCCGCAACAAGGGTAGCAACAGCGGGAGTAGCAGCAGTAGCCCCGAGTCCGAGTCCGAGCTTGAAGGCTTGTCAAATCTCGACCAGGAGGAGCAGGCTATGCTCACTAGACAGTTCAGAAAATTTTTGAAGAAAAAGGAAAGACCTTTAGGAAGAAGAAGCCACACTCTTTCAACAAGAGTGCTGAATTTACTAGTTACAGGGATAGAAATCCTAAGAGACTGACGTGTTTTAATTGTACCAAACAGGGACATATGAAAGGTGAATGCCCAGACCTCCAGAAGAAGGGTCCCTATCTTCAGAAGAAAACATAAAGGTGCAGAAGAAGAAGAAGCCACAGGCGATGGTCTGCACATGGAGCGAGGAAGAAGAAGACCCCGAAGACGCTTCCTCAGAAGAATATGAAGATGGAATTTGCCTTATGGCAAACAGTGAAGAGGAGGTAATAAATGTTTTTGAAAATTTCTCAATTGATGACTGGGAGGATGCTTATGGTGAATTGTTAGATAAATTTAATTCTCTTAGTAAAGAGCACAGAGTTCTGAAAAGAAAATTTAACACAAATGTTGAAGAACAAACTCTGGTCTGTGAGGAAAATGAGAAGCTAAAAGAACAACTAGAAGAAATGACCTCACTTAGGAAAGAAAATGATAAGCTCAAGGGAGAAATTCAAGAAAGTCAAAAACAGCTCAATGAATTCAAAACTAAAATTGAAGAAAGCATGAATGAAATTAGAGTGAATTCAGAGAAATATGAAGCTGTGAAGAAAGTAAATGCTGAACTCCTAAAAAATTCTGAGTCCCTTCAAAAGGAGCTGGAAGACAAACAGAAAGTCTTAGAAAAGTTTGTCCAAGGAAAGACTAGTTTAGATGCTATACTAGGGACTAGAGTCAATTTCAATAAGGAGGGTCTAGGCTATGACCCAACCAACAAGAGACCCTTACAATTCAAGACCATCACCTTCTGCCCAGAGAAGGGAAAAGAGAAGCTGGACACACCATCCAGCTCAAACAGCTCTAAAGAAATTCAAAGTCCTAAAGAAAACACAAAAACCAGAACTGGACAACCATTTAAGATGGGAATGAATTTTATGAAGAATAACACTAAGCCCACTCACCAGAACACAAATGGTAGATGGACCAAGAAAGTGAATCAGAATAAGAGCTGGAATTACAACAATCAGATGGGTCCAAATAGAACCTACTGGAGAAATAACTTTCATGGTCAAAAATATGTTAATCAACAAGCCTACAGGAAATTTCCTAGGAATAGGAAGACTAATGAATGGAATAGAACCCACTTCTCCAGTTCAGCTGGATTCAACTTTAATAAACCAGAAAGGAAGGTGCCAGAGAAAACCATGCTGAAGCAAATCTGGATACCTAAACACTTGATCAGAGATTTGAACAATGTCCTTAGACCCAACTCATCTTGGGTTCCAAATCACTCTGCTTGATGTATTTGTGTAGGTCGGCCTGGCAGTTGAAGACAACAAGTGGTACCTCGATAGTGGCTGCTCCAGGCATATGACAGGAGACCGATCCAAGTTTAGCAAGATAGAGATGAAGCCAGGGGGTCTGGTCAAGTTTGGAGGAAAGAACAAAGGTAAAATAATTGGAGTTGGTACAGTAGGTAAGTCTTCCACAAACTCTATTGAAAAAGTATTACTTGTGGAAGGGCTTCAACACAACCTGATTAGCATTAGTCAATTATGTGACAGGGGTCACAGGGTTGTATTTGATGATAGTTCATGCAAAATCCTTGAAATAAATTCTGATGTGGTTAAATTTGTAGCCAACAGGATTAATAATGTCTACATTGTAGACTTAGATGAGAAATCTGAATCTACAATTTGCTTATCTGCCAATTCTAAAAATGATGCTTTTGAATGGCATAGACGTCTAGGTCATGCTAGCTTTTCAACTTTAAATAAATTGGTCAAGCATGATTTAGTTAGAGGCATGCCTAGAATTAAATTCAACTCAATATCAAAAGCATGTGATGCCTGTGCTCTAGGTAAACAGACCAAAAATTCTTTTAAATTAAGATCTGAGCCATTGTCTTCAAGACCAATGGAACTTCTTCATATGGACCTTTTCGGTCCCACTAGAACTCAGAGTCTTAATGGAAACAGGTTTGGCTATGTCATCATAGATGACTTCTCTAGATATTCATGGATATTTTTCTTAGCAAATAAGAGTGATGCATTTCAAAAGTTTAATCTGTTTTTCAATAAGGTCAAATAAGAAGGGAAGTACAAGGTCTGTTCTATTCAATCTGACCATGGAGGTGAGTTTGAAAACTCCATGTTTACTGATTTCTGTGAAAAAGAAGGACTAACTCACAGGTTTTCTTCTCCCAGGACACCTGAACAAAATGGGATTGTGGAGAGAAGAAATAGAACTGTGGTGGAGATGGCCCGAACCATGTTGATTGAAAGTAAATTACCCAGAAGGTTTTGGGCAGAAGCGGCCAATACAGCAACCTACATAATCAATAGGGCCATGGTAAGACCCATACACAAGAAAACACCCTATGAGCTTCTAAAAGGTAAGAAACCAAACTTGTTTCATTTCAGAATTTTTGGAGCAAAATGTTTTATTCATAACAATGATAAGAAAGATCTAGACAAGTTTGAAGCCAAAAGCACACCTGAAATATTCTTGGGTTACTCTGAAGTGTCAAGGGCATATAGGGTATTTAACATATCAGATCAGAAAGTGGAAGAGTCTCCACACATCCTTTTTAGTGAAAAGAAAGATGTTTCTAATGTTGAAAATCTTGACAGGAATTCAATCATGGTGGGGACTTTCTAGAAGACCAACAGGAAGAAGAGAAGACTCAGCCAAGTGGAGAAACAAATTCCCCCAATCAGGAAGGGTCAAGAGAAATAGGTGAGCCTTCAATAAACATTAGATTTCTTAAAGACCATCCATTAGATAAAGTCATAGGCAATCCTGAAGATCCTCTTCGGACTAGGTCTCACTTTAGAAATGTGAATAATGATGACTTAATTACTTTAGTCTCACAAATTGAACCCAAAACAGTAGAAGAGGCCTTAGCTGATCAAGCTTGGGTCAATGCTATGAGTGAGGAATTAGGTCAGTTTGAAAGGAATAATGTCTGGGAGCTTGTCCCAAGACCAGATGGTATTAATATCATAGGAACCAAGTGGGTGTTCAAAAATAAGATGAATGAAGATGGAATCATCTCGAAGAATAAGGCCAGATTAGTAGCCAAAGGCTACTGTCAGGAATTCGGTGTAGACTTTGATGAATCCTATGCACCTGTTGCTAGGATGGAAGCTATAAGATTGTTGCTTGCCTTTGCTTGCTCAAAGAATATAAAACTCCAACAAATGGATGTTAAAAGTGCCTTTTTAAATGGAGTCATTAAAGAAGAAGTTTTTGTTGAACAACCTCCTGGATTTCAATACTCCTCTCAACCTAACCAAGTTTTCAGGTTAAACAAAGCCTTATATGGTCTAAAGCAGGCTCCAAGAGCATGGTATGAAAGATTGTCTGAATTTCTGATCAACAAGGGCTACAAAAGAGGTAAAGTTGATCAAACTTTATTTACCAAGGGCATAAATAAAGATCTCATCATAGTTCAGGTATATGTAGATGACATTGTATTTGGATCAACTAAGCATGAACTATGTGATGAATTTTCTACCATGATGTCTGCTGAATTCGAAATGAGCTTGGTTGGTGAACTAAAATACTTCCTTGGATTGCAGGTACAGCAGCTAGAAGATGGGTGCTTCATCAACCAAACCAAATACACAATGGAACTGTTCAAGAGGTTTGGTATGGAAAACTTAAAGCACATTACAACACCCATGGGCACCAATACTTCATTGGATGCAGATGAGACAGGTAAAGAAGTAAATGCCAAACTTTATCGAGGTATGATTGGATCACTTCTTTATTTGACAGCCTCTAGACCAGATATACAATTCAGTGTAGGAATGTGTGCAAGGTATCAGTCTAGACCTACTGAATTACACTTAGCTGCAGTTAAAAGAATCTTCAGATATTTGTCAGCTACTCATTCTCTTGGGTTATGGTTTCCTGCATCTCACACACTTAACTTAGTAGCATACACAGATGCTGATTATGCAGGCTGTAAACTAGACAGGAAAAGTACTAGTGGCCATTGTGAATTTTTGGGTGGGTGTTTAGTGTCTTGGGGCTCCAAGAAACAACATTCTGTGGCTCTCTCCACTGCAGAAGCTGAATATGTGGCTGCAGGGAGTTGTGGAACACAAGTAATATGGATTAAACACCAGCTTCAGGACTACCAAGTAGACCTGGGGTGCACACCAATTTACTGTGATAATACTAGTGCCATCAATATTGCTAAAAATCATGTTTTGCATTCACGAACCAAACACATAGAGATAAGACATCATTTTATAAGAGATGAGGTGTCTAAGAATAATTTTGAACTGATTCATGTAGGCACAGATAATCAGATTGCTGACATATTCACAAAACCTCTGGATAATGAAAAATTCACCACATTGAGAAGAGAATTAGGCTTATACAATCTGTCTTAATTATGAAGCATGTTCTTGTTGTGAGGGGGAGTTGTGTTTGTCTGATGGTTAGTCTTATGACATGCTAGTTTTAAGGGGGAGTTCAGAATGCTTACTGGTTAGCTTGGGTTGTTTTATTGAGGTATGCTATTTCTTAGGGGGAGCTGAGTTGTAATGTGAGAAGAGAAGTTCTTTGACAGATTTAAAAAGGGCTGTCCAGATGTGTAACTTTGCTGGTCTTGCATGACTGATCTAGTGTGGTTCTCTCAGACAGTAGAGTGTCACTTATCTCTTAAGTCTATAAATCAGTGGCTCTAATCTCCAGTTAGAATCTTTTCTTTGGTACTCTTCAGAGATCTGGACTAATTGCATAAAGTATATCTTCCTACATTGTCATTGATTCTGGTTCAGGCCAAAAACCTGTATGCCTTGATATCTGACCCAATCAACTTGAAATATAGACGTCAAGACTCAATTCAAGAAATAGCCCTTTTGGTATTGTTTTCAATCATTCTATCTCTTTAACTCAAGGGGTTAACTGAACAAACATGTTCTGTTTTGATCACTGAGAAACTGGGAGCTTCATCAATGAAATGAATATTTCTCCCATGTCATGAGGTGTCAAATGCTTAAAATAAATGAAAAGACATGACAGAGCAATGGTGGCTTGCTGGTGAGTAATTGGGGATTCTGGCCTCTAATCAAGGTGTTTCCTCATGTCAAAAGCCACAGTTACTAACTATGTTCCTTAATATAAAAAAAAGGGGGAAGTAATGAGGTACTCACTCTGAGTAACTGGGGTTTCAGGCCTCTAATCAAGGTGTCTCTCTAATGTCAAAGGAGTGAACTACCAACTTACTCATTGATCTACTTGAAAATCATCTCCAACAAAAATTCCTTGTTGTTATGCAACTAATGGATTGCTTGTCCTCAATACCTTGAGAACACCTTTCTGATTTCGTCTCTTGCTGTCATGTGGGATAGTTGAATGATCAGCTATTTCTGGCCATACATGTTAACTCCTGCTCTAAATTATCCACTATGTATGCTGATAAACTTATCTATCATTCTACTTCTCTATTGTGTACTGGAGTATAAAGAATCTTCTCTTGAGATTAGCAACTCACTTATTCTCTTAAGACCTCCTCGTGACTTTTTGCACTAAGAAGTTACTGCCCTTATTCTTCATGCTTCCAGCACTGTCCTACATTCTGTAGTTCTTTTTGCTGATGTCAAAGGGGGAGAGAAGTTCTGCTATATCAGTGAGAAGTTCTGCTATATCAGTGAGAAGTTCTGCAATATCAGTGAGTCTTGGATTTGTCTTGAGCTTTGGGGGAGTCTTGTTGCTTCGGGGAAGATATGGTTATGAGTTGTGGGGGAGATGAGAGTGTGTTGTAGAGTTTGTATAATTCATCTGCATGTGCATGCCTTGAATTTACTTTGTTTATTGCAGCTGATATAAATCTCTTGTTGAATCTTGATATTGCTTGATTCATAGTGTTGTCATCATCAAAAAGGGGGAGATTGTTGCATCCCTATGGTTTTGATGATGTCTCACACTATACACCAATCTTCTATCTCTAGATTTATGCTGGTTCATCACCTAAGTGACTTCAGTTCATATGCTGTTTCATTAATTCATCTGTCAACACTGTTTGGTTAATATGGACAGTCGTGAGTCGACTCATCAGCAAGGGTGGGTCGACACATCAGAACATTGATAGCATGGGTACCAAAGTCTATACACCAGCTTGATCTATTTAGTCTGTACATTGGCATATCCTCTTCTAGTCTGTACATCGGGCACTTTCTAACTGAAGTCCATACACTGGTCTCAATACTCAAAGTCAGTTCACCTCAACCCTATACATCCTTCCAAGCTTCACGTCTATACACTGGCTGCTGCATTCTCATGATGTCTACACACCCGATAGTGTAAGTCTATACATCGCCCAGTGTCTTGTTTGCATAGTCTGTACAATGCCTGCTTTACACAATCAAAGTCTACACATTGCTTGTCAACAGGCTCGCACACACTAAAGTACATACATTGCACAAAGTCTGAACATTGCTTCAGAGATTGCTTCAGCAAAGTCTATACATATACTGGCAGTCTTCATGCTAAGTATATACATTCCTTGAGTCCAAGTATGTACAACGTCCGTTGTCTAGAATCCTTGAAGTCTGTACATCGAACTGCTTCTTTTGAAGTCTACATATTGGCTCATTCACTTCTGCAAAGCATGTACATTAGACTGTGGCAAAGTCTATACATTCGGTTCCTTGGGCAAAGACTATACATCGCTAAGTCTGCACATTGCCTTCAGCTCAAGCGTTCAAAGCCAAGTCTATACAACGCCAAGTCAATACATTGAACAGTTCTCCAAGTCTATACACTGGACTGTGTTTCACCAACACTGTACATTCAATATCTTTTCCATACACTCGGCCAAGTCCATACACTCAGACATTTCCCTACGCTTTCCTGGCCAAGTATATACATCGCTAAGTGTGTACATTGCATTCTGCTTAAACGTTCAAATCCTTCAAAGGCTATACAGCGTGAAGTCTATACATTAGCTCAGCAGCTTCAAGTCTATACATTGAACTGCTCTTCAAAGTCTGTACAGCGTCCGTATCAGCCAGCGTCTCATGTTGTGTCTTAGACAAGTCTGTACATCGGCTTCATTCACTCAAGTCCATACATCCACAGTGGTTCATCAAGTCTATACATTAACTAGTGGTTCTTCCATGTCTGTACAACGCTGAAGCCTTCACAAGTCTGTATAGTGCTTGAGCTTCACCAAGTCTGTACATCACTTCAAGCGATTCAAGTCTATACAGACTGGCTTCACATCCAGAGTCTGTACATCAGTTCAACAGCCGATCGTCTCATTCAGGCCTTTGCAAGTCCATACAACCTAGCGTCTCTTGCATCGTCTCACCCTGGCATAGTCTATACACTGGCTCAAGCATGTCGTAGTCTATACATCACCGTTGGGGTTCAAGTCAATACATTGCTCACCGTCTTATTAAAAGTCTCACACTGGTTCCAAGTCTGTACACTGGTTAGGCTTCGTGAAGTCTACACAGTGGCTGAGCTTTGTAAAGTATACACATTGGTAAGGCTCGTTTGCATTGTTCATAAGTCTACACACTGCCATTCATTTGCATTGTTCATAAGTCTATACACTGCCATTCGTTTGCATTGTTCATAAGTCTATACACTGCCATTCATGCGCATTGTTCATATGTCTATACACTGCCTTCACATGCGATTTATTCATTAAGTCTGTACACTCTCTCACGTTGTACACACTTACTCAGTTGATGTTTCTGAAGTATATACATTCTTGTTAATAGCCTGAACTGACTAAGTATATACATTTCTTCTGTCTGTCTGCAGGCGATTCAGACTGATGATTGGGCACGTGAACCGAGGTTGGCACCTGACACGTGATCCAAGACAACAGGCACATGACACGTGGATGGCAACCTAGTCAGGATGCTGCCATGTGGTCGAAATTCAATTGATCTGGCAAAAAGTTCATGGGCGGGAACCTGGTAGCCACACGCCAACATATGCTATAAATATAGAGCTTCATCCTTCAGTAGAAGAGAGATCGTAGAAAGAAAAAGCAGAAGCCATTGGTGAGAGTTTGCACGATCCAGAAAAGAAAAAGAGCAGAGAGTTCCAGATCCGAGAGGAGTTTGTTCGAGAGAGAGAGCAGTGTTTGTGGTTTGATGAATTGCTTCATTTGAAACTACATTTTGTATTGGTTTCAGAACCGACTGCTTCTTCATTGGTTTTTGTTTCTCCTTTGTTTTCGTTTCATTTCATTCATCCTTCTGATTTGAATTAGTTCCCCTCCGGTGTGTGGAGGAAGGGAGTATTACTCTAGTTTCCCTCTGGGTTGCATAGGAAGAGAGATCTGTGATCTCTGGTGTTGTTAGTGACAGGTTGTCATTAATAGTTTCCCTCCGGTGTGTGGAGGAAGGGAGAGGATTCTCCGGTTCTGTTCTAGCTGGGAGCTAGAACAGGTTTCAAGTTCTGTGGGTAGCAGAGCTTGGTTGAGGGATTTGTTCCCTTTGGTTGTTCAAGCTGTGTGGCAGCATGTTGTTCGCAGACTGAGTCTGCAGTGATCTAGCATTGTCTAGTGGAATCCTCACTCTAGTTGGAGTGAGGGGTGGATGTAGATTGCGGACTGCAATCGAACCACCTAAAAAACTGAGTGCCTCCTCTATGGTTTGCTGTTGTTATCTGTGCTCTCCATATGCTTGTCTCTTTGCTTCCATGTGATCAGCTCTTCATTTTCATTTACTTATACTGCCTCGCTTGGTGACTGTATTTATATTTCTCTGTGTGTGGGTTAAGAAGGGGCGTTAGCAGTAGAGTTTATTTTCCGCCTAAGTCTCTGCAAATTGGGAGTGATCTATTCATCCCCCCCTTCTATATCACTCTTGCTGCGCTAACACTAAAAATGCAGTTGCAGGAACTACTAGACAAGGGTTTCATCAGACCTAGCACATCCCCTTGGGGTGCGCCGGTTTTATTTGTCAAGAAGAAGGATGGTTCTCTCAGGCTATGCATCGATTACCGACGACTTAATCAGCTGACAATTAAAAATAAGTATCCATTGCCGCGTATTGATGAGCTCTTCGATCAGCTTTCGGGAGCAGAATATTTTTCTAAGATTGACCTCAGATCAGGTTATCATCAGCTTAGAATCAAAGAGGAAGATATTTATAAATCGGCTTTTCGAAGTCGTTATGGCCACTATGAATTCGTGGTAATTCCATTTGGGTTAACTAATGCCCCAGCAGCATTTATGCAACTTATGAACAGTGTCTTCCAGCCATACCTGGATCGATTCATTGTCGTCTTCATCGATGATATCCTGATATACTCCAAGACAAAAGAAGAACATGAAGAACATTTGAAAATAGCTTTGCAAACACTTAGAGAACATAAGCTTTATGCCAAACTCAATAAGTGTGAATTCTGGCTCGAGGAAGTCTCATTCCTAGGCCACATTATTTCAAAAGAAGGTATTACTGTGGATCCTTCTAAGGTAGAAGCTATCAAGAATTGGAGTCGGCCTACGACTGTGTCTGAAGTAAGGAGCTTTCTGGGTCTAGCCGATTATTATAGAAGATTCATTAAGGACTTCTCAAAGATAGCAGTTCCTTTAACTAGACTCATCAGAAAAGGAAATCCTTTTGTCTGGTCAGAGGAATGTGAGAAGAATTTCCAAACTCTTAAGAATCATCTTACAACAGCCCCTGTTTTGTCACGGCCAATGGAGGGTGGTGGATTTGAGGTATATACGGATGCATCTGGAATTCGCTTAGGATGTGTCCTTATGTAAAATAGAAAGGTGATTTGCTATTCTTCAAGACAATTGAAACATCACGAAGATAATTATCCTGTACATGATTTAGAATTGGTAGCAGTTATTTTCGCCTTGAAAATTTGGCGTCATTATCTTTATGGAGAAAAGTTTACGATCTACTCAGACCACAAGAGCTTGAAATATTTATTCTCTCAAAAGGAGCTTAACATGAGGCAAAGGAGGTGGTTAGAACATCTCAAGGACTTTGATTTTGTTATTCAATATCATTCTGGCAAGGCAAATGCTGTAGCAGATGCACTCAGCAGAAATCCAATGGGTATGTTATCAAGTCTCATGATTAGTGTAACTAACCTTATTCCTCAATTTGCTCAGTTGAATTTAGATGTTGACATTAAGGAAGAAGATTGCTTCATAGCTAATATCTGAGCTCAACCTACATTAATAGAGGATTTGGCCAAATTACAAGAGGATGATCCAGTTTTACTGGAAATTAAGGCCAATATTGAACAAAGGCCGGGTTTTTCTACTTCTAATGATGGAAGATTGCTATTCAAGGGCCGAATGTGTATACATGATCATGAGGATACAAAGAAATTGATACTAGAAGAAGCACATAAATCAAAGTACACCATTCATCCAGGAGGTACAAAAATGTATCAGGATCTCAAAAGAAACTTTTGGTGGCCCAATATGAAGAGGGAAATAGCTGACTTCGTGTCTCATTGTCTAACCTGCCAAAAAAGTTAAAGCTAAACATTTTAGACCCGCAGGTAAATTACATCCCTTAAATATTCCCGAATGGAAATGGGAGAGCATAGGGATGGACTTTATTATGGGTTTACCTAAGACAAGAGGTGGACATGATGGCATATGGGTAATCATAGATCGATTGACTAAATCTGCACACTTCATACCAATAAAGAGTCGATAGTCTGTGGATATTCTAGCAGCATTGTACATAAAAGAAATTATCAAATTACATGGTGTCCCCATCACTATTGTATCAGATAGAGATCCTCGATTCACATCATAGTTCTGGAAAGGTCTACAACATTCACTAGGGACCAGATTAAATTTTAGCACAGCCTTTCATCCACAAACTGATGGTCAGACGGAAAGAACAAATCAGGTGGTAGAAGACATGCTCAGGGCTTGTGTCATTGATTTTGGAGGAAGTTGGCATGATCACTTGTCTCCGGTGGAATTTGCATATAATAACAGCTATCAAGCAAGCATACAAATGGCACCTTTTGAAGCTCTATATGGGAAAAATTGTCGATCTCCAATATGTTGGAATGAAATAGGGGAAAAGTAATTTTTAGGCCCCGACCTTGTCAGGGATTCTACGGAGAAAATCAAGCTCATTCAAGAGAGAATGAAACTGGCACAAGATAGGGAAAAGTCTTATGCCGACAATCGAAGACGTGACTTGGAGTTTCAGGTAGGAGATCATGTATATTTAAAAGTTTCTCCAGGTCATGGTATTCGAAGATTTGGCATTAAAGGAAAGCTAACTCCAAGGTTCATTGGCCCATTTGAAATTCTTGAAAGGGTCGGTGAAGTGGCTTATAGATTGACTTTACCTCCACAATTAGCAGGAGTTCATGACGTATTTCACGTCTCCATGCTGAAGAAATATGTATACGATCCTGACCATATTATCACTTATGACAATCTGGAGATTCAGAAGGATATGACTTATAAGCAAACGCTAATAAAGATTCTGGATCGGGAAGTGCGTCAACTAAGAAATAAGGTTATCCCTATGGTCAAAATTCAATGGAAGAAAACATGGCCATACGAAGCAACATGGGAAACCGAAGCAGCCATGAGAAAAAGATTTCTAGAATTATTTAACTGTAAGTACACTCTCCACAATCCATGTCTTGAATTTGGGGACCAAATTCTTCTATGTGGGGGAGGATGTAGGGCCCCAGAATTTTATATAAATAATTTTCTAGAATTTATAAAGGCCCAATTAGGTTGAATAATTAACCAAGCCTATTTACACATCATATAAAAGGGTTTAAGGCCCAAAACCATTAAGTTTGGCCCATATTCTAGAAGGTTACTTAGCTTATTTAAGGATAAAAATGAATTATATAAATAATAATATATGAAAATGAATAAAAGAGTTTTATTTATTTAAAACTCTATATACGTTGAATGTAACGGTCTATCGTGCGACCGTCACATGCTTGTAACGCATGGATCTACGACCGTTACACTCTGTGAATTCCGTAAGCTAAAGAGTTTGATTCATGTTGAACTCTAGGAACAATAAATGTAACGGTCTATCGTGAGACCGTTACATGCCTCTAACGCACCTGCATTAGACCGTTACATCCTGTTAGTTCCGTGAAGGAAAGAACAAGTACAAAGATCAAAACTTTAGACTTTTATCCACTAGAGATCAACGTAGGAAGAGTTATAACATTACTAAGGACTCTTAGAGATCAGGTTTTAGCAAATTAAGGACTCTAGAATCGATCTAATCTTCAAACCCTAGCCAAAACCCTATAGATAGGACCTAGTTCTGAACTGTGTGACCCTTACTTTTGGCTCGCAAGGAATCAAGATAAGGAGGTGTAATCTTTGGTAAGTTCTTTAGAAGTGTTTGTTTATAATACTTTAGACTAACTCCTCTCCAAATTTCACGTCTTTAGGTCAAGAGGTCGTGGAGTTAGAGCCCAAAGAAGTTGCTGAAAAATCACAGAAAGAAGGGAACTAGGGTTCGGTGTTCAGACCATAATTAGAAGTTTGAAGCCTAGACAAGAGGTAGGTTATCTCATGAACGGCAAAAATAACTTGATAGGACTATAAGCCCTCTGGTTTGATTGAATTTCATGCATAGTAGAGCATCAATTTCATGTTTTACTAGCTCCATGCATTACATGCCTCTCTTAACCCTAAATTGAGAACTTGAAACATGGTATTCATCTATTCATGGTCACCTATGCATGTAGATAGCCTATCCTTCTTTATCATGCCTAGAAACTCATGGTGTTTTGATTATAGACATGATGTGAGTTAATCTCTTACGTTTCATATTGCTTTCTATCAGCAGACACTCTGACGCGTCACAGTAGGACCGTTACATTCATGTAACGGCCTTACTATGAGCCATCACAGTCTCTGTGGTATATGAGTTACTCTGTTAACTCTGACGCACCAATACAGACGCGTTACATAAGTGTAACGGCTGTCCTCTGACCGTCACAATCACTGTGACGCCCCACTTCTAGACCGTCAGAGGCTATGTTCTGTCAACCCTAGACAGAATATAATTTGTCAATATTACTTATTATTAAGCCTAGTACCTAAGTTTTAAACCTAATTACATGACTTCGAGATTATTTAAGCGTTCATGATAGGAAATGCATGTTTTGATATCTCACTATTACTTTGAGTTATATTAATTTCATGAACCCAAAACTCTATAGTTTTGTAATTTGAAACATGATTTTGAATGATGTATCAATAGAGTTTTATCATGGTTTCGCATCGATATATGTCTATATATATATTCTTTTCATATTTATAGAGTCGTTTCTATAAGTACATGACACGTACTTCGGTATGTTGACCATTAGTTCACACTTTGCACTATAGGAACACAATCTTGGACATGAGGACCTCTCTATTGGATATTCCTTCCAATAGACTAGGAAATCTTGTTTCAAGGCCTCTGTAATCCTCCGCGAGCCTGGGATTCCCACTAGGACGCCGAGTTGGTTGTACCATTTAAACCCATTAGCTAGAATACACTATCGTTGTTTTCTGATTCTAGTAATGTAACGGCCTTGTATTGGACCGTCAGGCTCATGTAACGGCCCAATATACGACCGTCGCATTCATTTGAGGTTGAATTCTTGATTATGGATTCAGAAAAATGTAACGGTCCTATACTAGACCGTCACACAATGTAACGGCCCAGTGAATGACCGTCACATGACTTGAATATCTGAACCCAAGGTTTGACCAAGGGTTGACATTTCAATGTTTCTAGATAAACCTTGATGATCTAGAACCTATCATTTTGCTTAAAAGACTTAATATAATGAATGAAAGTTAAGAGAATATACTGTTATGCTGCCGATTTATTTCCATAAGCATAGCATAGTCTAAGTCATTCTTGATCTCATATATATTCAAATTGAAGCGTTCATTCATTGATTTTCATTATTTGGAATTGTTATATTCTTAGCCATACTTTACTGTTACATGCGTGGAAGTAGCTTAATTTATATCTGAAGATGCGATCGAGCACTGATTGTGTTCAAGGGCTCTATGCTAGTCCCCTCGACTGATTGTCGGAAACATACTATTTTATAAACCATGGGGTATGATGCTACTGGCGTCGCATTACGCTGGGAGTACTTTTTCTATAAATAAGTGAAGATCCACGACACGACATGACATTCTTGCTTGATATTCCACAGAAATTCACGAAGCACTTGCTCATAAGTATAAGATGCTAAAGTGATGAATATGTGGCTTGCTAGTACATTCTCGATATATTCTTGTTCATGAAAGGCCAATATCATGTTCTTGTTCTATTCTTGATAGTTCACTCTTGTTCTCATTCCATCTTATATGATTGTCTTGTTACTTTGATTTAATCGCGTGATCATCGCATTGCATGATTTTATCTTATTTCTTTAGAGCAAAAATATTAATCACTTTATTAGTTCCTTCATGTGGATGCGAAGATACCTACTGGGTAAGTGTGTTCATTACCTATTTCCAATCTTTTTCAGGAAATGAAAGTGAGTCGGGTTCGGATTCGGATTATTCAAGTAGCGGATCCTAGAGTGATTAAAGATGAGCGAAGACTTAGGAAGTCTATAATGTCTAGATTGAGTCAATGTAATTTTCCTATTTCTTGAGTCTAGTAGAATGAAAGATGATGGAAAGTGGTTGTATTTCGAATATTGATCGTTTATGAAATAAAGTTGGAGTTTGATTAAATTCTATGCAATTACATTTATGTGTGTGATTGTATTGCGCTCTGGTCGTTCTTGCTTACAAGAGGCTTACCTTGCCGGCTGTTCGCGCTCCCCGAGCGAGTCTTCTGCTGTAATAAAGGCTCGGGGCGTGACATTCAGAGCAATGACCTCTCTTCAGAGAAATTAGATCCTCCATCAATGAAATGAAGGTTAATCTAGTCATGATGAGGAAAGTCACCCATGTTCAAAAGAATTCAGAAAGATAAGCTACACTGAGTAACCAGGGACTCTAGCGTCTAAACAACGTGTTTCCTTGTGTCAAAAAGTGAATGCTATATCAGACTGTTTAATTAATTAAAAAAGACAAAAAAATATAGTTTGGGGTTGACTCTACAACTTGCTTCAAAACAAAAAGGGGTATTGTTTATTTTTAATACTTGCTTATCTTCTTTTCCAATCATGCCAAATGAATGTGATGAGTAAGTCAAATGGGCTTGGTTCTATTCTCTTACTTTCTCAAATGTTTAAGTCATATTATCTGTTGCAAAAATGGTTTTTCTCAAATGTTTGTTACTCAAAAATGAGCTTATAAGCTTTAAACCGTTTGAACTTAACATAGGGGCATATACACCATTTCTAATTTCAGGGTTATGTTTTTCAAAAGTAAAAATCTCAACTTTCCCCATTTAACGCGACGGTGAAAATCACTTTCTCACTCTTTCTTCATTTTCAACCCAATTTCTCTCGCGACCTCTCTCTCTCTCTCTCTCTCTCTCTCTCTCTCTCTCTCTCTCTCTCTCTCTCTCTCTCTATATATATATATATATATATATATATATATATATATATATATATATATATATATATATACGGTGACTCTACACATCCACGCCATAGAGGTCGATGCCCAGCTCCATCCTTCTTTGCTTCTTGCGCCAGCTCCCCAGCTAGCCCTAGCTGCTCTCCGTTTCCTTTCCACCTTTCTGTCCACTCTCCATGGCTCCACCGGTCACCTGCGGAAAGAAGAAATAGGCGGTTTCTTCCAAGAAGGCCGCTACTTTGAAAGCTCCCTCTGAAGGGAGATCCAAACGTATTGAGGACTGCCCAGTTGTAGAACCAGCCAGAAAAAGGGTTGCCGAAGCCTAGAGGTCCAACACTGACAAGGGTTCACCGCCGCAAACCCCGGCCAAGCAGCCACGGCTGTCCTCCAAAGAAAAAGGGAAGGCCAAAGTTCAATCAGCTCCTCCGAAGCCCAGTGCTGCTGTCTTTGCCAGGGAAGAAGAAAGTGATCCCTTCCGGATACTCTTCCCTAGGTATGTGGATTTTAGTGACCAAGAGATGCTTGTGTATTTTCCTGAACTACTGTCGTTGTTCGAGTTCCAAGGTTGGAAACAGTTTATGTCTGAGCATAGGGTATACTACCCATTTCTAGTTCAGCAGTTCTACATAAACTTATTTTTTGATGAGAAAAAGAAAGTCCTTCGGACTGTAGTCAAGGGGGTTTCCATCAAGCTCACAACTAAGCTTCTTCAAAGAGCTTTACACATACCCTAGGATGGGGAAATATAATCTGAGGTTCAGATTGACCTCTCTGCTACTTATACCCTCCTGACTGGCAAGCCTAGAAATCCTCAAGATGACACCCAACTTTTGGTAAAATCCGTTGACACCAATTGGTTTCCCCCACTACAGCGTCTACTGCATCATATCTTCACTACCATGATTACCCCACAAGGGGGTGGCAGAAGTAGACTTATTGAGACACAGAGATTCCTTTTTTACTGTCTATTCAACAAATACCATGTTTGTCTTCCAGAAATCATGCTTCAGGTTATGGACAGTTGACCTCTCAACAGGCGTAGCCTGCCTTATGCTGCACACCTTACTGCCATCTTTCATAAGGTTGGCATCCCTCTTGACAAGGAAAAATCCATAACTATTCCCCAGAGTAATGTCTACACCCTGAGGTTCATCCAAAACTATATGCACTTCAAAAACGAAGGTGACAAAATGGTGAAGAATCTACCTGGTCATGTACCTGACCCTCCTATTCAGCCAACTCCACAGGAACAGCTTTCACAAGACCAACCTCCACAAGTTTAGCCCGCACAGGACCAACCAGATTCAGAAGCACAGTTAGATCAGCATGAGGAAATGTTTCATGTAGATATCCACTTTGAGTAGGCTCCTCAGCAGCAGCAGTTTGCAGATCCCATGGACCAGCCTGGGATGATGATGGCTTTTGGTATTCAACCTCCTTTGTCTCCAGAAAATGAGCCTAGAGTGTTCACTGCAAGGGATGCCCCTCCTGAATTTCATGCCGAGGCCTCCACCTCACAAGGTCCTGCATTTGTGTGCCACTGGCAGTTTAATGGATATTCATCCTGCCCTCATTCAATTTCTCACTTCCCAATTTGTGAGTTTGAATTCCTCCTATCGTTAGATCAGTCTACAAGTGGATAGACTGGAAGCTAGACAACTCCATTATGAGCAAGTTCAGAACAGTCGATGGGAGAAATTTGTGCACGATAAACATAAGTCAGATGAAAGGATGAAAAGCTTCATGAACTCCTTGATAAATGTGTGTGAACGAGCAGGAAAAAATATGAAAAGACTACGAGAGATCCACACTGAAACCCAGGAGAAAATTGCTGAAATGGTCATGCATGCCTATGACATCCGAAAGGATCAAGGTAATCTCAACATTAAGTGTGCCAAACTGATGGAGTCCTCCAATCAGCTAGCTGAACAAGTGGCTGGCGCCACTACATCCATCAGAGCACAAGCGACTGGCGCAACTATATCCATCCGGGCACATGTGACCGCAGAGATCAACAGATCTCTTGATGCCACCTCCAATCTGGAAAGAACCATCAATGCCACTACTTCTCGCTTACTGGATGCTTCCCAAAGGTTGAAAGGGAAACTATATTCTGACACCAATAAGCTACTTGATGCCTCCTCCAAGCTTGTCGACACAGTTCATACTAACACAGCTAGAGCAGTCAATATCACCACCAAAGCTGAGGCAGAGATGGACGTCATATACAAGAAACTGGATATGGTTGGTAGTGAAATCTTGGAGCTCATACGTCTGCATAAAGCTCAACTCCAACCAGCCCTACAGGTCGCAGGTGATGAATGGTGTCCTCCTCCTCAAACAGAAGCCACCTCTTCTCGTTTTCCACCACAAGGCTCCCAACAGAGGGCTGAAATAGAATACATTTGTGAGATGATGTATACCTGGCTCAAGGACATCAAAGAAAACATCTAGAACTTACACCGTTTTATCAATCAAAGGGATGAGCAGTTAAATCACAGGATTGACTCTCTAGAGACATCCATCTCCCACCTGCAACATGAGTTCCAAGAGGCACAGATCCTGCACCTGGCCAGCACCAGCACCATACCTCCACCACAGCGTCCTCCTCCTTCACCCCCTCCTTGCTGATGACAAAGGGGGAGAAGTACTGAAGACTATCATGATCAAGCATCCAGCATGTAGTTAGCTTTGTCATCTAGATTTTGCATGTAGATTTGCAGTGTAACTACTTGAACACACATCCTTGCTTGATTTGTACAAAACTATAGTTGATTAATGAATCAAGCCTTCTTGTTGCTGTTGAAAATGCTATATGTTGAAAAATGCTAACATTCAGTGGTTGTGTGAATGGATTAATTTTGCTTCGTTAATGGCTCCTCAAACCAATTTGATTATATTGATATATGAATGTTTGGATTTAATGATTCATGGTTGTCATCATCAAAAAGGGGGAGAATGTTGTGTCCCCTAGTTTTGATTTAACAAATCATAAATCATTAATAGATATTTAAGAAATATCTAACTTATTTTTGGCTTGATGAATTGATTAAACAAGTACAGAAAAATCTCACTAAGTGATGTCTCGACACGACCGAGTGATGTCTCGACACATCCAGAAGAGATTATGTTGAAATTCCAACAATTTGAGCTCCGGCATAACAGAATGTGTCGACACATCCGATTCATGTCTCGACACATCCAGAAGAATTCAAGCTGAAGCCGTTCGAACTAAGTATCTGAGAGCTTACACAGGCGCTGCAGCAGGTGGCGCAGGGTAGAGCCAATCGCGGAGCTGGTGATCTCCATAGGGGTTTCTACAACATGAACCCACCAAGGTTCACGGGCTCGTCTGACCCCGAGGTTACTGAGAACTGGTTGAAAGAAATCGAAAGAATTTTCCATGTAATTCAATGCACGGATGAAGAAAAGGTCTTGCTGGCTACTTTCCAACTGGAGCGGGACTCTCGATGTTGGTGGGAATCCGTAGAAGCAACATTGCCAGGTGACAATGTCACATGGGCTCAATTTGTTGAACATTACAACAACAAGTACTTTTCTGACCATATTCAGGAGAAAAAGGCCGCAGAATTTACCGCACTGAAACAACGGACCCTGACAATGGCCGATGAGGCCCAGTTCTCAAGATTGTCCAGGTATGCACCCCACTTGGTGTGTACTGAAAAGATGAAGGCAAGAAGGTTCCTCAATGGGCTTCGGCCCCAATACATCACCCAACTAACACCGATGGACATCCAAGTCTATTCAGAAATGGTCCGACGTGCACAGTAACTAGAGGACACCACGTAATTTTCTAATAAGATTAGAGGAAGGAACAAGAAGGAGCAAGTCACATGTCCGAGAAATTTCAAACCATCATTTAACAAGAAGCGGTCCGACAATGGAGGGGAGTCCTCCAAAGAAAAGAAATTTAAGAAAAATGACAAGCCATTCTCCATCACCACACCTTCTATGGATGTTTGTAAACACTATGACAAGGCCGACCATAAGGTCGAGGAATGCTGGAGGAGACTGGAGCATGTCTCTGATGTGGGAGCCGAGAACATCGAATCCATGATTGCCCATTGTTGAACGAGCAAACCACTAAAGATGAGAAGCGTCCGACAAAGAAACAAGGCCATCTGCAAGCTCTCCAAGAGACGAAACCGACGAAAGGTGGAATTGTGGAAGGTACACTAACTGTTTGTTCTAAGACTGCTAAAGTTTTATTTGATACCGGAGCAACTCATTCATTTGTTTTCAAGAAATTTGCTGCTTCATTTTCTAAGGAACCTGAACTGTTAGACTTGGTCATCTCTACTCCTCTCGGAAGTGAATCCGAGATTGCATATCAATACCCAAATTGTAAGGTGATGGTTAAAGGAAACAATCTCCCTGTTGACCTGATATGCCTAGATATGAAGGGGTATGATGTCATACTAGGTGCCGACTAGTTATCCACACAGCAAGCAACTGTAGATTACCGAAATGGCAAGATAACTTTTATGAATTACCCAGAACCGGTTTACATTAGCCCTTAGAAAAGATCACCTCTAATATCAGCTCTCCGAGCTAGCAAACTTATAAGTAAAGAATGTGTGGCTTTAATAGCATTTGTGACTGTCACGGAAGCCGGGGAGTCCAAACTTGAAGACATCCGTGTAGTTCGGGATTTTCCTGACGTTTTTTCAGAACAATTGCCCGGCTTACCCCCGGAGAGGGAAGTGTCGTTCACAATCGACCTTATCCCTAGTGCTGGTCCCATTTCCAAGGCACCTTACAGAATGTCCCCCGTTGAGCTGAAGGAGCTAAAAGAGTAGCTAATGGAGTTATTGAAAAAGGGTTTCATCAGGCCGAGTACTTCCCCATGGGGAGCGCCCAGGCTATTTGTCAAGAAGAAGGATGGATCAATGAGACTCTGTATCGATTATCGGCAGTTGGACCACCTCACAATCAAGAACAAGTACTATTCGATCAAATATCTGGAGCTAAATACTTCTCCAAGATTGATCTCTGGTCTGGTTATCATTAACTAAGGATCAAAGAAGAAGACATTCATAAAACTACGTTCTGAAGTAGGTATGGACATTATGAATTTACTGTTATGCCTTTCGGACTAACAAATGCCCCTGCAATTTTTATGCAGTTAATGAACAACACCTTTAGGCCACACCTGGATCAATTCATTGTGGTCTTTATTGATGATATCTTAATTTATTCAAAGTTTGAAAAAGACCATGAAGTACATCTAAAGAAGGCATTGCAGATATTAAGGGAAAATAAATTGTATGCCAAATTTAGCAAGTGCAAGTTCTGGCTCGAGGAAGTATCCTTCTTGGGCCATATAGTCTCGAAGAACGGAATTTTCGTAGACCCATCAAAGGTCGAAGCCGTGAAGAATTGGGAACGACCAACGAATGCAACGGAGATTCGAAGCTTCTTGGGGCTAGCTAGTTACTACCGGCGTTTCATCAAGGACTTCTCCAAAATTACTATACCTCTCACTAGGCTGACTCGTAAAGAAGTGCCTTATGAGTGGAATGAACACTGTGAGAAGAGTTTTCAAGCTTTGAAGGATCTCTTGACCACTGCCCCAGTTTTATCATTATCAATTGAAGGAGAGAAGTACGAGGTATATATCGATGCTTCTGGTATTGGCCTCGGGTGTGTCTTGATACAAAATGGAAGGGTCATTGCATACTCTTCCCGATAATTAAAGAAGCACGAAAAGAACTATCTGGTGCATGATTTAGAGCTAGCCGCGGTAGTGTTCGCCTTAAAGATCTGAAGACACTATCTCTACGGAGAATAATTCACAATATACTCCGATCACAAAAGCCTCAAATATCTATTTTTCCAAAAGGAACTAAATATGAGGCAAAGGCATTGGCTTGAATACCTCAAGGATTTTGACTTCACGATCCAATACCATCTTGGTAAGGGTAACTCCATAGCAGATGCCCTTAGTCGAAAGCCGAGAGCAATACTGGCCAACTGTATGATTCAAGAATGAAAGTTACTGGAGAAATTCTCAGAACTCAATGTAAGCACAGATAACAAGAACGGGTGTATCACTCTATCCTATATGAGTCTACATCCTGATTTGCTACCTGAAATTTAGAAGCTACAATAAGAAGATCATGTGCTAGTGGAGATAAGGGACAAGCTAAACGAGAGACTCGACTTCAAGCTGTCACCCGATAGCAGAATGCTATTCCATGAATGGACATGTGTACCGACTGTCCTGAGTTGTAAAAGAAGATACTGGAGGAAGCTCATTGATCAAGTTACATAATCCACCTTGGAGCCACTAAGATGTACCAAGACTTGAAGCGAACTTTCTGGTGGCCTAATATGAAACGAGAGGTGGCAGACTTTGTATCTCGTTGCCTGACATGCCAACAAGTGAAGGCGGAACACCAAAAACCCGCCAGAAAGCTGCACCCGGTAGATATTCCTAAGTGGAAGTGGGAAGATATTGGCATGGACTTCATCATGGGCTTGCCTAAGTCTAGGGGCGGACATGATGGAATTTGGGTAATCATCAACCGTCTAACTAAATCGGCTCATTTCTTGCCTATCAAAAGCTGATGGTTGATTGATATCCTTGCTGCCATATATACCAAGGAGATCGTTAGATTACATGGAGTTCCGGTGTCTATCATATCTGACCGAGACCCGCGCTTCACTTCCCATTTCTAGAAAGGTCTACAACACTCTATGGGGATGAAACTCAACTTTAGCACAGCTTTCCATCCCCAGACGGATGGTCAGACCGAGAGGACAAACCAAGTTGTTGAAGATATGTTAAGGGCATGTATTATAGATTTCGGCGGTAGCTGGCATGACCACTTACCCTTGGCCGAATTTGCTTATAACAACAACTATCAAGCCAGTATCCAAATGGCACCTTTTGAGGCACTTTATGGTAGGAGTTGTCGATCTCCAATATGCTGGGATGAAGTCGACGAAAAACAAATTCTAGGCCCATATATGGTAAGAGATACAACCGAGAAGATACACCTCATTCGAGAAAGACTCAAGATAGCACAATCCAGGCCGAATTCATATGCTGACAATAGCAGAAGAGATCTAGAGTTCCAAGCTAGAGACCATATTTTTCTCAAGGTATCTCCCGACTGAGGTATTAAAAGATTCGGTGTTAAGGGCAAGCTTACACCAAGATTTATTGGTCCATTCGAGTTGTTGTAAAGAGTGGGCGACGTGGCTTACCGCATTGCCTTGCCTCCACAACTAGTAGAAGTGCACAATATATTCCATATTTCTACGCTAAAGAAGTATGTGCACGATCCTTTCCACGTCATTGACCATAATGACTTAGTGATGCAAAAGGACCTTACCTACGAGCAAAAGTCGATGAAGATCCTCGACCGAGAAATCCGAGTTTTGAGGAACAAGACGATCCCTATGGTGAAAATCTAATGGAATCGATGCTTAGAACAGGAAGCTACATGGGAAACCGAGGAGTCTATGAGAAGGAGATTTTCGGAGCTATTCTAGTCTGTAAGTACTCCGACCCTCCATGTCTCCGTATATGCAGTTGAATTTGGGGACTAAATTCTTTTAAATGGGGGAGGGTGTAGCACCCAAGATAAAAAAATTAGAGAAATCAAACTTTTTCCTAAATAAATAACTCTATATGAAGGCCAAATAAAAAGAAATATCATAGCCCTATACTTGATGATGGTCACTATATATATATATATATATATACAAATATTTAAGAAGCCCAACATTACTTAAAGATCAACACATAGATAACACGTATAGGGGTTTTTCTTTTTCCAAACAAAAGGGAATGGGCGCCCCCTTACAAGGGCGCTAATTCCATTGACTGGGTCAACCCAGTTAATGGGCGCCCCTCAATATGGGCGCAGTTTAATGGGCGCCCTTCTCTTGGGTGCCAATTCCTAACAGGGAATACAACTGTTCTTCTAGAAGGTTTTGAAACATGAACATCATGATTTCGCTGGCAATGGACCCTTAGGTTCTCTTTCCCTATAATTATTTCCCCTCCATCGAACGTGTGATGGTCATTGCCGTCATCCTGCTGCTGTTCTAGTCTCCACCTGCAGAAGAGAATCTTTCTTTTCTTCACGTGAAGAAGACGTGCACGGCATCTTCTTCCTGCATTCTCTTTCCCGCTGCTAAGGTTTTACTGAAGAGAACGTGAAGGGGCTTGGCTTTCTTTCCTCTTTCTACTATTACCTATACCTCGTTAATCACTCCAAAAAGGTAGGTGTTCTCAAGATTTGGCCCAACTCGTAGCTAATATAGGGTAACATGGATGAGTAGTACTAGTATAATCCATCTTATCCACATTATATAGCCTGTTACACTTGTTTACGGAGACCTAATGCATGCTTGTAAATGGCGCCCAAGAGGCTGCCATCAATTAATGGGCGACCAGCCCATGGGCGCCCATTCTTGAATGGGCGACCCAGTGAACGGGCGTTCATTCTTTTCTGTAATTAATAATCACCGTGTTTATAAAATTTATATCTATAAAATGAAACTCTAAAATTCTTACATGCGCATGTTCCTGAAATCCCGATAACTTTCACTGTCTATTCATGTCATTATTTCCTTATTCTGTGAACATCAGAAATTATAAATAGTGTTTTGTATCTAATAATGTACCTGCCTGATGCGTAGAATCATCCAAAAGACTGGGCACCCCTGTCAAGGGTGCCATTTTATAAATTGAAGCCTCTGTGAGTAGGCGCCAATTCCTTTAGAAAAAAAAGAGAAATGAATATTGGATTTTGAAGATTGGGCGCCCCTCTGAGCAGGCACATTTCCTCAAATAATGGCACCTGTCTTGGCACCATTTCCTCAAATAATGGCACTCACCTGGGCGCCAATTCTTGAAAGAATGTTTCCTGTCTCACAGTTGTCACCGTGAGGATTGGGCGCCCCTGTGAGTAGATGCCATTTCCTCAATTAATGGCACCAGTCTGGGCACCATTTAGTTAATAAATGGCACCTGTCTGGGTGCCATTTTGTCAATAAATGGTACTTGTCTGGGTGCCATTATCCTGAGTATGGATTTCTAGATTTCTTGAGCTTCTGTCTAACCCACACCTCGGGTTCTAGGCGCTATTATCTCAGTCCGCAGATGCAATCCCACGTTTCTGGCATTTCTCGTACACCCCTCAACTCTCAATGATGTTTGAGCCCTCCGTGGGATATTCCTTCCTTCGGACTGACAATCTCATCATTTGGACCTCCGTAAGTCTACTCTAGCCTTGGATTCCCTCAAGGCAGCCGAGCAGGTTGTACCATTAAAACCCTTGATCCCCTTGAATCCCATGTCACTCTAAAGAAACATGGTGGCGTAGCCCTCATAGTGTGTTGTTTGGCATATGTGAGCTTGTTCTTTCTGTACTTCTGGAATGAGCACCCCTCAGTAAGGGCGCTGCTAGATGGGCGCCAATTATGAAATCTGTGACAGCCCTAGAGGCGCCAATTCTACCCAAATTTCTGATATATTGTGCGTATTATGTGGTTTAGTCACAGTTCATCCTTACATGATAATCTGATCTTGAACTCTGTTCCATGAGATCCACCTTATGTTCCTACGATGGTTAAATCCTTTGGAATTCTATATTGGCTATAAACTAGAGTGGATGTCGAAAGAAATACATGACTCAATGGCGTTAATGGGGCCCGATCTGGTCCTGGGAGGAGCACCCGAAAGTACTTGTGTCCATTGGAGCTATATTGATCACGGTGTGGCATTGCACCAAAGTGCATGACTTGTTAGATATAAGGCTTTCCACTTACTCTCTCGTGACAATACTTGACGTTACTTGCGTGCTTGACTTGACTTGCGTGGCCCGGAATGGGCAAGTACTTGCTTGATTGAAATAGCCAAATTCTAGTAACACGTACTTGATATTACATTCTTGAACATTGGTTCTTACTTTCCTGGAAAAGAATTGTGCAAACACTTGATAGTACCTTATTGATACCTTGAAATCATGCTATGTTCTTCTCTAAAAGTTCTTGATATCTTGCTCGTCCATCATACATAGCTATGCCTGCATTGCATGTAACATGTAATTACTTAAAGCATTGCTATTTCTTGAGATATAATTCCTACTAAGCGATTCGCTTACCTAGTTTCATTCCAACATTTTTCAGGTAACTCGGATAGCGAGAACTATATGGATGGGAATGAGATTGAGTGAAGAGAGTAGAGCTTCTGATTATTGAGCCATTGTCGAGTCGTGTCTTGTCATATCTTATCCTTTTAATAAGTCCTATGTCATTGGACCCCCTTTTATTATTAAAGTCTAGCTGTGGAAGTTTGTATGGCTTGTAGCCTGGTAATTTAATTTGGATGACTAATATCATGAATTTGAAGTACCGTTAATATGGTTAAGTGGTTAAATCGTGGAATTTAATTATGGTTGTTATTATATTGTCATGTCTTTTGCGCACTCTGTCTTTATGTCAAAAATCTTATTACTCTAATTGACATGATCTATATAAACTCGTCACGCGTACCGGGTTCCTTCCGTGCTCGAGACGTGACAGAACAGATTGAGCCTCCCCACAGGGGCATTTCTATAGTTTGGCTCCACGCCCTTCTATGACAACAGTGTCCATATAGCATATATAATAGCTTTACATATATACATACGTACGTCGAAAAATCATATACTACATTGCATACCTTTCACAAAATAAATTTTCTATCACATTTTTCTAAAACTCCACAATTACTAAAAAAATATTTTTTTCAAAGACTTCAGGAATACAATAGATTTTAGATTCTGAAAACAGAAAATAGGCTTATATCTAAGCCACATATGCGAGTAAAATAGTTCATAATTTTAATGAACACAAAATTTTTACAAAAAGTTACAAACTTGATTCTTTATCATTTCCTAATTTTTCATATTTTTCTGAATCAAAATGGTCTTTCAAAACTCCATTTTCCTTGGTTTCTAAAATTTAGGAAACATGTTTATTTTTATGCTACACATGCATATAAATCAAGTCATAACATGAAGTACATAATTTTTCTAATCATGATATTTTTACAGCAAGTTATCAACTTGGTCATCTACCATTTTCTAATTTTTTAGATTTTTTAATTTAATTAGCCTGTCAAAATGTCTTATTTTGAGAGTTTTAAAAAATTGGGACAGAATACAGACTGTCAGAGGGCTAGGTCGACCTGTCCAGATGGCCAGGTTAACCTAGGCTAAATAAAATTGATTCAATTTTAATGAACCTAAAATTTTTACAACAAGTTACCAACTTGGTTATTTAACATTTTCTAATTTTTCAGATTTTTTATGAATTAGTTTGGCCTCCTAAAACTCACTTTTTCATGGTTATTGAAAATTAGAAAATAGGTTTATTTTTAACTACACATGCGTGTAAAACAAGTCATAAGTAAGAGTACATAATTTTTCTGACCATGAAATTTTTTACAGAAAGTTACCAACGTAGCCATCTATCATTTTATATTTTTTTCAGATTTTTATTAATTATATTAACTCTTAAAATCCACTTTTTCTTGGTTGCTAAAATTTAGAAAATAAGTTTATTTTTAAACTACATATGTGTGTAAAATAAGTCATAACTATGAGTACAGAATTTTCCTAACCATGAAATTCTTACAGTAAGTTACTAACTTAGTCATATGTCGTTTTATAATTTTTCAATTTTTTATGAATTAAAATGGCCCTTCAAAACTTTTTCAGGTTGCTGGAAACCTTGGGCCGAACACACAGACAAGGGGGGGGGGGGGGGCTGCGTCGACCCAACCCTCATATACAGTGACCCTGTTTCCGCTTAAAACGTGAAAAACATATATAAAAATCAGTAATCGATTGAAAACGTTAAAAGAGTAATACTATAAACTTGATTTAGGCTCTTTACATGTTTCTTTACAACCTAAACTCTTTGAATTATATAAATCACAACAAAAACAAAGAAATTTCAAAACAAACTTGCATGGATCTCTTGGCATACGACATGGAGTACCGGTTGAAATGAGAATAAAATTTTGGAATAAAACTAAAGCAATGACATGAAATCTAATTTACGATGATGCGTACTTCTTTAAACCTAGATCCTCTGAAAGAAGTTATAACATGTAAAAGGGACAGTTTGAACCTTAGAACTTACCTCGTCAATGAAAAACCATAAATCGAGAGACACCTCTCGATGAATCCCCTCGCCGAATCGTTCCCACGGTGGCACGGTGACTGTCTAGAAGCCTCTACGAAGACCCTCACACAACCTCCCTTCTAATCCTTTTACTCCTAGTAATAGGGGCACTCACAACCCCTTCTCAAAGCAAGGAGTAGCTTGCTAGGGTTTGCAGGGAAGAAAAGAAGAATAAAAAAAAGGGTTTTTTTGCATGAAAACCATTGTTACAAGTGAATTTACGAAAAAACCATTCCTAAAAATGTATTAGCATGTATATCACTGAGTTAATTCAAATAGTGCATAAATGCCATTTAAGCGTGGTTTTCTTGCAAGTTGTTGGTAAAAAGAAGTGATATGCATGCAAATAAATATGGCATTTTTGCACAATTCAGATTACACAGTGATATACCTGCTAATGTATTTTTAGGAATGGTTTTTTTGCATATTCACTTTTAACAATGGTTTCCATGTAAAAAACCCTAAAAAAAATACAAGAATTTGTCTAATCCTCTAAGCATGCCCTTATATAAAGCCAAAACTATTTCGTAGATCTAAATCCTAACCATTGCTTCAGATCTACCCAAATCCAATGGTAGGACATTATTCTGAAACCTCCACGGGCAAGTGTTTGCCATTCAAATGTTAATCACGTGAAGGATATACGGAGGACACTATTCATGCAGCACTTTAAAAATTAATAGCTCATAAGGTAAAAAAGATTAGGAAAATCTAATTGTTACCCATTAACCACCTCTGAAGACGCGAAATCTCGCACTGAGTCCTGAGCGGGCTGTGGATCACCAGAAGATGAACTGCAAGACAGGGAAACGTATCAGAGGGCTCAGGAGATTTCCCTGGGGCAAAACCCTCCGATGGCTAAGTCAGTAGAGCTGCGGTGGAAGCAATGATGGGGAGGAGAAAAGCTGGTGCACGAGATTCCTCTCCACCAAAGGGGTGAAGCGGATTGCTCAGGAGTTTCAAGTGTGAGTGCCTTAATGGCTCCTTTTTCTCTTACCTTTCACCGGAGGGTAGCCCTGGTTTAAATAGTATGCCGCCTTCAGGAGTCCTGTGAGCTGAGGGGTCTCCGGCGGGAGTTACGTCCTCAACGTGGGCTTTCATGGCCTTTATCGGGGAGCGTTATCGCCTTGAAGTCCGGCGGCTTCTTGGGGACTCTTAACGGAAGCACGAACGGATAATGTCTGGTCTGGCCGAGCTCCTAAAACGCCAGCCCTGTCCGGGCGATGAGCATAGCTCGGTGAAAGAAGGGTCGGATAGGTCGGCTAACGCCTATCTTTCCCGGGCGGGGAAACGGCTTGGACCGGACCCACCTTGTGACCTGACCATCACTCGGGCCCTCTAAGCCTAGGGGCCGCCGGGGAGAGTTGGTTCCTCGAGTGTTTGTTCATTGGGCTTTTCTTTCCTGAGTGGGCCCCGTGGGCTATCACTCGGGTGAGCTTGCCTCGTTGGACCCTGTTGGGTCTTGTTGGGCTGCTCTTTGGGTGGGCTACAGAAATCCCCCTCTCCACTTGTCCCCCTCCTACTCCCGAGCCATGGAGGCTCGGTCGAGTAGTTTTTGAGGCTTTGGACCGGCGTGGCTCAGGTGGGTGGAATTCTGTTGGCGTTGTGGAGCCACGTGTAGTGGTCGCCTGGGCCCGTAATGATGACCCTGACGGATTTGAAACGAAGGGGCCCCCCTTTTCTCAGAGCACGGAACGACGCGCCGCCTCCCTCCAGGGTTTTATAGGCGTTGGGCGCTGTTCGTCGTTCTAGGCTTCCCAGGGTTTTGGGCTTTCCTTAATTTCTTTGCTTTTGGGGCTCCTTGATGTGCCGTGAGGGCACAGTGGAGGCGCGAAGTCTTGCGGCGGCATTTGAGGAGTTGGCGAGGATAACCGCGGAGGCGGTCCGGCAACTTCCTTCCCGTCCGGAGTCTTCGAGCTCGTGCGAGGGATCATCTTCCGGCTCAATGGCTGGTCTGCCTTTGGAAATCGGGCAGGTGAGGCGGGAGCCCGTCCCCAACTGCAGTGAGTTGGGGGAGGCCGAGGTGAGGAAGCTGGAGCATCGCTTTCGCTTGCCTCTCAGGTATAGCTTCGCTGCCGCCGCCCCGTATGAGACGAGTCTGGACAGCCGTACGGGGCACATTTGCACTTTCCTTCTGGCTTGGAAGAGCGGGTTCCGCCTCCCCTTCGAGCCCCTTGTACTCCAGCTTCTCGAGTTTTTCCGGTTGGCGCCTATTCAGTTGGTGGCCAACTCGTATCTCCTCCTCTCCGCCTTTCGGATTCTCTGTCGTCAGCACGACATTTTTCCTTCCTTGGACCTCTTTCATTATTTTTTTGAGTTGAAGGCGCATCCGTCGGTGGGGAAGGGCTTCTACTTCATCCAGGCGAGGAGGAACAGGAGTTGCATCTCCCTCGCTGCGAAGGATTCCTCGCACAAGGGGTGGAAGAACCAATTCTTCTGGGTGAAGGCGGAGGCGACGGATGAGTTTTGGAGATGCCTGGTCTCGCCCAATTTTCACCCGAATCCTCCTCCTCGCCAGGAGGAGTTCCCTCCCCACGTGGAGCGACAGGCCGCCCGTCTGCTGGATAACCGCCAATCGACCGAGGAGCTGGTGACGCCGGAGAACATCGAACGGTGCTTGCTTATGTGGTTGACGTCGACAGGTACCGCTCTCGAGGTTTTTCTCCTGGGGCGGTAGTTACTTTTCTTCTCCTGACCGGGTCTTCTTTCTTTGTTGCAGACGTGAGGCGGGAACCTCTGGAGGAAACTGCTGAGGTCATCGATCTGGGAGAAGATGACTCGGCGGCCGACGAACCAGAGGCTCCTACGGGTCGCGCCCAAGCCCGGGATAAGGGCAAGGGGGTGGCCCCCGGGGGGTCTTCACGGCCAGCTGGTACGAAGCGCAAGGATCCCATGGCGGGAAAGTTGCGGGAGGCCGCGAAGGCCAAGAAACGGGCCAAGAAGGCAGGTCTCCCTCCTACCGCCGGGGGCGACTCCGGCTCGGCGGCGCTCCCCTCTCGGGGGCAAGATGGGGCCGACCCCTCGGGGCCAACTCCTCCACTTGCCAGGCGAGAGGGGGCCGAGGAGATCGGGGGCCCTTTAGAGGACGGCGATAGGTCGGCTCTCCCCCCCACGGGGGTAGAGGGGGCCGATGTTGAAGTAGCAGTCACCGAGGCCAGGGGGTCTGCCGGAGGCGGTGACGTCCCGGTCGCCGAGGTGCGGGCCAAGACAGGCGGGGCTGGGGGTTCGCCTGCGAGGGCGTTGCAGCCCCAGGTGCTTGGAGCTCCCGGTGCGGTCGGTCCCGCGGCACCGGTCGAGGTTGGGGGTTCGCCCGGGGAGGTGTCGCAACCCCAACCAACCGTGGCGCGCGAGGCGGCCGGTCCCTTCGCTCGAGTAGAGCCTTCTGGCGGGGTGCCCCGGGCGAAGCGGTCCCCTCTGCCGGAGCCCTTGGAAAGGCTCGGCATTACGAGCGACCTGTATCAGGTCTGCCGGTCGATTGCCGCAAGGACGAAGGCGGGAGAAAGGCGCAATACCCCCCCCCCCCGGGCTCCTTGATGTTCTGATGGAGGGCGGCCTGGTCATAGCTCGGTCGGCGGCTTTGATGGCGGAGGCGCACGCACGGACGGAGGCGGAGCGGTCGAACCTTGCCTGGACCCTTGGGGGATGCGAGAGGAAACTCGCCCGACTCAAGGGGGAGCACGAGGGGCTCCGGCAGGAGTTCTCCGCATTCCGGGAGGTGGCGCGGGCGAGCCGACTGGAAGCCGGGGTGCTGACCGAACAGCTCGCCAAGACCCGAGAGTCTCTTGAGAGGGCAAGCCGATCCCTGGAGGAGGAGCGTCTGCGTCGCCTCGAGCTAGACAATCGCTGGGAGCTCGAACGTGCCGAGCTGCTAGATCGGGCGGAGATGGCCGAGCGTCTCCGAGCTGAGGCTGAGGTGGACCGGGCCCGGGCAGAGGAGCGTGCGGCCGAGGCGGAGCGGGCTCGGGTCGAGCTCGTCGGAAGGGCGGGGCAGATCGAGGCGGAGGCAATCGAGCGTTACAGGAGCTCGGATGCTTACTCGGCCGACCTGGTGGAAGCCGCCCTACCCTATTACGAGGTAGCACTACGCCGGGGTGCTCAAAAGGGGTTCAAGCAGGGCTATCTCCGGGCGGTAGACTATGCCAATGAACAAAACTCCGCGATCGAGTTCCCCTTTGGCCAGTATTATGACTCGGATGAGTCGGTTTCCAGCTCTTCTTCATCGGTTGGGGAAGATTCGGAGGGGTCGCGTCCGTCGGGGTCACCGGCTCCGGGCGTCTCGGGAGGGCTCACGACCGAGACAGTTCTCGCACAGGCGAGGTCAGTGTCCGAGCCGACCGTCACCGAAGGCGCTGGGGGTGACGCGTCTCCTTCCACCGGTCTCGAACGTCAAAGTGGGCCCGAGGCCTGATGTATTTTGCCTCTTTCCCTTTTTGTCTCTCTTTCCTCTTTTTAGAGGGTTTTCTTTTGGT
This sequence comes from Amorphophallus konjac, assembly GCA_022559845.1. NCBI lineage: Eukaryota > Viridiplantae > Streptophyta > Magnoliopsida > Alismatales > Araceae > Amorphophallus > Amorphophallus konjac. Next base: position 274,978,021 of record CM040126.1, read on the forward strand.
GTGATAATAAATGACTTGCTCTGTTTGAGTGCTATCCTTGCCGTGATTTGGTTGGCGGATCTTGAGTAGCTGGGAGGTGCCGATATGTCCTGCACGATTTTCGCACGCTGTTTTGGTAGGCTTCTGACGGGGCGTCCATCCATTCCCTCATGCTTTGAATGTCAGGCCGCTTCATGAATCCCGCTAGGGCGGGAAACGAGGAGTTGGAGGTGACTGTTCAGGGGAGAAATCCTTTGGCGTGTTTCCGAGGGGGGGTCATTTAAGGCGTGTAGCCTCCTTTGGCCTATAAGAAGGACCGAAAGGCGCCCTTTCCTCTCCACTGCTTGGGATTTTCTCTAACAGTCTTTCCTCGCTCCTTCCTTTTCACTCTGCGTTGTGCCTTTGCATTCGGAGCATGGAGGATCCTTCGGAGGGTGATGCCGCCGACGACGGGGAGTGGCGGGCTTCCGCTGTCTTGTAATGTTGAACGGATCCCACGGTCGCCGCGCGTGCACGAGACGGGTCCGACGGTCGCCGCGCGGATCTGGGGAGGACTTCGGCGTGCGGAAGCACGCCGTTGGCCTCTCCTTAGCTCCGGCGAGGCTTCCGGGTGGACGCCGAGGCCGAGGACAGATGGGGGCATCAGGGGAGTCTGCCGTCACTTCCCTCCGTGTGAGGGGAGGAGGCGTATCAAGCTCCCTCCTCACCGAGGCCTTCCTCCGGCTGCAGCCTCTTTCTCCCTCTTCTGCTCTTCATTTCTTTCACTCTTCAGGGGCTGCTTGCTCTCTCCTTCCTTCCAAGGAGTTGGCAGATTGGAAGAGGGGAGGCCTTCACGGCGCTCCTTTTTCCTGGTTGTTGCCAACTTGGGAGGTAGCCTTCCTCAACGTTTAAAGGTGGCTTTCCTCCTGAAGTCCCTCTGTCACCTTTGTCACGGGCCATCCGAGCCAACTGGCTCGACCACCTTTTGTCCAAGCCAGTTTTCGCGCGAGGCAGAGTCAGTGGCTGGATGCGAGGAGATCAAGACCGAGTCAGTCGAGCGATGACCCCTTGAAACGATTTTAGACGGATTTTTGTTTTGTTTTTGCTATGTGATGTACTGGCATTTGCCTACCTGATGTACCAATGGTTTGGAATGAAAAGAATAGGGATTTATTCCGTCCATCTTGCTGTACAATTTCAAAAGTAGAATTTGCGCAGTGCGGCTGCGTTCCATGTCCGAGGAATAGGTTCCCCTTCCATTGTCGCTAACCTGTACGCACCTTTTCCGAGCATCTCGACCACTCGGTAGGGGCCTTCCCAGTTGGGGGATAGCTTGCCCGCCGCCTCTAGTGGTCGAGAGGCTTCGGCCTTCCTGAGGATGAAGTCCCCCGGTTGGAAACGTCTGTCTCGGACTTTGGCGTTGTAGTATCGAGTGAGGCGGCGCTGGTACTCCGTTGCCCGGACGTTCATGATCTCTCGGAGTTCGCTTGCTAGGTCGAGGTTCTCGAGCAACTTTTGCCCGTTTGCCTCGAGTGAGAAGCTGATCACAGGTTCACAGGTTCTAGTTCGGGTTGTTAAAAAGGAGTATAATTGTCCATGGTCAATTCTGTCTTATGTAAGAGAGATCTGGAGGTCTCTTACTCAGATTGAAAAGATTGTCCATACTTACAGAGAAGGAAATAAAGTAGCGGATCATCTGGCCTCTTTAGCCTACTCCTCTAAATGTAATGTTTTCTTTTTCTATAATGAGTTACCCTCTGTTATAAAGGGAGAGGCTCGAATGGATAAGCTGGGTATGCCCAGCATCCATCTGATGTAATTTTCTTTCATCATATTCAGTAATAAATTCACCCCCTAGTGGCCGATGGTCCTCATCTGCTCCTAGGTAGGGCTTTTTGGAGTAAAAAAAAAAAGAAGCTGATCACTGGGAGAGACGGGTTGGCGATCTCCAATGGAACGACGGCTTCGGTGCCATATACCAACTGAAAAGGGCTTTCACCGGTTGCCGTCCTGGGGGTTGTTCGGTGCGACCACAGTATGCTAGGCAATTCCTCGAGCCAGCTACCCTTAGCCTTGCCGAGTCTGGTTTTTATGTCTTTCAAGATAGTCTTGTTGGCATTTTCAACCAGCCCGTTGGCCTGAGGGTGGGCGACCGAAGTGAAGTGGTTGCGGATATTTAGGTCGGCGCATCTGTCTCGGAAGTACCGAGAGTCGAATTGCCGACCGTTATCGCTTACTATCACTCGGGGGATGCCAAAGCGACAAATGATCGATTTCCAAACAAAGCCCCAAACGACTGTCTCGGTGATCCTGGCCGTAGCCTCGGCCTCGATCCACTTGGTGAAGTAGTCGATGGCGACGACGATGAACTTCTTCTGGGACTGGGCCGTTGGGAATGGCCCAAGGATATCGATTCCCCACCGAGCGAAAGGGTAAGGCTCGGCTAGGGTGACAAGTTCTGTGGCCGGCTGATGGACCAAATGGTCGAACCGCTGGCACCGGTCGCACTGTTGAACATAGGCCGAGCAGTCACGCTGCAGGGTGGGCCACCAGTACCCCTGTCGTAACAGGATTCTGGCCAGTGACCTTGCCCTTGAGTGCGCTCCGCACAGGCCTTCATGAATCTCTTGGATGGCTCGGCCTGCCTCGTCGGGACCGAGGCATTTCAGGAGGGGACCGGAGAACGATCTTCGGTAGAGGGTGTTGTCGAGGACGACGAAGCACCGAGCTTGATACTTCATTTGGCGGGCTTCTCGAGGGTCGGAGGGCTCTTGGGAGTCTTGTAGCCAGGACAGGTAGGGGGAGCGCCAGTCACTTAGAGTGGCTGAGTCAACAGCGAGGAGCTCGTGTCGATGCTCGGGCGCTCTAGCTCTTCTAGGAGGACCGATCGTGTACCTTCCAAGTCTAGGGAGGAGGCCAGTCGAGAGAGGGCGTCCGCCAGAGAGTTTTGCTCCCGGGCTATCCGGTCTACCTCAAATCCCTCGAACTGTTGGGCCAGGCTCCGGACCAACTGAAGGTATTTGATCATGGGTGCCTCCCGAGCTTCATACTCACCGTTGACCTGACCTGCGACTAGTTGAGAGTCGGTGTGGATCCTGACTCGCTCGACCCCCAGCCGTCGGGCCATGCGTGCTCCCGAGATAAGGGCCTCGTATTCGGAAGCATTGTTGGACGCCTGAAAGTTGAATTTTAAGGCGTACTATAGCTCTATCCCTTCGGGGGATCTCAGGAGGATCCCCGCACCGCTGCCTGCCGAATTGGACGATCCATCGACGAACAGTTCCCAGGTTGGCCCGGTCGTGGTCGGAGGCCTGTCCTCAGCGGGGATGGTGCTTTCGGCAATGAAGTCGGTGAGCGCTTGGCCTTTGATTGCTGATCGCGGCCGGTATGAGATGTCGTAGGCCCCGAGCATAATGGCCCATTTGACGAGTCGCCCTGAGGCCTCGGGGTGGGCCAGAATCTTCTTCAACGGCTCGCCGGTTAGCACGGTGATGGGGTGCCCCTGGAAGTAGGGGCGGAGGCGCCTCACGGAGGTGACCAACGCTAGCACAAGTTTCTCGGTTGCGGGGTACCTCCGTTCGGCCTCATTGAGCACCTTGCTGGTGTAGTAAATCGGTCTTTCGATTCCCGAGTTATTTCTGACTAGGACCGAGCTGACCGAGGATGGCATCGCCGAGAGGTAGAGCAGCAAGACTTCGCTGGGGACGGGCTTGGAGAGCACCGGTGGCGAAGCCAGGAGCTCCTTAAGCTCGGCGAATGATGTCTGGCACTCCTCATCCCATGCGAACGTAGCAGATGCTAGCTTGGGTCCCCTCATCAGTTTGAAGAAGGGCAAGCATCGTCCGGCCGAACGGGACAGGAAACGGCTGAGAGCGGCGACACGCCCTGTCAGACGCTGGACGTCTTTAATGCACGTGGGCGGGCGCATGTCCAGGATGGCCTGGACTTTGTTGGGGTTGGCTTCGATCCCGCGCTGAGTGACCAGGAAACCCAGGAACTTCCCGGATTTTACTCCAAAGGCGCACTTGGCGGGGTTGAGCTTCATGTTGTACTTCAGGAGGGTGCCGAAGGTTTCGGCGAGGTCGGTGAAGTGGTCTTGGGCCTTGGGGGTCTTGACGAGCATGTCGTCAATGTAAGCCTCGACGTTCCGACCTAGCTGTCCCTCGAACATGTGATTTACCAGTCGCTGATATGTGGCTCCGGTGTTCTTTAACCCGAAGGGCATCCGAGTGTAGCAGTACACGCCGCAGTCGGTGATGAAGGCTGTCTTTTCGATGTCTTCTGGATTCATTCTGATCTGGTGATAACCCGAATAGGCATCCAGGAAACTGAGTATCTCGTTGCCCGAGGTTGAGTCAACCAATTGGTCGATGCTCGGTAGCGGATAGCAGTCCTTGGGGGTAGCCTTATTCAGATCGGTGAAGTCCACGCACATTCGCCACTTGCCTGTGGTTTTTGGCACCAGGATGACATTGGCTAGCCACGTAGGGTACAGACTGGTCTGAAGAGGCCTGTCTCTTGTCCTGCGCCTTGATGACCGCCTGCTTCTCGGGCGCGTGCTTCCTTCTCTGTTGCGGTACGGGCCTGACGGTGGGGTCGAGGCTGAGCTTGTGCATCACGGTCTTCTCTGGTATGCCAGGGAGTTGATCATCGGACCAAGCAAAGGCCTGGGCGTACTCAGAAAGAAATTTCTTGTATTGCTGCTGTTCCTTGGGTGGTAGGTCGGCTCCGATCCTCACTCCGAGGGCCGGGTCATCGTTTAGGAATACCGTTAGCAACTCGCCACAGGGCTCGGCGGTTACGGTCTTCCCTTCGATTCCCTTGGGGCCCTTATCCCCCCCGTCCTGCCTTGAGGCTTCCACCGAGATGTTGTAGCACCTTCTAGCCGTGGCCTGGTTACCTCGGACTTCCCCCAACCCGTTTTTGGTGGGAAACTTCATTTTCTGGTGATAGGTAGATGGTACGGCCTTTATTCGGCTGAGAATTTTCCGGCCGAAAATGGCGTTATACGCTATCATACCCTTGATCACTATGAAGTCCACCATGACCGTAACGGTTTTGGGTGGGGTGCCGATGGTGACCGGCAGGCTTAGGGCTCCCTCGGGGTAGGTGGCCAGGCCGTTAAACCCGCAAAGGGGTGTTCGGATCGGGCGGAGCTTGGATGGGTCTCCCCCCATCTTGAGGAAACAGTCATAAGATAATACATCGGGGGCGCTCCCATTGTCAACCAGAATTCTATCTACGTTACAATGGTTTATTGTGGCCGAGACAACGAGGGCATCATCATGCGGGGTGCTCAGCCCTTCCAGGTCTTGGTCGGAGAAGACTATGACCTGGGGCTCCCTCGGCGGGCCCCCTGAGGGCTCTGAGACCCGGCTGGCCCGCTCGGCATGACGCTTCCTTCCTCGGCTGGTGTCGCCGCCCGATACCGTTCCTCCGGAGATGATGTTGATGTGGACCCCTCGGGGGGCGTTGTCGATCTCCTCGGCGGCGTCTCGGTCTTCTTTGCGCCCCGCTGCAAACCGGGCCAGGTGCCCTTGACGGATGAGACGTTCGATCTCGTCCTGGAGCTGGTGACAGTCGTCGGTGTGGTGCCCATGGTCGCCGTGGAACAGGCAATGCCTGTCGCGCTTGCGGTTCTTCGATCTCATTGGTTCGGGCTGGCGGAGGAGTCCCGAGTCTTTGATGTCTTCATAGATCTCGTAGACTGGCGTGGTCAACGGGGTGTACCGCTCATACTTCCGTTTGCGTTCTCCTTCCCGATCGCGCTTCTTGCCTGAGCAAGGGTTTGGCTCGGAGGCCCGCTTCTTGTCCCCCTCCCGACCCGAGCCGGTTGTGTCTTGGCAGGCGCTGAGTACTTCTTCGCACTCGACGTGGCGCAGTGCCAGAGTCACTAGCTCGGCAAGGGTCGAGGGAGGGTGGAGGACCAGTTCGCGGCGGAGATTCTTGTCCCGGGTGCCCCTGGTCAGAGCGGTCGTGACCGAGGCCACATCCAGGCGGGGAATTCTGAGGGCTTCCGATTTAAATCGGTGGACATAAGCCCGGAGCCTTTCCCCTTGTGCCTGTTTGAGGGCCAGGAGCCCCGCTACTGACCTTGGGGGGGCGCTTCCGGCGAAGCTCTCCTTGAAGACTCGCCCAAATTGCCTGAAGTCCCGGATGGACCCAGGGGCGAGGGCCCGGAACCATGCCTGAGTGCCTTGGACCAGGGTGGCCGCAAAGGCTCAGCATTTAATAGGATCCGGTGTTCCATGCAGAGTCACCAGGGCGTCGAAGCTGTCGTAGTGGTCGGCTGGGTCGCCCTGGCCATCATAGAGCTTGAAGGTCGGAATGGAGGTTCTGGGAGACACCTCTGCCTTCAAGATGTATTCGGAGAAAGGGGATTTCTCCTCATCCTCCGGGAGAGAGGTCTTCTGCAGGGCGCAGAGGGCGCGCTCTTGCTCTGCAAAATGTCTTTCGAAATCCCTCAGCCGGAGGGATAGTTCCGGCTGCGGTCGCGCCGTGGGACTGGGGGGAGCGTCGTGGCGATCCTCAGGACCGCCGGTGCTCGGGCGTGGAGGCCTCTCCCCCTGCTTCCCTTTTCTGGGCGTGGAGGAAGCCTCTTGCTCCAGGGGCGGAGCTTGCGAGGGTCCTCCCGCGTTGTTGCGGATGAGCTGTTGACCGCGGAGGGTGAAGCGGCCCCCAGCGGTATGCTGGGACGCACTTCGACGGGGGGGGCTTCCGGACGGGGCGCGAGACCTGGAATCCCTTGCCGCCTGGGCCCTCATGAGCTCCACGAGGACGTCAAGCTTCTTATTGAGGGCCTGGAAGACCTCGTCACCACCGTTGGGGGGTACCCCCGTCGCCGTCGGAGGGGGCGGCGGCCCATTGGTGGGGACGCTAGCGTTGGAGGGAGGGTTCTGTGAGGCCCTAGAGGGGCCATCTCCTGCCGCCACCACGGCCTTACCCTTCTCGACGGCGGATCTCCTCCCTGAGCTTCTTCTCACCATCTTGGCTCTTCGTGCGTTTCCCACAGACGGCGCCAGATGAAGAGGCGAAATCTCGCGCTGAGTCCTGAGCGGGCTGTGGATCACCAGAAGATGAACTGCAAGACAGGGAAACGTATCAGAGGGTCCAGGGGGTTTCCCTGGGGCAAAACCCTCCGATGGCTAAGTCAGTAGAGCTGCGGTGGAAGCAATGATGGGGAGGAGAAAAGCTGGTGCGCGAGATTCCTCTCCACCAAAGGGGTGAAGCGGATTGCTCAGGAGTTTCAAGTGTGAGTGCCTTAATGGCTCCTTTTTGTCTTACCTTCCACCGAGGGTAGCCCTGGTTTAAATAGTATGCTGCCTTTAGGAGTCCTGTGAGCTGAGGGGTCTCCGGCGGGAGTTACGTCCTCAACGTGGGCTTTCATGGCCTTTATCGTGGGAGCGTTATCGCCTTGAAGTCCGGCGGCTTCTTGATTCCCCTGTCCGTTGGGGACTCTTAACGGCAGCATGAACGGATAATGTCTGGTCTGGCCGAGCTCCTGAAACGCCAGCCCTGTCCGGGCGATGAGCATAGCTCGGTGAAAGAAGGGTCGGATAGGTTGGCTAACGCCTGTCTTTCCCAGGCGGGGAAACAGCTTGGACCGGACCCACCTTGTGACCTGACCATCACTCGGGCCCTCTGAGCCTAGGGGCCGCCGGGGAGAGTTGGTTTCTCGAGTGTTTGTTCATTGGGCATTTCTTTCCTGAGTGGGCCCCGTGGGCTATCACTCGGGTGAGCTTGCCTCGTTGGACCCTGTTGGGTCTTGTTAGGCTGCTCTTTGGGTGGGCTACAGAAATCCCCCTCTCCAACCTCGATTTACTCAACCATGAAAAATTATCAAATAAATATTTGGCCTTAAAAATGAAATTGAGTGAATAGTAAAAAGTGTGAAAATGAATAGTAAATATGTTGGATCATAGTCTATCCTAAACTATAGGAATTTGTGTCTATACCCTTATGTGTTCTACTAGTGAATATAAATAATATAAGAAGGGCTTATATTAACAATTAACTTACAAAATTTTAATTGTTCAAAATTCTAAATCTATAATTATCGAAAAACTTATATTTAATGCATTATCTATTTTATTGATTATTTTAGTTGTGAATTTAATAAAACATGCACTAAACACATATTTTTATCAAATTAAATAGCAGAAATATTTTATATTTTTTTGAGAAATTCCGGGCACTACATAAACCCCTGGTTCCCCCAACAGACCGGCGAATAGAGTCTTCTCCGTTGCCTCAAACCTCCAAGAATGGAAAACACTAAGAACCTATGAGCCCTGTCTATAGCTGCAAGGTCGCATCGATCACCGTCGACCAATCCCAGGGAGGCGCCTTGCCTACCTCCGGCCCCCCTACGGCTTCGATCGAGGTGAAGAGAGAAGGAGGGTGGGGGTTCGAAGGCCCTCACATCCACCCCCATTAAAGCAAGCAAGCTCTGTCGAAGCGAGGGGTGGGTCCTCTCTCATGCTGTGAGGAGAAGTGGCTGGCCAAAAAAAAGGAAGAGAGCTATTCCCCACTTGCAAAACGAAGGAAAGGATGGGAGAGTAGGAGAAGGGAGGTGAGGTTGGGGGGAGAGGAGACGTCTCCCCCCCATTGTTGTATTCTCTTAAATTTCTTGTTGTTTGATCTATTTTCTCTTCTTCGCTACGATGTATGCTTCTTCTATACCCCTTGCTTCTACAAGGGAATAAAAAGGCTCCGGTTGCAATATATACTATTGCTCCTACTCTGCCTCCCCATCCCCATTTGCTACCCAGTTCTGGGCGTCTCTCTTTATTTCTGTTTCTTCTTACAGAGGTGATGCTTTTTTGGCTTGCTGTGCTAAGCACACTTGGGCCCTTCGCACTTCATGCATGTGTGCCCCGGTGCCTCCAGCATAAATTCATGGAGAGGCCTCTCCAGGTGGAGGTCCAGGGCTTACCCGGTGTCATGGGTATGGCTCTGGATCCGGATCCTTGGCGGCCGTCTCATCTCCGCAATTTTTCTACACCCACTGGTTCAGATCCACTGTTCCTCCAACTTGGACGATGCCGCTCTTGCGCATGTCCATGCAAATCTGGGGCCGTCTCGGACTTCTGTGGATGGGCACCCGTTTAACCCCCCCCCCCAATGCTCTGAATATGGGGGAGATGCTACCGAATTTTTGCCGGAACTTGAACTAATTGCTGAACTTGTCAAAAATGGGTGAATGGAATAGAATTGTGGTAAAAATACGAGAACGTCAAAAAGAAAAAGTGTCAATTGAAGAACAAATAGAAGTCAGGTAGATGCTATCGAACTCGGAACCCGACTGCCCATACGCATTCGCATGTGCCTCCCTGCCGTCCTTCCACGGATATCAACATAAGCAGAAGGAACTTTTTGCACGAACAAAATCTGAACCCGTCATGCGTGCCCATTTACAAGCACGTCCGATTTTGCATTCATCATACCCTCTTTTGCATTCAGCCACATGCATCACGAGTGCGCAATGAAGCTCCCGTTCACAACATAGGGTCTCTGTTGGCTTCCCATAAGCAAAATAAAAGGGGCCCTGCATAGATGAAATCTAAACTTATCATACATCCCCCACATGCATACTCCATTTAGAGAACATCTGTAGCTTTCAAATAACAACAAAAAAAGGAGAAGAAGAAACTAATCAGGTAAACATAATAAAAGAGAAGGAACAATGCATGCCTTTGAATTTGGCCAAACAATCCCCTGAAAGCCAAGCAAAAATCTATCGAAGGAAAAGAGAACAAAATTTTGAAATCTGAGTCTGTCCACCATTTCAGTCGACCGAATGGGGCCTTCGATCGACCGATCGGCCCTGGGTCGACGCGCTACACAGCTTAGGTCGACTCCATCGATAGCCCTTCTTGTCGCTGGGAGGTTCGATCGACCGAAGCCCCCGTTCCAAAAAAAAAATAAATGAAAATGAAGTGAGAAAGAGGTGATCCGACGCGGCAAGGCCATCGGATCACCACCTTCCCAACTTTCCCCACCGGGTCATCACCCTTCTCTACTCGCCGCCGTGTCACCCTATATATAAAAAAAACGTTGAAAATGAGAGGGCGGGAGTGATCCGGCGGCAGTTGCCCACCGGATCACCCACCCTTTTGTGTTGAAATAAAAAAAGGGGAAACAAAAAGTAGAAAAAAAGACAACCAGAAATAATACAACAACAACAAAAGAACATCAACCACAAAGGTAAAAAAAAAATCAAAATCAAACAAAAAAAAATGAATGAATGAATAACGATGAACATCTAAGTAAAAGAAATATGATTAATTAATTAATTAATAGAATAATAACTAAACTACAAAGTGAAACAAAGCAATACTTAAAGTTATAAATAACCAACTAAAAATTTTATAATGGTGACAATATCAAATGAACAAAAAAAAATGATACATCCATGCACCTAAATAAAGATCAAATAGCCAAGTAATAGACTAAAACAAAATAACACCCAAAGTTATAAATAATCAAACAAGGGATAATAATAATGACAGATGAACAAAAAAATGCACCCATCCACCTAAATTTAAAATAATAATAATAATAATAATTACAATAATTATAATAATTATAATAATAATGATAATAATAAATAAACCAAATAACTAAACAACAAAAACATAATAATGTTCGCTCCGGACCCCGTTTCCCCGGACTCGGTATGAAGGAAATATTAATGATGCCTCAGTAAGAAGGGTTTGGACCTCGGGGGCCACCCCGATATGGCCATGACCTGGCATTACCCCAGGCCGATAGCTCGCTAAACCCGACCCGTTTTCACTGGGATCTAATCCCGCGCTCTTATTAAACTTGCTGTAAACTCGACAGACATTCATACAGGGTTTGTCTCCACCTTCGTCGTGCTTTCAAGATGGACTTTCATCCGAACATGAAATGGTCGGTAAGCGACCAACATGGTTTGAACGTTCACAACCCAATCTTGGGGCATTTTAACGCAGTCCGAGATTTCATTAATCTCATTTCGTTAACAATACTTTCAGGCCGTAGGGCCTCTTTTCCTAGCGATCAATCAAGGGTTTTCTCCTCTCTGAGGAGATGTAATTAACGCCGTGGCCTTCATAGCACGGCGGATTTTAGTCCCGACACGCAATCCACTATCGTCTGATCAGTCAGACGGCACACACCAGTGGCTTCTTCAAAGCCCGAATAAATCGTCACTTTGTGACTGGCACGCCCACACACTAAATAAACAAATGAACAAATCAAATAAACAAATGAACAAACAAATAAAATAAAAAGAGATCCCAAAAGTGCATCCACAGAACCTCAAAAGATGACTCAAGAAGCAGGCTAAACAAGCAGCTGCTTTACAATATCCGGCCGAGCTAACGACACTCTAGAGGCTACAATAACTCATCGATGACTTGGAGGAGTACATTCCTCCTCGTCCCACTGGCGTTCTCCACTCTATAGCTATATCACGTGGGGGGAAATGCAAAGGAGAGCTCGTCTTAGATGTTGGGTTCAAGAAATGATCCATAAGATCAAGAATGGTGAAAGGCTCCTCATCCCAGAAGAACTCTCCTTGTTCTATAAAGATAAGGAGATCACCACAGAGCAGCAGGAAGAAATGCGTCGAGGCCGCACCTGCAACATGGTGGCCATCCCACCTCCTGACAATATCAACACTTCTCGGCGAGGCGAGCCAGTGGCCTCCCAAATAAGACAAAGAATTACCGCCCCACTAGGGCTACAACCAACTCCTCAAAACATTGGTCGCAGCCGAGACCGTGGTCGAGGACGTTGTAGAGGTCACGGGAGAATTACCGAGCTCCCTCTTACCCAGTCCACCTTCGACCCAGAGCGAATCATCCTCTTTCGAGGGGAAGAACCTGCCCCCATTCCGGATATAGAAATTCGGAAGGAGCCCAGCATCTTCGATCCCTCCAGCATGGAGGAGGCTACCACCAGTGTCCCAATCCCGACTCCAGCCCTAGTTATTTTTAAAGATCAAGCAGGTCCATCCAGCAAGGATGATCCAACTCACCAGTTGCCTCTAGAAGAGCCATCCTTGGCACATATATTCTAGGAACCCACAGGTGATCGGGACCAGTCTAATCCTAGTGACAAAGGCAAGGCAGTGCAACTCCCCGATGGGGAGCAACGCGATAGCTCGCACAAGACCCTGCCTGACATACTGCCTTCATTAGAGGATGCTCGTTCTCGAGCCGATCGAAAAGTCCTTCACCATATGAAGCAGTTTCCCGCCAACATCACAATTTGGGAAGCCATTGCTTGGAGTAAAGAGCTAAGAGAAGTTCTTATCAAAATACTCCAGAAGCCGGAAACCTATGAAGCACATGCCGTGGAAATGAAGGCGGAAACATATGAAGCCTTCACGGCCGCTGTCACATTCACAGAAAAGGATATGTTACTATCCTCTCCGTGCCATAACCGCCGCCCCTACATGCGAGGGGAAATCAATGGTCATGAGACAAACTGGATCCTGGTGGACGCAGGTGCTGCCGTCAACATCATGCTGCTGAAAACTTTCAAGACTCTATATCTGACTCCATACCTTTAGAAGGTTCAAGCGGTCAGGATATCTGGCTTCAACTAGAACACCGAGGACGTCCTCGGCCGAGTGGACGTTGATTTGGTACTCAATGATTTCACCTCTAAGGTGACATTTTACATCATCGACGCCAACACATCCTACAAAGCACTATTGGGTAGACCTTGGTTGCACGAAAATTGGGTCATCCCATCAACTCTTCATCAGCGCATCAAATATGCCAAGGATGAAGAACAACACACGGTCTTTGCAGACCTATCACCATTCACCCCAACAGAATGCAATCTTGCCGATGTCGCGCTCTACTTCGGGGGACCCAGTGCATACCCCATAATCAAAAGCAAAAGCAATGGCTGGCTCTCAGAGGAAGATGAGGATGACCTCTTCTCCGTTGACAAAGAAAAAGCCAAGCTCCATCAGCTCCGCCTTAGTTGCAAGTCAACTCCAGATCATCCCGAGAGGCATAAAATCAAATTTGAGGCTAATATTATTATCCGAGCCATCGACAAAAGTGTATGCCTGTCGCCAGATTGTATACAGCCCTCGTATGCATCAGAGGAGCACAAGGTTGAGCCACTCACAACATGCATTGTTACCTACAAACGACAACTCAGAAATAAAAAGAAGGCTAACAAGGACAAGCCCGTTGTCTTCTACAAGGGAGACATGGCCCCTCAGGTCTCGACAGAGGATGACTTCGGCTGGCCCCACTGTGCCGATGACACCCTTGAAGCAGTCCAAGTAATGGACGACTTGCCACAGTGCATCCATGAGATGTGCCTAATGTGACACATTCCCCAATGGCAAGATTCCGCACAGCGTGAATACTTTCACCAGTTGTGGATCCCTTCCCAGGTCCGGGGGCAATCCCCATTCTCCCACAAAGATACTCGGAGACTCGGCTACAACCAAGACTCGGACTTCAATGTCTACTATGCGGTCAACATCGTAGGCTCGACACAGCCAGGTGATAACCAGACTAATGTCGATACAAAATTCGACAGCTCTAGGGACGAGGAAGAGGAGATCTTGATCTCGCTCCCCGCCAAGGCCGGCACCCCAGTTCAAGTGATCGATGAGTCTTCGTTGCTTTCTTGCAAAGACATCAGGGCTGAAGAAGCTCTCCCTGCCTCCCACCTTGTCGAAGAATCCAGCTCAGAAAACTTTTCTGATGAAGAAGTTGCCGAGAGCACTTGCCATGAAGTTTCGTCAGCTTTAGCAGGCAACCCCAGGAATGCTCCAGTGGTACCAGCCGATAACTGCCAGGAAGGTCAAATCATGGCCAGAGATGACTCTACAGAAGCCTCACCATCATCGACGAATGATCCCAAGGAATCTCCGTTGATAGACATCGGTGGCCCAGAACAACCCCCGCCAGAATCCAGTAACGATGACTCTCCAGTTCCACCAACATCGACAAGCGACTTCAAAAACTAAGAAGTACACGAAGCTGACACTGATGATGAAGACTTCATCAATTTCCAACATGCTCCTCCCGAGCTGGAGGATGGTGGCCAGGAAATAGTTGACGAACTTATCGAGATCAACTTGGGTGAAGCTGAAACCCACCAGCCAACGTTCGTCAGCACTCTCCTCACCAAAGTAGAAAAGCAGGACTACAAGCAACTCCTGCTCGAATACAAAGACTGCTTCGCCTGGACATACAAGGAGATGCCAGGGCTAGATCCCTCCATAGCGGAGCATGACCTAGCTATTTCTCCCTCAGCAACCCCAGTCAAACAGCCACATCGGCGCATGTGGCATGAGCTGGAACTCCAAGTTTTGGCCGAAGTCAATAAAATGGCAGAGGTCAACTTCATTGAGCCGTGTATCTACTCGATCTGGCTCGTCAACATCGTTCCGGTCAAGAAGAAAAATGGTCAAGTCCGCATTTGCGTCAACTTCTGCGACGTCAAAAAGGCATGTCCCAAGGATGACTTCCCAGTACCAATCACAGAAACCATGGTCGATATGACCACCGGCCATGAAGCTCTGTCTTTCATAGATGGATATATTGTCTGGTTACAACCAGATCTGGATGTCCCTCAAAGATAAGAACCACACAACCTTTAGATGCCCCAAAGGGATTTTCAACTATAAGTGCATGCCCTTTGGTTTGAGGAATGCTAGTGCTACTTACCAGAGGGCCATGATCAAAATATTCGATGAGATGCTGCACAACATCGTCGAATGCTATGTCGATGACCTCGTCATCAAGACAAAAGGCGGGAAGACCATTTACATGATCTGCGCCAAGTCTTCGACCGACTTTGGTAATATGGGCTCAAGATGAACCCTATGAAATGCACCTTTGGCTATCCAGTGGCAAGTTCCTTGACTTCATCGTCAGATAACGAGGAATTGAGGTGGACCCCAAAAAGATTAAAGCCATCAGGGAGCTCCCACCACCTAGAAACCTCACTGAGCTCAGGTCCTTCCAAGAAAGGCTGGCTTATATCCGAAGGTTCATTTCTAACATCTCCGGTCGGTGTGCGCCCCTTGGCAAGCTCATGAAGAAATGTGCCCCATTTGTATGGGATCTAAAATGCCAGACTACTTTCGAGCAAATTAAGGAGTACCTCTTCACTCTCCAGTCCTGGGGGCACCAGTCAAGGGTAAACCCCTTATACTCTACATCGTCGCCATGGATGCTTCGTTAGGAGCTCTATTGGCATAAATTAATGAAGAGGGCAAGGAACAACCACTCTACTACCTGTTGGATGCACTCTTTATCACATGTATCTTTTTTATTGTTTTATCATCTTTGCCTTCTTGGTTTATTCAGTTTATTAAGTGCGTGGGCGTGCCAAGTCACAAAAGTGACACTTTATTTGGGCTCCGAAGACCAAGGTGGTCCGGGGCCACTGGTGCGCTCCGTCTGACTGATCAGATGATGTGGGTGTCAGGTCAGGACTGAAACCCACCACTCCATAAAGGTCACATCGTTAATTACATCTCTCCAGAGGGAAGAAAACCTTTGATTAAATGCGAGGAGAAGGGGCCCTCGGGCTTGAAATTGATATTGATAAGAGAAGTAATGGAAATTCTGAATTTCAATAAAACATCCCCCATTGAGGGGTAAACATTTGAACACAGCCGGTCATTAATTGACCAATTCATGCTTGGACAAGAGTCCCAATTTATGAGCAAATGTCTGTCGGGAGTGTGGCAAGCTTGATATTTGGGATTAGATCCCAATAGAAATATGTTAGACGCAGCAGGCTATTGGCCCAGAGTAGGGTCAGGCACTAACCATGATGGGATGACCCCAAGGTTCAAGCATGACCTGCAAAGGCCTTATTAATATCCCCTTCACATAGGGTCCTTGGGGGAGAAGTCCCGGGTCAGATGCTATTAGCTTCTTAAGGAAGGTTTTTTGCGTTCAATTTTTATCATGATCATATTGCATGTCATCATTGTTATCATTTATATTATCATCATCATTATTATTATTTATTTTCTTATTATCATTTTTTCTTCTTCTTCCTATCTTCTTTTCTTTTCTTTCTTTCTTCTTATTTCTTTTCTCACTGCGCCGACGCACAAAGCCAACCCAGGGGGCTAGCATGAGCCGTTGCATCGACGCAAGAAGACGCTGCATCGATGCAGGACGATGCTGCGTCGACGCACAAGGCCCTCCAGGGGCTAGCACGGACCATTACGTCGATGCAATGAAGGATGGTGTCAACGCACAAAGCCCCAAACGGGGTAAGCGCCATACAGGCTGCGTAGACGCAGCTTTCAGGCTGCATCGACGCAACCCTCACCAACACCTTCATTTTCATCTCAGCCTTTCCTTATTCATGTTTGTTTGCTCGTTTATTCATGTTATATATTAATCTTGGAAGATCAAAGGATGTTAAACTTTAGTCTTTCTTTTATTTCAAACTTCATTCTTTTAATTTCCTTTCTTTTATTCCTTCTTTGTATATAGAATGAATTAATGCATCACTTGTTTAACAAGGAGGCTATGTCCCTTGGAAATGCAGGAAGTGGTTTTTCAAGCATCTACATGGCTGTAGGCAGGATTTAAATAATGCATTTATGCAATGAGACTTTGGTACAAGGCGGAGTTGGGGACTCGCGCATAGTGAGAGGGTTCGGATGGGCATGACCCAACCTTCATCCGCCCACCATTTGATGTACCAGTTGACTATGACATTCAAGCATGCATGGGTAGCATATGCATAGGGTTCAATCCGCACGCATGATGCATGCATGATTCAATTTGAATGCAGATGATTTGTCCAAATGTTAAGAGATGCATGGGAGAATGATTTCAATCATGCTAATTGGAGTTCAATAGAGATTGCATGATGCATGCAAAACATTCAATTTATTTTACAGCAGGACAGGCCACTTCACCATCGTCAAGCCCAGGGGGAGTCGACTCAGGGTGTCGACTCCTGGGCCTTTCTATTGCATGAAACGGCGGGCAGAGCTCGGGCTGGATGGTGTCGACCCCCAGTGTCGACTCATTATACAGCAGACCCCAAATTACCGTTGGTTCAAAAAATCATGCAAATATGCATCTATTTACACATGCAGGCAAGCTCTCCACATGATTGTATACTTTCATTGTTCAGTTGTTCTCATGGATTGTTGATTACTTCTTTCTTTTATTCTTTTTCTTTCTTTTAATTTCTTTTAAGCAGTTTTCTTTTCTTTATTGCTGCCAGCATAGTATTCTCTTCACATGGCCATCTTCTTCGTTTAGGCATGTTCTATTAGCATTGTTCTTTGTCCTGTTCATCTCTTTAGTCATCAACCCATTTGTTAAGTCCACAATTCTAACAAAATTTGGGCAACACCTTCATCTGGGAAACACTTAAATAGAAAACAGAAGGGAAAATAGCATACATAGCAGAGAAAAGATAAAAAAAGAAGGGGGAGGGTGGAGCATTGTCTCCCTTCCCTCCCCAGAGCAGCACCACTTCTCCCTCTCCCTCACTTTTTCTCCTTCACGCTCTAGAGCAATAGTAGCTTGCTCTGGAATTCAGCCGTGGGGAGCTTCGCACAGCAAAGGGGCCGAGGGGCCTTTCTTCTGGGTGTCGCCATCCTTTTATAGAGGCAACACGAGGGTTTCCATCGAGGCAGGGTCGAGGAATCTCCAATGATTGGGGATCTCCCAACCACGTGCCGTTGTACGGCCTCCACGTGCCTCCTGGAAGCTGGTATCACCGTATGCCGTTGCTTTTCAGATCACGTGACGAGTATGGTTCTTTCACGCGTTTGAGGGTGCGTTGACGCAACCTGCGAGGTGCGTCAACGTATCCTGTTAACGCTTGATAGCTTTTCCACTTCGCCTTCGATTGCGTCGACGCGGCTGGGGGTGTGCGTCGACGTAGCTTATTGGTCACCTCGATCAGCAACCTTGTTCTTTAAGCGTGCATTGACGAAGCTGGGGTTGTGCATTGACGCAGCCTATCATTCAGGCCTCTTTTCAACAACCATGTTCTTTAAGCCTGCGCCGATGCAGCTGGGGTTGTGCGTCGACGCAGCCTGTCATCTAGGCCTCTTTTTAGCCTGACTGGCGCTATGGGGTCGACGCATTCTTGTAGGTGCATCGACACATTTCCCTCTTCTTCTGCAGCTGACTTTGCTTGGCTTTTTAATGCCAAAATTTAGATGTCAACAAATGCCCCCCACCCGTGGGTGGCGCAGATGAGGCCCGAGTGTGCGGGGCCCATGGGTGTAGACTTCTTCATCGTCTCGGCCAAGAAGGTTGGTCTTGGAGAGGTTTAATCATCGACATGGGGGTTCATGCTGACACAAGGAAGAGAGATTTGATATATATATAGGATCAGACAGAAGACCTACAATGGTGAATTGGGGTGGACCCTGGTGGGACTTGATTAGCCAACTCTAACAAAGGGTCAGGCACTAGTCATGGTGGTATCATTGGCATTGAGTATATGTCAATGCAAGGATATCGTTTAATCTGATCTTTAGATGGAAGGTCTAAGCCGTTGGGTTATATCGACTGGTCCTGGCAAGAAGTCAAGCACTAACCTTGATGAAATCATTGGCATAGGGTATATGCCAACGTAAGGATATCATTTAATCCGGTCTTAGACGGAAGGTCTAAGTCGTTTGGTTATAGCGGCTAGTCCTGACAAGAAGTCAAGCACCAACCTTGATAAAATCATTGGTATAGGATATATGCCAACGCAAGGATATCATTTAATCCGATCTTAGATGGAAGGTCAAAGCCATTGGGTTATAGCGGCTGGTCCCGACAAGAAGTCAAGCACTAACCTTGATGAAATCATTGGCATAGGGTATATGCCAACGCAAGGATATCATTTAATCCGGTCTTAGACGGAAGGTCTAAGCCATTGGGTTATAGCGGCTGGTCCAAACCAGAAGTCAAGCACCAACCTTGATGAAATCATTGACATAGGATATATGCCAACGCAAGGATATCGTTTAATCCAGTCTTAGACGGAAGGTCTAAGCTGCTGGGTTATAGCAGCTAGTCCCGATAAGAAGTCAAGCACCAACCTTGATGAAATCATCGGCATAGGATATATGCCAACGCAAGGATATCATTTAATCCGGTCTTAAACGGAAGGTCTAAGCCGTTGGGTTATAGCGGCAGGTCCTGATAAGAAGTCAAGCACCAACCTTGATGAAATCATTGGCATAGGGTATATGTCAACTCAAGGATATCGTTTAATCCGATCTTAGAAGGAAGGTCTAAGCCATTGGGTTATAGCAGCTGGTCCCAACAAGAAGTCAAGCACCAACCTTGATGAAATCATTGGCATAGGGTATATGCCAACGCAAGGATATCGTTTAATCCGGTCTTAGACGGAAGGTCTAGACTGTTGGGTTATAGTGGCTGGTCCCAACAAGAAGTCAAGCACCAACCGTGATGAAATCATTGGCATAGGATATATGCCAACACAAGGATATCGTTTAATCCGGTCTTAGACGGAAGGTCTAAGCCATTGGGTTATAGCTGCTAGTCCCGACAAGAAGTCAAGCACCAACCTTGATGAAATCATTGGCATAGGATATATGCCAACGCAAGGATATCGTTTAATCCGGTCTTAAGCGGAAGGTCTAAGCCGTTGGGTTATAGCGGCTGGTCTCGACAAGAAGTCAAGCACCAACCTTGGTGAAATCATTGGCATTGGGTATATGCTAACGCAAAGATATCGTTTAATCCAGCCTTAGACAGAAGGTCTAATCCGTTGGGTTATAGCGGCTGGTCCCGACCAGAAGTCAAACACCAACCTTGATGAAATCATTGGCATAGAATATATGCCAACATAAGGATATCGTTTAATCCAGTCTTAGACGGAAGGTCTAAGCTGTTGGGTTATAGCGGCTAGTCTCTATAAGAAGTCAAGCACCAACCTTGATGAAATCATCGGCATAAGATATATGCTAACGCAAGGATATCGTTTAATCCGGTCTTAAACGGAAGGTCTAAGCCGTTGGGTTATAACGGCGGGTCCTGACAAGAAGTCAAGCACCAACCTTGATGAAATTATTGGCATAGGGTATATGCCAACGTAAGGATATTGTTTAATCTGGTCTTAGACGGAAGGTCTAAGCCGTTGGGTTGAAGCGGATGGTCCCGACAAGAAGTCAAGCACCAACCTTGATGAAATCATTGGCATAGGGTATATGCCAACGCAAGGATATCGTTTAATCCAATCTTAGACGGAAGGTCTAAGCCATTGGGTTATAGCCATTCTTGTGGTGGGTATCACGGTGGGACTGATGATGATATCGCCAGCATTGGTTTTATGCTTTCGCAAGGATTCAGGTTTTATCTAGCCATAGACGGAAGGTCTAAGCCATTGGGTGGTATCGATTGATCTTGACATAAAGTCGGACACCAACCGCGGTGGTATCGTTGACATTGGGTGTGTGCCAACACAAGGAATCGAGTATCGGCGACTTTGACGAAAGGTCGAAGTTATAACCCCTTGGCTAAGACCAGAAAAAGGCCATGTGTGTTGAGTAATGTAGCACCCCGATAAAATGATAGAGAAATTGAACTTCTTCCTAAATAAATAATCTTACATGAAGGCCTTATAAAAAAGAAGTATACCTTATAAGGGCCATTATATAAATATACATGTATTTAAGAGGCCGAATATCACTTAAATGCCAACACAATGATAGTACGTATTGGGGTTTCTCTTTTTCCAAACCAAAGGGAATGGGCGCCCCTTTCCAGGGTGCCATTCACCAAATTGGAGCCCCTTTGCTAGGGCGTCATTTCCCCAAATAGAGTCCCCATGATGGGCACTAATTCCTTTCCTGGCCCCCAACCAACCTGTAGCACCCCGAATAAAAATGATAAGGAAATAGACTTTTTCCCAAGTAAATAAAACCTTAGATAACTCTATAAGAAGACCAAATAAAAAGTTAGAATGCCCATTGAGGGCCATTATATAAATATGCAACAATTGAAGTCATCATACGTAATGGGGCTTCCTAAAAGACTATTCACCTAAAATAGTGACTCTATACAAGGTCGTCATTTTTCCTTAGCCACAGTGCCACCAAGCATCCCACTGTATACATTTAGATATACTTAGATATATCTCCGTTAAGACCCCACCAACTAACCAATTATATATATATCTGACTTAAACCTCAACCTGAGGTAAATAGCCCCTGACTAGGGCGCTATTCACTGAAGGGAGCCCCTGACCAGGGCGCCATTCACACTAACTTTTTTTAAATATATATATAAACCAATGGCCTCAAGATATAGCGCCCACATGCATGGGCGCTATTCACTTAAACAGAGACTGCCTTTAGGGCGCCATTTCCCTGAGGGGAAAGGCTTCCGACATCTTCTAGAAAAGCTGAAACACTAACAGGTTATGTTCGCTGGCAATGCACCCTTCTCTGGCCATGGACATCAAGGTTTTTAGATCTGGTTCCCCATGGACTCTTAATGGTTTATTTCCTATAAACAACTCCCTCCATCCAACGTAGAAACCTTACTGTCCACCTGCCATTCCTCTGCCATTCCTGAAGAGAAGGTTATCTGTGCCTTTTATTTTCTCTACCGGTAGAAGAGAGATGCTAATCCTTTCTCTTCATGTGCAAGCTACGTACCACATCCTGCGGCAGGAAGCATGGCTGCAGAGAACGTGGAAGGCTAGGATTCTTATTCTATTCTACGATTGTATCTCGTGAACTGCACCAACATGTAGGTGTTCTCAAGATCTAGCTTAACTAGTAGTTAATATAGGTTAACATGCATGCTAGTTAAACCTTTCACAGTCACAATCTGGCCACCTTAGTCAGGGGTATATCAAAAGGCTTAGTGGGAAGGTTAGGCTACGCCTATCTGAAACACTAAATCTTGCATGAGTAGATTCTCCGTCAAGTACCCCATGTACATACTGATTATATAGTTTTCGTTACTCATAATTTGTCCCAACTTCTTGTAAATTGATCCATGTTTAAAAGTTAATATCTATGAAATTAAAATCAAAAATTGTTGCATGATCATGACCTTGCAATCCTGCTATTTTTCCATGTCTATATATGTCTCTACTTCCTGATTCTGTGAACATGTTATAAATCATGAACAATAAAGTTACGTGATTAGTAGCCACATGTTCAGGGATTTATATCTATTGAAGCAAATCATGAAATTCCTGCATGAGCATGACTCTAGAATCCCCAGATTTTTCTCTATTTTACCATGTCTTCATTTCCCGATTTTGTGAAATTTCGCATGATGAACAGTGTTATGAGTCTAATGGAGCACCCTGGTGAAGGGCGCCCCTGACCAGGGCGCCATTCAATAGGGCACCCCTGGCCAGGATGCCATTTCACCTTGGGGCGCCCCTGGCTAGGGCCCCATTCTCTAGTGTGGATTAAAACCCCCGATCTCGTGATTAGCCTGTTAAACCCTATCGATTAGCCTATTAAACCTGTTATCTGTTAAACCCTACTGATTAGCTTGTTAAACCTATTAAACTTGTTACCTGTTCAACTTATTATATGTTAAACCCTGCTGATTAGCATGTTAAACTTGTTAAACCTTTTAAACATGTTACCTGTTAAACCATGGTGATTAGCCCGTTAAACATGTTACATGTTACAACACGTGTAAACCTGTTATACTGTTAGAAACCTGTGATTATTAACCTTCTGAAATAGAGACCCTCCGGGAAGTCTCTATTTTATGAAATAGAGACTCTCCGGGGAGACTCTATTTTAACCTTCCGATATAGAGACCCTCCAGGAAGTCTCTATTTCTGAATCCCGTTAAACCTGTCACATGTTAAACCAGTTACATGTTAAACCTGATCCTGTTAAACCTGACACCTGTTAACCTGGTAATTACTTACCTTGTTAAGCCTGTTAGCTGTTAAACTTGCTAATTACTGAGCCTGGTAATTACATATCCTGTCAAACCTTGTTAAATACATAGCCGTCATTAAGCTAAGTTAATCCTGTAGCCTTTCAAATCACATCGCCTGTTAAACCTGTTTACAGTACGCGTCAACCTGTTATCCTGTTAGATTGTTAACCTTCTGAAATAGAGACTCCCCGGAGAGACTCTATTTACCGAAATAGAGACCCTTCGGGAAGACTCTATTTCAGCATTGAAATATAGACTCTCCGAGAAGACTCTATTTACTGAAATAGAGACCCTCCGGAAAGACTCTATTTCAACATTGAAATAGAGACTCTCCGAGAAGACTCTATTTACTGAAATAGAGACCCTCTGCAAGGGCGCCATTTCCCTACAAACTAGTATTTTTGGGCTTCTGTCCAACCCTTACCCAATGATCACTGGCCGTCTTCTTACCCTGATTGGCCTATGTGTCATGCATTTTAAGTAGCTTGGTCATAAGTCATCATTTACATGTGATATTGTCCTTGAACTCTATTCCTGAAAATCTACCTTATGTTCCTACAATGTGTAAACTTCTTGAAATTCTATATTGGCTATATAAATGAGAGTGGATGTCAAAAAGTATACATGAAATGTTGTGCATATTAAGGGCCCGGTCTGGTCCTGGGAGGAGCACACAAATGTACTTGTGCCCATGGGAGTTTATTGACCACGGTGTTTAAGCATTGCACCGAACTACTTGCTTGACTTGACTTGCGTGGCCCAGAATGGGCAATACTTGACTTGAGGCCCGCAGAAGGGAGAAAGTACTTGCTTGACTTGAGACATTCCACACTTACTCTCACTACTTGCTTGACGTGACTTGCTTGGCCCGAAAAGGGGCAAATACTTGCTTGAATGAAATAGCCAATTCCAATTACACGTACTTGATATTACATGTGCTTGTGATTACTTGCTTACTTCTTGGAAATACTTGCTTACTTCCTTGGAAAAACTAGTGCAAATACTTTCTTATCTTCTTGGAAGGAACTTGTGCAAATTTCTTGCTAGTAACTCAATGATACATCTTATTGATACCTGGAATTCATGCAATATTATTGCTATACAATTCTTGATATCTTGCTCTTTCCAACATGAATCAATACCTGCATTGAACATGTAATTAACTTAAAGACTGTTAGAACTTGAGATGTAATTCTTACTGAGCGATTCGCTCATCCAGTTTATTCTAACATTTTTTAGAAGATATGAATAGCGACTACCATCCAGACGGGAATGAGACCGAGTGATGAGTGCTAGTGTCACCAATCGTCTATTGTCAGCTAGTCGTGCCTTTTGATTTTTCTTGAGTCCCCTTTTTGTATTTCCAAATTATATCAGTATAGTTGATTGAAGCTTGTTAAGGCTTGTAACCTGGTATTGGATTTGAATAAGGAATGTCATAGATTAGAATTATTACCATTTGGTCAATTGGATAATTGTCATCTTGGACATTGGTATGATTTTGGGAAATTTAATCTTAGTTTTGATTTAGATAAGTTGTGCACTCTGTCTTTTGTCAAAAAAAAAAAATTATGTATACTGCTCTGATTGAGTGGTTCTATATAAGCTGGCCACGACCTCGAGTATCTTCCGCGCTCGGGGCGTGACCGTCTTCATTGTATCAGAGCCTAGGATTTTAATTTTCTAGGTAAAAACTTAAGTCCAAGGATAGATTTGTACCTTATAGATTTATACCTTACCCGGTGAGATGGGTAGAGCCATGGGTTAAGTCTTATAATAATTTTTGACCTTATAATTAAACCCGATCTTTATTATGCTTAAACCCTTTTGTAGGATCATGGCCGCTGAAAGAACACAATGGCGCGAGATGCAGCGCACCGTGCAAGGCCTTACACAGGCGCTACAGCAAGTGACGCAAGGCAGAGCTCACCGTGGAGCCGGTGACCTTCATAGGCATTTTCGTAATATGAACCCCCAAGGTTCACGTGTTCGACTAACCCCGAGGATGCCGAGAACTGGCTAAAGGAAATTGAGGGAATTTTTCGTGCAATGCAATGCACGGATGAAGAAAAGGTCTTATTGGCCACTTTCCAACTGGAGCGAGATGACCGAGATTGGTGGGAATGCATAAAAGCAACATTGCCTGAGAACCATGCCTCATGGGATGACTTTGTTGAACATTTCAACAGCAAATACTTTTCCAACCGCATTCAGGAAAAGGAGGCCACAAAATTTGCCACACTAAAATAGCGGACCCTGACTATGGCCGAGTATGAGGCCCAATTCTCAAGATTGTCCAAGTATGCACCTCACTTGGTGTGTATCAAAATGATGAAGGCTAAAAGGTTCCTCAACAGGCTTCGGCCCCACTATAATAGGCAACTCACACCATTGGACATTCAAGTCTATTCGGAGATGGTTAGGCGCGCCCAATTGCTCGAGGACGCCACTGAACTGTCCAACAAGATTCGAGGAAGGGACAAGAAGGAACCTATCACAAGCCCGATAAATTTCAATTCATTATCCAACAAGAAGCGGTCTTGCAATGGAGGAGAGTCCTCCATGGGAAAGAAATTTCAAAGAAATAACAAGCCATTCTCCACTACTGCACCTTCTAAGGAAGTTTGTAAATACTATGACAAAGCCAGCCATAAGACGAAGGAATGCTGGAGGAAGTTAGGAGCCTGCCTCCGATGTGGGAGCCGAGAGCATCGAATCCCAGACTGCCCACTGATGAAGGAGCAAGCCACTAAGGATGAGAAGCGTTCGATGAAGAAACAAGGCCATCTACAAGCTCTCTAAGAAATAGAACCAACAGAAGGTGGAATCGTGGAAGGTACACTAGCTGTTTGCTCTAAAACTGCCCATGTTTTATTTGATACCAGAGTAACTTATTCATTCGTTTCCATGAAATTTGCTATTTCATTTTCCAAGAAACCTGAACTGTTAGATTTGGTCATATCTACACCTCTTGGGACGAGTCTGATATCACTTATCACTACCCA
This sequence comes from Amorphophallus konjac, assembly GCA_022559845.1. Lineage (NCBI taxonomy): Eukaryota > Viridiplantae > Streptophyta > Magnoliopsida > Alismatales > Araceae > Amorphophallus > Amorphophallus konjac. The sequence continues at coordinate 275,003,888 of CM040126.1, forward strand.
AACTGCGATGTTATGGTTAATGGAAACAATCTACATGTCGACTTGATATGCCTAGATATGAAGGGGTATGATGTCATACTAGGTGCCCACTGGTTATCCACATACCAAGCAACTGTAGATTGCCGACATGGCAAGTTGACTTTCGTGGATTTCCCAGAGCTGGTTTACACTAGCCCTCGGAATAGATCACCTCTTATCTCAACTCTCCGAGCTAGTAAACTCATAAGTAAAGGATGTGTGATTTTCTTAGCATTCATGACTGCCACGAAAGTCGAAGAGATTAAACTTGAAGACATCCGTGTAATTCGGGATTTCCCCGATGTTTTTACAGAAGAATTGCTCGGCTTACCCCCGGAAAGGGAGGTGTCATTCACAATCGACGTTGTCTCTAGTGCTGGTCCTATTTCCAAGGCACCATATCGATTGTCCCGCACAGAGCTCAAGGAGCTAAAAGAGCAGCTAATGGAGTTATTGAAAAAGGGTTTCATCAGGCCAAGCACTTCCCCATGGGGAGCACCCATGCTAGTCGTCAAGAAGAAGGACGGATCGATGAGACTCTGCATCGACTATCGGCAGCTAAACCACCTTACAATCAAGAACAATTACCCACTCCCGAGGATTGATGAATTGTTTGACCAAATATCTGGAGCTAAATATTTCTCCCAGATTGATCTCCGATTTGTTATCATCAGCTGAAGATCAAAGAAGACGACATCCATAAAACTGCATTCCGAAGTAGGTATGGGCATTACGAATTCACTGTTATACCTTTCGGATTAACAGAAGCCCCCGCAGCTTTCATGCAGTTAATGAACAGCATATTCAGGCCTCACTTAGACCAGTTCATTGTGATCTTTTTCGATGATATTTTGATTTATTCAAAGTCTGAAGAAGACCATGAAGAACACCTCAAGCAGGCATTACAGATATTGATGGAACACAAATTATATGCCAAATTCTACAAGTGCAAGTTCTGGCTCGAGGAAGTATCCTTCTTGGGCCATATAATTTCGAAGAATGGAATTTCCGTGGACCCATCAAAGGTCGAAGCCGTGAAGAATTGGGAGCGACCAACAAATGCAACGGAGATTCGAAGTTTCTTGGGGCTAGCGGGTTATTACCGGCGTTTCATCAAGGTGATGGAGGCATCACCCACAACTCCGTCTGGCTCGGGTCATCTTCACACCCCGGTGTCATTTGAGCTCGGGCTTCACTCTATGAAGGCCCATTTATCCATTTTGTGCTTTCTATTTGAGTCATTTGATGTATTTTCCATTTTATTTGAGTCATGTCCCTAGGTCTTTTTTTTATTTCCCTAAGTTAAGTGTCTTTAGATTAGCTATTGGGCCCAATTCTGTGGGCTTGGCCCAGGGGCGCCCCCCTACCCCTTGCTTATTTGTCATTGTTGCATGAGTCAGGAACTTTTAGTAAAATGTGGGTTGCCTATATATAAGACCCCATTCCCCCCATTTCAAATTAATGAATGAATGAAGAATTGCCATTTGAGAGTCCAAATTTCATAGTTCTAGTAGAGTGAATCCAATAGTGGGTGAGAAACCCTAGGGGAGAGAATCCCCACCCAACCATCTCTCTCTCTCTCTCCACAAAGGGGGGCTGCAACCCCCCCCTCTCTCTCCTCCACTTCACCTGCCACCTCAGCCCCCATCCCCTTCCCTAGGTGCATTGAAGACCCGTCCACCAAATCCCCACCAAATCTTGCCCCTCCCTAGGAGATCTTTGGCCATTCCAACACAATCTCCCACTCCCCAACACAATCTCTTCCCTTCCCTACACAATCTTCCAGCCCCCAAGACAGTTTGAATTTGAAACTTCCCTCCATTCCCCAGCCTTAGGGCGCCCCAAACCCCCTCTCCATTAGAACTGGTCGCCCCCCCCCCCTCTCCTTCCCTCCATTCCATTCCACCAAGAGCATCCACCACTGCTCACTCTCCCTCCACCTTGGCTGAAGCTAGCAAGCCCCTGTGCCCTCCCCCTTCCCCAGCTCATCCACACACCCTAACCACCCTCCATACCTCTCCCCACATTCCCCTCCCACCACTCATCATATCCCCTTCACCATTCAGCCACTTCTTCTTCTCATTTCGTGGTCATTTGGGAGCTACATCGACGGACCTACTCCAGCTAAGGACCTGCAGAGAACCAGCAGATTGCAGTGGAAACCCTGACCTCATCCAGGCATCCCTGAAGGTCCAAGTGGTACTGTTGGAAGCGTCTACCGGTCTTCTTCGCAACGGCAGCTGTCTCGTCCCATTTGGAGCTTGCTACTACCCGGGGGAGTCTTCTCCCCAGACTGTGCATCCACCTCCAGACTGCAGACCAGAGATAGCTAGCAGAGGCTCCCACGACCAGTAGCCTGAAGATCTGGAGGCGGGACTTGGCCGAGATCTCCCTCAATAAGTCACCTTCTAGTATCAAGAAGTGGCTTCCCGTTTGGATCTCGGACTAGTGAGTTCTTAATTTCCTCCCCAGGGTGCGCAGTTCTGTCTCATCTAGAGTAGAACCGACCCCTATTCACTGTTCAAGATATCCCCGTCTTCTCCGACATCCTATGGCATCCTCGTTGGTCTCGAATCGAAGGGGACTCGACAACGGTTCCATCGACTCCAACCCCGCCAAATTCCGAGCTCTGGAGCGTCCGTGGAGTCTTCATCTTCCTGCTGTTGTGTTCCTAAAGCAAACAGAGTCAGAGTTCTGATTCCTTGTTCGTGCCTCTGCCCCGACCAGCACCGACTTGCCAAAATTTTGAAAAACTTTGGGCGACTTCCTGGGTCACCTACGAAGATTTTCCAGTTGGTCTCATCACCAACAAAATTCGGGAGCGGCCGTAGTGTCCACATTTTCGACAGTCTGTCTGTATTCACAGAGAGCAGGCAGAATCGGCATCATCCACCATTCGGCTTCCATTTGCGGTTTCCCCCTCCCCGCCTGGCCGGCTACAGCCCCTCTTTGTGGGAGGTAGTATTTGGTTATAATCCTTGGCTTCCCTTCCCCAAGATCCTCCCCTTGCATGGGGTGTAGTGTTGTAAGATCATAAAAATGTCAAGCTACCCCGGCGCGACGTGTGGGGAACCCACGCTTCCCCGCTCGCCCTCGTCTCCGAGCGGGACCGGTTTCTTCAAATCGGTCAAGTAAGTGCTCCAACCTTAGCTCTCTTTAGTACTTGTTCTTTCAATATTAGTTCATAAGCTCCGCTGGTTTGTGAGAGTTAGCGCCCGGTCCATCAAGCAACCTTGCTTCGAGTGACTGCCGTAGGTGTCGTGTACAGCCCGTGCCCTTGGCACAACGTCGGTCCCATTGAATTGGGCCTGCCAAATCCTCGAAAAATCAACCTTGGCCTTGCTGGCCCTCTACCAGCAAGGGCCCAGCCCTCACATCCTCCACATGGCATCGCCAAGTTACCCTGGGTTTGGGTGAGTGTCGGGTGAGAGGCCGCCAAATTTCGGTCCATTCCGTTTGCAAATTGTGCTTGCTTGGCTAGGTCCGAGGGTGTGTCCCATCAATTGGTATCAGAGCAAGTGTAGACTTGTGTCTATCAAGTCTAAGTCCTAGGGCCATTGCATTGTGTGTCCTTCCTTCATTTCATCCCCCTCCCTTGCATGTCCACCCGTAGTGGTGCCATTTATCGACCCGACCCATCGTCTTCGGTTCCCCCCATGGATCCCAATCCCCAACTCAACCAAGATGCCCCTAGGGAGGAACCCCAAAGCCAAATGAACCATGTGGATGCTACCCTTACAAACATTCTTGCCCAACTTGAGTCCCTTTCCACTACAAGAAAAAGCGGGATTTGGGACGGAAATTTGGGACAGAAATTTGGGACGGAATTTCCGTCCCAAATTTGGGACGTAATATTTTTCGTCTGAAATTCTGTCTCAAATATGGAACTACACACGGAATTTGGGACGGAATTTAGGATGGAAAATATTCCGTCCCAAATTTGGGAAGGAATTTGTGACGGATTTTTAGAACTGTCTGAAATTTATGACCAAGAAAATGTGACGGACCGACTCCGTCGGAAATCCGTCTCAAAATCCGTCGTAAAACACCTTTACGATGGATTTCACAATGGCGGCCCTTGTGAAATCCGTCGCAAGGTGTTTTGCGACGGATTTTGAGACGGATTTCTGACGGAGTCGGTCCGTCACATTTTCTTGGTCACAAATTTCAGACAGTTCTAAAAATTCGTCACAAATTCCATCCCAAATTTGGGACGGAATATTTTCTGTCCTAAATTTGGGACGTAAATTCCGTCCCAAATTTCCATCCCAAATCCCGCTTTTTCTTGTAGTGTTCCACTTAGCTTGCTCGGCTAGAAGAGCATGAGTTCCACCCAAGGAACAATGAACCAAGAGCCCACCCTCCACATGTTGAACTTCATAGGGATGAGTTCCACCCAAGGAACAATGAACCAAGAGCCCACCCTCCACATGTTAGATTTCATAGGGATGAGTTCCACCCAAGGAACAATGAACCAAGAGTCCACCCTCCACATGTTGAACTTCATAGGGATGAGTTCCACCCAAGTAACAATGGACCAAGAGCCCACCTTCCACATGCTGAAATTAATAGGGAGGACTTGAATGTTGACCCCTACCATGACTATGAAAGACCTCGCCACCATCAAAATCATGAAAGGCGTCCACGGGACGACCTGGATGACCCTCTCTTAAGGATGATCAAGATAGAGGTCCCAAACTTTGATGGTTCTCATGAACTAAGTGTCTACTTAGAATGGGAAACCGCCATGGACCAATATTTTGAATGTTACCCTATGTCTGACCAAAGGAGGGTAAGATTGGCCAAAATGCACCTCACCAAATTAGCCAAAACTTATTGGCTAAACCAAGAGGGATTAAGAAGGGTTAGACGGGAAGGGCCTATTGACACTTGGGAGGGTATGAAGACCCAACTTAGAAAAAAGTACCTTCCCCTATCCTACCACCAAATGCTCTTGGATGAGTGGCAAAGCCTCACCCAAGAAGGGAAGACCGTGGTCGAATACATTGAGAAATTTGACTCCTATCTATTGAAATGTGGAGTTCATGAGGACCCGGAAGTCACCTTGTCTCGATTTAGGAATGGGCTCCAAAATCACATCAAGAGGGAGCTTTTCATGAGAGATGTCGACAACCTTGAACAAGTATACCAAGTAGCTCGGGATGTTGAACGATTTTCAAGGATTCCTAGGTTTGCTTCCCTACGGCCGACCGATCCCAAAAGCATAGGACTCCGACCCACCCCGGTCACTCCCATGAAGGCCCCTAGCCCGAGTGGGAGTGCTCCTTTGAGACCTTACAACCCACCTCCCATCATCGCTCCCACCAAGGCCGCCCCTATCCATCCCGCTCCAAGGAGGGACGAGGCTTCCAAGGGCCCAAATGTAGGAGGGACCACCCTGGGTAGTGGGCGCCAACAATGCTATAGATGTCAAGGGTATGGGCACTTTGCGGGGCAATGCCCATCAAAAGGGTTGTCTAGTTTGTTAGTGGGGGAAGAAGCTCCCCCACCCCAAGGGGAGCTTGGGAGCATGATTGAGGAACATGAAGTCTCACTAGAGTGGGAGGAAGAGTACGTGGCCCAATACCATGAGGTGGGTCTAGATCACATCATGACCTTCACCGACTCCCATCTAGGAGTGATTAGATGCACCCTCACTAAACCCCAAGAGGAGGACTGGCGTCGAACCTCAATCTTCCACACCTTTGTCAAGATAGGGGGTCATGTGAGAAAAGTGATCTTAGATAGTGGGAGTTGTGTCAATGCCGTGTCCCCCGACACCGTCAAGATCCTTGGGCTTACTACCACTCCCCACCCAAGTCCATACCTGGTTTCATGGATAAATAACAACTCAATCCCGGTCAACACCCGCTGCCTTGTGCCTCTCACCTTCTCCTCCTACCATGGTCAAATATTGTGTGATGTCATCCCCATGGAAGTAGGTAGCATCCTACTAGGGAGACCTTGGCTTTATGACGTTGATGCCACCATCTTGGGTAGGACCAACACATGCACATTTGAGCATGAGGGAAAGACTATCCGTCTTAACCCCTCCCCACCACGTCCCATGCCTAAGAGGGACACTCTCCCTCAAGGACACCACCCCACCACACCACAAGTCTCGGGGAACTCCACCCCTCCAACCCAATCCCTTACCCAGAATCTCAAACAAGGTGTGACCTCGGGGCTGACCAAGGGTCTTCACCTCATCACCAAGAAAGAGCTTGAGGAGGAAATAGCTCAAGGGGCACCTTTATGTGCGGTGGTCATTTGTCTAGTGGAACCCACTCCCTCCAACCCCCACCCCAAAGAAATCCGGCATCTCCTAGAAGAATTCCACGATGTGTTCTCGGAAGAACTCCCGGACCAACTCCCTCCCATGCGTGATGTGCAACACGTAGTTGATTTAGTTCCGGGAGCCACCCTTCCCAACCTTCCTCATTACCACCTCAACCCCACGGAACATGCCGAACTTTGGAGGCAAATAGAGGAACTCATTAGGAAGGGATTCATCTGCATTAGCAAAAGCCCATGTGCTGTACCGGCCCTTCTCACTCCCAAGAAGGATGGATCATGGCGGATGTGTGTGGATAGTCGGGCCATTAATAAAATCACCGTCAAGTATAGGTTCCCCATCCCTATGCTTGTTGACATGCTTGACATGCTAGCGGGAGCCACTATCTTCTCCAAGATTGACCTTAAGAGTGGCTACCACCAAGTTAGAATTAGACCCGGGGATGAATGAAAAACGGCCTTCAAGACCAAGGATGGCTTGTATGAATGGTTGGTCATGCCTTTCGGGCTCTCAAATGCCCCAAGTACCTTCATGCGTCTCATCACGGAGGTCCTTAGGCCTTTCATTGGGATCTTTCTAGTGGTCTACTTTGATGACATCCTCATATATAGTCAATCCCAAGAGACCCACCTTGATCACCTTGACCACCTTAGGCAAGTTTGTACCGTCCTTCGACATGAGAGTCTATTTGCCAACCTAGGTAAGTGTCACTTCATGACCACATCCACCACCTTCCTAGGATTTGTGGTGTCTACCAAAGGTATCTCCATGGACCCCGAGAAGGTCCAAGCTATTCTAGATTGGCCGGAACCCCACACTCTTCATAAGGTCCGTAGTTTCCATGGGTTGGCCACATTCTATAAGAGGTTTATTCCGGGATTTAGCACCATCACCGCCCCTATCACTGATTGCCTCAAAAAGGGAACTTTTGTATGGACCAAACCAGCCTCCAAAGCCTTCCAAGAGCTTAAGGAGAAGATGACCCAAGCCCCGGTCCTATGCCTACCTGATTTCTCTAAGGTCTTTGAAGTCACATGTGATGCATCCGGGATAGGAATAGGAGGGATCCTTAGTCAAGAGGGTCACCCATTGGCCTTCTTCAGTGAGAAACTATGTGATGCTAGGACACGGTACTCTACTTATGACAAAGAGTTCTATGTCATGGTTCAGTCCCTCCGACATTGGAGGCACTATTTGTTGCCCAAAGAATTTGTCATCTTTTTCGATTATGAGGCCCTCAAATACCTCAACTCCCAACAAAAGTTGAATGCCCGACATGCCCGTTGGGTTGAGTACATCCAATCCTACACATTTGTCATCAAACACAAGGCGGGAAGTGAGAACCGAGCGGCGGATGCTCTTAGTAGGAGGGTCTCCTTGTTGTCCACTATCCAAGTGGAGGTTACCGGATTTGAGAAGCTCAAGGAAGAGTACCCTGGCTGCCCCAACTTTGGGCATATCTATACCACCTTGACTGCCCACTCTAGCAAGGAACACGAGGGTTTTATCTTAGAGGATGGGTTCCTCTTCAGGGGACCAAAACTTTGCATTCCACGGACCTCACTCCGTGATTTCTTAGTTTGGGAATTACATGCAGGAGGACTAGCTGGTCATTTTGGGGTTCACAAAACCATTGCTCTAGTTGAGGGTCAGTTTTATTGGCCAAGTCTCAAGAGAGACGTAGGCAAGATAGTGGGTCAGTGCCGTACATGTGCTTCGGCCAAACAGGTGAAGCAAAACACCAGCCTTTATACCCCTCTCCCCGTCCCCGACCGCCCATGGCAAGACTTAAGCATGGACTTTGTGCTAGGCCTACCCAAGACTCAAAGAAAGCATGACTCAATCTATGTGGTCGTTGACAAATTTTCAAAGATGGCCCACTTCATCCCATGCTACAAAACCTCCGATGCCTCCCATGTGGCCCGATTGTTCTTTGATGAGGTTGTTCGCCTCCATGGCCTACCCAAGACCATAGTCTCTGATAGGGATGTCAAGTTCACCAGTTATTTTTGGAAGACTCTTTGGCACTTAATGGGTACCCTTCTCAAATTCTCCACAGCCTACCACCCTCAAACTGATGGTCAAACTGAAGTTGTCAATCGGAGTCTAGGGAACCTCCTTAGGTGTCTTGTTGAGGACCATCCAGGGAATTGGGATCTCATTCTACCTCAGGCCGAATTTGCATATAACAACTCAATCAACAGGTCCATAGGTATGAGTCCGTTTGAAGCTGTGCATGGTACAAGCCAAGGAAACCTTCAGATCTCATTCCCCTTCCACAGCATGCTAGAGTGTCTATTTCAGCTGAATCATTTTCCCAACACATTAGAGAATTGCATGAAGAAATCCGTAAGCACATTAGCATGAAGAATGAGACTTATAAAAGGCGGGCCGACTCTCATCGACGTCACCAAGAATTCCATGTGGGTGACTTTATGATGGTGAGAACGGAGAGGCTCTCCCCTGGAGCCCTCTCAAAATTGAGGTCTCATGGGGCTGGTCCCTTCTAGGTTCTGAGGCGCATTGGCACTAATGCATATGAGTTAGATCTCCCCGAGGAGTATGGAGTGAGTCCCACATTCAATGTATCCGACCTAGTACCATATAAGGGGCCCACGGTGGTACCCAGTGAGGATATTGAGCCTATTCCTCCCATTGAGAGAGCACCCACCCGTGCGGAGAGACCACCAACCAAGAGAGTCCAGCGTGAGCGCATTGAACGAATATTGGATGAACAAGTCACTATCACCAGGAGCAAGGTATACGAGCGCTATCTCTTCAGGTGGAAGGATCGGCCTCCTTCGGAGGATTCGTGGGTGAGTCGGGAAGACCTCCAACAGTTGGATACTGATCTTCACGAGCAGTATCACAGTCGGAAGGACCCCTACTTGACGGAGTCAAGCTCTTCGTAGCCCAAAGGATTTGATGGAGGCATCACCCACAACTCCCTCTGGCTCGGGTCATCTTCACACCCCGGTGTCATTTGAGCTCGGGCTTCACTCTATGAAGGCCCATTTATCCATTTTGTGCTTTCTATTTGAGTCATTTGATGTATTTTCCATTTTATTTGAGTCATGTCCCTAGGTCTTTTGTTTCTTTCCTTAAGTTAAGTGTATTTAGATTAGCTATTGGGCCCAATTCTGTGGGCTTGGCCCAGGGCCCCCCCTACCCCTTGCTTATTTGTCATTGTTGCATGAGTCATGAACTTTTTGTAAAATGTGGGTTGTCTATATATAGGACCCCATTCCCCCCATTTCAAATTAATGAATGAATGAAGAATTGCCATTTGAGAGTCCAAATTTCATAGTTCTAGTGGAGTGAATCCAATAATGGGTGAGAAACCCTAGGGGAGAGAATCCCCACCCAACCATCTCTCTCTCTCTCTCTCTCTCTCTCTCTCTCTCTCTCTCCACAAAGGGGGGCTGTGACCCCCCTCTCTCTCCTTCACTTCACCTACCACCTCAGCCCCCATCCCCTTCCCTAGGTGAATTGAAGACCCCTCCACCAAATCTTGCCCCTCCCTAGGAGATCTTTGGCCATTCCAACACAATCTCCCACTCCCCAACACAATCTCTTCCCTTCCCCACACAATCTTCCATCCCCCAAGACAGTTTGAATTTAAAACTTCTCTCCATTCCCCAGCCTTACGGCACCCCAAACCCCCCTCTATTAGAACTGGTCGCCCCCCCCCCCCCCCTCTCCTTCCCTCCATTCCATTCCACCAAGAGCATCCACCACCCCTCACTCTCCCTTCACCTTGGCTGAAGCTAGCAAGCCCCTGCGCCCTCCCCCTTCCCCAGCTCATCCACACACCCTAACCACCCTCCATACCTCTCCCCACATTCCCCACCCACCACTCATTATATCCCCTTCACCATTCAGCCACTTCTTCTTCCCATTTCGTGGTCATTTGGGAGCTACATCGACGGACCTACTCCAGCTGAGGACCTGCAGAGAACTAGCAGATTACAGCGGCGACCCCGACCTCGTCTCGGCATCCCTGAAGGTCCAGGTGGTACTGTTGGAAGCGTCTACCGATCTTCTTCGCAACGGCAGCTGTCTCGTCCCATTCGAAGCTTGCTACTGCCGGGGGGAGTCGTTCTCCCCAGACTGCGCGTCCACCTCCAGACTGCAGACCAGAGACTGCTAGTAGAGGCTCCCACGACCAATAGCCTGAAGATATGGATGCGGGACATGTCTGAGATCTCCTTCAACAAGTCGCATTCCAGTACCAAGAAGCGGCTTCCCATTTGGATCTCGGACTAGTGAGTTCCTAATTTCCTCTCCAGGGTGCGCAGTTCTGTCTCATCTGGAGCAGAACCGACCCCTATTCACTGTTCGAGGTCTCACTATTTTCTACGACATCCTACGGCATCCCCGCTGCTCTTGAATCGAAGGGGACTCGACAACGGTTCCATCGACTCCAACCCCGCCAAATTCCGAGCTCTGGAGCATCCGTGGAGTCTTCATCTTCCTGCTGTTGTGTTCCTGAAGCAGACAAAGTTAGAGTTCTGCTTCCCTGTTCGTGCCTCTGCCCCGACCAGCACCCACTTGCCAAAATTTTGAAAACATTTGGGCGACTTCCTGGGTCACCTACAAAGATTTTCCAGCTGGTCTCATCACCAACAAAATTCGGGAGCGGCTGCAGCGTTCACATCTTCGACAGTCTGTCCGTATTCACATAGAGCAGGCAGAATTGGCATCATCCACCATTCGGCTTCCATTTGCGTTTTCCCCCTCCCCGCCTGGCCGGCTTACAGCCCCTCCCTGTGGGAGGTAGTGTTTGGTTGTAATCATTGGCTTCCCTTCCCCAAGATCCCCCCCCTTGCATGGGGTGTAGTGTTGTAAGATCATAAACATGTCAAGCTACCCCGGCGCGGCATGTGGGGAACCCACGCTTCCCCGCTCACACTCATCTCCGAGCGGGACCGGTTTCTTCAAACCGGTCGAGTAAGTGCTCCAACCTTATCTCTCTTTAGTACTTGTTCTTTCAATATTAGTTCATAAGCTCCGCTGGTTTGTGAGTGTTAACGCCCGATCCATCAAGCAACCTTGCTTCGAGTGACCGCCGTGGGTGTCGTGTGCAGCCCGTGCCCTTAGCACAACGTCGGCCCCATGGAATTGGGCCTACCATATCCTCGGGAAATCAACCTTGGCCTTGCTGGTCCTCTACCAGCAAGGGCCCAGCCCTCACATCCTCCACTTGGCATCGCCAAGTTACCCGGGTTTGGGTGAGTGTTGGGTGAGCGGCCGCCAAATTTCGGTCCATTCCGTTTGTAAATTATGCTTGCTTGGCTAGGTCCGAGGGTGTGTCACATCACAAGGACTTCTCAAGAATTGTTGTTCCTCTCACCGGATTGACTCGCAAGGAAGTGCCTTATGAGTGGAATGAAGACTGTGAGGAGAGTTTCCAAGCTTTGAAAGGTCCCTTGACCACTGCTCTAGTCTTATCATTGCCAATTGAAGGGGAGAAGTACGAGGTATATACCGATGCTTCTGGTATTAGCCTCGGGTGTGTATTGATGCAAAATGGGAGAGTCATTGCATACTCTTCCCGGCAACTGAAGAAGCATGAAGAGAACTACCCGGTGCACGATTTAGAACTAATCGCAGTGGTATTTGCCTTAAAGATCTGGAGACACTACCTCTACGGAGAATAATTCAGTATGTACTCCGATCACAAAAGTCTCAAATATCTATTTTCCCAGAAGGAACTAAACATGCGGCAAAGGCGCTAGCTCGAATATCTCAAGGATTTCAATTTCACTATACAGTACCATCTCGATAAGGGTAATTCTATTGCAGATGCCCTCAGTCAAAAGATGAGAGTAATATTGGCTAGTTGCATGATTCATGAATAGAAGCTATTAAAGGAATTCTCTAAACTTAATATTAGCACTGACGAGCAAGACGGGTGTATTACTCTAGCCCATACGAGTCTACATCCAGATTTGCTACCAGAAATTCAGAAGCTACAAGAAGAAGATCCTACACTAGTGGAGATAAGGGACAAGCTAGACGAGAGACTTGATTTCAAGCTGGCACCCGATGGAAGACTATTATTCCATGAACGGATATGTGTACCCTACTGTCCCGAGTTGAAGAAGAAGGTTCTTGAAGAAGCTCATCGATCGAGGTACATGATCCACCCTGGAGCCACCAAGATGTACCAAGACTCGAAAAGGACTTTCTGGTGGCCTAATATGAAAAGGGAGGTAGCAGACTTCGTATCTCGCTACCTAACATGTCAACAAGTGAAGGCAGAACATCAGAAACCCCCCGGAAAGTTACATCCACTAGATATTCCCAAGTGAAAGTGGGAAGACATTGGTATGGATTTTATTATGGGCTTGCTCAAGTCTTGAGGTGGACATGATGGAATTTGGGTAATTATCGACCACCTAACTAAATCGGCTCATTTCTTACCTATCAAAAGCCGATGGTCGATTGATGTCCTTACTGCCTTGTATGTCAAGGAGACGGTTATATTGCATAGAGTTTCCATGTCGATCATATCCGACCGAGACCCACGCTTTACCTCTCATTTCTGGAAGAGTCTACAACACTCTCTGGGGACGAAACTCAACTTCAGCACTGCTTTCCATCCCCAGACAGATGGACAGACAGAAAGGACAAATCAAGTTGTTGAAGATATGTTGAGAGCATGCATTATGGATTTTGGAGGTAGTTGGCATGACCACTTACCCCTAGCCGAATTCGCATATAATAACAGTTATCAAGCCAGTATCCAAATGGCACCTTTCGAGGCACTCTATGGCAGAAGTCATATGCTGATAATAGGAGAAGAGATCTGGAATTTCAAGTTGGAGACCATGTTTTCCTCAAGGTCTCTCCTGGTCGAGGTATTAGAAGATTTGGTGTTAAGGGCAAACTTACACCGAGGTTTATTGGCCCATTCGAGGTATTGGAAAGAGTAGGCGAGGTAGCTTACCGCATTGCCTTGCCTCCATAGTTATCAGAGGTGCACAATGTATTCCATATTTCTATGCTGATGAAGTATGTGCACGATCCTCTCCACGTCATTGACCATACGGACTTGGTGATACAGAAGGGCCTTACCTATGAGCAGAAGCCAATGAAGATCCTCGATTGAGAAGTCTGAGTTCTAAGGAACAAGACGATCCCCCAATGGAATCAATGTGTAGAACAAGAAGCTACATGAGAAACCGAGGAGTCTATGAGAAGGTGATTTTCAGAACTATTCTAGTCTGTAAGTACCTCCTCCATGTCTCCATTTATGCAATTGAATTTGGGGACCAAATTCTTTTAAGTGGGGGAGGGTGTAGCATCCCGGATAAAAATGATAAGGAAATAGACTTTTTCCTAAGTAAATAAAACCTTAGATAACTCTATAAGAAGGCCAAATAAAAATTTAAAATTCCCATTGAGGGCCATTATATAAATATGCAACAATTGAAGTCATCATACATAATGGGGCTTCCTAAAAGACTATTCACTTGAAATAGTGACTCTATACAAGGTCGTCATTTTTCCTTAGCCACAGTGCCACCAAGCATCCCACTGTATACATATAGATATACTTAGATATATCTCTCTTAAGACCCCACCAACTAACCAATTATATATATATGTATATATATATATATATATATGACTTAAACCTCAACCTGAGGTAAATAGCGCCCCTGACCAGGGCGCCATTCACATTGACTTTTCAAAAAAAAATATATAAAACAATGGCCTCAAGATATAGCACCCACATGCATGAGCGCTATTCACTTAAACAGAGACTGCCTTTAGGGTGCCATTTCCTTGAGGGGAAAGGCTTCCGACATCTTCTAGAAAAGCTGAAACGCTAACAGGTCATGTTCGCTAGCAATGTACCCTTCTCTGGCCATGGACAATAAGGTTTTCATATGTGGTTCCCCATGGACTCTTAACGGTTTATTTCCTATAAACAACTCCCTCCATCCAACGTCGAAACCTTACTGTCCACCTGCCATTCCTCTGCCATTCCTGAAGAGAAGGTTATATGTGCCTTACAGAAGAGAGATGTTAATCCTTTCGCTTCATGTGCAGGCTACGTACCACATCCTGCAGTAGGAAGCATGGCTGCAGAGAATGTGGAAGGCTAGGATTCTTATTCTATTCTACGATTGTATCTCGTTAACTGCACCAACAGGTAGGTGTTCTCAAGATCTAGCTTAACTAGTAGTTAGTATAGGTTAACATGCATGCTAGTTAAACCTTTCATAGCCACAATCTGGCCACCTTAGTCAGGGGTAGATCAAAAGGATTAGTGGGAAGGTTAGGCTACGCCTATCTGAAACACTAAATCTTGCGTGAGTAGATTCTCTGTCAAGTACCCCATGTACATACTGATCATATAGTTGTCGTTACTCATAATCTGTCCCAACTTCTTGTAAATTGATCCATGTTTAAAAGTTAATATCTATGAAATTAAAATTGAAAATTATTGCATAAGCATGACCTTCCAATCCTGCTATTTTTCCATGTCTATATATGTCTCTACTTCTTGATTATGTGAACATGTTATAAATCATGAACAGTAAAGTTACGTGATTAGTAGCCACTGTTGTGCCCCCTAGGCACAAGCATGTGCTATGATGATCTGATGATAGCAATGCTGTTGTGTTTTGATGATAGCAACACATGAGTGTTTTGATGACATTGTGTTTTGATGATAGCAACATGACTGTGACTGGTATATCAGATGGAGAATGCACGTGTATGACTGATATATTATTTGTGTTAGACTTCTGTTATATGCATAGTCTATACATTGTGCATCATAGTGTTATGCAGTGTCTTGGTGAAGTCTATACAGACTTCAGCGTCTCATTCTGCATCTTATAGCATGTCTATACATTGCATCGTGGCGTTTATGCTCTAAGTCTTTACACTGCATAGCAAGCTCAAGGTCGATACATTGAGCGTCTCATGCATCATTCTTCTAAGTCCATACAGTGGACTGTAGCATGCATTTGGCGAAGGCACAGCAAGTCTAGACATTGCACTGTAGCATGTGTTTCTTTAAAGTCTATACATCGGACTGGTCTGCATAGGCTAAGTGTATACATCGTCCAGTACAATCATGCACTGTTCATGAAGTCTGTACAGCCTTTTGCATTGGACTTAAAGTCTATACATTGCACTGTTGCATTCAATGTCTTCGTGCTATTTTTCTTTTTAGACTTCGTGTCATTCTCGCCTTGACCACACTCCGTGTCAATTTCTGTTCTTCATCTTCGTGTTGTTTTCAACTCATGTCAACTTCTGTTTTCGTCTTCGTGTTGTTTTCAACCCGTGTCAATTTCGATTTTCGTCTTCGTGTTGTTTTCAACCCGTGTCAATTTCTGTTTCTGTCTTCGTGTCGTGGTCAGCCCGTGTCATTTCACCTCGTGCTGTTCTCATGACTTCGTGTCGTTTTCCCTCTCATGACTTCGTGTCGTTTTCCCTCTCATGTCTTCGTGTCGTGTTTCCTAGACTTCGTGTCTTTCGTATGTTGAAACCACACTTCGTGTTGGTTTCTATTTTGTCTTCGTGTTGTTCTCTGTAGTGTGTGTTTCTATCACTTCTGCACTTCGTGTCATTCTCGTTTCACTTCGTGCTGTCTCTGCGTCTGAGTCTTCTTTGTTATTTCTGTCTTCTTGTTGTTTTTCCTAAGACCTCGTGTCCTTCTTGTTTTGTAAATACACTTCGTGTCAGTTTTGTCCTTCGTCTTCGAGTTGGTGTCAGTCAAGTGTCTTCGTTAGTGTCTCAGGTTTTTGGTCAAGTCTATACAACGAAGTTCTTTTGATAAGTCTATACAGAGTTGTTCTTCAACCTGATCATCCGATACTCTGTTTGACAGGGACTCTCTACTGAGATTGCTGACATGGCTCGTGATCCCAGGAGGACAAGGTGACCAGATGCTGCCACGTGGATAGAAGCACCTCGAATCTGGAGAATTCTTTGGGCGGGAAAACGTGGAAGCCACGCGCCCTTATCCACCTGCTGCTGTTATAAATATCAGTCTTCATCTTCTGAAGAAGATGATCAAAGTTGGCGAAGCATATACGTCCAGTCTGAAACAGCAGCCACCGAGATCCACTGTGAGAGAAGAAAAGCAGAGAAGAAGAAAAGGAGAGAAGAAGATACAGAGAGAAAGAGAGAAGAGAGACAGTGAGATTGAGAGAAGAAGAGTGAAGTCTGAAGATTTGTTCACTGGACCGTGGATCAAATCCAGGCCAGTCTGCTCTGTTGAGAGCTATATTGTGTTCTTCATTTACAGCTTTCCGATTGCTGTTTCATTCTATTTTCGTTTTCCACTTTATCCCTTATTCAAGCTGTATGTCAGCGGATGCAGTGGAGGTTTCCACTGGACAGGTAAAGCTGTAATCCTCAGCTGGCGAGACTTGGTCTCGGACGGGTTAAGCTGTACTTCCCCAGCGGTTTGCAGAGGTGTATCCTCTGGACAGCAAGCTGTGTTGCTCAGTGGGCAGTGGAGGATTCCACTGGACAGCAAGCTGTGTTGCTCAGCGGGCAGTGGAGGATTCCACTGGACAACAAGCTGTGTTGCTCAGCGGTTTGTAGGCCAAGCTGTATTGCCCAGCGGACGCAAGCTGTGTTGCGCAGCAGTAAGCCATACTCGGTTGAGTGTGGGGTGGATGTAGGTCATTGACCGAACCACCTAAAATCTTGTGTGCATTGTGTTTGTGAGTTTGCTCTTACTGAATCTCTTGATTATCTTCACAGATCACGTATGTTTTTGCTAAGTTTAGACACTCGACTTAGTGTTTTAGTAGATCTGCCTTTATTCCGCATTTGAACCTACAACTGGTTTTAAATTAGGCTGTAGATCTATTCACCCCCCTCTAGATCCACACTTCTTGGAGATAGACTGCGTCCATCTAACTTCAACACTTGGTATCAGAGCCTAACTCTTCTACAGGGACTCATCGCCCGAAGAGGAAAGGCAAGATGGATGTTCGAGGGATGATTGCTGAAGGTCACTCAACTACAAAGCCCCCGTACTTCGATGGATCCAACTACGCATACTGGAAGAACCGTATGCAGGTCTTTTTGAGGGCTAAGGATTACGAGCTTTGGAAGGTAGTTAGCAAGGGACCTTATGAGCTGTCCCCGAATGAGGAAGTCTGGACCAAGGAGGAAATCAGAAGGTCCACGCTCAACTGGAGTGCAATCAACGCAGTCCAATGTTCTCTGCATCCCACTGAATTTTCTCGAGTATCAGCCTACAATTCAGCTAAGGAGATGTGGGATGCACTGGAAGCAATTCATGAAGGGACTTCTCAGGTTAGAGAGACGAAGGCCAATTTACTTGTGTCTGAATATGAAGCCTTCAAGATGAAACCCAACGAGACCATCAAGGAGATGTATGCTAGATTGACAACTATTACTAATGGCCTCAGAGGATTCGGGAAGAAGTATTCTGAGTATGATATAGTCAGGAAGATCTTGCGATCCTTGACTTCAATTTGGCACACCAAGGCCACCGTCATGGAAGAGTCAAGAGATCTGCACAATACAAGGGCAGATGAGCTAATTGGATCTCTAATGGCATATGAGATGAATCTGCCGAAGGTAGATGAAGCTGAAGAGAAGAGGAAACCGATCGCACTGAAGGCTGGTGCTAGCAAATCCAACAAATCAAACCGATCCAACTCTAGCAGATCATCATCCGAGGAGAGCTTGAATGAACAAGACATAACTCATACTGAGATGGCTATGATGACTAAAGAGTTCAGGCGGTTCCTCAGGAGAGAAGGAGGACAATTCAACCGAAGGAACCATAGTGGCGGCCGGCAGGACACAAGGTATAAATCTAAACCTGCAAATCAATATGGAACTTACTTGTGTTACCAATGCAGGAATTCTGGCCATCTGAAAGCTGACTGTCCGGAGAACCAGAAGCACAAGGACAAATCAAACAGAAAGAACACGAAAGGAAGAGCCATGATCAGCACATGGAGCGATGAGGATGAAGGTTGTCTCAGTAATACTTCGGACAGTGAAGTTGAAGCTGAAAAACCCATCTGTCTCATGGCAACTAGCTCTGAAGACAGAGAGGAAGATTTAGATGAGGTAACTTCTCCATTTAATAATCTTACTATCGTTGAATGGATAGATGCCTATCATAAACTAGCTGATCAAGCAGATGATATTAGAAGGGAAAATAGGCATTTAAAAAGAAAAATCAATTCCATGCAAAATGATACCTCATTGTCTGATAAAATTGCATGTATTGAAGCTGAAAATAATAAACTCAAACTTACATGTTCTGAATCAGAAGAAATCAAGAATGAGTTAAAAATTTCTAGGGAAGAGAATGTGAGGTTAGAAAAGGAAATTGATGAATGGAAAATGAAAATTCAAAAATATGAGAGTGAGATGAAGCTGGTGAATGAGAAATATGAAGCTGTCCAAATTGTAAATACTGAACTTAAGAAATCTGTTGAAGATATTCAAAAGGACAATGAGGACAAGCTTAAGACCATTGAGAAAATGACCCAAGGTACAGAGAATCTAAATGCTTTGTTAGGGTCAAAGGTTAATTTCAGAAAAGAGGGCCTAGGATTTAATTCTAGTGCAACAAAAACATTTAGGATGAAAACGATCTCATTTGTTGCTCAAAAAGAAAAAGGACCTCTAATTAGCATGAACTCAACCATTTCAATGAACAAAACTGCTAATCTGAAAAGGCCCAGTGCTGAGGAGAGGGCAAACAAAAGGTTAATGAGCCAAGTAGAGCCAGCACATCCAAGCAAAATCCCAAGGCTCAATCACAGGTTAGGGGTCAACTTAAACAGTCATATAAACCCCATGTCAAGGCCACAAAGTCTCCACCATCACCATCACATCTGAAGAAGACCCAATACACACCCATGAATAGGTCAGCAGGGTCCAAAGTACAGGGGAGACAGAATGCTGCCAGGAGTCAACCAATTATTTCTATCAACCCAGAGCTCAGACTTACTACAATGCACAGCCAACCTATTTCAATAGGTCAGGTTGGACTAGAACTCCGGAAGGTTTGCAGGTCTTGCATATCAGGCTACACAATATCATAGACCTTACACTAGAAATTGGGTTAGTGGGTATGGAAACTGGTCACCTAGAAATATGCATTATTTCAGTCAGCCCAGGAACTACGATGGCAAAAACTTCGTGAACACACCCTGGCCAAGGCACTGGCAAAGAAACAACACTGTCAATAATCATGCTGGTGTAAATAAGAAGAAAAATAACAAAAAGAAAAGGAACAACAATAGAAAGAAATATGTAGGATCCACTGAACAAAATCCTTTCAAACAAATGTGGATACCAAAAAGTCTGCTGTCTTGCTTTACTTCTATTCCATATTCTCTGGAGCCCAATCAGACTTGGGTTCCAAACTCATCTACCTGATTGTGTGTGCAAGTATGTCTGGCAGCCAAGGACAAATCTGTGGTACTTGGATAGTGGCTGCTTCAGGCATATGACAGGAGATAAGGCCATAAATTCAAAAGCTAAAAGAGATTGGAGGCCTTGTCAACAATCTGATGGAACACTAAGGGTAAAAATAAATCAGTCAGGTAAAGCAGGTAAGTGACTTTTCTTCAGAATTGAATTGAGAAAGTAATGTCAATCTGATTAGTTAACTCCTGACTTTCTCTTCTTGTCTAGCTGATCAGTCTGCATTCCAGACTCAGCTACTGAATTTAAATTCTGCACAAAAGCTGATGATTCTTTTCTCTTTGCATGTTATTGCACTGTGTACACTGAATGCTAGAAACTGAATTATCTTGAAAAGTTGATTGCTCCCGAATGATGCTCTCTAATGAATAAACTCTCTGCTGGTTTTGTGAATGCTCGATGTTGCAACAGACTCATGATCATGCATGACACTCATACTTTTCATGATCATCATTACATATCATTTAGTCATAAATGTGTCTAAAATCACATGCATATTAAAACTGCTTTGAACTGCTTTTCTCTGCATAACCGTGGTATATTAATGGTAAGCTACTAAAGGGCAGGGAAATTTGTCTGGAGGCTCTTGCTATGTGTGAGATGGTCATTGAGATCATGTTCTCCGCCTAGTACCATGGGTTATATTGATTGATAGGGCAGTCTGAATGAGCATGAATTTCAAAATCCCTTGTTCAATTTTCAGAGAAGACATTGCATATATTCAGGGGGAGCTTGTTGAGTCTTTGCATGCCTTTGCATATCATTCATTCATGATCTATGCATAAGCTCTCTCTCATTTAATTCTTATCATTCATTAGCAAAATTACACGCATATAGACAGGGGGAGTACTGTTAGAAATTCAGAGTGGTCATCAATTCTATTGAATCATTTCATCCTTGACTCTAAATGATTGAGTCTGACTTATGGCAATCTGTTAGTAAGTTCTGATTTCTAAGCAATAGAAAACAGACTTCTTCTCTTATAAGAATTTTAAATTGCTTAAAGACTGACTTAATGGTTTAAATTTTATAATCATTGAAGTTTAAAGATTGCAATCTGTAAATAAGAAAGCTAAAAATTGATAAAACTCTCAACCCCTTTCTTATTTCATGTCAGACAAAGCTAATCATATCTGAAATCTGAAAACTCATCTGAAATCATGTTAGAGAAGCTAAGTATGTGTATTGTCCTTAAACAAGTCATTCTGAAACATATAAAGGACAGCTAAGGAAGATATTAAAAAATATTGAAAATCATTGAAAATTAACATTGGCAGAGCAATGACTGGTAAATCACTGAGAAACTGAGAGATCCATCAAAGAAGTGGACAACACTCATGTCATGAAGTGTATCAGCTATCTCTGTATAAAATGATCAAACTAGTAGGTTGTTTTCACTGAGTACCTGGGGGTAACTGGCGTCCAATAAACGTGTACCCTCACACAAAAAGGTGTCAATCAATTCTATTGAGGTTGATCATAGGCCAGATGGTCCATCATGTTGAGTATCTAGGGGTATTGGCGTCTGATAAACGTATACCCTTATGCAAAAAGACTTTTGGTACCTGAATGCCCTAAATGAAACATTACTGAAAAAAAATGATGTTCCTTCAAAAGAAAATTCATGGATGTCAATTTGTTTATTTTCAATACATGACCTAGCATCTCTTAACAACTTTTAAATGAGTATACGAAAGTAGGATATTTTGAAACTGCATCTTTCATGCAAATATGATTATGGTTTATTGTTTTATCATGCACAGCCAACTTATCCATTGATTGTAGTGCATGAACTCAAAATTTATAACCTTTAAACCAGACTTCTATCTGAAAGTAGTTTCTAAATTCATATGAATGAAGACTCTGTGCTTTAGAATGCTTATTCCTGAACTACTTGTTCAGAATGCCAGTCAGATGAGTTCTTGATCTTTCCCTTTGTATATCTGATTTCTTGAACACAATATCCACTTAAAAGGGGGAGAATTCATTCAAGAGGAGTCCTATCTTCAGGGGGAGTTTCTTGTTCTACGGGTATTTGCATTCATATTACCATGTTGCACTCGTGTTTTTACTGTCTTTCTCTTTTTGATCATGTCAAAGGGGGAGAAAATTTTGTGTGTGACTCACTGTCACAGTGTGTTGCCATCATCAAAAAGGGGGAGAATGTTGTGCCCCCTAGGCACAAGCATGTGCTATGATGATCTGATGATAGCAATGCTGTTGTGTTTTGATGATAGCAACACATGAGTGTTTTGATGACATTGTGTTTTGATGATAGCAACATGACTGTGACTGGTATATCAGATGGAGAATGCACGTGTATGACTGATATATTGTTTGTGTTAGACTTCTGTTATATGCATAGTCTATACATTGTGCATCATAGTGTTATGCAGTGTCTTGGTGAAGTCTATACAGACTTCAGCGTCTCATTCTGCATCTTATAGCATGTCTATACATTGCATCGTGGCGTTTATGCTCTAAGTCTTTACACTGCATAGCAAGCTCAAGGTCGATACATTGAGCGTCTCATGCATCATTCTTCTAAGTCCATACAGTGGACTGTAGCATGCATTTGGCGAAGGCACAGCAAGTCTAGACATTGCACTGTAGCATGTGTTTCTTTAAAGTCTATACATCGGACTGGTCTGCATAGGCTAAGTGTATACATCGTCCAGTACAATCATGCACTGTTCATGAAGTCTGTACAGCCTTTTGCATTGGACTTAAAGTCTATACATTGCCCTGTTGCATTCAATGTCTTCGTGCTGTTTTTCTTTTTAGACTTCGTGTCCTTCTCGCCTTGACCACACTCCGTGTCAATTTCTGTTCTTCGTCTTCGTGTTGTTTTCAACTCCTGTCAACTTCTGTTTTCGTCTTCGTGTTGTTTTCAACCCGTGTCAATTTCGATTTTCATCTTCGTGTTGTTTTCAACCCGTGTCAATTTCTGTTTCTGTCTTCGTGTCGTGGTCAGCCCGTGTCGTTTCACCTCGTGCTGTTCTCATGACTTCGTGTCGTTTTCCCTCTCATGACTTCGTGTCGTTTTCCCTCTCATGTCTTCGTGTCGTGTTTCCTAGACTTCGTGTCTTTCGTATGTTGAAACCACACTTCATGTTGGTTTCTGTTTTGTCTTCGTGTTGTTCTCTGTAGTGTGTGTTTCTATCACTTCTGCACTTTGTGTCGTTCTCATTTCACTTCGTGCTGTCTCTGCGTCTGAGTCTTCTTTGTTATTTCTATCTTTGTGTTGTTTTTCTTAAGACCTCGTGTCCTTCTTGTTTTGTAAATACACTTCGTGTCAGTTTTGTCCTTCGTCTTCGAGTTGGTGTCAGTCAAGTGTCTTCGTTAGTGTCTCAGGTTTTTGGTCAAGTCTATACAACGAAGTTCTTTTGATAAGTCTATACAGAGTTGTTCTTCAACCTGATCATCCGATACTCTGTTTGACAGGGACTCTCTACTGAGATTGCTGACATGGCTCGTGATCCCAGGAGGACAAGGTGACCAGATGCTGCCACGTGGATAGAAGCACCTCGAATCTGGAGAATTCTTTGGGCGGGAAAACGTGGAAGCCACGCGCCCTTATCCACCTGCTGCTGTTATAAATATCAGTCTTCATCTTCTGAAGAAGATGATCAAAGTTGGCGAAGCATATACGTCCAGTCTGAAACAGCAGCCACCGAGATCCACTGTGAGAGAAGAAAAGCAGAGAAGAAGAAAAGGAGAGAAGAAGATACAGAGAGAAAGAAAGAGAGACAGTGAGATTGAGAGAAGAAGAGTGAAGTCTGAAGATTTGTTCACTGGACCGTGGATCAAATCCAGGCCAGTCTGCTCTGTTGAGAGCTATATTGTGTTCTTCATTTACAGCTTTCCGATTGCTGTTTCATTCTATTTTCGTTTTCCACTTTATCCCTTATTCAAGCTGTATGTCAGCGGATGCAGTGGAGGTTTCCACTGGACAGGTAAAGCTGTAATCCTCAGCTGGCGAGACTTGGTCTCGGACGGGTTAAGCTGTACTTCCCCAGCGGTTTGCAGAGGTGTATCCTCTGGACAGCAAGCTGTGTTGCTCAGTGGGCAGTGGAGGATTCCACTGGACAGCAAGCTGTGTTGCTCAGCGGGCAGTGGAGGATTCCACTGGACAGCAAGCTGTGTTGCTCAGCGGTTTGTAGGCCAAGCTGTATTGCCCAGCGGACGCAAGCTGTGTTACGCAGCAGTAAGCCATACTCGGTTGAGTGTGGGGTGGATGTAGGTCATTGACCGAACCACCTAAAATCTTGTGTGCATTGTGTTTGTGAGTTTGCTCTTACTGAATCTCTTGATTATCTTCACAGATCACGTATGTTTTTGCTAAGTTTAGACACTCGACTTAGTGTTTTAGTAGATCTGCCTTTATTCCGCATTTGAACCTACAACTGGTTTTAAATTAGGCTGTAGATCTATTCACCCCCCTCTAGATCCACACTTCTTGGAGATAGACTGCGTCTATCTAACTTCAACAGCCACATATTGAGGGATTTATATCTATCGAACCAAATCATGAAATTCCTGCATGATTATGACTCTGGAATCCCCAGATTTTTCTCTTTTTTACCATGTCTTCATTTTCAGATTTCGTGAAATTTCGCATGATGAACAGTGTTATGAGTCTAGTGGAGCACCCTGGTGAAGGGCGCCCCTGACCAGGGTGCCATTCAATAGCGCGCCCCTGGCTAGGGTGCCATTTCACCTTGGGGCGCCACAGGCCAGGGCGCCATTCTCCAATGTGTATTAAAACCCTCGATCCCGTAATTAGCCTGTTAAACCCTATCGATTAGCCTATTAAACCTGTTATCTATTAAACCCTGCTGATTAGCGTGTTGGTGCAGACACCAGAGCGATCGAGAGTCACGAACCGGCGAGCCGTCGGTACCGTACGCGGAGCACCACTCGGGCGACATCGGCTTCCATTTAGCTCGGAGATAGCCTGGAGTCTCTGCCTTGAGTTTGGATACTTTTTAGCATTTATTTGCATTGTATTTGGGCTTGTAATGTGTGTTTTTACTTGGGTTTTCATTTTGGGCTCTTTGTAAGGCTCTTAATAAGCCATTTGGATTAGGCCCTTTAGAGTCCATTAAGGGTTGTGGCCATATTGGACCATTAGGCTTCATAATGGGTCTTTAAGTCACTTAAGGCCCAATTGGGCTTCTCTCTTTCTCATGGGCTTCCTAGATTTGAAGGCCCAATTGGCTGGTCTATGGCCCAACTTGGACCAAGCCTCTCTTGTTGACCAAGGGAGACAAAGTGGGAGAAAAGCCCACTTTCTCTCCTTAAAATAAGGGGGGTGCCCCCCTCTTTTGGCCTCATTAGGCTAAACTTTTTTATTTAGGCTTGACCACATGGGGAAAATAGCATTTGGCATCTCCTCTACGTAAACCAAGATCCATGGGTTTCATATAAAAGGGTTGTATTTCCTATTTTCAAGAATTAATGCATAAAATTTGTGGGATTTTCTTAGAGCATAGCTTGGTGCGCCCCTCTCTCTCTCTCCTCTCTCCCCCTTCTGTAGTTGGGAAGGTTGTGAATCAGAGGTGTAAAGCCTCATCTATCAGGTGTGAAGATCGTCGCCACCGCCGCCACCACCATCGTGCCGCCATCGCACCGCCATCATCATCGCCGGAGTTCTATCCACCCAGGACAGCCCATTCTTTTCGGAATTTCTACTTCCAGCCACGAGATCTTTTGGAGCCCAAACTTTTAGGATCTGAAACAGAGATCAGTCCGGTTCTAAAATCCCCCATCAGAAGCACAGTCCTAACGAATTTTCTGGAGCCCCAAAGGGTCGAAGGATTTTGAGAGAGCTTTCCAACGGTACCTCTTGTGTGTCGATCCAACATCGGTGTTGGTCGCAGCGGCAAATCTCGCCGGGTCACGCGCTGCAAAACAGAGATTGCAGATCCGTGGCCAGCACTTCCGACAAGTGGAGATCGGAGCCGCCCGGCCTCCGTCTGGTGTTCCAATCCAACTTCCATCCAGGGAAGCGCACCACCAGGTATCACCATCACAGCGGGACCCACCCCGCCAGGTCCGGAGGACTAAGCAGCACGTGGGCCCCACGAACCGCAGATCGCGCCGTCCGGACAGCACTAAAATGCAGATTTCGACACCGTCGGAGCGACATCAAGATGCTGCCCGTCAACCCACTTCCCGATACTCCCGGGCCCCACATGTGACCTGTTACCTCCCTGTGTGGAGTGGGTCAAAACTTTGTACCACTGTGAAAATCTGTTAACCGGGAGTACGGAATTGGCCGAGGTTGTCTTCCCCACGCCGGGAGCGTGGAGGTAACGGTCTTACTTCTTGGCGTTCATTTGCTAGTTTAGTATATGGTCATATGCCGATGTGAGTGCGATAGGAATCTAGCCCATGAGTCCATGTCGCCGCTGTGAGCGAGAGAGTGACCGTCCCGTGGCTCGATCCGAGCACGGAAGTGAGTCGACCACCCTTGACTCTGCCAGTTTCTCAACCGCGCAGATCCGCGTTTCCCCTCCCTTGGGACGACGAGTGAGCTTGCGTTTCTGTTAGCGACGTATAGCCCATAGGAACTCTTAGTGTCGGGCCGAAGTGTCTCCATTGTTGTGTGTTACTGGTCGCATCCGCACTTAGAGTCCGAGGTCCGCATCACTTAGAGTCGATCCACGTGTCCGTCCCGCATCCGTTTGGTATCAGAGCGAGTCGAGTCTAGGGTAGTCGTTGCATGAGTCTTGCATGGTCTAAGTCGAGTCTAGGATCATCATTATTTTCAAAACAAAAAAAAGTGTTTTAAAATTGCATTTCATCCCGATAATCCGGAATATTAAAAGGTGTTGTCCCAAACGTTAGGCTACGCCTATCGGGAAGGCCGCACACTTACGCGAGGAGATCTTCGGGTCGACCCTCCGCCACGTACCAGATATTCGTTAAGTCTAGGTGCATTAGTTTGTGTCTCCTAGCTCGTGTGTCTTTGCATGCCCACCCGTCGAGGCACCCAATACTCGCCACCACCACCTATGGCGGATTCCCGAGCTCGTAGCTCTGATGAGCCCTCGACGGTCGAGATGTTCCGAGCCCTCATGGATCATCTCGATACGCATATGGATGGCCTTAGTATGCGTCTAGATGGCGTAGGAACGCGTCTAGAAGGGAGGATGAAAGCCCTAGAGGATCGGGCCGAAGTATTAGACCACTCTATTTAGGGTCTTGTGGGGAGGATTACTATCCTTGAGAGGGCCCAGTGGCGGCGCAACCCGCGCCAACAAATGGCCAACGAGAGCCGGTTCAGCAACATGTTGCTCCAGGGGATCAAGGGGCAGATGTTGGGAGGCAACAGGTGCACGAGGTGGATGACTATGCATCTGATAATGAACAAGGGGGTTATGGTCGTGATCATCGAAACCAACGACGGAATCGTGATGATGACGACGACCACGTTCTTCGGAGCGTGCGTGCGGACCCTCCCCTATTTGACGGGTCTCTGGACCCGAAGGTCTATTTAGATTGGGAGGCCGGCATGGACTGGTACTTCGAGTAGTTTGAGATGACGGACCATCGAAGAGTTCGGTACGCTAAGATGAAGTTACATGGCCAGGCCCAAACTTATTGGATCAATGTGGAAAGCCTGTTAGTGCAGTGACATCAACCCCCGATCGGTACTTGGGATGATATGAAAATGAAGTTGAGGCAGAAATACCTTCCTGCCACGTATCGCCAGCGTCTCATAGACAAATGGCAAAGTCTCTCCCAAGGGAACCGGTCCGTGACTGAGTACACCGCCGAATTTGATGAGTATTATTTGCGGTGTGCAGTTACGAAGAGAGCACCATGACCATATCGTGCTTTCGAAGAGGTCTGCGGCCGAACTACCAATATGAATTTTTCCATCGTAATGTGACCACTTTGGAACAGGCGTATCAGGTTGCTCTCGAATTGGAGCAATTCGAGGCCGAGTTTGAGCCTACCCATCGGTTGGGCCCCTTTCCCATTCGTAGTGTCGATCCCCGTGGCTCTTTAGGCACATATCCAAGGGCCCCCATGGCTTGACCTCAGGAGCCCACTCGTCCCGAGCCATTCGCTCCTAGGCCTCGCCCTCCACCTCCGAGGGATATCCCTCCTCGTCCCCAACCCACGGCACCCACGGTCCGTCCACCGGCACCCTCACCCGCACCCGTTGCTCGTCCTTTGTTGCCTACACCTCCTATCTATCGGGAGGATAAGGAGAAAGGACCTTTGATCGGGGAGCCTAGTGGATCACGGCAGTAGTGTTATCGCTGCAATAGGTTTGGCCATTTCGCCAACCAATGTCCCACTCCCTAGTCTCTTGTCATTGGGGACACACAGGCCAGGGATGCCACCTCTTCAGATCTTGTGTTAGTCAGCTATGAAGCAGATCAGGAGCAAGCTGACGAATACTATGAGATTGAAGGTGATGGCCAGGATGCCCAGCATTCGGACGATACCCACTTGGGGGTCGTCAGGTGTATTCTCACCCAGCCACAGGCTAGTGATGACTAGCGTCGGACCACCATCTTTCATACATACTGTAGGCTGGGAGGGCATGTGTGTAAGGTGATTATCGATAGCGGGAGTTGCATCAATGCAATCATCACGGGCGTAGTCTCACGTCTTGGTCTTACTCCCGTGGACCATCCTTGCCCCTATCGAGTATCATGGGTGGATTCCACCTCCATTCTGATCAGGCTGCGGTGTTTGGTCCCACTACAGTTCCATGCCTACCGCGACGAGATCTGGTGTGATGTCCTCCCCATGGAGGTGGGCAATATCATTCTTGGTAGGCCGTGGTTATTTGATCGGGATGCCACACTCCATGGCCGGTTGAACACCTGTACCTTCGACTATGATGGCCGACGGATTACCCTCCACCCCACTCAGCCCAAGAGCCCATCAGTTAGGGGTCCTACTGTCCCTAGTACTCTGAAGCCTTCCGTCCCCTGGTTCAGTACCCCATCCCCAGCCCGGGCTATGACCGTTACCTCTGGCACAGGTGAGCCCTCGACTAGGAGGTTGATGATGATTAGCTCCCGAGAAATGGAGCGGGAGGCTAGTAGGGGCTGCCATGTGTTTGCTATTACGGTCAGAGAGGTGGAGCCGAAGTCCGAGGGTGAACTCCCACCCGATGTCATTCCTATTCTGCAGGAGTTCGCTGATATTCTTCCCGAGGAGCTTCCCGAGGGGCTCCCACCTATGCGGGATATTCAGCATGCTATCGACCTGATTCTGGGCTCCTCATTGCCCAATCATGCTCATTATCACATGAGTCCCACGGAACATGCCAAGCTAAAACGGCAGGTCGATGAGTTGATGCAGAGAGGGTCTGTTCGGGATAGCATTAGTCCGTGTGCTGTTCTCGCATTACTCGCCCCAAAGAAGGATGGCACATGAAGAATGTGCTTTGATAGTCGTGTCATCAACAAAATCACCGTAAAGTACAGGTTCCATATTCCCCGCCTAGATGATATGCTAGACATGATGGCCGGTGCCACTATCTTCTCAAAGATCGATCTTAAGAGTGGCTACCACCAGGTGAGGATTAGGCCAGGTGATGAGTGGAAGACCGCATTTAAGACCAAGGATGGTCTATATGAGTGGTTGGTTATGCCCTTTGGGTTGACCAATGCCCCTAGCACCTTCATGCGACTCATGACTCAGGTCCTTCAACCATTCATTGGAGTCTAGCAGGGGCATTAGGCAAGGGGACCCCATAGCCCCATACCTGTTCATAATTGCCTCTGAAGTTCTAAGTAGAGGCCTCTCTGCCCAATTTCAATAAGGAAGCATACAAGGGTACAAAGGACCGAGGCAATCCATGCAGATTACACACTTATTATATGTAGATGATTCTCTGGTCTTTCTTAATGCTTGCAGACAAAATGTTGTGGCATTACAACAATTCATTCGCAGTTATGAGCAATGCTCAGGGCAGCAAGTGGATGTTAATAAAAGTTGCTTTATTCATTCAAAGAGAGCACCTCCCTCCTTAAAACAGTCCATTCACGCTCTTACAGGTTTTAAAAATCAGACAGTTGGTATAAACTATCTGGGAATCCCTGTGAAAAAGGGTAGGTACATTTGCTCAGATTTTAAATCCCTGATTGAAAGGGTTCAGACTAAGCTGGAAGGCTGGAAATCTAAACTTTTATCCCAAGCTGGCAGAGTTGTTTTAATAGATTATGTTCTGCATAGCATGCCAATCTACCTTGCTTCTGCTTGTTTCATCCCAAAGAAGGTCATCAGATTCATTGACAGTCAATGTGCTAATTTCTTCTGGCAAGGCAGTGATGGCAAAAACCGAAGACATTGGATAGCTTGGTCAGTAATTCAGAGGCCACGCTCAGAGGGAGGACTGGGAATAAGAGATCTACAATGGGTTCAAATCTCTTTGGCTGCTAAGAGTCTATGGAACATTCTTCATGGATCTTCCCTTTGGTCTCAATATGCTAGGCAACGTTTCATTAAATCTCATTTTGCCAATTGTACTAAGCCTTTCCCTGTAGGTATGCCTTTGGCAGTCTTCAGGCATGCCCAAGATTTTCTAATAAACAACAGCATGTGGCTTGCTGGAAATGGGGCAAAAATAGATTTCCTGAGAGATAATTGGACTGGTCTAGGCCCTGCCATCAATGTTCAGACCGATGGCAGGAATAGAGGTGCAAGTCTCCCTCTGGCTTCTGTCCAAGAAGTGCTCCAGGATTCTCAGCATATTGCCAGGGGTTTTCTCAGTAACAACTTTCACTTTCCACACACCCAGCTTAGCAATGAGGCCGACATCTGTATCTGGACAGGCACTTTAAAGGGCAACTTCTCAGTAAAGTCAGCATGTAATTTGATCCGAACCAAAGGCATTCGGAGGCCAGCTTGGGCCAAGCTATGGCACTCAGCTATTGCTCCTAGAGCAGCTCTTTTCACCTGGAAAATACTCCACCGAGCAGTACCGGTTGACAGTAGGGTGGCTGAATGTGGGATTCAAATTGTCTCAAAGTGTAGTTGTTGTTCATCTCCCTCTCAAGAAGACCTTAACCATGTTTTCATCTCCAGCGAGTTGGCTTCTAAGTTATGGGGCTGGGTGCACCCTCTTATTAGCAACAAGATTGCTCTTTGTGAGCAGATTACAACCCGAAGCTGGAACATAATCTCAGCAACTAACATGTCATCCGCAATACAGTTTATTGGGATGTATGCTGTAATTTTGATGATTTGGGAAATATGGAAGCATAGATGTGCTCTAAGATTTGAAGAAGTGGCCCTCAATTGTGCATCCATCAAAAGGAAAATTATCTCTTCAATAGCTCTGGTGTTGGACAAGCTACATTTTCACAAGCCTATATCCTCAGCCCAACTCCATTGTTTAGCCTCCTTCCAATTATATCCACGGGTGGAAACTAAACAACCACTCTTGGTCTTTTGTCATTTGGCTGCCCAAGATTTTACACTGCATGTAGATGGAGCCTCGAAGGGAAACCCCGGCATAAGTGGGGGTGGAGGATGTATCAGGGACCCTGCAGGCAAACTCATAGTTGGTTTTGCATTTCACTATGGTCATGGTAACAGTATCTTAGCAGAGACAAGGGCCCTTCAAGATGGTCTAGCCATTGCTAAGCAATGTCAAATAAGGCTGGCAGCTGTGTACTCGGACTGTGCCCTCCTAGTAGAGGCAATCCGGAATGGAATGGCCCCTAGCTGGATGGTCCTCCCTTGGTGGAAAAGGACCTTGGACCTCCTTCAGGACAATGGGTGTCCGCTTAGGCATGTATTCAGAGAAGGAAATCAAGTTGCTGATTCCCTTGCCTCGCATGCATGCACCACTACTGAAAACAGAATTTTTACTCAATAAGGGGACCTCCCGCGCAAGGCCAAGGGGGCGTTGAGAATTGACAAGGTTGCACTGCCAGCCATCCATCTCCGTTAGGAAGTGCAGTGTATGGACCTCTCAATGTTCAGACCTTGTTCGTACAGGGAGTGCTGTGAATGGACTTCTCAAATGTACAGACTTCACACAGCTGCAGTGAAAGGGCAAAGCAATGTACAGACTTCACTATGAACAAACTGCACAAACGAATGTACAGACTTTAGCTGTGAAAAGGAGCAATAATTCAACTGCGAATGGGAGGGCAGTGTACAGACTTCAGCACATAATAGAGGGCAATGTACAGACTCCACAAACGAATGTACAGACTTCAGCGCTACTTAAAGCTAATGTACAGACTTTAGCTGTGAAAAGGAGCAATAATTCAACTGTGAATGGGAGGGCAGTGTACAGACTTCAACACATAATAGAGGGCGATGTACAGACTCCGCAAACGAATGTACAGACTTCAGCATTACTTAAAGCAACTGTACATACTTCAGCTGTTAAAAGGAGCAATGTACAGACTTCACAAGCGTTCAGACTATCATGCACCACAATGTATAGACTCTGCTAGACGTCACAATGGATGTACAGACTCCACAGGAGCAATGTACAGACTTCACAAGCGCTCAGACCATTATGAATCACAATGTACAGACTCTGCTGGGGATGTACAGACTTCACACTGTACAGACTTCACTTTCCATCCACAATGTATAGACTCCAGTAGTGAAAGGGATGTACAGACTTCTAAGGAGCAATGTACAGACTCTGCTAGACGTCAATATGGATGTACAGACTTCATACTGTACAGACTTCACATTCCATCCACAATGTATAGACTCCAGCAGCACAAGGGAATGCAAAGTATAGACCTTTACATTGTACAGACTTCTTTCTATACAGACTAATGACCGCAATGTATAGACTTCACATTCTACAAATGCTGCAATGTATAGACTTCATTCTGCTTAAAGACCAAGAGTGGCTTGTACTCATTACAAAAATCAATAAAAATCTTGGGCAGCCAAAAATCAAGATAGGTCTCTTGTAACAGGGGTATGCCCCGATGAGCTTGTACTCATTACAAAAATCAATAAAAATTCTTTGGCCACAGTGTTAGTCTGGGGGAGTGAGAACACTGTCCGCTGCTGGGGGATGATGCACTCGACTGGACTATAACTCTGTTGGTTGGTGTTATTAAAAAAAAAAAGAGTCTTTGTGGTTGTGTATTTTGATGATATCCTTATATATAGTCACACTAAAGGGGACCACTTGGACCATCTACAGCAGGTCTGTCTACTTTTGAGGCGAGAGCAGTTGTTTGCGAACCCACAGATGTGTGCCTTCATGACACCTCAGCTTACCTTCTTGGGTTTTATTGTGTCTAGTACTGGGGTCTCCGTTGATCCGGAGAAGGTCCAGGTCATTGTTGATTGGCCGGAGCCCCGTACGGTCCATGATGTCAGCAGCTTCCATGGCCTTGCGACGTTCTATCGTCGTTTCATCAGTGGATTTAGCTCCGTCACTGCCCCGATCATAGACTGTATTCATAAGGGCACGTTTGTATAGACGAAGGCCGCAGCTACTGCCGTCAAGGACATCAAGGAGCGCATGACTCAGACACCGATCCTTCGATTGCCAGATTTCTCGAAGGTGTTTGAGGTCTCTTGTGATGCGTCGGGTGTTGGTATTGGAGGGGTGTTGAGTCAGGAGGCCCACCCGATCGCATATTTCAGTGAGAAGCTGAATGATGCGAAACTGCGATACTCCACTTATGATAAGGAATTCTACGCAGTTGTTCAGGCTCTTAGGCATTGGAGACACTATCTTTTACATCAGGAGTTTGTCTTGTACTCCGATCATGAAGCTTTGAGGTTCCTCCATTCCCAAAAGAAGCTTAATGCGCGTCGCAGCCGATGGGTTGAGTATCTCCAGTAGTACACATTCGTGCTTAAACATAAGGATATAGTGGAGAACAAGGTGGCTGATGCCTTGAGTCGGCGTGCATGTCTGTTGACTACCATGAGTGCCGAGGTCATAGGGTTAGAGAAGATGAGAGAGGCTTATGTTGATTGCCCTGACTTCAGTCAGATCTATGCCACTCTCTAGGCCGGACCCTCGAGAGACCATGATGACTATGTGCTTCAGGAGGGTTACCTCTTTCGAGGAGGCAGACACTACAAGAAAAAGAGGAAATTTCAGACGAACTAATTTCCGTCGCAAATCCGTCTGTAAATTCGGGCGGATGATTTCATCGCAAATTCTATATGCATTTCGGACAGAATATTGCCTGTCTGAATATCCGTCTCAATTTGTGACGGCATTTGAGACGGATATTTAGACGAACAATACTACGTCTGAAATTTGAGACGGAAATACATTCCGTCCGAAGTTCCGTCGCAAAATTTCATCCTCCCGCCTCGATCCACACCCCCATTTCCCCCCCCACCTTCCCTCTCACTCTCACTCTTTCTCTCTCTGTCGTCACCGTCGGAGCCGCTGTCGTCCTCCCTCCCTCTCGTCGTCGCCGCACGAAGCTGCCGCCGTCTGCATCGTCGCCGCCGGCCTCCGTCCCTCTTGTCGTCGCCGCCGCCTCTGACCTCCTCCCGCCCTCCTGGTCACGAGAGAAGCACCGGTGCCACGATCGGTTGTCGCCGGACTGCGCCGTCACCGTCCTCGGCCGCCATTCGCTCCGGTATGTCCCCTCCCTCGCCAGCGCCAGTGCCGTTGTTCTTTTTCTTTTTTTTTTAGGTTGGGGATCATCGGAGGGGTTCCGGTGGGGGGGGGGGGGTTCAGGGAGGGTGGGGGGAAGGGGGAGGTTGTCGGTGGGAGGGGAGGGTGGGGGGGGAGGGGGAGCTAGGAGGGGGAGGGAGAGCTCGTCGGTGGGAGGGGGTTCAGGGAGGGTGGGGGGGAGGGGGAGGTCGCCGGTGGGAGGGGAGGGGGGGTTCAGGGAGGGTGGGGGGGGAGGTGTACCTCGGAGGGGGAGGGGCAGCTCGGAGGTGGGAGGGGGGTTCAGGAGGGTGGGGGGGAGGGGGAGCTCGTTGGTGGGAGGGGAGGGGGGGTTCAGGGATGTCGTAGGAGGGGGAGGGGGGTTTAAGGAGGGTGGGGGGGAGGGGGAGCTCGTGGGAGGGGGAGGGGGGGTTCAGGGAGGGTGGGGGGGAGGGGGAGTTTGCCGGTGGGAGGAGGGGAGAGGGAGCTCGTGGGAGGGGGGGGTTCTGGGAGGGTGGGGGGGTGGAGCTCGGTGGGGAGGGGGGGTTCAGGAGGGTGCGGTGGGATCGGCGTGGCGTCTGTGGAGCCGGCCGAACGGAGGGCGGCTGGGGCGAACAGGCCAAGCCTAGACGGGGCCAAGGGCGATGGGCGGTCGGGGACAGTGGCTGTAGTAAGGACCTATTTTTTACATAGATTTCCAACTTGTATTCAACTTAATCAGACAGTTTATTAATATTGGTGCTCTTTAAGTTATACCATTGATTTCTTTTGTTGAGACTTTCACAGTGAGAATAGTTTTTCTATCCACCTATATTTGTTAGGCATTTTAATTAAGAAATATATTTCACCGAGCAATATATATATATATATATATATATATATATATATATATATAAGGCTGGATGAAGGCAATGGCCGAAGGAGAAGATTTCTTAGAGTGGTCTCTAGGAGGATTTGAGAATTAAATCTTTATTTTATTATTAAAATGTTAGATAATATTTTTATTAGAGCTCCACTATCAATAAGAGTGTCTATTAGGGATTTTTTTAAAAGAAATTTTAGAAATGTTCTATGTGGAGATGACTACAATCGGATGGCAACATAACTCTGCACATTAAATGGTGTGCATGATCCACCCTAACCCCATATATAATCATGTGCAAACTGAAGTGTGGAGGGCTGAGAAAAACCCAAAAGGTTAAAGGATTTTTTAACATATGTACCCTTATAAACTTATATATTTAAATCCCGCATTTAGACGTTTTACTATAGGTATCCCTGATATATCTAAAATGTCTGAGATTATACCCCTGTGGTTCTCATGCTGTTAACGATGGAAGAATATGTTCGTGTGAATATGTCGTAGAAATTATTAGGCCACCCACCTCATCCTCTCCTTGGTGGTGGCATCGGTGCGGTGAGAGATGCCCCCTCTCATGCCCAAGGTTCTCTGCCGCGACCCCCTTTTAGATTTGTCGCCTCTTTCCCTATCGTGAAGGGGGAGGACAAGGGAAGACATGCGAGGCTGAGGCCCGTGGTGGGCGCCATGGAGGGACAGCGTATGCGACAGTTGATGTTCCTCTGGCTGGAAGTCCTAAGCACACCCATGTGGCTCTCATGAGTGGCAACCACGGCACTGCCAAGTTGTGTATCTGCTAACTCCACATCCCTACCACCGATGCTATTTGTGTAGGGGTACACTGCACAAGGGTCGACCCTTGCAGACCGGGGGGTCGACCCTTCCATGGCTATTGCCTTCAGCATGTCTCCCCTTTTGGGCTTCGCATGCATAAGGCCAAGAAAAAAATAAAATTCACCTATTGCTGGGAAGGAGTCGACTCCCTCCCGGCTCCCTGCTGCCGCTTGGGCCGCTGCCTGGGGGGGTGTTGACTCTGGAAGTTGACACCTTCCCAGCCCCCCCCCTCCGTTGTCTAGCCCGCTGACTGGGGGTGTCGACTCTGGAGTCGACACCTCCCCAGCCGATCCTACTGTTCTTTGCAACGTGTCCCCTGCTGTTCTTTGCAGCATGTCCATCCTTTAAAAAAAGGAAAGGGGGGGAATAGAAAGAGAAATAAAGAAACACAAGGGCAAGAAATGAACCAAGCCATGGCACATCCAAATTAGTCCATTTTTGGGTTCCCCTTTTTCTGCAGTTTGAACCCCCCCCCCAAGAAAAGAAACAGAACAGCCAAAAAAAAAGAAGGAAGGGGAAGAAGACTCGGAGGTTCCTCTGGGTTTGCACAGGCAGCAGAGAAGGGTGGAGGGCCCACCGGCCTCTCCCCCTTTCTCTCTGCGATGCGGTGGTCTTAATAGAAAAAGAAAAGAGAGCAGAACAAAAGAGAAAAATAAAAGAAAAGGGGAAGGAGAAGCCTTGAAGGTCCCACCTCAGGGTTCTGTGCTGTGCAACCTGAACAGGAACAAAAGGGGACATCAACAAAATGGGGAAGAAGAAGACCCGGAGGTCCCACCTCCGGGTTGTGCAATTAGCCTCTCCCATTGGCCTCCCCTCTCTGCTTTGTGTAAAACGAAAAAGAAAGAGAGAAGAGAAAGAGAGAAAGAAGAAAAAAAGAGGGAATCATAGCGGCACATCTCCAGGTCACGGGACCCTCTAGGCTGCCCCTTCCCTAGGTCGGCAGACCCGAACTCATTTAAATGAGATCATTCACCTCAAAAAAAAGGGACCCTCTGGGCTGCCCTCGCACTAAACAAACGAATCAACCAGATAAATAGATGAATAAAATTATTTTTTAAAATTTAGTGCGTCCACAGCAACAGTCGACTTATAGCAATAGGTAAATACTCCAAAAATTATGCTTGTGATTTCAAACTTTGTGGATTTTAATTGCATATAAATGTGTTTTTAAATCTGATTTTAACAGAAATTTGATGTTGATCTGACTCAAAAATGTGGATTGTTTAGCTTTGATGTTCTTCATTTGAATATTTTTTTAAATTAGATATTATTTAGACGGATGTATGCAGAATGATAAGTGCGATGTTATTTAATTTTATGTTATATAAACACATGGGGTATTCCATGTGAGCTGAGGTGCGTGGGTGCGACCTAACATTACACGCACCTCAGGAGAGCGTGTTAAACCCGTGTCAATGAACCTTCCCGTTCAAGACTTTGGGATTGATGTGTATGTTCTCATTTTTTTTATGAGAATGTATCTATCTACCTCAAAGTCTTGAATTGTCCCGTTTGGACAGTCTGTGAATGTTTGATCGCACTTAGGCAGTCATTTACTATATGTGTTTGTATGGTTTGCTGAAAATGTCGGTTGCGTCTCCTCACTCTTCTTCGATATACCTTTATTGATTTTGAGTGTTTTCTTAACCACTTACTTATAAGTGTTTAAGAAAACTTTAAAATCAATAAATATTTTTGGTATATCGGAGAAGTGTGGGGAGATGCTGCCGAAATTTTCAGTAAATTGTGCAACACATATAGTAAGTGATTGTGCGATCAAACCTTCATGGATGGGTTAAAAAGTGATAATCTAAATAATAGTCCTCATCCAACTACAAATGGTCTGCGACCAACGATGTGAGGAATGGGTCGGGTTTATTTTCAAGAGTAATGATTTAAAAGTTACTTGTGTATTAACATTTATTGGGTGCAGGCGAAATGTTGACAGATCGTTCATGGATGTATCGTAGAATAGTTGACCGGGTGGTGTCGGATGATTTTAAGCATGGAGTTGAGAGTTTCATTCAGTTTGCATTGGGGAATCCAAACGCATCAATAGACCGCGACGGTCACATTCGTTGCCCTTGTTCAAGTTGTAGAAACTTGAGGTGGCGTTCACCATGGGATGTGCAACATTATTTGTACAAGAAAGGGTTTGCGGATGGTTATACGAATTGGACGTGTCATGGTGAGGAATTCTGGAGGTTTGAGCCTGACAATATTGCAACCAGAAGTTCTTACGTGGATATGGTTGTGGATGCAGCTGGTCCTAGTTTTAATGTTAATGGCGAACATGCATATATGGAAGAAGTGCCGAATAAGAGAGCCGGAATATTTTATCAACTACTTAGTGATGCTGATGAGCCGCTATGGGATGGTTGTGAAAAGCACACTCGGTTGTCTGCAGTGTCACAGTTGTTGAACTTAAAATCTGAATTTCACATCAGTGAGACTTGTTTTGACCGTCTCCTCCTCTTGATCAAGAGTATGTTGCCTCGAGACGAGAAGTTGCCAGAAACTTATTATCGTGCAAAAAAGATGGTCAATGAGCTAGGACTTGGATATGTGAAAATAGATGCATGCCCGAATCATTGTATGTTATATTACAAAGATGATGCAGATAAGATATCATGTTCTATTTGCGGCCATGACAGATTCAAACCTAAGGGAGGTGTCAATTCAAAGCGAAAAGATGTACCTTACAAGGCATTGCAATACTTCCCTCTTGTGCCTAGGCTGCAGCGGCTGTATATGTCCTCAAACACAGCTCTACATATGACATGGCATAGTGAAAGAGTACGACGTGCCGATGATATAAGAAGTCATCCTACCGATGGTGAAGCGTGGACCCACTTCAATCGTACTCATCTTGCATTCTCAAAGGAGCCACGTAATGTTAGGTTGGGTTTATGCACAGATGGTTTTAATCCATTCGGTGGTTCAGTGGCATCTTATTCTTGTTGGCCAGTGTTCATGACACCGTACAACCTTCCGCCAGACATGTGCATGAAGCGAGAAAATCTATTTTTGTCTTTAGTAATTCCTGGTCCAAAAAGTCCCGAAAAAATTTGGACATATATCTCAGGCCGTTGATTGATGAGCTCAATTTTTTATGGACTGATGGAGTTGTTACTTATGATGCACGTAGGAAGCAAAATTTTATTATGAAGGCTGCACTGATGTGGACAATAAGTGACTTCCCTGCATATGGAATGCTATCTGGTTGGAGCACACATGGGAGGTTAGCATGTCCCTACTGTATGGAAGATACCAAATCATTTGTATTGAAACATGGTGGAAAAGCATGCTGGTTTGATTGCCATCGGCGGTTGCTACCAAGTGACCATCCTTTTCGAAGGCAAAAAGACTCGTTTAAAAAAAATACTGTTGAAGTAGATGAAGCAGACTTGCAACGGGTGTCGGGTCGACATATGGCGACACGGGTGCAAAATTTACCAGATGTAGTACAATTGTCTGGTAGCACACGACAACTGAATAGTTTTGGAAAGGATCACAACTGGAACAAGAAAAGCATTTTTTGGGAATTGCCTTATTGGTCAACTCTTCTTGTACGACACAATCTAGATGTCATGCATATCGAGAAGAATTTTTTTGATAATGTGTTCAACACGGTCATGAATGTTAAAGGCAAAACAAAGGACAACGCCAAAGCGCGCATGGACTTAAAGATGCTTTGTAAACGTCCAGAACTGGAACTACAAAACATAAATGGAAGGGTTGTGCAGCCAAAAGCAACTTACGTGCTTAATGATACACAGATCAAGGAAGTGTGCCAGTGGTTGAAACAATTGAGATTTCCAGATGGATATGCATCCAACATAGCCCGTTGTGTGAATGTTAATGATGGAAAAATATATGGTCTGAAAAGTCACGACTGTCATGTGTTCATGGAGAGGCTAGTGCCCATTGCATTTCGTGATTTGTTGCCGAAGCCTATATGGGGAGCACTGACCGAGCTGAGTCAGTTTTTCAAGATTTTATGTGCATCAGAACTCAGACTTCGGGACGTACAAACTCTTGAAGAAAATGTGGTCAAAACTATTTGCAAGTTAGAGAAGATATTTCCTCCGGCATTCTTTGATTCGATGGAGCACCTGGTCGTCCATCTGCCATACGAGGCTATTGTCGGAGGGCCAGTACAATTCCGATGGATGTATCCATTTGAGAGGTATGTGAGAATTTTCATGAAGACATACATGTTGTCCATGGTCGCTACATGTCATTGCCATCTGAATTGTTGTTGTAGGTGCATGCATGAATTGAAAATGAAAGTTCGCAACAAGGCAAAGGTGGAAGGTTCGATTGCTGAGGCATATGTTATTGAAGAAATTTCGAACTTCTGTTCCATGTACTTTGAGCCAGATATTCAAACTCGTCATACTTGACCTCCACATAATGATGATAGGGGAGTTGATGATTTGTCAGATCGGCTCTCTATATTTAAGCATCCTGGACGTGCTTTCGGACGTTGCTCGACCCGCACGCTCGAAGATAGAGAGTTGTACGCTGCTGAGATATATATTCTTCTGAATTGTAATGAGATTGAACCTTATGTTGAGTAAGTTCTTAACTCACATTTCCAGCAATA
Source organism: Amorphophallus konjac (assembly GCA_022559845.1). Lineage (NCBI taxonomy): Eukaryota > Viridiplantae > Streptophyta > Magnoliopsida > Alismatales > Araceae > Amorphophallus > Amorphophallus konjac. Next base: position 275,044,548 of record CM040126.1, read on the forward strand.
CCATAACTTTCTCATCCTTCTTCGGTAGTTCATTTAAAGTAGTAGTGCATTTATATTGCAGACAATTTGATTCAGAATTAGCACAAAAATATCCAAATATCTAGGACGTAGAGATTGAAAAAGAATGCGAGAAGTTTTTTGCCAAATGGCCGAGATATTAAGTTAGTGTCGATCGTTCAATATATATGTTTGCATTTACTAATATTGACGTAATTGTTCAAAAATATTTAACTACTCTACTTTACATATAGGTTGAACAAGGTCTCATTAGTGATCAGAGAGTACAAGAGATAAGTTATGGCCCCTCCAACGTTGCACGTGCCTATCCAGGATATATTGTGAATGGATACAGATTTCATACGAGGGATTATGGACGAAGTAAGTCTACGATGAACAGTGGCGTATCTGTTAATGGAAGTGTATACAATGAAGTGGAATTAGACTACTATGGTATTCTTGAGGAAGTCATAGAACTTCAGTATTTGGGACGAGACAATCATGTATACATATTTAAAACTCATTGGTTTGATCATAATTCAGTTCGACATGACACGTCTACTGGGATTGTCGATGTCAAACATAGGTACAAACTTAATACCTATGAACCGTTCATTTTAGCCGCACAAGCCCACCAAGTGTATTATTCAAGGTATCCATCGTCCAAGAATAAAGATTGGTGGGCAGTTTGCAGGGTTAAAGCAAAATATTTTCCCACTTATGAGTTAAATATGAGTGAAAATGTCTCAGAGCTTGGCAGCGCCGAATATTTTCAATCAGATGAAGTTGGCCTTATCGGCTCCACACATGTTAATCTGGATGAATCTGATGAGCCACTATCATTACGTAAGGAAGATGAAGTGGAAGAAATCGATCCGACGGAGTTAAATGTTCATGTTAGAGGGGAGGAGGAGTCAGATGAAGAGGAAGAGTTCGAATCTGATGAGACTACGATAGATGACGAAGATGATGATGATGATGAGCTAGATATATCAACATGAGGGAGGCATATTTTGATAATTTAGTAAGCTGATTCTTACTTTTTAAGCATAATTTTAAATAACATTTGTCTAGCCTTATATAATTGTGGATTAATATGTATTAATTGTTTTGTTATTAATAAGGAAATGGTGCGAGGAGGTCGTACTAGGAGTGGGAGGAGACAAGGCAGTGAGAGGGGCGCTACTCCCTCCTCATTAGCATCTTCTTCAGACACAGGTATATTTAATCAATAAGTTAGCTATATGAATATTTTAATTATTTACTATTTTAAAAGAATTTTTTTATAGGTCCAAGTGTCGACTCACCACCACTTGTACAGACGCCACCACCACTTCCCGCTAGTGCCCTCCCACCACCTCCAGCTACATGTATATCTATTTTAATTTTCAGTAACATGTTGCATTTACTTATGCAAATTAATGCTTTCCCACCTATGTATTTCTTTGAATTTCTAGTAAAATATTCATTTATCTAATGTGAATTAATTCTTACAGGTCCTAGTGCCCTCCCACAACCTCCCGCTACAGGTATATCTATTTTAATTTTTAGTAACATGTTGCATTTACTTATGAAAATTAATACTTTCCCACCTATGTATTTCTTTGAATTTCTAGCAAAATATTCATTTATCTAATGTGAATTAATTCTTACAGGTCCTAGTGTCCTCCCACCACCTCCCGCTACAGGTATATCTATTTTAATTTTCAGTAACATGTTGCATTTACTTATGAAAATTAATAGCTTCCCACCTATGTATTTCTTTGAATTTCTAGCAAAATATTCATTTATCTAATGTGAATTAATTCTTACAGGTCCTAGTGCCCTCCCACCACCTCCCGTTACAGGTATATCTATTTTAATTTTCAGTAACATCTTGCATTTACTAATGAAAATTAATGCTTTCCCACCTATGTATTTCTTTGAATTTATAGCAAAATATTCATTTATCTAATGTGAATTAATTCTTACGGGTCCTAGTGCCTCCCACCACCTGTACAGATGCCACCCCCACCACCTCCCGCTATAGGTATATCTATTTTAATTTTCAGTAACATGTTGCATTTACTTATGAAAATTAATGCTTTCCCACCTATGTATTTCTTTGAATTTCTAGCAAAATATTTATTTATCTAATGTGAATTAATTCTTACAGGTCCTAGTGCCCTCCCACCACCTCCCGCTACAGGTATATATATTTTAATTTTCAGTAACATGTTGCATTTACTTATGAAAATTAATGCTTTCCCACCTATGTATTTCAGTGAATTTGTAGCAAAATATTCATTTATCTAATGTGAATTAATTCTTACATGTCCTAGTGCCCTCCTCCCACCACCTGTACAGACGCCACCCCCACCACCTCCCACTACAGGTATATCTATTTTAATTTTTAGTAACATGTTGCATTTACTTATGAAAATTAATACTTACAGCCCTCCCACCACCTTTGACTTCTACAGGGCCCCCCCACCACTCAACAGCCAGTTGACGATGCCAGCAGTCATCACGAGGGAGGCACTGTCCATGATGGACGTCGGCCCTGCTGGATCTCTGGGTATATTTATAAGGCTATTTTACATTCATTAATTATTAGCGGTAAGTTTCTAATATGAATACTTTGACATTTGCAATTGCAGGAAAAAATTAGAACCTTCCAATGCTGTCCATCATGCTATTAGCCTAGTAATGGCACATGTGCCCGGGCCACATTTGTCTTTCAAAGAATTTCCGATGGGCGTCCGCGATTCATTGTTCGGCATGTTCTTAGTAAGTAACTATGTCATTTAATTCAAGTCTTTTCCAAACTCAAGTCACAACAGTATATTAATTGTGAAGCTTAATTTATTTACAGCGGACTTATCGATTCACGGGTGGACATGATGCGGCACGATGTCGTTCTGCCTGGGAGTCTATTGTGAAGACAAATTATCGAAAGAGAGTATATGCGGCTCAGAGGAAGGCTAAAAAAAATGCTGGTGGGAGTGAAGACCGACAGCTGTGGAAGGAGCACCGTCCTCTATGGATGAGGAAGGAGGATTGGGACATACTATGTGACAAATTTGCCGACCCCAAGTGGATAGAAAAGTCCCAAAAAGTCAAATCAAATAGGGCGTCACAACCGGAGGCAAATTTGCATACATGTGGGTCCGTCTCTTTCGCGACTCATAAAAATAAAATGGTAAGTAATGTTTCAATTTATCTTCTTACATTTTATTAATATATATGACATTTTTTTACTATGAATTATATAACATGCTGTGGAGCTTAATCGAGCTCCGACGTTCCTCGAGGTGTTCGATAGAACACACAAAAAGAAGGCGACAGGTCAATTTGTGAGTGCGAGAGCTCGTTCAGTAACGGTAAGTTTATCTACGTGTGCAACTTCTACCGTTCATTTAAATCAGAGTGATTCATATGAAATTGATGAATTATTTTATTTTATTTGTAGGAAACATACAGCAGAGCTGTGACAGAAAAGTACGGGGAGGGAGAGGGGCAGCAGCCAGAGTTGGATCCGGCAGAATGGGTGGTCGCAACTGGTGTACCGAAGAAGGGCCGATATATGGTTTTGGGGAGAGCATGGACTCTAGCGCGGTGATATCATCGTGTGCGAGTTCGAACTCTGCCCAAACCAATACTTCTACCTTCAATATACCTCAACCTGCCCCTAGTACTTCTGCCAGCGACGTCAGAGACATCGTCCGATCGGAGATGTCTAGCCAGATTTATGATTTGCAGCTGCAGATGCAGTGGCAGTTCCGAGAGGAGATGTCTACCCAGCAGGCAACCATGTTGCAGGCACTCACTGGCCTGCTCTCCCAAGCGGGAATTCTCTCTCATGCATCCACCACCACGGCACAAGTGGCACAGGTGTTTCTTTTCCATGAGTCTTTTCCATGAGCTCAGTTTGGCAGAATTATTTAAAATTAAAGATGACTTGGGAGGTAGACGTGACTTGTGAGAGCTGACGGATTCCAAATCGGACATCCGGTTTGAGCCCGACGCTAAAAAGTGCATTTTGTAAATGCACTTGGTTTAAAATTAAAGCAGTCGGGTCCGGGGGTCCAGAATGTGAAATACTGATGCGATCGGCATTCCGATCATTCCAACACGACATGGGAGGCAGACGTGACTTGTCAGAGCTAACGGATTCCAAATCGGACATCCGGTTTGAGCCCGACGCTCAAAAGTGCATTTTGTAAATGCACTTGGTTTAAAATTAAAGCAGTCGGGTCCGGGGGTCCAGAATGTGAAATACTGATCCGATCGGCATTCCGATCGTTCCAACATGACCTGGGTGATAGACGTGACTTGTCAGAGCTAACGGATTCCAAATCAGACATCTGGTTTGAGCCCGACGCTAAAATAACTCAATTTAAAACTAAGTTACT